>VWZX01003222.1:3553539-4197203 GCA_013399015.1 Galbula dea | reverse complement strand
CGGGAGGGGTGGCCGCCCTGCCCTGCCCACCCATTGCAGCCAGTCAGTACCTGAGCCAGGGCAGAGCTGGGGTGCTGGCGCGTCGTGTAGGTCTCCTCAAGGCGTCGTGGGCAACCGCTAGCCCTCTGCTCCTTCCCTTCCCTGTCCAGCCGCGGACGCCTTCGTACGTCCCCCTCGTCCTCCGAATCCCGTTCCCACCAGCACTCTCCGTAAAGGCGACCGGCTTGGCTGGAGGAACCGGCCTGCGGGTGCGGGGAGGGTCATGCTGTACCCTGCCACTGGCGGCTGCAGAGTACCGGGAAGGGTCCGCCCGCGCACCCCGACCGGGGGTCTCGGGCGCCACCGGAGCGTGGTCGTGAATTGTCTTCGACGGGCTTGTTTTCACCGTCTTTTAATAAAACCTACCGTGTCCCGTCGCACGTAACCGGGACGAGTGCCGTGCACCCACAGCCAGCCCGCTCCAAGGCGCGGGAGCTTCACGGCAGCTCGCAACCCTACCGGAGCGGGGAGCAGTCGGCACTGTGGCCAGTTCTCCGCAACTCAGCCGTGCCCTGCTGACGGCTGTAAACCTGCTTTTCTTTCCCCGAAGCGCGGGAGGTCGCCTCGGCATCTCGTCCCAGTGCTGTGTACACCGGGGCCCAGCCCACGCTCAGCCCCTGCCCTCCCCGCGGGGAGACAAAAAAGGAGGCTGGAAGGGAGCTGATTCCCGGGGGAAAGCGGGTGGAAAGGATGGTACCCCTCTGCGATGGAGGGGGACCGGACCCCGCCAGGAGTGGACCGCCGGGGTGGGGTGGACAAGCCTGGCTAGGGGGTGCTGCCCGGAGTGCGGGGGAGAGATCTGGTACCACGCTTGGATAGATAGGGGAGGTGTGCTCGTTGGGGAGGGTGTCGCGGGTTGGGGTGCTGAGAGTGGGGGAGGGGAGCCCGGGTAAGGGCTGTTATGGTTGGGGGAGGGGAGCCCGGGTATGTGTGGGGTGCCGCGGGCGGGGGAGGGCAGCCTGGGAGGCATAGAGGGGGGCGGGGCCTGGGTGGGGGAGGTGAGCTCTGATGGAGGGGCGCATTCGGGGGTGCAGGGGGCGGTGCGCGGGAGGCAAGCGACGGCCGGGGCAGCCCCTCCCGGGGGCGGTGCGTAGTCCCCGGTCCCCGCGGAAGCCCCGCCCGACCGCGCTGTCACTCACCGCCCCGGGGAGACGCTCTAGCTCCAGGGAGGCTGCGGCGGCACCTGGACCCGGCCAGGCGGCTACCTCCGCGCGCAGGTAGAGGCTGTGACGGCGTGGCCGGAGTGGGCTCCCCGGAGCGGCAACGAGAGGGTTAGAGGGGGAAGGAGTGGGGTGGCAAGCCCGCTCCGCATGATCCGCTCCGCACTTTGCGGGTGGCCGCGCGGACACCGGCGAGGACTGGGGCGTCCCGTTTCGGCCCACGCCCCCGCACCGCGTCCTGCTGGGGTGCAGTCGCTTTACGCGTTCGGCTCCACGCTGTCTTTTCGCGCGGTTCCGCTCCGCCACGCTGATCCGTTCAGGGTTTTCCGGCCGCCCGACGGAGTCCAGGCTGTTGCGCCGATTCCGCGCTCGAAACTCTGCTCCGCGTTTCTGAGGACGCCGCCTGCAAGCGAATCTCGCGAGCCCAGGCCCCGCCATGGCCAATGAAAAAGCGTCCCTCGCTCTGCACAGCCAATGAGGCGCTGCCCTCGCCTCTTCTCGGGCAGCAGCGCGCTGAGGGCTCCGAGCGGCGCCTCCATTTAAAGGGGACGCGACCCGAATCCGGGCTCTGGGTACAGCGGGTGGTGTAGCGCCGGGGAGCCAGGTACGAACGGCGCCGGCAACGGGCGCCTCCCTACGACTGCACAGGAGGCGTAGCTGGGGCCGTGGCGCGGCGCCGGTCGGCCTCGGGNGGGCGGGGCCGGCACTAGTGCCCCCCACCCGGTGGCTACCGCTTGGGGGCGCCCTCCGGTGGGCCAGTGGGTCCCAGGGACCCCACCCCATGCGGCCCGGGCCCCGGCCCCATAACAGCTGGAGAGGGGACAGGCCCCGTATCCTCAACCCTTTCTCCAGCTGGAGTGGGGGGAGACTCTGGTGTGACCCTCACACTTGCTGAGGGGAACCGACCTTGGGGTCTGCCACCGATATGGTGANGGTGCCAGCCTGACACTGATTCCCACGCAGCACCTACCCCGGTGCAGGCTGGCACGGGGCAATGAGGAAGGCAGGGCCCGGGGTGGCCCCGACTCAGTGCTGGGGGCCGGCTGTGCTCAGTGTTATATCGGTGCCTGGTCACAGGCTAGGCCCAAGGGTTTGTGGTCCGTGTGACCTACAACAGTCCCCAGTGCAGCCACCCCAGCGGGACCAGTTCCTGCTACGGGGAACTGTGCTGTAGAGTGGCAGCAAATGGCCCTGGGCCTCCCCCGATACATTACTGCCACGAAGCTTGCTGTGCACCAACCAGTGCTCTGCCTTAGCACCCTCTTCAGCTCGCTTCTCCCTGCATTTTTGTGCAGAGGCTTTGAGGAACACAGCCTTTATGCTGTTGTCACCAGTCATTGTAACAAAGTCTGTGAAGCTCACAGAGATGCAGATGCTGGTCTCTGAAATGGTCAACCATTCTGTCTTCTATGGCTGTAATAGATCTGGACCAGGACAGGGCTTGGGTGTCTCCGAGGTCTGCAAGTGTGTTTGTGCATCCCTGGACACCATGTAGTGTACTCGAGGATTAGGACATGCAAGAGAAAAGTGCAGCCCCACAGAACTGGAGCTGCCTTGTGCTGCTGGAGGAGGCAAAGCACCAATCTGCTGAAACCTTGCTAGGCCAAGACTGCCTGTGGACAGTGTGGCTGTGACCAGCAAGGTGACTTGGGAAGCATAAGTGTCTTTGTGTTTGCAGAGATGGAGGCCTGACTGGCCCCAGATGGGAGAGTGTGCACCGACGAGGCTGGGAGGTGGCTGCGACACGGGCCTGGCACAGGATGAGGCCCTGGCAGTCAAATATGCTTGTGTAGGCAGAGGCAGTGCTGGACATGGTTTGTGTCAGGTGATAGTGGGGGATAGGATGCTCAGCTGAGTGCTGGGGAATGGTTCCCTGGGTCCCTCTCTGATAAGGATGAGGGCTGCTTCTTTTGTGCTCCTCCTTTCTCCTGCTGTGCTTCAGCTGTGACAGTTGTTCTGGGCTGTAACTTCTTTCCCTCTCACTGCTGCTGCTTTCCCTAAGAAAACTTTAATCAGCATTTCCTCACCTAGCCCTGCCTATCCTGGGATCAAAGCTGCTGTTAAGAGAGTAGCTCTGTTGTTATTGCTAGCCCAGCTTTACTAAAGGAATAGCCACAGCCTATAGAGCTGATGACTGTAATGGTCAACCTGCAGCTAACAGCCCCAGCATGCACATTTGCACCATCTCTGTTTATTTCTGTGCCTGCTTATATCTCTCTCACTGCAAGTGCTCTTGCTTTGGAGGATGACAGTAAGTCACACCAGATTCCTCTTCAGCCAGAGCAAGAGGCTGAAACTAAGCCCGTGGCCTTACTTTGGGAGCAAAGCCAGTTTTATGCTCAGTGCTGCTGGGATGCGTGACCCTGATGGGCACAGGTGTTTTAGCAGAAGTCTCTAGTGCAGAAGGGTTATGGTGAAAGCAATCCAAGGGAAGTATGGAAGAGGCTACAGCTGTGACAATGAATTTCTTAGTTTAGCAAAGGCCATGCTAGCAGGATTTCACAGGAATTGTTTTAATCTTAGTACAGGGTTGTAAGTGTTAACTTCTTCCTGTGCTGGCAACATAGATCAGAAAAGGGCAGTCCTTGAGACCATCTTCATCAGTCCTGCTGGCCATAGGCTCTGGTGGTGTCTTCTGGCTGCTTTCCATAAGCCTACTCTGCTGGTTCAGCCCTTGACAGTGTAAATTTAGAGAAAGGAGTTGAACATTAGACTGGGTGAAATGTTGTCCTGTTCAACACAGCATTACCTGTGGCCAGTTTGTACAGCTGCACGTGAGGTGAAGCACCTCAACGCTGAGATGTTCTTTCAGGGACATGGTGACAAGCACCTTGCACAGGGGTCTGGGATTGTCTGTGCCTGAGGAGACATTCACTTGCGCTTCCAGTTTTTTGGATCTGTAAAATCACTTAGGAAAATCAGATCCTTTGCCCTTCAAAGATGCATCCTTCCTGAGACTCTGACCTCTTCTCTCTCTCCCCTGTGTAGTAAGGTTTATTCAAAGCACCACGGGCAGATTTAGCTGGGAAGGGATCTGTGGAGGTGTCCAGTCTAACTGACCCTCTGCTCACAGCAAAGCTGGCTT
Source organism: Galbula dea (assembly GCA_013399015.1). Lineage (NCBI taxonomy): Eukaryota > Metazoa > Chordata > Aves > Piciformes > Galbulidae > Galbula > Galbula dea. Next base: position 4,192,919 of record VWZX01003222.1, on the reverse strand, counting down.
GAGACTGTGCTGTCCAGGGCTCTGTCTAGTTGAGTTTTGAGGACCTGCAGGGCTGGGGAGAACATGGCCTATTCCAAGGCTTTTTGTGTTGTGCTTCAGATAGTACTCCTAAGGGCTTTTTTTACCCACTCACCCCTTTGCCCTGTGTATAACAGTGCACACTGCTGTGGCAGAGGTCATGTGGCAAGTGGTGAGCCTTGGAAGAAATGTTGCTTATTTGTGCTATAGATACAAAACTGTACAAGCAGCAGGAAAATTTTCTCTCTGACTTGCTCTTCAAGTGGCATTGGTTCTTGATGCTTAATCAGTCTCCAGATACCAGGCATTGCTTGTAAGACCTCTGTTTTAACATATGTAAATAAAGCAAGTTGTGTTAGAGTGTACCTAGATTTATTGCTCCTCTCTTTGTTTCAAATCCTAGATGCTTTGTTTTGGGGGGATCCTGGTCTTACAGAAAAATGTGAAAATACCCAAGCAGTTTCAAACTGCTGCCAGGATGGTGTTCTGGATGGATAAGCATGCTCCTTTTGGTTGTCTTAGAGTTCACTACTAGTACAGAGGTGTTGGGTTAGAAGCAAATAATGCTGAGATCCAAGGAATGCTGTCGAGTACCTTTGCAGTGTTGCAGGGAGTCTCCTGGTAAATCTAATTCCAGACAATTCTACAAGATTTCTAAAATTTGTTCTTCCTTTTGCATCATCTTGAAGCTGAGATGAAGTTTCTGGAATGCAAGCTCAAAGTCTCATTTTGTTATTCCTGCCCTTGAGAAATTAATGGGAAACTGATGGTGCAGTTTTGTAGCACTGTCTGCTCTGTGCTGGTCTGTGTTCAGGCTTTCTTGATTCTGGGTGACTCCTATACTGAGACCTGCACTATAAGCTGGTCCTCCTGCTTTAGAAAAGTCTAGGGATGATCTTGGTGCCTCCTGGCTTTGGGACTGTTGGAAAACCGTTACTGGAGCCTGGAGGCTGCTGCTGATGTTCTGGGAAGTCCCTGCCTTTTCCTCATGTACCAGTACCCGTTGTGTACAGTTCCAGTTACACGTGAAGACTGACCTGAAGGGGTCGTGGTGATAGCTACTGCTGCATGTTTGGAGGTGAGAAGAGACAATGTTCACCGAGCCCTGCCTGCAAAGCACAAGCTGAAGAACTTGACCAGTGACATGTGCAGTAGCTATAGCTGACTTGGAGAGAGTCACTGAATGCTGTTGTAAAACCTCCAAATCATAGAGAGTTTACATAACCCTTGGTCAGTTTAGGGGATCATCTACAGTGTTAATCTGGAAATAGCTGTTTCTGAATTTGTTGACTTCCAGCTTTTTGAGTCCACATGTGCATTTGTCTGTGTCTCTGAAGAGTCCTGTGTTGCAGATCTGCTTGCCTTGTGGGATTTTGAGATAGTGAACAAAATAGGCTTATCACTGCAAGGTATTTCCTGAACAGTGATTGATTCTTAAAATAGTTGGATTCTTGCATTGCTGTGTCAGATTTATTTATTTTTTTTTAATTTGAAACATCTCAGGTCTTCAGACATCTCAGGTCTTCCAGTATCTGTCATCAAGTGTAAACGCTAGCCAAGAATGAAACATTAATGGCCTAATGTACTGCGTTCAACCAGCACTGTGCTGTATGTCACCAATGGGCTTTGTGCCTTTTAAAGACCAAGTTTGGGCTGCCAGTTGGGAGATCAGAGAGCTGTCTTTCAAAAAACACCAGTGAATAAGAAATCCTTTCTGCTCCTTCCTGGAGAATTTTAACTGGACTGAAATCTCATCCTTAGCAGTGGGCTTAGTTTAGTGGTAATTATTCATAAATTTGTTTGCTTTAAATTGAGTTAACCAATCTGTAATAAATGTTTGTTGTGCTTGAATCTGGAAAGCTATCAGCTACTGAGGTAAACTTAGGTAAGTCACAGCAATGAAGTTAGCTTTTGCCATATTTATCAGTCAAGGTATAATACTATTAATGAAGATCTGTTGACTGAAACCATGATAGGATGTGATATTGTTTTCTTAATGCTTTATTGGTAGAACAGTGTATTGATCATTGTTGGGTTTGGGGTTTTTTGTTTTATTTTGTTTTGGGGTTTTTTTTGGTCAAGAAATACTAGGTTGGATGCTACTGTTTATTCTAAAATTTGGCAAAAAAATAGAAACTTCCATCAGAGCTCCCCCCAGATCTTACAGAACTTGTAGGTAAGAATTAGCTGGAATGTCAATTTAAGTGTCTTCATTTTTGTAGTTATTAGTTAATGCTTTTCATATTTCAAATGATCTCTAATAGTCAAAAAGATAAATCCTTCAGCCCACAAATGCTTTGCACACATATCCATGAGCAAAAGTCTAAGACAGGTACCCAAGCAGTTGTTTTTTCTTTGCTCTTTTGCAGGCAGTAGAGACTTCTGACTTATTCACTTCATCATGAGGGAGTAAAACTAGTATTTTTTCTTACTGTCTGATTTTGATTAAATGTTTAATGGTAGCTCCTTATTTTTGTAGGTAGACCACATATTCCTCTGCTGATAGTTATCTGAGGACACTGAAATGTGGAAGATCTGTGCAGTTAACAGCACCACTGGTGTATCTAATAAGCTTGATAAAGTCCTAGGTAGTCACTTGGCATATTTGAGTGTCCTGGCAGAGATGTCTCACTGAGCTTCTAGGCCTGAGAGAAGATCCATGTGCCCCCTTTCTGGCAGAAAGGGCAGTTCAGGTATAGCAGCCTCATGTGTTGCATGTGGCAGACAGTGTTGCATTCTATACCAGTCCTGCACACTCAGGGAGGACCTTCAGCCACTCCATCACTTCTTTGGAAATTTTTGCAGCTACCTTGAGAAGCTCTTTACTTCAGACTATTGTGCAGGAGACTTTGCTCTTTGAACTTGATCTTCCCACGAGTATCTGTTACTGAATACTCCAGAGAGGGTGGTGCCAAGTCCTAAGTAAGGAGTTTCCAAATGTCCAACAAAGCAGTTGTATCCACTGTAGCCATGCAGGATTTCGGCACACTGCCTCCTCTTTCTTCGGCAGGTATGTGGCTGGAAAAGATTTCAGGCAGACCAGAGCCCAATGGCTGACCTGTGCACTAGATGGTCATGGAATTAAAAAAAAGATGATGACTTATGGTGGATCATTTCAGCATCTGTCAGAAACAATAAGCTATTTTTCTTCTTTTGGAGAAAGTGAGAACAGACATTACCACAGGTAAAGTCATGTTCAGTTGATAGCTTAACTCACTGTGAACTTAACTGCACTGCATCTGAATGCCTTAGGCAAACAGAAGACATAGCATTTCTTACCCTGCTGCAGCTGGGCAGCTTCAATTTCCTTAGGTTGAGTTTGACTTTAGAGCAATCCATGGAGCTGGAAAGCATCATTCCCTCCTGTTCTTAGGGCTTCTCTCTTCAACCATCAGCTGGTGAAGGCTGAAATTGTTGGTTGAAAGCCACTGTAAAGACTTCATTGTCAGGGAAGCAGAATTGCAGTGATGGACAGGGACATTCCTTGATTTCCCACTAAAACTGCTTGTCAGCATTACCTCCTTGGGTCCAGTGTCATCTCTAACTCCATCAGCTTTGCCAGATTCTTGTAAATACATCTAAAGTCAGCAATCATCTGCTCTGTGTCCCCTTGTCATGGAGCTCTGCTGCAGTAGGTTTAAAATAACTGGAAAATACCTTTGAAAAGTAGATGTTAGGTTGCAGAACATATTGCCACTGGAATTTTTGGAGGCTCAAAGTATAAATTGGTTCAAAGGGGGATTAGACATATTTGCAGAGGATTTGCAGAGTACAAACTCTTAACAGTGACAGTCTCAGTGCAACTCAAGCCAAGCAGTTCTTCAGCAGCTGATTGCCACTTGATCAAAGGATGTGCTGAAGAGGAACATCTTATTATTTATGTTTCTTATACTCTCTCCCCAGGTATCCATTCTTGGTGTGAATAGGAACAGGATATTCGAATACATACATGGTCCTTTTGTTTGACTGGCTGCAGCACTCCTTAGCTTTGCACATCCTAAGAAGTTTGGGGTCATTTGCCAGAACATGTGAGCTGTTCTGCCAGGGCTGATTCAGACAGCTGATGAAAGTGGACAGAACCTTGAACATACAAGACAAGCACCATACTTCCAGCCAGAATGTGCAAGTGAGTGGTCTTACTGTGAACTCCTGGATCTGCAGAAAGGTCTGCCTGTTTGTTCCAACCACATAGCAGTAGTATGGAGTTGACTTACTCTGCAGAATACTTATTCTCCTTAAGGCTGTTTTGTTGATGAATGTTGTCACCATTAAGTTTTGTCAGAGTCTTGTCTCACATTGTGATGTTCTTGTGCCCAAAGCTTGGAAGCAGTAGTAAGGTAGACATTATTGAAACCAGATGCTTTTGGTCTATTTGTAGATCATGAGTCACATGGCACATTCATAGATTAATTGTTACTAGCACTATCCTCTGAGAGGGAGTACCCAAATGGTTTTCTTATGCTGCAAAATTGTTCCCAGGGTCTCTTCCTACTAAACAAAGACTGGACCAGGTGAAAGTGGCAAAGATTGTAGGAGTGACACCTCTGTGGTTCATTTCAGACTCATGCAAAGTGTCTGAAGGTGAACTTGAGTATATTAGTCCTGTTAAGTATACCTATAAATAAACTTTCCTTATTCATCTGGATGGCTTGACCTTTTTGCTGCTTATTGTTGTAAGGTCTGCTGTCTGTCTGGAAATCTGAGTGGGGGACATCTTTGGGAAGGAGGCATTGTTTGTATTTTGAGCAGCAAAAAAAAAATGTGTTTATCATCTTGGGAGTGTTCTCACCTGCTTCAAATCCTCAGATCCTTTCTTTCAGTGTGTTTATTTCTATTTCACCTCATTCTTCTTTCTGTCATCCACCCTAAAACATATTAGATCCTGTATTGCTTTGGAATTGGCTTGTTCTAGCAGCCTTGTCTCCTACGTAACTAAAGAAAGTGAATGGAGTCACCAAAGTCTGTAGGGGTGAAACTTGCAAAGCATCTCTGAAGATTACATCTTCTGTAGTTTCTGTTTGTGATTGTGTGAACAGTGCTTACCTGCCAGTGTGAAACAGAAAACGTTGCTATGTATTTAGGTAAAATAAGGAGGCAATGACTTTGAACTCCATCTGTAAGGTATGATTCCCTAAACTCCTGCTTAAATGAGTTTCAGATATTGAATTACATTCTCTGTCCAAATATGTCCAGTTTAGTTCTGAGCAAACCATTTGTGAGTGAGACTTGGTTATCTTTACAGAGGAAAGGATATAAAGAAAGAATTAATCTGCCATCACCAGTGAAATTATTTCAGGCTTCCTCCTTCATCAACTTAGATGAGTTATGCCCATAGTAAGCCTCAATAGACAGGAATACTGAATCTTCTGCTTCAGGGCTTAAAACAGTGCGAAATTTAGAATTAGAATGACTCTAGTAGGGAGTGATAGGTTGGTTCCACATTTTTTGATTCTAGTACCTTCCTTAAGGTGTCTACTTAGAGCCTGTTTTGGGGATGTGATGCTACTTCAAGTCTCCCTCTGCCTCATCACTTGTAGACTCCAGTCACTTCTCTCTTTCCCTCTTCAGATTTATCAGCCATTCTCTCTTTGTAGGGGTATAATTCATTTTTAGCCAATATTTATATAAAGGCTTGCTTGCCTCATCTCAGTCATGCCCTTTCTGTCTTATAATGTTGACCACGAGGAACTGGGCTGTAACTTTGTCTCTCTGATGTTAGCAGTCAATATCCTACCTTCCTGTGCAAGCACACTGTCTGTGCTATGCGAAGTCACACTAGTCTTTTCTCCGGACTCCACATTGCCTGCTCATGTCTACTTTGCTACTTGCTCTTCTTCTTATGACTGCTTTTAACATCATGGGCTTTTCTACCTTTTTTTTTTGTCACTCTTTAGAATTCTTCCTACTTCTAACTTAAGCTTTTCCCATTGTTCTGTGTCTGAAAACTAGCCCACATAGTTTTGGGGCTATGCTGTAGCTGTAGCTATACTATAACATGGTTTTGTCATCCTGTATCTTGTTCAAGGCACAGGCTGCAGAGATGTAAATGATCTATTTCTGCCTCTATGTTTGATTGAAAAGATACTTTACAAATAAAAGATGTGTGTGCTCCACAAGAACAGGTCAGGAGGAAGGACAGAACAGATTATTTGGGTCTGGTGAGATAGAAAGGCAGGGAAGAGCGTGTTACACACCACAAAACTGCTACGTGAAGCCTTCTGAATTGGTACTTGAGTCATTTCTGATACCCCACTGTGTCATTTAGCATAAGCAAGTCTGTTTGCTATGCTGTGGTGAGTTGTGTGAAGGCTATAGAGTTCCCAAAGGTCGACTCTGTTGAACTGCTGCGTCCTGCTGCTGCTGTTTGGCTTTAGAGTTTTGTAACCTCATAAGTAGACGTGACTGACCTGCTGGTGTCCTGGTTATGGCTAGCAGTATTACTGGGGCTTGTTTTGCCCCAATAATGTTCAGAAGAGTGGACAATTCATGCACTGTTAAACTGCTTTTCATTAACTTGGAAGTCTCTCTTTCATTTCCAGTTGCCATCTTCTAAATGGATTCCAGTGAGTTTTCGGGCTCTTTAGACCCCCTGTCCTTGCCTGACAAACCGCTTATTGGCGATCTCCCTGCTGACATGGAGTTTGGGGAGAATCTCCTGGGCTCCCAAACAGCTTCTACCCAGAAGGTTTCAGTTCTTCAGCCCCCTGACTGGGATCAATCCAAGCAGACGACTGCAGATGGGGACTTGGACCTTCTGGTGAAAGAAGAGAGCCTGTCTGAACTAAACAAATCAAATGAGCTTATTCTAGATAAACCTGGTGTCTTGGATGTACTGCAGAAACCTGATGTCTTAGATGACTTGGATAAAACTGCTGACTCGATGGAGCTAGGTAAATCAGAGCATCTAGATGGGCTGTATAAGTCACATCCTTCCCAGGATGTGGAGGATGGACTGGCATACTCTTCCACTCTCTCTAGAGAAGCCCTTGTTCCAGAAACATGGAAAGAAGGGGATGATGCACCGAAAAATTATTCTGGGGACCTAAAAGATGATGGTGCTACTGCTATCCCTGCACCGTCTCGTGACAGTGCCCCTGAATCACCCCAACAGCCTGTTCCTGACTCTGGGGACCTGAGCAGTGCCCCAGCCATGGAAGAAATTGCAGCACAATCCTCAAGTCTGCCAATGCCCCCCCAACAACTCAATCTTAAACAGACAAAGAAGATGAGGTTGAAGGCCCCAAGGAAAAGCTCACCTGTGCAGAGGGAAGGGATGGCAGGGGAAGCAGACGTGGAAATGAGCCCCAACAACAGTACTGCCACTTTGCCCCCTGAGCCCACAGAGGAAAACCAGGCAGAGGAGAGGGATGATAGTAGGAACAACTTGCTTAAGGAAAGTAGTGTATTAAAAGCACAGGAAGCCTCACCACCAACAGGTAAGTTGCTATCTCTGCTGAACTTGGCTTCGTTTTCCTCAGAAGGTCATCCTACTGCACATTGCTGAAGCTGGAGTCTGTTTTGCACTCCAACTTTTCCCATCATCTGCTGCTATGGAAATTGTCAACGCTGCTGTTGGGCTAGGTTTGGGGAAAGCATCTTACTTACAGGCAATAACGCTCTGAAGGCTGCTCCCTTGGTGCACACAAGCTCTTACTCTGGCTTTCATGGGTTTAAGTTTGATTTTTAATGCTTGTGTCAGCTAGGAGCTTCCCTGTTAAAATTGCAGATGTGCATCAGCTTAGCTCACACTATTCATCACTGCCGCCTTTGCTGGGAGCGAGGTCACCAGGAAAAGGCAAAGTCCCTCTGCCCGGGCTGGCCATCATCAGGACATGCTCAGTCTCAGTCAGAAGCAGTTGGAGGCATGCCTCCCCCCTCCAGGGCTCCTCCCAAGCTGTGTGTTTGGATATCTAACTGCAGGTGATGGGCTTAGGAGTTTTCCTGTGTCTGATCACCACCAGAACTATGCTTGTTAGCCAGGACTGTCGGAGGCTTCATGTGCAGACTGACCCAAAGGGTACCTGCGTATGAAGAACACAGGTCCTCTCCTGTTGGAGAAAAGCAAGATGTTAGATGCAAGCTGCTTCTGTGTTTCTCTTCCAGGGGAAGGCCTCTCTGGGAAAGGAAGCGAGCTGTCAGCTGAGAAGGTGAGGAGAATGCAGTTAAGTACATATGCTGCAGGACCAGTGCAGGTGGCTGGCTTTTGTCAGACTCTGGGAGGGACACTGGTTGTCTTGTCACTGCTCTGGAAAGGAGTTTCCATGTCTCCTGTGACAGAGTGATATCTGCACTCTGACGCTGTGGTCTCAGTTTGTCCCTGCTACCCCCAGCTAGAATGTCATTCTCAACAGCCTACTCCCCCTCTCCCTCACCTTGCCAACTTTGGTCAGGTATCCATAAAGCGTTACCTGCTGTCAGCCTGATTGCTGGGAAAGCAAATTCCAGAAATTGAAACTTCACCATTAGCTGGGATATTTATCCATGGTTGTCCTAGCAGATGGATAGCCTAAGTGTTTTCTGAATGTCTTCTAGGAGCAGAAAAGAAGTGAACGAGCCAGAAGATCAGAAGCACTCAGGCCTGAAACTGTGAACTCTTCTGAGAGTAGTGAGTAACTAGGGCTGGCCAATCAATGCCTGTTTTCAGCCAGAGAGCAGGACAGGGCCCAGGCACATGTGGGCTGGTGGTTCACAATGTATGATGGGAACTCTGGAGCTTCTGTGCAGACTTTCCTCTTATACAGGACAGGTCCCTTCATCCTGTGATTCTTCATCCTGGGGTACTTGCTTTGCTTAAAGGGAGGGTTGTAGTCTTTACAGTGATGTGTGGACACGAAGAACAAAGTGATAGGATGAGACTCAGGGATTGTTCATGAAATTAGTCTTCAATTTCCTCAACCAGAAACTTTCTTCTTTTGTCTCTATGGCAGCAGGCTGTCTGAAGGAAGGTTTCATTTTAGGGATTTCCTGCAGAAATATATGAAGCCTCTTTTATTTGAGATTTTTAATGTCCCCCTGCCATTCCATAGTATTTTTGTGTTACTCTGTCATTGCCTGCCTGTCCAGCCTATGTTGAAGGCTACTTGTAGATTTGTTCCCGTTAAGCTCTACTGCTTCATGGAGGGTTGTCTGCTGTAAATGCTTGCACGCTGCGCTTTTGCTCAAGCTTGGCAAATCATGACTTCCTAGAGAGGAATTGTACTTACGCCCAGTTTGCTTAAAGACCTCATGACTCATCTCCAATTCCAGCAGAATATCTTTTAAGGGTCCCTGTATCTTTCCACGCAGACAGGTGCAGAACATGTAGAGAGACTTCAGAATGGTGACCTCCAAAGCCCCAGCACATGTCTCATGGCAGATTTCTGTCGCAGTTCCTAATGAGGGATTTCTGTGTATCTTTCTGTGCTGCTTTGCAGTTCCAGTCTCTGATGAAGACTCTGATGCAATGGTGGATGATCCCAATGATGAGGATTTTGTTCCTTTCCGTACCCGTCGCTCAACCCGCATGTCTTTACGCACTCAGATGGCTCAGCGAGCTGCCCGCTCTACTGTCACCAAGATGACTTGCGCTAACTGCCGGACCCCCCTGCAGAAGGGTCAAACTGCCTACCAGCGGAAAGGGCTCCCTCAGCTCTTCTGCTCCAGCTCCTGTCTCACCACCTTCTCAAAAAGACCACCTGGCAAGAAGATATGCACCTTCTGTAAAAAGTGTGTGTTCGTTCCCCTTTCCTCAATGCTCCTGTACTTGTGACTCCATTCACCTACCCCACAGCCCTACCTGCCAGTCACCATCTCTGTGACCCTCATGGTTCCAATTCATCCAACATCACTCCTGCTCACTTCCATCTGGTGCCCTGTATCTTCCTTCACACACCGCATATCCCATGGTTCCTACACCCCCTTCATGTCATTCATTCCCTTCCCCTGCCTGTCCCAAAGCTCAATATCCCAGCCTCTTCTCACAACAATGTCCCACATGTCCCTCTGGGCTGGGACTGAAGCTGCTGTGAGATAGTTCTTTTCACTGGTTAGGGACACCAGAAAGTCCTGTGGATTGCAGTGTGTCATCCTGTCCCTTTGTGGCAGGACTGGTGTGTCCCTGCACTAACATATCCTCTCCTGATCCCCAGGGAGATCTGGAACACCAGAGACTCTGTGGTTGCTCAGATTGGTTCAGGCGGCTCTTTCCACGAATTCTGCACCTCTGTCTGCCTCTCCCTTTATGAGGCCCAACAGCACAGACCAGCACCTCAGTCTGCAGATGCCTCAGACACCAGTCGCTGCAGTGTCTGCCATAGACCTGGAGAGGTGAACAAATCCTTTGTCCTTCCTGTATGCTGCATGAGGTACTTGTGACCTGTAGCACTTGGCCCTGCCTGGTACTATCACAAGGTGTTTGCCAGATTCTCCTGTGGTGTGAGGCCTCAGCCCCTGAGCTGGCTTGGGCCCACTCCCAGGTCCTTCCTTGTTACTGTGAACCAGCCCTTATTCTAGCAAAAGAGATGAGGCTTCCGCTTCTCCCCACCCTGAAGCTCATTGCTTCCTGCCGCTCTGCTTTCTCAATTGCTCTGCTGACTTCTGGCAAGGGAGGCCAGCTGGGTCCACACCAACTTCCAGTATGGCACTTTCCCAAGTTTTGGTTTAACAGCTTGTTATCCTAAGGGCCGTGGTAGTAGTGATGTACACACGTTGGAAGGAGGCACATGGTGGCTTGGGGGAGTGACAGTTCTGCAATGATACCTCTGTAGATCCAGCATGAAGTCAGCAATGGAAATGTGGTTCACCGAATCTGCAGCGATGCCTGCTTCACCAAGTTCCGGGCCACCAAGGGGCTGAAAACCAACTGCTGTGACAACTGTGGACTTTACATCTACAACAAGGGCTTGCCCCTGGAGTACCTCTTCCATGAAGGCCAGCAAAAGCGCTTCTGCAACTCTGCCTGTCTCAACAGTTACAAGAAGGTGTGTGGAGTCACCTGGCTAGGGTTGGGGATCTCTGTAAGCACACAGCTTCTTTGCTTGGCTAGTTATCCTCCTCTATGGCCTGAGCACATTTCACTTAACTGTCTTGATGGGATTGCCAAGCTCTGTATTCCTGCCAGGGTGCTCTTGAAATGAGGAGGTGAGATGCCGAAGGCAGCCTTTTTTACTACTACCACCTGAACCTGCAGGCGAGGAGCCTGGCTCTGATGTCAGGTGTTCCCTGCAGGAGAGCTGCTCTGTGGCGGATACAGTAGTGGGATGGGATGTGAGGGTCAGACCTCACTGTCTGCATTGGTCTCCCTGGCAGCTCTCATTCTCATTCTGCTCTGTGTTTGCAGAAGAACACACGGGTCTACCCATGCATGTGGTGCAAGACTCTGTGCAAGAACTTTGATATGCTGCCCAACGTGGATCGCAGTGGCAAGATGGGCTTGTTCTGCTCCATTTGCTGCACTACCTCCCACAAAGTGAAGCAGTCAGGCTTGGTTGGTAAGAGCATCTATGTACATGGAATCGGTAGCATCTCCATTCTGACTCTTTCCTTGGTACTTTTATGGCTTGTGGATGAGACTGGAAAGAGGGCATGTTGCTTCTCTGGGGAGGAGTCCAGTGAGGCAAGCAGAGGGAAATTTGGAGGGCAAGGAACCCTTGCAGCTTGCAGACATCTTAATACTGAGAGGTAGTGTACACTGCTGTTCCTGAGAATGCAGGAAGCAGTTGTAGTGCTGTACTGTGCTGGTACTGGCCTTTCAATTACAGGGAGTACAAGGGTCTCTAGAAATGGGTGTGGTTGGGGTCCAAGTATTGGAGCCTGTTTTGTCCAAATTCCTGTAGAGCCAGGGTCACTTCCTTGAACCTTTCTGCTCTCCATCTATGTTTAATATTTCTGTCCTATGAGAATCTGTTGCTCCTAGTTTTCTGGTGTTCTTGTCCCTTGCTTTTTGTTAATAACTTGACAGACTGAGGATGAGTGAGTAGCTTGTATGCCATCCTCGGAATTCAGTCCAATGTCCTGTCCTGTTGGCCTCACCAATTTCTTTTTGTTTCATCAGGTCCCCCTAGACCCTGCAGCTTCTGCAGAAAGAGTTTATCTGAACCCTGCTATTACAACAAGACAGACCGGGTTGTCTACCAGTTCTGCAGCCCCAGCTGCTGGACCAAATTCCAGGTACTGAAATACCCCTCATGCTGGGCTGAGCCATAGAGCCCATGCCTCCTTAGCAGAGGCTCCACCTTCTTCCAGCTCCTCAGGTAGGGTCCATAAGAAAGTCTCTGCTGGAGCACCAGAATTGCAGTGACTGTTGTTGTCAATAACTCAGTCATGGCCCTATCTTCCCCCTTCCTCCTTTGGGATAAGAAGCACTGTAATTGACATGGGCCTACTTCTTGAGCTTGTCCAGGTCCCTCTGGATGGCACCTCATCCCTTAGATGTGTCAACCACACTACTCAGCTTGGTGTTCTCTGCAAACTTGCTGAGGGTGCACTTGATCCCACTATGTCATTGATGAAGCTATTAAACTGTACTGGTCCCAGTATGAACCCCTGAGGGACACCATTTGTCACTGTCGTTCATCTGGACATTGAGCCGTTGACCACTACTGTCTAGATGCAACCATCCAACCAGTTCCATATCCACCAAACAGTCCACCTACCAAATCCCTCTCTCTCCGATTTGGAGAGAAGGATTTTGCAGGGTATTGTGTCAAAGGCCTTACAGAAGTCAGACTAAATCTGTAGCTCTTTCCTTGTCCACTCATAGTCACTCCATCATAGAAGGTCACTGGGTTGGTCAGGCAGGACTTGTCCTTGGTGAAGCCATGCTGGCTGTCTCAGATCACCTCACTGTCCTTCATGTGCCTTAGCATAGCTTCTAGGAGGATCTGTTCCATGATCTTCCCAGGCACAAAGTTGAGACTGACAGGTCAGTAGTTCCCAGGGTCCTCCTTTCTACCATTGTAAAAATGGGTTCAATGTTTCCCTTTTTTGAGTTATCAGGGGCTTCACCTAATTCACTTAACTTGAATTATTCCTATATAAAATCAGCACTGAAGCACATGAGTAAACTCATGCATAACCTGGATTAGGAACTGTCTTGCTGGCAGATCTTGTAACACACTTGTCAAATTAAAAACAGTGAAATGAGTATTTCAAGATGACTTTTTGGAGATCAGTATTAAGCCCAAAGAGTTCAACATCTTCATCAGTCACCTGGCAATAAAATCAAAGTAAGTGTGGTAAAATTTTGCGGATGAAACAAAAACTGGTGAAGTGTTAACTCATGCTGGGGTCAGGGAAGTCACAGAAAGCAAAGCAGTTGGATTACTTGGCAAGACTGGTTCCTCCTAAAGTGTGCTTAAACACAGTTTGGTGTAAGATCCTGTATCAGCCTTAATAAAGTAGTGTGGGGATGTAAGACCTGGGAAAGTAAAGATTTTGAAAAGGCACTGGGATTACAGCAGATAAGTTTCAGTTTGAGTGTCTTAGTTTAAAGCCACAGAGGGAAGGATTAAGTTATTGCAAGAACAGGCAGAGGAACAGGAAGTTAAAGTTTGGGAGGTAGGGATCAAAAGAGCTACCTACAATGTTGCACAGATAGGGATGGTGCTCCTCCCAATGTCCACTTTATTGTCAATGTTGAAGAAAAATTGCAAGTATACTAAAAAAAACAAAACCCTGAAAAATTACATTGGGTCTTGAAAAATGCATGTACTGAGACACTCACAGAGCACCTTACCTGACATTATGAGAAGGAAAACCAGGAAGATTACTTTGTTAATAAATATATCTTTGTGGACAAGACACAAATTGCTAAATGGTTGTTAATCTAGCAGAGGAAGGTGGGATGAGAACAGCTGCTTGAATTCTGAAGTTGCAATGCCTTGAAAATCGAAACCAGGCATCTGTGCTTCAAGATCTTTTAGAGAAATTCCCAGAAGACATAGCAGAGCCCCCATCTCTTAATGTCTTCAAATCCAGAGGGGTGGCAGCTTGAAAGCTTCCTTTCCTGAGAAGAGCTGGACCAAAGACATTGGAAGCAAAGTGAAATTGCTCAAGAATCTGCTCTCCAGGACCTTGAGACATGATCTTATGGACTGACAGTGAGTCACTGACAGTGGCAGCAAGCACAGGTCTTAGCAGGGCAAACATGCTGTTGTGAATGGTGAAGGAGGCAGGAGGTGGTGGCAGTGCAAAGTGAGTACTTACTGCCCTCTGTGTTCCTCTCCCTCCATGAGCTGTCTCTTGTCTTCTGCAGCGCACCAGCCCAGAAGGTGGCATCCACCTCAATTGCCATTACTGCCACAATCTTTTCAGTGGAAAGCCGGAGATCCTGGACTGGCAGGTGAGGACTTCCCTGAGAGGGACGTTGAGGCATAGGCCAACCCTGGTGAAGACTGCAGGGCTCCTTCCTCTCCCTGCTCAAAGCAGATGTCCTGTGCCAGTGTTCTGAATGCCAGAGCCGCAGTGATGTGCCTGGAGACTGTGCACTGACTGCTGTCCTCCTAATGTTCAGCAGGATGTGAGAAGGGCAGGAGACTGCTGCAAAACCCTGTGCCAGGATAGCAGGGGACTTGCCTAAGCCCTGTAGTCTTGCTCTTGCTTCCCTGAGAAGTGTGGGAACCTTCTGCCAGCCTGGCTGACCCAGTGGTGGTCTCTTTGGCAGGACAAAGTGTATCAGTTCTGCTGCAAGGACTGCTGCGAGGACTTCAAGCGGCTGCGTGGGGTGGTGTCTCAATGTGAGCACTGCAAGCAGGAGAAGCTGCTGCATGAAAAGATCCGCTTCTCTGGAGTGGAGAAGAACTTCTGCAGCGAAGGTACTTGGGGAAGTCACAGGAGAGGTAGAGCCCCCATGCCAGCCCATGCTGGGGGAGGAGAAGAGAGCATGGAGAGGAGCAGAGGGGAAGACTGTCTTAGCCAGGCCCTGGGGCAAAAGTCTTGCCATGTAGTGAAGGGAGGACTGTAGTGGGGATGGCTTGCTGTCCAGCCAGGCCCTAGGGCAAGATCTTTACCATTCATTGTGTCCTTGGGGAGGGCTTTCTCACAGCTTTTCTCTCTCTGGGGGCTGGGGAGACAGCAGGTGGCAGCTCCGCTCCTCCTGTCATCATGCACTTCTACACTCTTGCGTCTGGGCTGGCCTGACCTGGCCTTGCCCTGCCTGCTGGGTTCCTGCACACAGGAGGTTGGAGTCAGACTCTTCCTAGAAGCATGGAGGTGAGAGATGGCAAGTCCCCATGAGGTCCCATCTTATCCCAGCCCCAGGGGCCAGTGCTGGATTGTTCCCTATAGTGTGTTGCGTGTTCTCTGTTGTCTCTGCAGACCTGGATTCTGGTCATGTTTGGGTCAGGGAGGCCCCCAGTTCATCCTGGGAAGGTTTCACTCCTATTGTTTCTCCGCAGGGTGTGTGCTTCTTTACAAACAGGATTTCACCAAGAACCTGGGCCTGTGCTGCATCACCTGCACCTACTGTTCTCAGACCTGCCAGCGGGCGGTCACCGAGCAGCTGGAGGGCAGCACCTGGGACTTCTGTAGTGAAGACTGCAAAAGCAAATACTTGCTCTGGTACTTCAAGGTCAGTATCAGCACTGGCAGCTTGTGCTAAGTGCTGTGGTGGGCACGGCACCCAGATAAGTGGGCATTGCACTGAGGAAGTTCACACTGCTGGAGTCTGGCTGGCACTGCTGCGGAGAACCTGGCACTGCTGGAGTCCTGCCTGGCAATGACGGGACACTGCTACGGGGAAGCTCACGTAGCTGGAGTCCCCAGCTAATCCTGCCAGAGCATTGCAATGAGGAAGCTCACAGTGCTGGATCTGTGGCTAGTGCTGCTGTGAGAAGTTCGCACCGCTGGAGTCCCTGGCTGGCACTGGCAGGGCACTGCTGTGGGGAAGCTCACAGCGCCTTGCTATGTGCACCTTTCACTGGAGAGTTGTGTTGCACTCAGAGGGGGTGTGGTTAGTTACTCGCTGTTTCTCTTCTGCTGATGCGGGCTTTAGGCAGCTCGGTGCCATGCCTGCAAGCGTCAGGGGAAGCTGCTGGAAACCATCCACTGGCGGGGGCAAATCAAACACTTCTGCAACCAGCAGTGTCTGCTGCGATTTTACAATCAACAGAACCAGCCCAACCTGGACACGCAGAAGGGGCCCGAGAGCCTGCTGAACAGTGAGTAGGAGGGAGGGAGGGGACCTGCATAGCTCAGTCTGAGAGACACAGGGAAGACTGAACAGCAAGGGGTGGAAGCTTTCTGCCTGGGACCGGATGAGATGCTAGGGAACAATCCTGCACTGGCCCTTGGTGGGGGGGAAAAGGATGAAGTGGGACCTAATGGGGTTTCTCCATCTCTAACGTCTATGATTCTATGACACACAGGGCCCAGACGGGAGGAGCCGGTGCCAGCGTGCTGCCTGTAGCTCACACTGTTAGCGAGGATACTCGGGGATTTAACATTCTCATGTTGCCAGCGGAGAGCTCGATTTACAGGGTTAGGGGATAGTGTGGTTTGGCGTGATAATCCACCTGCAGCCCCACACCACCTCCAAGCTGTGACCTTCTCAGATCTCATAAGCTAATCAGGATTGGGCCAGGTCAGTGCTTGAATAGGAAACATTCAAGGCAAACACGGAGTGCTGCAGGAAGTGGTGCTGGTGATGCTGTAGGTGGACTCTCCTCAGCCAGAGCTCAACCTAGAACAATCTTGAGGGAGTGCTGGAGGCACTCTGTGTTGTGATGTTAGATTCAAGTCCTCCCACTTACGCAAAGATCGCTGCAGTTTTGGGGAGTTGACAACCCTGTATCCTGGATAACCCCATTCTGCATCTGTGGAGTTACAGCTGGAGAGGAGATTTTCACTGCCTGTTGCCCCATTTCCTATCATTAGCTTGAGCCAATTGATGATGGAAGATTGCAGAGTGCTTTGGGTTCCCTCAGAATGAAGGTGCTCATAGTGACAGTGACAAGACATCACTTGGCCCTTGGACGCTCACATAGACTCGTTCTGGTTGGTCTTTCATAGGGTATTATCTTCTAGGTAATCTGCGTGATCTAGTTAAAATGCCTGCAGCTTATGTTGGGACTTGCTCCAGTGCATCAGGCTTCAACAGATACCTGCATCACAAGTTCAAGGTTTTGCTGCCCTCCCTGGACTTTCATGAGTTGTAAAACCCACCCAGACTAGGGTGCATCAAGGAAGGGAAACCAGGATCTTCCAGTGAGAGACCTCATCTTCCGCTTTCAGACTCTTCCTGGTTCCTCTCCTGACAGCAGTGGGCTGGTTGCAAGACAGGGGAAGTCTTAGATGTCAGTGCAGCAAAGCAGAGCTGCTCTGCCAGAAGCAGCAAATTCCCCCAGCCAGGGGAGTCCCAACCTGCCTGCTAAAAGCCACGCTCCATAAAAGGCCATGTGAGGCAACAGCTCAAGAGGCAGCATACTGGAATGACTTGGATAAAGAACTGTTGTTTTCTGCTGACACGAGTGTGCCCAGGGGATGTCTGCTTGATGGGTCACAGACTGTCCTGATGCCAAGGGGAAAAAGAGGTATTAAACTTGCTGGTCCAGTAGCTCAACAAATGATTCTACAGCCCTAGCCATGCTGTTCAATTTATCCTATGTTTTCAAAGCATTAAGACCAGTAACATTGCTTTTTGTCACGGGCATAGTGAGCAAGCTCTACCTGCAGAGGGAAGCATGTTTCATACTGTTTGGCCATTGTCTTCTTGGAGCCATGTACCGTAAGCCTGAGACGTACCTTGTCCATGACCAACAACCACATCAAGCCCTCCCCTCTACCATTGTCTCTGGAGACCCCCGAGGACTTTGCTGTTTGGCAGGTGGAGAATCATGCTATGTGCAGATGCCTCTCTGTGCACCCTGTGAGGCAGAGTACTCTCAGGACAGCCAAGGAAAAGTCTGTCAGCAGTGATGGGAGCTCAGCTGAGCACAAACTCCGGGCTGCCCTAGAAGCTTGGTGAATGAATACCACTGGTGGCCCCGGGACCAGCTGTGTCTAGCTGTGGGATAGCTGTGGACATCCTTCTTCTGGGACTGTGGTCTGCTGCTCAGTTTGCAAAGGAAGGGAACTGAAGCCAGGGCCTGCCATTTGCACAAAGAGCTTTCCAGCCCAGCACGCTGTGCAAGGGGATTTTGGGAGGATCAGTTTGTCAATGCATAGTGAAGAACAGATTCTGCCTGGTGCAGCCAGCGTCTCCTGTGCACCTGGCAGCTTAGTTGCCAGCTCACAAGGGGCTACCTGGATTTCAGGCCCATCATAGACAGAGCTGCTGACTACTTGCTTCTTTTCTTGTAGCCAGTGGTTGCCTGAAGCCATTCATTCCTCTTACCCAGTGGCTGCCAACCTGCTGATCCTGAAAGTGGCATGCTGACAATAAAAGTGGCCATTCCTTTGCTGAGAACAGTCTGTGCAATGAGAGGTTGAGGAGCTTCTGCTCCAGAACTGTGCTCAAAGACTTCCAAGAGGAACTGGCTCTGCATGGGGCCATCCAGCTGAAGAGGAAAGAGGGCCAGAAGTCACAGCTGGTGTGGGCAATGTCTTTACAGCTCCTTGCTGGTGCCGGGATGAGAGTAAACAACAAGTTGCAGCTTCCCTGGAAGCCTGGACGTGTAGCACATGGAGCTTTATGGCAGGGGGATTTTGTTTCCCTTAGACCTAAATCATTTGCCTGAGGCAATCAACTTTGCTTTTGATTCCTCTGTAGAAGAAGCTCTGCTCATCTCCATGGCTTGTTTTTTCTCATTCAAGCCATTGATGTCTCCCACCTAGACCTGCTGCCCATCCACTTTGGGCTGGTCAAGGAGAGTTCTTGGACCCATCTGAGGCTGTTGCAGATCCTATGATTGAATGCTCAGCAGCTGCAGGCTAGGGAGCTTCCTCCAACTGGAACTTACCTGTCCCTCTGTGGTGTGGTGATCAGGAAGCAGATGCTGCTGGGCCTCCAACTGCTCAAGAGCTGTCCTGTATTTCCTCAATACAGAGGAAATCTGCACAGTGTGAATGCCCATTTGTTGGATCTTTGGGAGTCTAGGTCTGTTCTGGAGAGCCTATCTGTATGTAGGAGGTGCAAATGGACCTGCCACTTCCTTTGGGTGCTGAGACCCAATGCTTTTCTTGAAGGCATCTCCTTCATGCATCATCCACAGTTAGTCACTGCTGTAGAAGGCAGTTCCCTTTTGAGCCACATGGGTAACCAGGGCTCACAGGAAACTTGGATGAGGGTAGCTTATCAGCCATTGAGATGGATGCAGGTTCTCTGCAGAACAAATGAGCTGGAATTATTTTCTAAGCCAGGATGATATTGTCACCACCTGAGACTAGTGTCTGCCACACATGCCTCTTACCTCCATGTAGTCCCCTTTGTCCTTAGGGGAATGGACTGTATCCCTAGGGCTGGGGCAAACTTGTCTCTCTGCTTTCTGGGATCTTTCATAACACTACTACTATCTCTGCCACCTTCTTCCTAGGGATCTTGAAGCACTTTACCAAGATATTTGTGGTAGAGAGACAGAGGCACAGGGAGGGGCCATGGCTCGGTACAGCAAGCCAGTAGGCAGAGCAGGGAATAGGAAAAGGAATGGATTCCTTTTTCTGTAAGGGGCTGGGATTTCTCCTGGCCTGCAGTAATAAGGATGGGATGGACTGCAAGGAAGCACAAAATTACATAGGAGTGACTTAATTTTGGAGTTGTAGTGTATTATGAACTGCTAGGACTAGAGATTGTTGAAACATTAACTGTTCTGGAGTGGCCTGGAGTGGTTTCTGGGCAGCCTGTCCTTGTCCTTTGGCTGCTACCACCTCCAGTCCCAGCAGCAGGACCTGTTGGCCCAGGAGTTCCTGAACTTCAGAGTCATTGCTTTCTTTTACAGGTCAGACTTCAGAGCCAAAACCACCTGCCCCTTCCACACAGAAGGCAGAGACTAACATGGTAAGGCCTGTTGGAGGCAGGAGATTGCACAATAGCACAAAGGGGCTGTCCCCAAAGAGAGGACAAATCTGCCATTGCTCAGGAAGATTTCATTCTTCTACACCCTATGCATTTTACAATTTCTAGGTAGTGGGAGCTAAGAGCTGCAGGGGAGGGCAGAAGCAGTGTATCTCCTGCAAGGGGGGAAAATAACCATTCCCCAGGAATGAGGAATGATGGGCTCCAGAACAGCCTGCCACTTAGGGCACTAGCTTCTCTTTGCATGGTGCTCTCCTGTGCCTGGGTATAGTCACTGTCCCACTGTGTTCACTGCTGCCCCATGGGGCAACAGCGACCAGTGCCAGACTCCCTGCTGGCTGCTGCAGAGATGCTGCACAGGCTTGCTGCCTGCCAGGACCAGCTTGGCAGTCCTTTGAACGGGTCTCTGTATATGTGGGAGAGGGTTGGGGGAGGAGGACTGTCAGGCTCCAAGAGATGCTTTGGGAGTCTCTCCAGCTGTACCCGTGGTTGGGAAGAGGTGATGCTGCCTTAGGTGGACACCACCCTCCTGCTTTTTGCATTTTCTCAGCTGTCAGCAAAGACCTCCTCAGCCCAGATGTCTCTAGCCGCACCACCTCCCCTGCCCCCTCCGGTTCCAGCCACCCCTCGGAAAAACAAAGCTGCCATGTGTAAACCACTGATGCAGAACCGGGGCATTTCCTGCAAGATAGAAATGAAGTCCAAAGGATGTCAGACAGGTAGGAAAGCAAGACATAACTGCAGGATTACAGGGGCATTTTGGAAAGGCAAGTGGCACCGTCCCTACTCCAGACTAAATGCGAATGCAGATTGAAATGCTGTACAGAGCAGCTGTATGTTTGGCACCATGCTGAGGAGTCTCAGGGCACTGCAGGGCACACACAGCAGAGCTGGAGGTAGGGAGCCTATTTCCATCAGCAGCAAAAAGAGACACAGAGAGAGCACTGCAGCATGATCTCGCCTTTTGTGGGACAACTCCTGTTCTTCTAGAGATCATCAGCTCGTCAGAGGTCTGCTGAGCAGGTTCTAACTGTGTAGCTTCTGTTGGGCATGTGTGTGTGGTCTTCAGCATATATAAGGCAACCAGACCTCAGCACGGCCATGTAAGAGCAGGACTTGCACCTCTGGCTAAGGCAAGCCTGTCTTGTTGCAGGGCTGTTTGGCTTGTTGCTGGGCTGCTTAGCTTGTTGCTGCTCCAGCTCTGCCCATGAGTCACAAAAGCTTGTGGCTGGAAGGACTGTGGGTGCTGGAGAGCTAGGGGCATGGCAGTGCACAGTGAGGCTGGGTGGAGGAGCTGCTGGGAGCAAGCTCACTGACATACTTTTGCTTTTGTCAGAGGCTGACTGGAAGCCCCAGGTGGTTGTGTTGCCAATCCCCGTCCCGATCTTCGTGCCTGTGCCTATGCATATGTACTGCCAGAAAGTACCTGTGCCTTTCTCCATGCCTGTCCCGGTAAGCGACACACCACCCGCTTGTGTTCTTTTGCTCGATCCTGCCTTGCTGCAGCCTCCCTGCTTCTGTTTGTCCTCTTCTGCCTCTGTCTTTACGTCAGTCAGCTGAGTGTCAGTTTTCTGCCTGGTGTGCTTCTGTTGACAGGTGCCTGTGCCAATGTTCCTACCCACCACACTGGAGAGCACAGATAAGATTGTGGAGACCATTGAGGAGCTGAAGGTGAAGATCCCCTCAAATCCCTTAGAGGCTGACATCCTGGCCATGGCTGAGATGATTGCAGAGGCTGAGGAGCTGGACAAGGCCTCCTCAGACCTGTGTGGTAGGTTCTACCATGGCTTGGTCTAGCCCACCACCTAGGATCATGGGGTTTGCTGGTTGTTGGAGCTAGAGCATCTGCCTGTATCACAGCTCTCTCAAAGCCTTTGAAAAGGGAGCAAGGAAGAGCAAGTCCTCAACTTCTGCTGAGGAGGTGTCAGGAAAGAAGAGCTGCAGTAGGGAGCAGTGTCTGCCACTGTCACTTTTGGGGATGCCAGTGTTATGGCACATGTGCAGCACTGTTAGTTTGTTCAGGTATCTGTTCAGGCTCTTACCTAAAGCAGCTTCCCAGCCAGAAGACTAGCAGTCCTGACCTCACAGGTCTTTTTACCTGAGGGCTGTATTCCTCAAGCCTCAGTGACAGGTTGTGGCTGGGGAGGGGACAAACACCTAGTATCTTGCTATCCAGGGAAATGTGGGCAGCATAGATGTTGTGGGGCTGCTCTGAGCACAGGACTGTGCTGTGGGGAGCCTGACTTCATTTTCCACCTGTCAGAGGGAAAACAGACAAAAGACTTTATTGAAAGTTGAGTTTATAATGTGCTTTTGCATTGCAGACCTGGTGAGTAACCAGAGTGCAGAAGGTCTCCTGGAGGACTGTGATCTCTTTGGACCGGCACGAGATGATGTGTTGGCTATGGCTGTCAAGATGGCAAATGTCCTCGATGAGCCAGGCCAGGATCTGGAGGCTGACTTCCCTAAGAGTAAGAGCTGGGTGAAGCAGGTGTGCAGGGCTGCTCATGCTGCAGCAGGGTCCTCCCGCTGCCCTCAGCTGGCTGTTGCCAGCAGCATTAGAGCTGTGTGAACCCCATACCCTCTGACTGACCAGGCTTGAGGCCAGGAACTGAGAGTCTTGCAGGATGACTGCTTGCAACAGGGGTGAGGAGACCACCACTTCTGAAGGAGGGTGTGTTTGTCTAGACTAACTGACCTGTTGTGAACACAGGCCTACCACGAAGGGGGAAGAAGCTGATTTTAACAACACAAAGAGCAGAGCAGTATGGATGATGATTCCAGAGTATCTAGCAAGCTAGAGAGAGACTGGGACAGAGCATGACATCCTGGCATATGGCAGAATTGCTGAGTGTCCATTAGCAGGCAGAAGGTGGAAGAAGAGGCACGGACTTGCAGGAGCACAGCAGTGCTGAGGCAGGATGCTAGCAGCAAAGGACAGAGGATTGAGGGTGCCTGTGCCAGACTGGCCCCCGTGCTGCCCTGGCACAAGGGGATGAGGGATGTTCCTCAGATTTGGCAAACAAAGAAAAAACTTTCAAAGGAAAGAATGTCAGACTTTCATTAGTCTGAGAAGGTTTAGCTGTGTTTTCTTCGTTGGGCTGTGGCTAAAAGTTTATGCCAGGCAGCAGTGGAGGGTGTGAAGTGTTGGGCTGCATGTTCCCTTTTCATCTTGCTGTAAAAGACAAGCCAGCACAGAAGACAGGATGAGAAGTCTCAGCTGAGCCCTTCTGCTTGTGCTTCCTTTCAGACCCTCTAGACATCAACCCTAGTGTGGACTTCCTCTTTGACTGTGGGCTGGTGGGACCAGATGATGTGTCCACAGAACAAGATCTGCCTCGTGCTGTCCGAAAGGTGAGCTCTCCGTGGGTACTGCTCAAATAAAGCTCTTCAGGTTTCAAGTGGGAGCTACTGTCTGGGTTGTACAAGGTGAAGTGTACAAGAACACCAAGGCTTTGGTGTGCTGGGGAGATTGTGCCCTCTCCCTTCAGGACATGCCAGGCCTGTGGACCCCTCCTTGAATAAAAATACTTGCCTGTCACTTCAGAGGAGCTTTGAATGCCACAGGTCATGTGAGAGCTGGTCTCTTTCCTGACTGTAGTCCTCGTAACTAATGGGCCATGTTGCCTTGTCTGTCAGCAGAAGCCTGCTAGCATGGGCACAGACACACTGGGAGGGAGCTGGCAGTCAGCGGGCCTGAGGGGTGGCCAGGACTCTTGCATCTGTCCCAAGTAAGTGCCCAGTCTCACAGTACACCTCTGCAGGGGCAGAAGCGTCTGGTGCTCTCTGAAAGCTGTTCCCGGGACTCAATGAGCAGCCAGCCTAGCTGCACAGTGCTGAACTACTCATATGGTGTGAATGCCTGGAAGTCCTGGGTGCAAGCCAAATACGCAGGAGAGACCAGCAAGGGAGAGGAGCTGCGCTTTGGCCGTAAGTGCCCTGTCTGGATGGGGTGGAATGGTAGAAACTTTCCAGAAGCTGAGTCCCAGGGTGCTGAGGTGCTTCTAGCCCTGGCAAGCTATCGTCTGAGGCTGCTGTGCTTGTCTCCACAGCCAAGCCAATGAAAATCAAAGAAGATATATTGGCCTGCACAGCTGCTGAGCTCAACTATGGCCTGGCCCAGTTTGTCAAGGAGATAACACGGCCCAATGGGGAGCGCTACGAACCAGACAGCATCTATTACCTCTGCCTTGGCATCCAGCAGGTGAGGGAGGGCTTGCTACCCTCAAGTCCTCCACAGTCAGGCTTGGGGGTTGTATCTGGTGCAGGGATCTTGTACCCTTTATTCTGCTTTCTGGGGACCCAAAGAGGCTCACTGAACTGTTCTTCAGTGCCTCATACTGGGACAGCAGCACACCTAGTTTGGTCTTTGTTCCCAAATCCAGTGGGTAGGGTGCCAACTATTCCCCAGCTTTGCCACCCTTCCTGCACATCCTTGAGTAGAGCTGGAAGATCTCTCTAAACTCAGACCCTTCTTCAGCACTGTCTGCTTTGTCATGCCCCAGAGTTTTCCTCGCAGCTCTCAGAAGTAGATGGTTTTAGGAGTCTGCCCAACAGCTCTAGTTGTACAAGGAGGGTTGCTCTGCATGTATGCCCTGGGATCTCTGGAGAGGGTTTGCATTCCAGGTGCTGCTGTGTCTCGCTTGACTGTGTGTTCTGTCCTTTCTAGTACCTGCTCGAGAACAATCGTATGGTGAATATATTTACAGACCTTTACTACCTGACCTTCGTGCAGGAGCTGAACAAGTCCCTCAGCGGCTGGCAACCCACAATCTTACCAAATAGTATGTGTCTCCAGAATACCTTCAGTCACCACACGTACCCACTTCTAGCCTTGTACCCTCTGGTCTGATTGTGTTCCCCCAGCCTCAACCCTTTCTTGGCATCAGCAGCACAGTCCTGGTGTGTCTTTGGGTCATATTGACCCATACTGACAGCAGAGCTAGCCTAGTTTATGCCTCAGCAACTTCTGTTGCACAGAGTCAAGGTAGCTGGGAGCCAAGCACAGCTGCTTTACCTCCTGGGACAGTTTGAATTCTTTACACACTTTTTGCCACTCTACCCTTCGGCAAAGAGGATACCAACCCAGGAGGCACACTGGCCCATTCCTTTGTGTGCCGTGCGCACTGTGCTGAGTGTTGGCCATGGCTGCTGTGCAGCTGCCTTTTGAGTGGAATAACTTAGAGCTCTACATATTGGCTGTCCCAGGCAGACTTGTGTGTCAAGGCAGGAACTGCCCATGTCTCTCCTGCCTGCTGCTTTTCCTTCATCTCACACCAGGTGTGGTGGAGTACTGACCTGGAGTTCACTTTGTGACCATCTATAGGGATGAGCAGTCAGGATTGATTTGGGTTGTGGCCTGTGGTTTGGCTGCGCTCTGGGGTGGCTTATGGCTGGGCAAAGCCAGCATCTAGCTCAGCTGATGGCTCTAAGAGAAGTAACCTTCTGAAAGTAAAATGTTCTAAAGCATCAGTCGTATGCAGTGAGCATGCCTGGGCAGGGTGAAGGGATTGCCATATGGCCACTGTTGAAGTGACTTGTTTCTTTTTCTGTGTTGCAGACACAATTTTCTCACGTGTCGAGGAAGAACACCTCTGGGAGTGCAAGCAGCTGGGTGTTTACTCACCTTTTGTGCTCCTTAACACCCTCATGTTCTTCAACACCAAGTTCTTCGGGCTGCAGACAGCAGAGGAGCACATGCAGCTCTCCTTCACCAATGTAGTACGCCAGTCTCGCAAGTGCACCACGGCCCGTGGTGTGACAAAGGTCGTGAGCATCCGCTACTATGCTCCTGCCAAGCAGAAGAAAGGCCGAGGTAGGGTCTGATGGAGCATCACTCTGTCCCTCCTCCTGCCTCCCTCATTAGGTCCCAGACATGATCCTACTCTCTCCCCCTCTGCAGATGGTGGCTCTGGAAAGCGGAAGCATGAGGAGGAGGTACCAATGCTGGAGCAGCGGGAGAACAGGATGAACCCACTCCGATGTCCAGTCAAGTTCTATGAGTTTTATCTCTCCAAATGGTGAGGCTTTCTCTGGAGAAGGGGCATGTGCCATTTTGGGGCCACCTCTCAGTTTTGGAGGGATGCTGTGGAGTGGCTGTTGCTCTCCAGACATTTGTACTTGAGTGTGAAGCCTTGCTTAGGGTCTGAGCTGCTTGTATAGACCATGGTTGAGAGAAAGAATGCTTCTCTCTGGATCTTTCCACTACTTGCCTCTCTCCAGACAGGCAGGAGTGTGCAGTATGAGTTGTTTGGTTAGTAGATTTGACCCTGAGAAAGGAGCTGTAGACTCACTTTCTATCCTCATCCTGCTGAAGAACGAGAGGCAGTGACAAGCCTTGAGCCCCCCCATAACCGTTGGGGCAGGCCAGGCTTTATGAGCCCCAGGAGCTCATATCCAAGGGCTCACCTTCCTCTCTCTTTCCAGTCCCGAGAGTCTGCGGAACCGCAATGATGTCTTCTACCTGCAACCCGAACGGTCGTGCATTGCTGAGTCGCCGCTCTGGTACTCAGTCATCCCTATGGACCGGAGTATGCTGGAGAGCATGCTGAACCGCATCCTGGCTGTGAGGGAGATCTATGAGGAGCACAGTCGGCTCAGTGGCCTGGAGGACAATATGGACTAAGAGTGAGGTGCTGCCAGGCTGACTTCACTCCGTCCCTGGATACCTTGTCTCCCTGCCTCTTGCTGCAGGGCAAGGGCCATGCAGTGTGGGAGGGGATGGTGCTGCAACAGTGGTCTCCCTTCATCATTACCAGACTTGGACATCCCATTCTGCTTGTTACAGGTCTATCCTACATATGTGGCCCCTGCGCTCAGCCCAGCCTCCTGTCCCAGCTGCTGGGTGAGCTGTCTTCCCCTAGGCGACTCCCCACAACACAGGGGAGGCAGAGCCCCCAGGACAGTTCCCCTTGTCCAGCCCTATCCCCTCCTACTCCTAGTCCTGACACTAATCCCTTCTCCCCCTGCCTCATGGCAGGAACCACACAGTATGGCAGAGCAGCCCTGAGGCTTTTAATTCCCCCTTACTTTAGCAGCCCCTCTCAAGGCTGCAGGTGGCAGGATAGCTCTGCTGCTTAGGCTGGATGGTGCTTTCAAGCCAGTGGGGAAGGACCACTGGCAGCCTGAGAGCTGTTAGGTCAGGGGAGGGCTTGTTGCCAGGGGTGAGAGAGGTTTGGGCTGTCTCTGGGGAACGAGGGGAGCCACTGTTGGAAGTGAGGGCAGAGACTTGGCCTCACTGTGAGGACACCTCCCTCTATGCATCTGGGCTACTTCCCTCAATTTTGTCAGTTTCTGTGTTGTCGGAAAACTGATGGAGATGGGTCTGTGCCAGCATGGCCCTTCTCTCCCCACTGTTCCCCATCCTGGTGTAACCCCCACTCTGTGGTGCAAGGTGCCATCAGTGGGTCCCTCCACTCAGCCAGGGCCTCGGACAACTGCTGACAGAAGCAAGGAGCTCTGCCTGGCCTTCCTCTCCCTCACAAAGTAGCGGGGTGCCAGTGCCCTGCTGGGGTGAGCCTGACTCCAGCCGCACCGTTCCCTGCTGCCTCCTGCCCCTCGTGTTCTGATTGGTTTTCTTGAGCTGTACATGGGTCTCCTGTTGAGCCTGTATATATTGCTCTGGGCCCTGGCCTGGAACTATCTGTTCTCTGTGTCCATGTGGAGAGTGAGCTGCTCACCAGTCTTTGTTGTAGTGATGCCACGGAGGTAGGACTAACCCTGTGTCTCTGGAAACCATTCATTTCAAATAAAGATGCAGAAACCTTTCGGCAGCCCCTGCTTTTCCCTCCTGGGCAGGGCCAGTGCCCTACTGCTGCCGTGCACCTTGTTACTGTCCATCCCAGCTTGTGCTGCCTGTGCTTCTTATCTTGTCTGGCCCCTTGTGTGTTGCCAGCTCTGGTGTGCTGGGATGACCCGTGACCCCATACCTACTGGTGCCAGCCTGGTATCCTCTGACTGTCTCTACCTTGCATCTCCCTCCATGTCCCTTGCCCATAGGGTTGCAACCCAAAACAATCCAGTGGTGACCCAGTCTTGGCCATGCAGTGTGTCCACAGGATGGACAGTCAGGGAGCGATGCCGCAGTGTCTGTAAGGCAGAGCAGGAGTCGAGTGAGGTGCAGGGAGTGTTTTATTTGCTCACCCAAGACTGACAGGCCCCTGCCTCAGCCTGGCCCTATTCTCAGTCCCACTGTTCCCAGGAGCACAGTGAGCAGCTGAGCTGTGTCCCTGGGACCATCCCCATCTCTCACACTGGCCTTGGGATTCATGCCATGAGCCTGGTAGGGCCCAGAGACAGAACCACAACTGTGGCCACCTGTGCATCACCCAACCCTAAGGATCCCAGCAGGCCACATTCACACTGTCAGGTCTGCTGCTCGCACCTTCCCATGGGCCTTAGTGGCCATCCCCAGCCATGCACCTGCCTTCCCCAGGGGTGCCAGTGGGTGAGAGGTTCTGCCAACAGCTATAGGGCTGCCACCGCCAGGCAGGGTGACAAGGGTGCTGTGGGGCTCCATGGGGCTACCAGGACTGGGTAGGATGCGGGACTTGGGGCCTGGCCCCTGTCGGCACTTGGTGAGACCTAGGTGGTAGATCTCTACCAGGTTGAGCAGCAGGGACACACAGGCCACCCCCAGCATGAAGAGGATGAAGATGGTCTTCTCAGTGGGCCGGGAGATGTAGCAGTTGACGGTGTTGGGGCACGGCCAGCGGCTGCAGGTGTAGAGAGGCTTCAGCTGGAATCCGTACAAGACATACTGGCCCACAATGAAGCCTACTTCAAAGAGAGCCTTGAAGATGACATTGCAGAGGTACGTCCTCAGGATAGCCCCCTTCATGCAGACCTGTCTCTGCGTGTCTCCTGCAGGAAGCTGGGGCTGCCTGGGGTGCTGCCACCTGGCCCCGCTGCTGGTGCATGCTGCTGCTTGCTGCTGCGCTTTGTCCTCCAGATGCACCAGGTGCAGAATATGGCACAGGTACACAAGGCTAGGGGTAGAGACAAAGATGATCTGCAGGACCCAGAAGCGGAGATGGGAGATAGGAAAGGTGCTGTCATAGCAGGCATTCTGGCAGCCAGGCTGCTGTGTGTCACAGGAGAAGCCAGACAGCTCATCACCCCAGACCCGCTCAGCAGCTGCCCCCAGCACCAGGATGCGGAAGACGAAGAGGACGGTGAGCCAGACCTTCCCCACCACTGTGGAGTACTCCTGGGCGCTCTCCAGCAGCCGCCCCAGCAGGCTCCAGTCCCCCATGGCACGTGCTGTGGTGCTCTGCAAGACAGCCACCCTCCAGATACGACCACCCCACAACCCGACAAAAAGCCACCCCATCCCCTGAACAGGCCGACAGGCAGGGACCCAATCTGGGACTGTTCTTGGAGTGTACCCACCCTGCTTCCCATGGGATCACCTAACCTGTCACCAGGAGGTCAGTGGGAGCAAAAGACCTCCAGCAGAAAGCAGCCCCGCCACGCTGGGAGCACTATGAGGGACAGCGTGGTGGTCATCCAGCATAGGGATCCCTCACCGTTGCCAGGTGCGTGGGGCAGAGCCTGGTACGCTCGTGCTGTCGGCTCTCCTCGGCAGGGCCGTGCAGGATGTTGCGAGACCCCTTCCCAGCTAATCCCTGGCTCCTCAGCAGGGTCCGAACCAGCTATGTCCGTCTGTCCACCTGGTGGTGGGCGCGGGGTTACTGGGGCATGAGGCAGCTGGGTGCCCCATTGGCTTTCGTTGTGACTGGCAGATGAAACAGCCACTGGGGAAACTTTTTCCCTCTATTTTTGGTCTGGGCACCTTTCTAAATATATTCAGGGCTGCAGGGGCTGGTGCTGAGAGAACTCAAGCCCTTGGACATTGCTCAATGCCACCCAGGGGTTACAGCTCCTGCATTGCCAGCTGCCAGGGCACTACAGCCACAGCCCCAACCCATCCCGGGCACTGCAGCCCCCACAGACCCTGATGGCACCCTCCTGGACTAGGGTGCAGCGGTGGACACCCTACACTGGCACCCCAGCCCCTGGCACGTCTCAGCCAGAGCAAAAAGAAGTGAGGCAGCACTTGAGAACAGAGATTTAATGGCCTGAGGTGCCTTCCTGGCCATCCGGAAGGGCCAGACCAGCACCTGAAGGATGCTATCCATGGGACAAAGACAGCACAGGGCTGTGGAGCAGCTGTGGGATGGAGGCAAGGGCTGGGCTCCCTAGGGCCCTAGCAGGCAGAGCAACGGTCACCCTTCTCCTGCAGCCCAGGGCTGCGGCGCAGCATGTCCTTGAGGGAGCTGTCCTGCTCTGTCAGCAGCTGGTTGATCTCATTCTGCTTGTACTCAGAGGAAAGCTTGTGCCCATAGAAGGAGCCCTTCACTGATGAGGGGTTGGAGTTGTGCTGGCCTCGGCGGGCACAGGCCCGCACCACCAGGTAGACCAGCTCTGCCATGTTGAGGACAATGCAGATGCTGGAAGTGACCAGCATGAAGACAGTGAAGATGGTCTTCTCAGTGGGCCGGGAGATGAAGCAGTCGACGGTGTTGGGGCAAGGGTAAGCCTCACACTTGACCAGCCGCACCATCTGGTAGCCTGGGTAGAGCATGTAGAAGATGTACATGAACACAGCCTCAAAGAGAAGCCTGAAGACCACACTGCAGACATACGTCCACCACAATGAACCTGATATGCGCATCTTGTGCTTCTTAACCTCTTCCATGTGCTTGGGGTCCGCATGCCCTGTCAGCACCAGCAGCTTCTTTTCCTGGTGCTGCTGGTAGGCCACATGCATGGCCACAAGGAGGGCTGGCGTGGTGACAAGGATGAGCTGCAGGGCCCACAAACGGATGTGGGAAATGGGGAAGAAGTGATCATAGCAGACACTGTTGCAGCCAGGCTGCTGGGTGTTGCAGGTGAAGGCAGATTTTTCATCCCCCCAGACGCTCTCAGCTGCCACCACCAGCACCATTATCCGGAAGATGAAGATGACTGAGAGCCAGATACGTCCAATGGAGGTGGAGTGGCGGTTCACCCCACTCAGCACCGTGTAGAGGCCAGCCCAGTTCATCGTTCCTCAAGTCTGCAGGAGCAAGCAGCAACAGACAAGTGTTTGGAGTGGGAAGGGCTTCTGACTGACAGCCACGGTGTCCCAGCCCTGGTGGCAGCAGCCCAAGGAAGGACCCAGGCTGCCGCAGGCATGGTAGGATGGACAGACAGCAGGATAGCAGAGTGGCTTCCCCTCCTGATATGGCTCGGGGCAGTGTTTTAGACAGAGCAGTCAGGAGACCAGCTGGTCCTGTTGTGCCAGCTGCTCCTGCCCTGCCACTCCACACTGGCACAGAGATCTTGTCCCATGGCTGCCACAGAAAATGGGAGTGAAGCTCCCATACCTTCACAGGGATACCCAGTCTCCACCCCGAGCTGAACTTTCTGGTTAGGGATGGACCCAAGGAGCTCCATGGGCTCCTCTGCAACAGCACCTCCCTGTCCTTGTCCCCCCATTCCCTACAGGAATGGGGCCAGGGAGCCCCAAGCTGAGGTGACAACCCCATACCTTGTGCAGCCATGCATTGCTATTCTAGAGCTGTCTTCACCTGGGGAGCATGGAGTAACCCTGCACCCCAAGCACTGACTCCCACCCCACCAGGGCCACTAACTGGCACAGAGAAGCCCCAGGAGCTGCCTTCCATCCCGTGCATGATGCTGAAGGGCTGGGATCTACCCTCCAGCCTCCTCTGGTATGGAAGGTACCGGTGGTGCATACCTGCCAGTGACAGAGTCCTCGTGAGCTGCCCCCAATGGCCCCTCTAAGGTCTCATGTCTCCCGCAGGAGAGCTCTGCTCCGCCTGCCCTCGTTTTTATCCACCACTACCCTGCACTGGAAGTCATATGCTGCTTTATAAACTATTTACATACAATGGGGCCTTTATTGGCCCTTGAACAACACACTTTAGCATTCAGATCCAGTGTCCTGACTTCCGCCCACCGCAGCCAAACAAAGTGCCTGTGTGCTGCGTTCCCGCTGACCAGCCCCACACCCACTCTTACTTTGCCCCACACTGACCATGGCTGTGTCTCCCTCTACCATCAGCCATGGGGTTCTCATTGCTTTCCAAGCAGGACTTGTGCTGTAGACATCACCAGGCTGGACAGTCAACTGGGTGCCTGGGGGTCCCTTTGCCAGGATTCATGACAGTGTCCAGCTGCATGCCCAGCCTGCATAGACAGCATGGGACACTGACCAGAGCTTGGATATGGCTGCTCCCCAGCATAGCACTGAGAAGACTGTTGGGACTTGTGGGACTGGGTGCACTGGGTACAGCTCCTGTGGGTCCCACCATGACATTGAGGCTCTGTAACTTCAAGCTGGGTGCCAGCAGCAACAGCTATGGGGACACTGGAGCAGCCCTGCACACGCCCCATCCCACTGGGGGCATAGGAAACGGTCTGCCAGGGTAAGACTGTCTGTGTGCTAATTGGGGCTCTGCTCAGTGCCAAGAGCTGTGTGCCACAGGAGCTGTGCTCCTTTTCGGTGGCAGGAAGCCACTGACCCTACCCCACTGCTTGAACACAGTGCTGGGGGCAACAGCACTTGTGCTTGCAGACACCCTGTGCCAGTGTCCCTCAAGGCTGGTGCCCCAGCCACACTGCCACTGTGCCCCATCCTTGCGGGGACAGAGCTATGTCCCTCAGATTTTGTTGCTAGACTCAGATGGGAAGCAGCACACCCAGTAAAACCTATCAGCTAGGAGCCCACAGGGTGGCAGGGCAAAAATGCCTTCCCAAATGCCACTTCCACCCCTCAACCCAGTGTAAAAGAACCCGGAGCTGCGCAAACAGTGGCGGTCAAAGACCCTCCAGTGAAGCTGCAGGAAGGGCAGCCAGTGCCTAGGCCATGCAGTGCTCTTTGTCCTGTTCCCCACGGCGGGGGGGGAGGGGGGTGGGGGGAAGACGGGACACACCAGCAACCCCAGCTCTACCCTCCCTGGCCCACAGCCAAGCTGTTCTGCGCCCATCACTCTGGATCCCCAAGGTGCCCCTCAGCTGGGAAGGTTTGTGCCCATTCCCACAGCAGTACCAAGCTCACCAGGTTCTCAAGGCAGGAACAGGACAGGCAAAGCTCGTGAGGAGTACAGTGGCCTCAGTCTCCAGCGCAGCACCCTGGACTTTATACTGCCCTTCAGCGCGTCACCCACCTCCTCCCAAACAGCCTTGCTCCTTCCAGGACTTGTTCCCTGCCAAGTAAACATCGCAGGTGTGTCCAGCCTACGCTCAGACCGCCGAGGCACCCACCTCCACGGCTGAGCATCCCCCGAGGACAGACCAGGGGCCACCGCAGCACCGAGGCAGAGTCAGTCCCCCAGGATGGTCCCAGTAGGAGCTCTGGGGCCCCTCTGGCTGCCCTCCCCTGCCGCGAGCACCCTTCCTGCCACATCCCCTGCAAGCTGGGCACATGCACCAGCGGCGCCCTGCTCTTCGTCCCAGGGGATGGCTCTGGGCACCCTCAGCACCTGGAGCACCTTGATCCGCTGCTGCAGGCTGCCGGCTGGTCCCTGAGGAGACACCAACACCTAGATTGAACGTGTAAAAGTGCAGCCGGAAAAGGCAAACAGCCTGTCAACGATTAACCCAGCTAACGGCCCACTCCAAGGTCCCGCTGCCCAGCACCCTGCGTGGCGATGCAGCGCATCAGGACATGGAGACTTTGGCCTGCACTTTGGGGCTCCGGGTGGGCTGCGGGACCCCGCACACCATCCCCTGCAAGAGGATAGCAGTGTTGCTACTATCCCCGCCATGAGGATGGCAGGGTGGCACTGTGGGGCGACGGGGAGTCCCACCACATCGTGGTGTGGGCGGTGGGCAGCGAGGGGCCGAGGGTCGCCGGTGGTGCGGGGTGAGTGGGGCTGGTCAGAGCCGCAATCTCGGCCTAAGATAAGCCGCCCAGCTGAATCAGCAGCGCCTGGCGAGGAACGGGAGCGGCCGCAGCTGTCGGCACCGCCCTAGCCGCGCACCCGGGGGCCCGGAATGCGCCGCGGGAGCGGGGAGAGGCTGCTTCTACGGGGGGGGGGCGGCTGCAGGAGGAGGAGGGGCACTAGTGGGTGTGTCGAGGGGTACATTGGGAGGGCAGCATGGGCACGGGGCAAGTAGGGCCAGACTGGAGGAGTCAGGCTGGGTGGGTGGCAGTAGGAGTTCCAGGGGTGGCAGACTGGTGGGCACTAGGGCATTTGTAGGCTGGGCTAAGTGGGGGCAAGCATTGCAGGGAGCTGCAGGAGCCGGCCTGAGATGGAGCACAAGGAGCCAGGCGGGCGGGGGGTTGTCACTGAGGGGGCTCTAGAAGGCAGCAGGGCGGGGATGGTGGTCGCCGCCCGCCGTACAGGCTGCATACGACTGCAGCAGCAGGGGGCGCTGCGAGCCCGAGCTGGGCCGGGCTGGGGGGCGTTCGCCCGCGGCAGAACCCAAGGCACTCAAAACGCGTGGGGATCCACAGAAAAATATAATAAAAATTGAGAAAAAACAGGAAGGAGGGAAGATGAACCCGAGACGTTGCTGTCCAGCCCGGTGCCTCCCCGACTTCCTCATCGGGATATGATGGGAGGACCAGGAGCCCTGGAGATAGACAGGAATGTGAGCAGCACCCCGGTCGCCCCGTGACAGCCGCCGACCTCTGGGCCCAGCCTCCGGGCACCGCCACCAGTTTGCAGTAGGCGAAGTAGCCAGTAGTCAAGGACAGCCTGTATAAAGCAGCTGTGGCTGGCACTGCCTTATGTGCTCAGGAAACTGCCCATCCACGACCACATGGATCTGAAACGAGCTCTTTGTTAATGACGTTAATTGTGAGGTTAATGTGGTGTCTTAAATTGTAGCTAACAGCTCCAGGAAGTGGGCATGTCAAACACAGACAAGCCGATGAGAGGGCAGGGCTGAGCCGACAACTGTATTGGAAGGATAGGGATGATGAGGCTCCTGGCACCTTGGTGGGGTCAAAGATCTCACAGCCCAGCAGACTGCATCAGTATGATGGAGGAAACCAAGCTCCAACCATCATTGAAACACCTCCACTGCCAGGAAGAAACGGGTGCTGCAGAGCAGACTTTCAGTGACTCCTTTCCCCTGCCATCCTGTCCCAGGCAAGGGTGGCCCCATTCATGCCTTAGTCTTGTCACCAGCCTGGGTGGGCCCTGCAGCGCAGGATCTGTCAAGCTTCCGGGCTCGGGCTGATGGCCACCCAGATGTCCCTGGATGAAGATCCTGCAGAGAGACAAACCCCTCTGTTTTGAATCAACTCTGCTGGAAAGAGCATTGTCAGTGGGTGAGCACATAAACCTTTGTGCTGCTGCAGCATAAGGCAGAGGGAGTTGCAGAGGACAGCGTTAACGGTTTGTGTTGCCTACCTGCAGGTCTGCTGTCCTGCGTCCTGAACACATCGGGATGCAGGAACCAGGACCAGGACAATGTTCCAGAGATGCTGCTGTGTGGTGCAGTATCCCTGCCCTCCTGCTGGTTGTGGCTTCTGTAGCAGGTGATGGCCAGGCATAGGTCCCCTCCCCATGCTAGGGATACCTTTGCAGTTCAGTTGCCTTATGTTTCTGTTTGCCAGCAGCCCTAAAATTGTCCTTTGAAGCTGAGGATATCCCACGGATGTTAACTGCACGTACACTCTGGGACACAGTGTCCCCCGGGCTTTGGCAGGTCTCCGAAAAAACACTACTGATGGTCAAGGACACCCTGGACAGATGTCAGGGTCTGGAGTTTTGCAAAAGGCAGTAGTGTAATACCAACATATCATCTGTCACCAGCTTACCCATGGAGTCCCAGTTGTGGTGGCCATGATGGCACACAGGGACTGAAGGCAGCTGGGGCCATGCAAGGAGGAGGAGGAGGGGGAGAGGGAAACAGAAAGGCAGGGCAAGCCCCTATCCTGGGACAGAAAGGCATCTCCCTTCCAAACGGCGCTAGACACCGCAGTGTGGGCAGCTGGCAGTGATGCTGACATCATCGGAATGGGCCACTGGCCACAAGGCAGGGCTGGCCCCACTGCTCATACCGCAGCAAGGTGACTGCTGTTGGAGCTGTGGCGCAGAGCACCAGCATTTCCATGGAAACCCGGCCCCGTAGCCTGAAGTGGGTTTTTCATCTTGATTCCTCTCGCAGCCAATCACTGAACAGGGGCACCGGTCGGCTGCAAGGTGCCCTGTGACCACGGTCTTGAGGCTGCTGGGTGGGTCATACGAGAGGGGTCAGAGGTTGGGGTAGGGCTGGATGTGGCTGCGGGTCAGGGTTCAGGGTGAGCAGTCATCACTCCTGCCTGGAAAGCTGAACCTGCAGAGAGCAGCTCTACCCATCAGCATGGAAGAGCTCAGGAGAAGAGAGCCCTGTGCCCTGGGTGAGAGTCCAATCCGCCAATCGATGTCCCGTCGTGGGTTGGCTCAGCTGCTACCCGTTCTAGGTGTCCTGCAGCATCCCTACCCTTGGCAGAACGGTACGGCACACTACCTGCCTCCGGCACTTTCCCCACCCTCTCCATCTTCCCCATGGAAAGATGCCGGCCGCCATCCCGGCCCGGTGTCCCCAGGCCACGCCCACCCTGCCTTCCATGTGCTACCATGGGGAGGGTTCTGGCCAAGGGGCTGGAGCGTGGTGCTGAGCAGGGTGACACGTGCCGGTGGCACTGCAGCTGCAAGGAGCCCCCGGGAGAGCAAGGTAAAGCCTCCCATGCAGACCCCTGCACAGCCCCCTCCACCTGCCCCACTCGCGTCCCCTTGTCCCCTCTGGCTCGAGGCCTAGTCCCAGTCTCTGCTGCCTTCACGCTGCCTGGAGGCGGTTCAGGCCCATGCCTGGTCTCCTTAGCAACTCCAGTTGAAATAACATTAGAAAGAAATGAAACCAGCAGCTTTTCTTGTTGCAAGCAGGGGGAGGGGAGCTGAGCTGGGAAAGGCGGGGGGGTGGGGGAAGAGTTCAGTGAGAGTGGGCTATACAGCACATGAGGTCCCCCATAGAGTCCCAGTTCTAGGGGGGGAGAGCAGCAGGGCTGGGGGCATTTGGGGATCTACCCAGCTGTGGCACCTATGGTTGGTAGTCCTGGGTCCCTTGGTGCTGGCTTGCACGAGTGCTGCACTGAGGGTCTTAGCACCTCGACCTGGTGGGGAGATACGGAGGCCCTCTTGCTGCCTCTGTGGAGTGGGTACCAGGGACAAGGGGACTAATTAGGACCCTGTGACAGCAGGCACAGCCATCGCCAGGGTGGCTCTGAACCAGCACAGGGCACCCCACCCATCCTGGGAGTCCTCATCCCCTGCACGGTCCAAGAAGAGGCAAGACATATGCTATTAAAAATATCATTTCTGTTTTATTTGGAATTTGTTACTCTGCGCGGGTGACAGGATATAAATACATTCTCCAACGAGCATACTCACTCTCAGCCTTGCTTGGGGGCGGGAACCGGAGCAGGGTGCAGGACCGGGGGTGCACTCGGAACCGGTGCGTCACGGCTGCCAGCGCGGGCAGCGTCTGCCAGCCGGACCGTCTTGTACAGGGATGAGGTATGGTGGTGTTCCTGCAAGGACTCGTCCCTTCCTCCTGCATCCCCCAGGCCCCGGGTGCCAGCGCCCAGCGGGGGAAGGGGGGCTGAGACTGGGATGCCCCGCGTGGGTTCCCAGGCAGCTGCTTCTGCACACCTGGCTGCACCGAAGCCCTTTGCCTTGAACCTCGCTACGCTGCTGCGAGCTGTTTGGTGGCCTACACCGGCCCAGCGAGTGCCCCAGCCCCGGGGCATGCAGGCTGCATCACCCCCAGTGGCCCCACTTCAGCAGCCCGGGCCCAGGCGTCTTATCCCAACAATACGTCCCGAATGCCGGAGCTGGGGTCACCCAGCGTCGGGGGAAAGGCCCCAGCGGGATCGAGGTGAAAGGCAGAGTCCCTGTCGGTGTCTGGCTCACCCTGCTCCAGCCAGCCCCAATGCATTGTGCACCCCTGCCGCAGGCAGTAAACCGCTGCATCTGCTCTCGAGCAGCGGCACGGACAAAGAGGACACGGCATGGCTCTGGGGCAGTAGTAAAAGGACGTGGGATGCCCCCGGAGGAGCAGGTCAGAGCTGGTAGCATTGGGACGCGGTGCCGGAGGGCTGTCCTAGGTTGAAGGGGTTGGGCAGACGGATGATACCCACTGGCCATTGGTGGCAGTGAGGTGGGCCGGGGCTGGTAGTGCTCGCGGATGGGCCGTCGGGTAGGCTATTTGGCTGAGATACGTGGGGACGGGTGGCAGAGGAGGGAGAATATAAAAAAATACAAAAGAGCGCAGCTCCACGGCGCAGGAGGCAGTGCCCTGCCTGGTGCCCACCTGTGGCAGGCGGGGGCCGTGGGGGGCCGGCACCGCGCGCACACACTGGCTTCTAACTGGCTTTTTATTTTGTATCAAGAACACTTGGTTTTAAAATTTTTACAAAGGACAAAACGCGGCGACTCCGTTAGTGTGTAAAGAACTAAAGATCTGCTTAAAAAACGTCTCTGCAAAGAGAAACAACTGACACAAAAGAGATTCTCTGCAGCGCAAAGAGGGGCAGAGGTGCTAAGTTTCCAGCCCGAGACCCTGCTCCAGGTGCCCCTGAGCCTTGGTACCGGCCCCAGTGCCCGCACTCAGCACGATGCCATGTACCCAGACCCTGCCTGCTCCCTCTGCCTATAGCACCATGGCCCGGGGCCACTTCTCGACACAGCGGAGGAGCATTTGCCAGGACACTTGGATTGCCAAGCCGCCTGCGGATGCCCAGGCACCGTCTGAAATGGATGCCCAGGCACCATCCGAGAGGGGTGCGCGGCCCCACTCCTCACCAGTTACGAGCTGCTCAGTGGGCAGAGCGCTGGGGATTGCTCCGCAGGGAGGCACAGCCCCGGTAGCTCCATAGCTGCTGACAGCAGGTTCCCCCCTGCCTGCCCGTGCCAGTGCATGCGCACAGGGTCTGCGTTATGTCCTCCCTACACCACACCAGCACTCCAGGAGCCGGGAGAGTCAAAGCACTTCTGAAGTTAGATAAGGATGAAAAAAAAAGTGCTGGGGAGAGAGTGGGGTGTCTGGCTGTGCCAGGACGCCACAGGTCTTCAGGCTTGGTGTTGCACAGTCCATGGGCACTGCCTCTCCATCCAGGGGCTCTGTCAGCCCCGTCTGTCCCTCTGCCAGTGTCTACTGTGTGTGTGTGCGTGAGTGCATGCATGTGCGCCAACAGTGGGCAGCTATACCCTGGTGGTGGAGTGTGAGTGCGGAAGCCCTGTGCTGTTGAATCCGGCAGTGAAGGTGTTGTAGGGGTGCAGGGTCTGCAGCCCCACCAGCGAGTTGGGGATCATAGTGATGGTGTTGGGGGTCATGAGTGGGATGTCGTCTGGAGACCGGCGCAAGGTGAGGGTGTAGTCAGGGAGAGTGGCCAGGCGCATGGCGTCGTGTGGCGGCACAGCCTCGCACTCATGGCGCCCCTGGCTCACCTGCAAGGAAGGCATCTCCTCATCGGGTGCGTGGGCAATGTCGTTGGCGGTGCCACGCTGAGGACTGGGCTGCCGGTGCATGTCCTGCCGGCGCTTGTCCTTGCGGTAGTAGAGGGCAGCAAAGGCCAGCACGTTGAGGAAGAGTAGGGAGGCACCCACAGCGATGGTGACACTCAGCTCCGTGGAGTAGTCGCGGGGGCTCTCAAGCAGGGTGCCTGCCTCCTGCTCTGGGCTCCACTTCTCCTTCCCGTTCTCGCTGTTGTAGGCAGGAGAGATGGCGGGGCGCTTGGTGGTCCAGATCTTGCCGTTAGGCCGACGGGTGATGTGGGAGTTCTGCGTTGTGTCAGGCGGCGGCACTTTGGTGGTGGTAGAGGTGTAGTGGAACATATCGTGCAGGTTATACAGGTGAGGGACCAAGTGCTTCCAGAAAGCCACCTTGGTGGCCCGGTAGTGGTCACGTACCCGTGGCTTCAGCCCGATGTGCAGGTACAGCTGGTCACGGGGGTTATACTTGGACCAGGCCACCTCCTCAAACCGGTTGGCCTTGGTATGGATGAACTTGGTGTCCTGGGGGACAGGCTTGTTGGGGTCCCTGGAAAAACACAGGCAAAAGAGAGCTAGCACTGGGAAGAGCCAGAAAGGTGAGGAGGGAGAGCTCAATGCAGAGATGGAGACTAGGGGGACATTTGCCAGTGGTGGCAAAAGGTCTTGCACGGTTGGGCAGCACCCCAACTATGCATGAAATCTCACCCATGATAATCATGGCCAAACAACCTCCCCACCCCTGTGCTTGGTTGGGTCCTGTCTCGGGGGCTGACCACACTCTCAGCTTCTTGGTGTTTGGTTGATGCCCTGAGTCCAGTGAAGCTGAAGCAGGTGAAGCAGGAAGTGCAGAAGGTACAGCATCTGGACCTCTGAGCACAGGGACGCAGTGTCCCACACCAAACATGACACTCCACCACCACAGCACAGTCCCAAAGGGTGCAGCTGCAGTGAGTGCAGACCCCCCAGGCACAGCACCCATCCTCACTCACCCTGTCTTGGCAAAGTTGGTCCAGTAGGTCATCACCACAGCACTGAGCATTACATCATTCTTGGAGAAATTGCAGGGAAAAAGGTCTGTGGGGCCAATCATGGGGATCCCAAACACATAAGGCACCTCATCCCCGTGGGCCGCGTCAGACCACGCAGGCTTCATCAGGCTCTGGCAGTGGTGGTAGAAGGCGTAGAAGTAAGTGGGGGAGCCATAGCGGGCGTGCAGGTCAGCCGTCACCACTGATGGCTCTACCCACTGGTGGTCAGTGAAGAGAGCCACCAGAGTCTTGCGACGTGTCTCAGGGTTGTCCCTGTCAGCCCAGTCCGTGTACATGAACTTGATGGTCTCCCGCAAGGTGTCCTTGCCTTCGGGGTAGCCATATAGGTTGTCTACAAAGTTGGAGACCGAGTAGTCAAAGTCACTGCCCGAGACGCCGTCCTCTGGGTCCACCACACCCTCCACGAACTTCAACCCCTCACCCTGATTGACCCCCAGCATGATATCATAGTTGAGGAACTCGCCCTGCTCCATCAGGATTTCTGGGTCATCTGGGATCACATCCCCATCAATGACTGGCCCAAAGGCCACATGGTAGCGAGCCGGCTGAATGTCCTGCTCCACCAGCTCCTTGGCACTCTTCTGCCGCAGGCAGTCCACCATGTCCACTGTGTCTAGCACGTTGCAGCCCACCTTGTCAGCCAGCATGCTGGTGTACTTCATGGGCTGGTAGTTCACTGCCCAGCTAGAAAGTGCGGAGCCGCTCTGGATGATGGCTCTCTGGAAGAGACCTGCAAGACAGGCAAGGAGCAGAGGAAGCTCGCAGCAGGGTGAGTACCCTTCCAACACCCTAGTGCTACAGTGCAGGATGCAGCATGGAGAAGGCATTTATGCTACAGCCTGCTTCTCGCTTTGGCCTGGGCTGCACTGTCCAGTGAGCTGGGCTAGCATGAAGGGTTCAGCTCAGGGCCACCACGAAGGTGGCAGAGCTGGGCATGTAGTGGGTGCTTCTGGCAGCAACCAAGGGCTGATGCTGCTCCTTGAGGATCCCATTGCAGGGGATTGCAGAGGATGGCCCAGCATCCCTCTTTCCTGGTGCAGGGAGAAGAGTGGCCATGGTTGCATTACAGCCTAGCCTTGGGGAGCAGCCAGCGCTGCCCCAGCCACCCGAAGGACATGTTGCCTGAGCCCCCAAGGGGCACATGATGCCATCCTCCAGCCCAAGCTGGCACCTGCTTCACTGATCAGCCAGGCTACAGGCTGGCAGCAGCGAGAGGGTTAATGCCTGGACACTTAACCCTGCATGTCCCAACCCACCGCTTTGTCAGGGTCCCCCTCATCCCCCTCCCTGCCGCTTCCTGCCCAGCTGGGGCTGCTCAGTGCCAATCCGGCCCCACAGAAGCATGCTGCCAGATACACAAAGAGGGCCTTTCTGCCACCGGGAACATAGAGGGAGTGGACTTTCACCCTGGAAAACGGGGCCACAAAGGCCCTGGCCCAGGCAGAGGAATGCGTGGCTGCGCTCCAGCCCCATGTCAATGGCGCTTGGTGCTTAGAATACAAAGGGCAGCAAGGAAGCAGAGCCTCCGGAGTCGTGAAAGGCAGCCGGTCTCAGGGTGCACCCAGGGGTCTCTGCTGTCTGGTCAGCCCTCTCATGCACCCCGAGTGCTGCCTGTAACCTTGTTGGACCCTGGCACTTGGTCATGATGATGGACTGTATAAGGCAGTCCCCAAATGGCGCTGGCACAGCAGTGCAGTGGCCGTGGGTCTGCCCCTGGCTCCCTGAAACACAGAGCACCTATGTGAGACTCCTTGTGCATACGAGGCCATGCAGGGGAGCATGCACCTTCCCGCAGCAGAAGTATCAGAGGCTCCTGGCTCCCAGCCACCACGTCCATAGCTCTCGTCTGCATGCACAGTCCTCACTGCCAAGTACCTGACGTACAGTCCCATGCACTGGGACAAAGAGAATTCACAAGCTCTAGTCACCTCCTGGTGCCCTAGAAAGCTGTATTCAGCCTTTGGGCTGGAGACTTGCCATGGGCTTGCTTGCTCTGAGCCATGCCAAAGAGCTAGGATGAGGGTTCCCAGGAGATGCTGTCCCAGAAGCAGCTATTGCTCCTCAGCAGCAGCATCACTTCCCAGTCAGACCCACTCGACTGGGCTCTGCCCCTACACGCCCCTACCTGGGGAAGCACACGCAGTTGGTGTCACCAACAGCTGGTCATGTCCCTGATACAGTCCCTTGATGTGTCTGTGCATGGTCGTATCCTAATCCAGGAGGACATAGGGGTCTGCGAGAGCCTAGACCTGCCATGTCCTCCCCCATCCATGCCAGCACCCAGATGAAGCCCAAAAAGCACCCTAGCCCTCCAGTCTGCTGGGGCCAAGGCAGAAAGATGCAGGTCTGCCTTCCCTGCCTGTTCCCCTCTGAGGTGAGGGTTCCAACGCACCCTGTGTCCTGCAGAGCTGGCCGCCACAGCACAGCAGAGCTAACCAGTAAGACCAGAGTTCTACTGGAGGATGCCCAGTGCTGCACGCTGCCACCAGGTCCTGATTTTCCCTTCACTTTGCACAGTAGCTGAGGCTGGAAACAACTCTGGGGTTGTCTGGACCAAGCCCTGCTCAAAGCAGGGTGCTGGGTGCCTTGTCCAGCTCTGGTCTGAACATCCCCAGAGCTGGCAGCAAAGGAGCTGGAGCAGGAGATGGGGCAGAAGAAGCACAAGATGTGCTTGGCAGTGACTGCCCCTGCACTGGCATAGCTGGCTGGGGAGAGAAGCAGCACTTTAGTCTTTAGGGAGGAATCCACCCACCTACAAGGGCTGAGGCTGGCGGGGGAGCTGTGGGTCTCCCAGCAGCCAGACACAGCATGCGCTGTACCAGCCTCCAGTGTCTGCCTCTCACAGCGCCTGGCAGAGCAAGCACAAATTAGCAGCTTCATTAATAGCCCTTGATCACTATGAGTTTTATTTGGATGCAATAAAAACG
This sequence comes from Galbula dea, assembly GCA_013399015.1. Taxonomy (NCBI): domain Eukaryota; kingdom Metazoa; phylum Chordata; class Aves; order Piciformes; family Galbulidae; genus Galbula; species Galbula dea. The sequence continues at coordinate 4,149,502 of VWZX01003222.1, read as the reverse complement.
AACCCGCCTGGTCTGCAGGCTGCATCTTACTGCAGCTCCTTTGCTGTACTCCAGACCTGGCTGCTCCACCCCTGGGGAGATGGGTGCTCCAGTGTAGGAGGTTTTTTTAGGTCATTTTTATGACCATTTGCTTTGATGCAATACTGGCTGCAGCACCAAGCACTCCTCTCCCACCTCATGGCATTTACAGCTGGCAGCAGCTTCCCTGCCATAGCAGTGAGGGTGCAGGGCACCCAGCAGCACTGCAATGCAGAGAGGACCACATCACAGGTATCAGGGCTGGAAGAAGCAGCAAAGGGCATGCAGGTGCAGTAGTAGTAGTAGCAGAAAGCCTAGTGTCACCTGAAAAGTGCTATATTGACACAACAGTAGTTTTTGTGTCTGGTAAGTCAGGGAGTAGACCTTCCAATTCATCCCCAGCCTTTCTCCATGATATTCCCTCCATCCCGGGCCTGCAGAGGTGGTTGGGACACCTGGCCAATCAAGCACATGGTTCTGCTTCCAAACATGTGTCACCATCTGGCCTTGAAAATCAGTCTACAGCCTTGGGGCTTCCCTGTCAGAAGCATCCAATTCAACAGAGGAGAGCATCTCCCTGCAACCCCTGCCTGCTTCCCAGGCACTCCTTTGATGGAGAGAAGCACCCTAAGAAGCACTGTGAATACCTTCCCTCCAGAGTTCCTTCCATGGCCTTTCACACTCACTGAGTAGAGAAAATCCTTTTTCTTTCTACAAAAGCTTTCAGCCTGTAAAAGACTCCCCAGCTCTGTGCCCATGCTGCCCAGGGTGCCTGTACAAGGACAGGAGGGCATGCAGAACCCACCTGAGATACCCTGCCATCTAGGAAGCGCTGGAGTTCCTCTGAATGCTGGCATGTCTCAGCCTCTCCACTTCAGTTGGAGAAGCTGGCAGCCAGCTGCAGCTACTGAGTAGCCTGATGGGCAGCAGTGATGGGTGCAGAGGCACAAGCAGCCTGTCAGTCCCACTCTTGTCCCTGGGGAAGGGCCAAGACAGTGGGAAGTGGAGCCCAGCACAGCAACGGGTCTCTGCATGGGGGCAGGCTCACCACAGGGCAAGTGGTTGCCAGGATCAGGCAAGTTTTCCTAGGTTTCTCCAGCTGCCCTTTTGGTTAAAGAACTGTTTTGGGCTTGCCTTTGACTCCACGGTGAACTGCCAGCATTCTACAAGCCCTGTGCCAGGTCTGGGTTTAGCAGGGTGTGGCCTTTCAGTCTCCACCATGAGTACAGACTTTGCCACCTCTCACCTCAACTAATACCAGTCTCCTGCTGCCCACAGAACCTGAAAACCTCCACACCTAATACTACCAAGCAGACCGTGCTGCTGGTGATGCAGTGACCTTTGCAGCAGTCTGGGCTGACATAATTCCTGCTTTCAGTATTGGGGCAATCAACAGCTTCTAGGGCTGGAGGAGTGCTGCCCAGCTTTGCTGGCAGCCTGGCCTTCCTTCCATACACCCTCTGCCATTCCATCAGCCCTGCTGAGGTTCTGAAGGTCTCCATCACTCCTGTTTGTTTCTCAGGCTGTAGAGCAGGGCTCCAGCTTTTTGCAATGGCTTCAAGTGCATCTGTGTGTGTCTCTGAGGTGCAGACTCACACTAGTGTCTGCTGCCCATATGTGTCCCCTTCTCTCCTGCATCACAGTTGAGGACACAGCACAAGAAGAGGGCTGCACCCCCATATAAAGCCCCTGTGACTAAGTCCCTAGCAGGCTGGTCCTCTGTGGATGACATCAAGTTCAGCCTCTGCTCCTGCAATTTCCTTGAGGAAGTTTATCATGAATATGTCTACTCCCATGGTTACTTTATTTCCCCCCAAAGCTCAATGTAAATGTCTTTGCAAGTGGTTTATATGCATTTGCTCTTATGCCAACACAATCTTTTAGCGTAAATAATTTCTTTTTCTAGAGTAAACACTGTGCTATATTCACAGATATGAATCACTTCCCCCTGCATTTTGCTAGTCTCACCACTTCTAGCTCTCCCAGTCTCACAAGATGGGGCACTCCATCCCTCCCCAGGCTCAGATCTGGCCAGCATGAATGTCTTTCCTAACTGTGAGATCCATGCCTCTGGGACCCTGCATGATGCCCCATGCCCCCTCTGCACCTCCACGTGGGTGAGTTCAGGTGTCTGGGCAGGGCATCACAGCCCCACACCCAAGTGCTGGTCCCAGGCTGCAGACTTGCATGCTGGGAGCACCGGCTCCATCCCCGGCTCCCACGTGCTCTGCCACTGGCTTCTCCATACCCACAATGAGATGGTTTTGCTTCCCAGCCTTGGGTTAGGCTCTCACCAGTGACTAATTAAAAAGCAGCCCTGACTTTGCTAAGGTCTAGCAGCATCTAGGCAGGCTCCATTCCCTGGGTTAGCATCAGCAGGGTGCTTGCTTAGTCACAGCATCCTCAGGGACAGATGGCACCTACCTTCAGAGTGATGGGAGAGGGTGAGGAGACTGACACAGGAGGCACCAATGCCGGAGCCGAAGACAGTGATCCGCAAGGGATCTCCCCCAAAGAAGGCGATGTTTTCACTGACCCAGCGCAGAGCCTGTATCTGGTCCAGCAGCCCGTAATTGCCCTTGGCAGCCTGGTCCCCTGTGCTCAGGAACCCTGCGGGCCAAGGGGAGCCTGGTTATGGATGAGGAAGCAGGAGATGTCCCAACCTCACACCTCCAACTCCCCCTCCCAGTCCTAGAGAAGTTTCTATGGGACACTGTCCCACCATGACATGAGACCCACTATCAAAACAGTTCTGTGACTGCTAAGCTGGAGCAGGGACGCCACTAAGCTCCAAACATCTTCTGCACGGTACAGAAGGGTGAAAGGCTGCGAGTGCAGCTGCAAGTCCCAGGAAGCCTCTCCAGTCAACTGCAAGCAGTGACAGGGTGATGGACACAAAGCCCTGTCCTACCTGTACCACCAGCTGTGTTAATAATGAGTCAAGACATCTCATACATGCTCAAAGGAAAGCCAAGAAAGCACCAGTGGCCGCAGGCAGGCTGAGCATGTCCACAATCAATGCTTTCCGTGGACTAACATTGCCAAGAAGAGGCTCTCTAAATGCAAGGAGGTGGAATGGGCAGAGAGGAACTGACTGAAGCTTAAAATACAAAGGCTTTCAGTGAGAAAGATGCTGAGAAATGCTTTCAATAGTAAAGGAACACCCAAGATAAGTTATCAGTGCTCCGTTTGCTTTGACTCAAAGCGGAAGCCAAAACCATGGTCCTAAGGTGAACTCCAAACAGGTAACCCCAGCAGGCAAGGATCTGCTCTGGCACTGGTGGTTTTCTGCTCAGGCATGTTTGCAACACTTCAAGGGAAATTATGATGGCACCACTTACACCTTATTTCATATTGTGACTTAAGTCTCTTAAATTTGCATCTATCCATCCTAAAAGCCTGAAAGGTCTTAAATAGGACTGGTTTTACTGAGAAGTCTATTTTCTTCCAAGTAACTGCCATCTTCCTCATGAGACTATGCAGTGTGGAGGCTATCAGGGGGATGTGCTGCCCTGGGTACTGGCCAGGGGTCCATCTGCCCAGGGAGAGTGCTGTGCTAGGCTGGATGTCTAGGAAAAGAGCTGACCCTGCTAGCAGCTTGGTTGGGAAGGAGCTCTTCTCAAATCTCCACACTACTTGTTCTCCCTGCTGCTGGGAGAGGCAGTACTGATGCCCCAAGAAAATCTCCTGTGTCCCAGCCCCCGGAGGTTTTTTTCTGCAGTAGGCAAGGGATCATATTGCCTTTTGACCCTGTGTCCCCATTTCGGTTCTCTAGGTCACCGGTCTTCATGAAAATGGAACTGCCACCCTACTCTACATAGCACCCGGCACACTTCGATAAGCCCCCTCTGCAGACAGCCAAGGCCTTGGTGGGCAGCTGCATGGGTCCCAGCAGTTCAGCCAGCTTGGGACCAGCCTGTGCCTGGGGAGGGAGAGCTGCCAGGTCTCCAGGGGCAGCCAGGCAGCACCCACTGGCAGCCTGCCGCTCCAAAACCTCTTAGGAGGTGGTGCTGGATAAATACTTTTCTTATTTAATCGCAGACCAATATTTGCTTTCAGCTGAGCCAGGTTGTGTAAATGAGCCTGGGGGGGCAGTGCCAGGAGCCAGACCATACTGTAGCCGCCTGCTGGGGACATTGCCATGCAGCACTCCGCTTGGTGGCCAGGGCAGAGGCAGGGGCAGTGCCCGCAGTACAGCCCTATTCTGCTGGGTCCTGTGCCCCTCCCATTTCCCAGATGGTTCAAGCCCAGTTGGCCGTGGGGGCTCGTCTCACTGCCTGGCTGTGCTGCCGGTCAGCCCATACCGAGCACTCCAACGCGGTAGTTCAAGGTGATGACAATCACGTTCCCGTAGCTGGCCAGGACACTGCCATCCATCATGTTCCCTGTGCCCTCCATGTATGAGCCACCGTGGATATACACCATCACCGGCTTGGCCCCGCTGTCCCGGATGTCTGGAAGGAGAGGCAGTTAAACACAGGACCCCACCAACAGCCAATAGCACCCTGCCCAACAGGCAGACCAAGGACAAGGGCAATGCCAGCTGCCAGGATTCCCTGGGGTTTAGAGGGCTTAGGAGCCAAACTCAGAGCTCTCCTGGGGGCCACAGTGTGGACCTCCAAAGCCAACCACCAGTGAACTAACTGCTTCAAGCCCTGTCTGGGTGGTGTCAGCTGCTGCAATATCCCCATATTGGTGTCCCCTCAGGGGTCACATGTAGTAGAGATGTTAGCTGGACCCAGCTGTTCTTGCTCAAAAGTGGGCCCTGGCTGCTTGCAGAAGCCAGACCAGCGGCATCTCTACTCCAGATGGGAGTTGCAGAGTCCAACCCTGGGATGCAGCCCCATGTCCCGTCTTTGTCTGGACCCAAGCCTTCTGCTCTGGGATTCCCAGAAGCTGGCATTGTGGGAGGGCAGGGACGGGGGTGTGCAGGACCTGGAAGGCGAGGGGGCACTGGTGAGCGCTCCAACATCTGACTCTCCCGCTCCCACTTCCCACCCCCTGGGAAGGCAGAAACCTGTCAGCTGCCTGGATGTGAACCCATGGCACCTCAGTGCCCAGGCACAGCCATGGTGATGAGGCAGACCGTGCGTGTCAGGGAGGTGAGCACGGCATTCGGATGAGGACAGGGCATGAGGCATAGAGTGAGGATGGGGAATAGGACCCTGAGAGGGTCAGGGAGTAAGGACTGCGGGAGCCTAGGAGACAGGAAGCAGCCACACTCCCTCCCTCGACTGGCCCTGTCCAGGGTAACTCCCGCACTTTCTGCCCCACTGCCCTGGGAACCCCCATGGAGCTGAGCCCAAGGGAAGAGCACCCATGCTCGGCTCCTGGTACATCTCGCCCACATTATGTGGAGGCAGCAGTTGCACCTATTGTGGAGATGGTGCCAGGTGCTACATGCCTGTGGTACCCAGCCCCCTCCTCTTGCGTTGGCAAGCCAGTACCGATGGACTTTGCCCTCCCTCATACTCACTTACAGCCACAGCTTTGCTTAGGTGGCTGGCATCACCTGCTGGGGCTGCTCAGCTTTGGCTGCCCTGACCAGCTGCTGCTGCTCCCTGCCTGCCTCTCTCACTGGTGCACCCTGCCATGCCAGTAGCCAGTCGCTGTGAGGCTGGGACTCCCAGAACACAGCCACATCAACTCAGCAGGGATGTGTGGTCAAGATGGACATGCTCCCTTGCACCCATCTAACCTCTGCCTGCATCCCTTTATCCCCACAGCTTGCCCATCGCAGGGGGCTGCAGGACAGGCTGATGAGTGCATGTGACCATCCCCACCTGCAGCTGTGGCCCACGGCATGGCTTAGTGTGGTCTCCCTTCCTGATAGAAAACCTCTTCCCTCCAGGAGAAGGAGGATATGGCAAAACCTGTGCTGGCTCTTTTTACTATTGCCAGGATGCTGCCAAGCAAATGCACAGACCTAGGGTGGAAAAAACGCCTGCAGCTCCTCTGGGACAGATATTGCCCGTGTGGCTGAGCTATGGCAGGACAACTCTTCCCAGGGTGACCTTCTTGAAATGCAAAAAGCAGGAACACTGTTGTCTGTCCTCTCCTCCCTGCCACACACTCCCATCGACACACAAAGGGACATCCTCACAGCAGAACGGCAGCAACGTGCAGAGATGTACCAGGGATTAAATGGCTCCTAATTGCTGCAGCTCATTTTAGTGTGCAGGGATTTAGCAAAGTCAAGTCACTTAGGATGAATGCCAGTTTACACCCTGGTACAAGAAATCCTGGGGCACAGGTTAGTGGGAGAAAACAACAGGGTTTGGGTACTGCCAAGGAAAAAGCTTTTCATCTGTTTCCCTGGCACCATCTGCCAGGTCGTGCTTGAGGTGCCCTGGGACTCCTGCACACCATGAGGTTTCACTGTCCTCAGCATGTTAGGGCTGTACCATGGCCAATCATTCCTTCTGCCTCCCCTTCACATGACTGCAGCCAAACACATCGACTCCATACCCTGCAGATAAACAACCCCATTTTACTAAAAATAGCGTATTCTGCAGCTTGCTTAGCCCTGGTGTACAACTAGAATCACATCTGCTTGAAAGCCCTCTCACTCTGCCTTGGCTGGTGCTGATGGTCTGGTTGCAGGCAAGACCTCACTTGTGGAGAAGGAGAGAAGTTAACAGAAAACATGTGTGAGCAGACCTCAGGTCTCCTGGGCACATTCAGGCACCCCGCAAGTGCTGCTGGCATGGCCACCCTGTGGCAGTGCCCACGGCAGGGCTGGGCAAGGGTGGAGAGGGAGGTTGCTGGCTCCCAGCTGCATGTTACTGACTCCAAAGGGATAAGACTGGAGATGGGATGTGACCAGACTTAAGGTGAAATGAGCCCATGTGCCCAAGGGCTCCTCTCCTCCCAAACTGCCATGCTTCCTCCCTGCCCTCACTCAAGTGGAGCAGGGGCAAATGTCTTCTAAAGAAAAAAAAACCCCAAAACCTCTCAAGCTTCTCCCTCTGTCCTGAGGAGGGGAAGGGCCTGGTTGCCCTGCACAGCCGGCCAGCCTGCCCCCCGCCCCGCGCAGCTGCCCAGCACGGCAGACGGACACACAGAAGGCTCCCTGGGAATGGCAGCGGATGGCAGGCAAACCGAGTTGCTTTGCGTGTCATGCAGTGGAAGCCTCAATCACAGAAATACCTTCGTCTTCATCACCGTCATTATCCGCTAAGTCCTCGCCCTGTTTCTTAGCGCTGGCTCCTAGGCACCAAACACGAGGAGACAGAGAAAAAAAAAAAGGAAAACAAAAGGAAACAAAACCAAACCAAAACAAAACAACAAAAAAAAGAGAATTCAAAAATAGCATGATAGCAGAGACGGTGGGGCCAGCCTGTACCCCACAGCACTGCTGGCTACTCACACTGCAGCTCTCCCAGAGTCGGCACACGGACGGGACTGTCCTGGGAGCTGTGCCAGGATGCCACTTCACCTGGACCCTTCCCAGATTCTCCCCAAGGAGAACTGGGGTAGTGGGGAGGAGGGGGCTGGTCCTAGGCCAGCATCAGACCAGCCTCTCAAAGCAATTGCTGAACCTCCTGCATTCCAGCCTGGCTCTCGTCTGCTTGTGTACCCTCAGATCCTAGCACATGTGAGCAGGAGCCATGCTCCCAGCTCTGCTGACACTGGGGACAACCAGCCCTTGACACGAGCACAGCCCACCTGCAACAGTTGCCCTGGGTGGCCACTAACCACCAGCTGCGGTCTTGCCCATCAACCCCATGCAGCGTATTGCTCCTTGTTTTGCCTGGCATGGCTATGCTGCAAACCACTGATGTCTCAGCAGAAGACCACCACAGCACACTGCAGGGAGCCACTGTGATGGGAGCTTCCCTGCGCTGCTCAGCTCTGTCCTGTACCAACTCCCTTCTTAAAAGATGAATTGCATGGTTCACTGAGGATTGGCTTGCCCTGACTAAGGTAGAACCCTAAAAATACTGGTTTCTGTAACATCCTGAATGCCTTCCAGTCATTGCATGGCCTTTAGCAAATCCATGGTGCTAGGGCATGGACTAGTCCAGCAGTCCCAGCCCAGTGTTGTGGGATGCTGTTGCAGATGGTATGTACTGAACATGGTGCTTCCTGAGCTGCAGTCAGCTGGTGTGAGTCAGGAGAGGTGGCCTGTAGACCAGCAACGAGCAGACACAATGCAGACCTATACCAAGGCCCCACTGCTGCAAAGAGCTGCACGCCCTTGTAGGCACAAAGACAAATGGTGCCCTGCAACCCCGAATTTCAGGAGGAGGCTGTGCTCTCCTTACCCAGATCGTGCTTGTGGTCCTCTCCTTCCTAACGCACATACTGAAAAGGTTTCCTGGATGATGGTGACAGCAGGGTTTTCCCCAGGCAGGACTGCCAGTGCTGTGCCCATGCTGCTCAGCAACCTCCCCTAGACATGCAGGGCTCTGAAGGTCTCACCAGACACCCAAATGATCCTGGGGTCCTGCTGCTATTGGCAGTTTGCCCCATTGCCACAGCAGCAAGGGTTTTGCATGGCCTCCAGCAAGGTTCCCACAAGCAAGAGGCAGCCCTGTGGCTGGATGAAACTATGATGAGATGAGAATGAAACTGACTGGGAAGATGAAATCAGGGAGTTGTTCTCATTGCCTCTCTGGGAGTGGGATACCACAGGTGACATGAGTGGCAGATAAGAAAGATGTCAGTATAGAGGGGGAAGCAGGATTTGAATTTAAAAGGAATTTGTGATGCAGGAGTAAGAGGTCTGAAACGGCTGTGGGGCAGCTCCACTGGGACAAGAAGCTTGCACAACACCTTAAGCAGCCAAAATCTGATGGAGAAAGTCCAGGAGAACAACAGCCAAAAGTCTAGAGATATCCATCAGGCAAGAAAAGTTTGCAGGAGGTTGGGTCATGTGAATTCTGGGAACAGAGGAGTGATGGCAGCTACAGCAGCATCCTGATGCATGAAAGGCCACTGTGAGGTGGTGAGGTGGAAGAGTACAGGCAGCCCTGCAGCTACACAAGGTAGGTTAAAGCTGGACAAGCAGGAAACCTTCCTGGCAGAAAGGGCAGGAAAGCACTGGAAGAAGTGGCCTGGGGAGGTGTTTTAAGACCAGTTGAGACATGCTGCCAGGAAGAGGTGAAGTAGAGCTACTCCTGCTTGGGACTCTCTCCAGAGCTGCCCTTCTCTGGCTGTCTCCAGAGCCATCCTGATTTTCTCCAACTCAGAGTTCACCTGCCAGCCTACTGGCTCCAGCCCTGCCTTCTCACCTCCTGCTTCATCACCCAGCCACCCCCTAAGCACCTCACATCATTCTTTTGTTTTCACCCAATGCCACCCCCATCCCCCCACCTCTCATTTGAGGATCCTAGCTCCAGCATCCCTCCTTCCTGCTGCGTCCTTCTCACATGCTCCTTTCCCAGCCCACCCACCAGCTACACACGCGCAGCTGCCTAGCCTGACCTACTGCATCTTCATTAAGGAGCTGCAAGCCCAGAAAGCACTTAAATGATGAAGTACTCATGAAATACTTGCTAACTGGTGCCATGTGCTAACCTCCTTGGTACTGCTCAGTGATAGGGATTTTTGTCTAATGAAGACCACAGGCAGCAGGCCTTCATCTGCACTGTGCCTCAGAGCTGGGAAGATGATCACAGGCAGCTGAAGATTCTTTTCCCCTGCTGAGTGCCCTGGTGCTGTTAAAGTCCCAGGACTGGCTGGGCTGCAGCCTTCCAGCCTCATCTCCTTCAGGGGACAGAGTTCTCCAAGGAGACAAGGATGGATGAACCAGCTATGAGGAGCTGTCAGGCTGTATGAGAAGGCAGTGGACAACATCCCTGTGACCTGAGCAACTGTCCTGTCTGAGCAGGGAAGAATCCAGCTGGAGATTGCTGCCTCAGAGCTTAAGGATGGCTAGGACAAGCCTAAAGCAACCTGAGCTTCACATACCACAGAAGAGATGTAAAAAGCAGCACTGGGAAGCAAAGCAGGAGCACTGTAATGCAGGCCAGGGGGAAGTGGAACAGCAGTGGCACATATGCACAGCAGATGCAAAGCATGAGCCTTCTCCTTTGTCAGGAAGGTGCCAGGGTGGCTGGGGTTAGGTGAACACAGGCTGCTGTGACCAAGCAGGCTTTTTACCTCTTGCTTCATTGTTCACCTCCACAACAATCTACCAATGCCCCCCAGCTCACGAGAGCAATTACAGCTTTACTCCTCTCACCCATCCCTTGCACCTTGCTCCATTACCTCTCTCCAACTGTTATTGCTATGTTCAAGGATGTCCATTCCCAGGAGATCTTCCTCCATGCTGGTAAAGGCCACCATGCAGAGCTCCACAGTACCTACTCACTTGGGTATGGGTTTAAGATTGTGGATTCACAGCTGGAAAACCGAGAAAGACTCACCTCTTACTCTCCTTATCCATCAAAAACTCCCTCCACCAACCCAGTGTAAAATGCCTATTGTGCCATTTAACTTTAAACTGATTGCAAAGTGACAACGTTCAGGCCAATAGGAAGGGTGCATGCACTCTTATCTGAAGGCTCTATGGAGATTCAAGATAAAGCTCAGTGAAAAATACAGTCACATTCCCTGAAACAGGGGCATCCATGACGGATTTATGCTATCTTAAGTAAACCACATCAACAGCATTGACACTAGCACAAAGATAAAGGAGGGTGAGAAACCCTAGTCCTTGGAGCCTTTGGTCTCAGCATGGCGTGGATAAGAGAAGACCAGGAGCCTGAGCAGACACCTTTCCAGATCTGAATACCCACTCAAGGCGACCGCAGCAGTCCCTTCTCAGTGCAAGCTGATGGAACTCCACCAGCAGCCGTGATGCTGGATGGAGCAGAAGCCCACAGCAGCACTGCTACCATGTTTGGTGGCCACATGCACCCAGAGGCACACATGCTGGTGGCTGCACTAGCTCAGGTGCTTCTCTAGGAGCAACAAGGAAAGGGACTAGGAATGATCACAACTATTGAACTTGCTACTGCACAACCCTAAGGACAGAGGCAGTTCCTCTGAGACCTGTGTCAAGTGGCCCTGCCAGTCATCAGCCCTCGCTCCAGGACTGCAGCACACCTTGGTGCTGCCCTGCTCCTCCCTGTCCCTAGGTGATGCAGAGGAGTTATGTCCATCCTTGAGCAAATGGCACAAAAGCACTGCATTTTCTCATGCTCTGCTGCCTCCACCAGCAAAAATAACTACCCTCACCTTTGCAAATTGCTCCTTGGAGCAGAAGTGGAGCATGAGGGCACTGGTCTGCTCCCAGCCAGCTCTGCAAATCAGCAGGCTTCACAGGAGGCTGGTGAGAAACCTTCCAGCAAGGTAGTGCTGCAGAAGTTGTGCAGCCATAGGGAAGCCTCCGCTGGTACTCAGAAAAGTTTACTTCTTGAACAGCAGCAGAGAAGCCACAATGCTTTTCCCACAGAAAAGCCAAAACACATCCCAAGCCCAGGAGCTGCTGGAAGCTCCAGCCACCCTCACACAGCAGAGCAAGACACTGGACTGGCCCATTTCTCTCCACAGTATAATAGACTCTGTACAGCCCTACTCAGAGAGATTTCAACAGTTGCCAATAAAAAGCAGGGAGGACAGCTGTATGCAGTGCAGCCATAACTTTCCCCTCCAAAAATGACATCCATCTCCTCATGCCTTGTAGCAAGGCCCAGCCAGGCTGGTGGTGAAGGAAAAGGGAAAGTATGCTGGCACCCACCAGAGCCAAGTACAGGCTGGAAGTGTTGGCAGCACAAAGCAAATGGCACAGCTATGTTTTGCGCATAGGTACTGTACTCTGTGTGTGTACATGCTCTTTGTGGGGGGCAGTATTATTTTTGCAGCAAAACCTGAGCCTCGGCTGAGCCTCAGTCCTGTCAGCTCCCTTGGCACCATGCCTGGCTAATTATTTTTAAAGCACTGCTGCCCTGACTTGCTCCCAGAGAAGGGACCAGTGTGTATGAAAGAGACTGTCATATAGGAAATTTCCAGAAAGGAAATTATTGTGGGCAGCTGGGTACAGAAACAGGGATGTTTTTCTGTCCTAGGGATAAATTCTGATAAATTCTTAGTCTTTTGGCTGCTATGAAATCCACTGAGCTTAGGGGTGGCAGAAATCATGAAAACTCCAGTAAGGCAAGAGCTGAGGCATTTTGAACCACTAAACTACTGCACGGTTGTCTGCTCTGTGACAGAGTTTATTCACCACACATGTGACCTTAGAAATAAAAATCAAGAATATTCTAGAACAAGCCAATGTTCAAATGACACACAGCCTGAGGAAACTAGCACTGCAGGTACATTAACCTCAACCCAAGCATTACTAACCCAGGATACATGATGAGAGGTGGGGGAGCATCTGTGTCTCATCACAAGTGACTCAATTAATTCAAGCCAATGACCACCAGAGCCGTGGCTGGAGCTGAAGGGCAGTGCCAGTGTCTGGGTGCTTTAATTCCCAGCATGTCATGCCTGGATGCCCAAATGGCCGGCACTGGGGATCCACTGGTTCATGAGTCAGCAGAGCCTGGCCAGGATAGAGGACACATCCCCCACCAGCTCCCCAGGAGGTGATTAGAGTCAACTGTAGACAGGTTGCAAAGAAACCCTGCCTGTAAGCAAGGCCAGTGTGGAGGGAAAACCAGGAGATGAGCATACCCAAGCTGCTTCACTGTGCCTTACACTGTCCCCTTTCCACAACTGTAACCCAGACCCTGTTTGCCTGGTCCTGCCTATAGGGCTGGGGGCAGCAGGGTTCTGCCAGCCAGAGCAGCCGGTGGGAGGGCCAGGAGAGGAAGCACTTTGAAGTGGCTGGTGATCGCTGGCATAGCCAGCTCTGGAGGCAGCGTGCAAAGACTCCCTAATGCACCAGCTCTTTCAGGGGCAGCCTTGGCACACAGAGAGATGGCGTGTGAATAGCCAGGACAGCAACAGGAAAAGCAAAGCAAAGACACCCAACAACAGAACTGGGGAAAATGGCTGGAAGGAAAGAGCTCTCCAAACCTCCTAGCCCAGCTGCACCAGCCCCATCAAACCCAGGGCACAGTGCGGTGGAGGCCAGGATGCAGGGACCTGACTGCTGTGGAATGCCCAGGGCAGCAGCCCTTGCCTGCCAGACTTCTCCTTGCACTGAGCCTTTCAGAAGACCTTGGCTGTCTGACTGCTCACACATCCAATTTTGGGATGCAGCAAGCAGCCCAGGCTCTCCCTGCCTGCAAGGGAGCCATGTGGTGGGACAGGCAAGCATCGTGTCCAACAAGGGGCTGAGCCAACTCCCATTAGTATGTCTCCACTCCCTGGCCTGCAGGGCTGGCCAATAACACAGGATCACTTAGGGGCAAGGGCGGTGCACTGACCCCCTTCCCCCAGGTTACAGAAGGATGAGTCTCCTGTGGCCCTGGAGATGGAGGCAAGGCAAAGCAGAGATGTGTCTGAACTGGAGGTGCTCAGCTGCCTGGACAGCAGCTGGGGCTCAGGGAGGCTGCTGTGCTAAGGGACAGAGAGCAGATCCTCAATGGCAGGGCTGGCAGAGATATGGGGGTGTGAGCAGCAAGCAGCCTTGGCGGGACCATGGGCTCGAGCTGAATATATCAGTGTTTACAGTAACAGGAGAGGTTTTCTAATTTTAACCTAAGAGATCTGGATGCAAAATGACCAGGGATGCAAGGGGGGGAAGCTCAGCCCACGATGGGCTGCAGTCCTCTATCACACAAGCGCTTCCCTGGGCAGGTTTGTACTCTCCCAACAAAGGAAGCACCCCTAAGGAATGTATCTTTATATGCTACCTGCCATCTGAGGCTCTCCCTCAAACCCAGGGGCTGGGAGGCTCCCAGCACCAGCAGGATGAAGGTGGGACTGTGAGCTCTGTGCAGGAGAAACTGTTCAGAAAGGCCTGGAGCAAAGTGAGCATCCTCCTCTGACCTGATCCCAGACCTGTGCTCCCAGCCGGCACCGGTCCCAGCTCCCCTAGTGTGTCAGGAGCATCCATGGGGTTCCTCTGAGCAAGAAGCGCAGGGCAGCAGGGAGGGCTGCTCAGAGGGCCCGTGGTCTGGGTGGCGGCACAGAGAGCTGCCGGAGGAGCGTGCCATGGGCCAGGGGCCAGACAGGCACCCTCTCACTCTCTCTCTCTTTCCTCTCTGTGCCTCTCTGCCGGTCGGCTTGCTACATACCTCCTTTTCTACATATTTTCTTGTTGGGCTTTCGGGTGCATTCCTTGGAAATCCGTTTTACTGTAAAATGAATAAAAGACTACAAAATAACAGGAGGCTCCACTGGCAGGAGTGGGCATGCAATCACAACCACACTGCCACCCTCCCACCACCCCCAGGACCGCGGGAGGTGGGGAGGGAGCATTATCATGGGAGGAAAACTCTGGGCCAGCCGTGCTAGGCGGGAAGGAAGGCATAATGCATCTCGTGGCCAAGGGCCCCAAGGAGAGAAAAAGAGGAGCCAGCTGGCCTGGGAGAAGCCACCAGCCTGCCAGGCTGCTCCGCCGCGCACAGCAGACCCACTGTGGGTCTTCCAGCCCACTGAAAATCCCCAAGGGCTCCCATTGCGGTGAGGCTGGGGCAGGCATATAGGCAGGCACTGCCTCCTCTATCCTCTACTTACAGTTCAGGCGAGATCCCCTACAAAGGAAAAGGTTAGACAAGGAGGCACCCAGCGCTGCTCAGCCTCACCCCAATGGGACCATGCCCCATGGGTCTCTGGCACCCCAGGCTCATCACTATGCTGCAATCCTGCCATCAGACAGGGGGAAGCCAAGCGACGTGCCTGTCTGTGACCCCAACCTCCCATCCATACCAGGGCCTGGAAAAGGGCTCCATGGTCCCTTCCTTGCCAGAGCATCTCCCCAGGGAGAGGCAGAGAGTGTTCCTCCCAGCCGCAGCTGCAGCCCACGCCCACAACTAGTGCATGGACCTGGGAAGGGTGGGAAGAGGGGAGGAAGGACAAACCCGAACCAACTCAAGACAGAACCTGGCACTCAGCACCTGGGGAGCACAAACCAGCTTGTCGCTCTGTGGATCTGCGGTCAGAGAGTCGGATTCAGATTTAGCAACACAAGAGAGGAACCCATGACAATGCCATGGAAGTGGAGAAGGGGACCGGGAGGTGTGGAGGAGCAGGAACGCACGAGACAGAGATAGCAGCTGAGGGCAAGAGGGCGAGCTGCGTGGCCAGAGAAAGCTTTCCACAAACAAACAGCATGCTGCAGGGTCCACAACCACATGCTTCAAACACAACACCCAGGTAAGACCAACCACTTCTAGGGATGGGTGGAGCACCTGCCCCCCCCTCTTTCCCCTTGTGAACACCTGGGCGGGGACTCACCATCCTCTGTGGGAATGTAGATGTTGAGGTACAGACAATCCTCGTTGGGGTCCTGTATGTATGTGGCCACAATATCCAAATTGGAGGTAAACCAGATGGGTAGCATGATCTCAGGAACAGCGTTGTGGATGTTCTGGGGGCAGACTGGTGAGAAGTGAGTAGCGTTCCTGATGCCCGACCAGGATGGTGGTGGCTCGGGGGGCATGAACCTTTTCTCCCCAACAGGGGGGGCAGCATAAGGCACCCCTAGGTACTGATCCACAGGCCCGAGGATCTCACTGGGTAGTGGCATGCGGACTCCTCGTAACTTCCCATAGTGCGTGTTGACAGTTGGTGAGTAGACCTGGCCCTCCATCTGCACGACTGCCGAAGTGAAGCTCAGAACCCAGAGGGCGAAATGCAGGTCCCAGCCGGCCACCAGCTCAGGCACTTGGAGAACAGGGGGCAAGAGAGGGCTTCTCCAAAATATCAGCCACATCGTCCAGGAGAAGCAGCACCAACATCCAGACCTGAAGCTCCTGGAGTGAGGACTCAAGGCATCCCCATCATGCCAAAATTCTGATTTGCACACCAGGAACAAACAGAGCAGGAGAGTCAGGAGACAGGAGCATGCAGCCCAGCCACACCTTCTGCTGGATGAGTCGGTAGCACAGATACAGGGAGATGTGTCACCACTTCTCACAGCCTGCCAGCTGCCTGCTGCTGCCCACTTGCCAATGGCCTGGCCCAGAGGAGACTGCTGATACTGTGAAGAGATGAAGAGAATTAACAGCAGACTGGGTGTGGGAAGAGTCAAAGAGCTGCAGCACAGAAGGAGCTGGGATACCTTGCTGGACCCTCCCACCCATCGGTGCTTGTTGGATCTGCCGATGCCCAGGCTGGCAGCTCTGGGAGTAGGCAAGCATGGGCAACACAAATTGAGTACATGCAGACACAGAATACATCTGTCCATGCCTGCAGAGCCTGTCTCCAGTGCTTGAGGCCTTAACCCTGCCTTGCCTGAATAAGTCCCACAGCTGCTCTGGGTGGCAGCACAGTGCCCTTGCCCCATGCTGCAGGAGGGTATCAGCAGCAAATTATGGGTGCAAAAATAAGCAGGACAGTGCCGCTTCCCTGGCACCATCCCTCCCTACAAGGAACCTGTTAGGCACGACCAACGTCCAGCATGGCCCCTGCACAAGATCCCCACTGGCACCTCTCCCCTCCTGGCTGATCTGAAGCCAGCTGAGCTCCCATGCCTTGCTGTTTGTGTTTCTTGCCTTGGCTCCATCCCAGCATTACTCCCCTGTCTGGGTGCCACCAACCCACCTCACACACCAAAAAGTTGGACCCACGTGTTCTACCCAGACACTCACATGCTACTGGCCAAAGCAGTGAAATCCTGGGCACAACCCGGGCGCTGGATGGGCAAGATGGGAACAGAGTGCTTGTAAACAGTGTCTCCCTGCACCGGCACAGCAGCCTGTCTGACACCTTCTCCCTGCCCCAGCTGCCTCCTGGCCACCCAAGCAAGCCCCGAGGAGGCAGAACTCTGGTCCCACTCCCCGTCTGGGTCTGTCGGCAGGTACAGAGCAGACATGGCAGCACCCCCCGTGGTCCGCAAGGAAGGAAGGAAGGAAGGCAGGCAGGCAGCGGCTGCAGACGAGGACCTGCGTGCGGATGTCTGTCAGCGAGCGGAGCTCCCGGTGCCAGGTAGCCTGTCAGCAAGCTGAAATCCCGTGCCTGGTAGCCTGTCAGCAAGCTGAAATCCCGTGCCAGGTAGCCCTTGCTGGAGCCTGTGTGGATATTCAATGCTCTGCCTTTCACCTTCCCGCACTGCCTGTCGTATTCAGAGCTTACGTAAATTGCCCCCTCGCCTCCCCCCGCCAGCTCCGCTGCTCCGGGGGGATCTGGGCAAGGGGAGCTGTGGCGACTGCGGTCGCCCAGTGCTTGCCCTCATCCCGGCCGGGCAAGATCAGCGTCAGCCCAACACCGCCTCCGCATCTCGACAGGAGTCTTTGCAGCCCGGCTCCCAACTAAAAGGCATTGCTTGGTGGTGAGTCAGAGGATGTTCACCCTGTTTTAGCCACATGTCCTTAACTCGGGAGAGATGGCAGCAGCGGTAGGACACCTGCCTTTTGGCCCAGAGCACCCTTACATGCCCAGACGGTAAACCTCCCCCTACCTTAGAGAGGAGCAGGTTTGCCTTGGAATTATTGGAGCACAAAATAAGGTCTGTATACAGATGGGAGTACATGGCTCTGGTGGAGGCTCAGCTGGGCAGACTCCACCAATAAAGAACACCTCCTTCAGTCAGGAAAATCCGCAGGAAAAAAAACAACAAACAACAAAAACCAACAGCAAAAACATCATGGAGGGAGTCTCGAATCTGCACATGTGCAGGCAATTCACTGCTGGTCATCAAGTAAATGGGGCCATGCTGTACCTGCCCTCCTGATATGCTTAGGGAACAAAGCAGGCTCAGATATCAGGATATGACAGGCATGAGAAACAGCCCAGAAAACCATGTTACTACATCCAGCCCACCCAAGCACTGAGACCTTACAAGGCTCGGTACACAGGCACCTTTCCAGGGCCTGTGGAGACACTGCAGGTAATGCCAGACAAGGAACATGGTACAAATGATTGGGAAAAGCAATCATTTCTACTGCCCCATCCACGACACAGAGATGACCTGAGGGCTGAGATATTATGACCAGGGGTGATCCTGCTCTACCCTTGACCCTCTTCACTCCCTTCACCTCTGCAAATCGTTCCCCTCCACCTCCTCATGCCCCACCAGGCAGTGACAGAAACCCACTCAGCAAGACCATGACACTGCTGCTTTAGCCCCTAAACAGCTGCCAAAGTCTAAGAAACAAATGGTGTATCAATGGACAAAAATACAGCTGAGGCACCCAGAGACCCAAGACCACTGGAACTGTCTCTGCAGCTCAGTGCCTTGGTTACCCAGCTCTGCCTCCAGCTCTGGAAGAAAACATCTAATATTCCTTGCAGCAATGCCCCTCCTTCGGCTGAAAACTGACCTTTGCCTAACAGCAACATCCCAGGGACACAATGATGGCTGAGGACCCCCAAGAGCTGCATTTCCAAGTGGGATCTCAAAGATCTCTTCACACCTGCTCTGCCTGACATTGCTGGAAGGCAAACCTCACAGTGCAAATATTCTGCTCAGGTTCCTTCAGGTACTACAGGTTAGGATAAAGCCAAATTGTTAATGACTGTCATATCTAATTTGTATGACTGGAAGCTAAAGGCAGCTCCAGTCTTTATGACAGTGCCCACAACAGCCTGCAGAGCCACTTCAACTGAACAATGATTGTTTTTCCTCTGCAGGACAACCACAGCCCTGCCAACAGTGGCTTACTAGCTGATTTTCCAACTCAAGAGCTTCCTTGGGGCTGCAGCCACAAGCTACCATGGCCATTGCTACTCCACCAACTCTTCCAGCCAAGCAATGTTACGGCACCAGGCAGTGCAGCTTTGCAACCTGCAGCTGCCCAGCTGGGCTGCACACACCAGTCACTGCAAAATTAAGGCCAAATTCACCATCCTCTTCTCATCCTTGGAGCGGCCTCACACCCAGTGTAACGATCCTGTCTTGGCACAACTAGGAATCTCTTTTTACAAAATCTAGCCAAAAATCAGCTTCTTGCTATAGCTCCTCAGAATTATGTTATGATGCTATTCCTTTGGGGTCTTGCTTAATCCTCATGCATGGTTCTTTTAACAGCTTTTAAAAACCGTGGAAATCTGAAGACAAAAAATATAAGCTAAGACAGAATTAAAGTTCCAAGTACCCATCCTTAACTTCAATAAAAGAACGCTACTGGATTTAAAGCTGTCTCCAGGTATGAGTCTTATGAAGTATCAGGCACAGAAGTGAGTTACATTAGTGATAACCAAGTCTGTCCAGATATGAAGATACACAGCCATGTTCCAGCAGCCCTAAGATTACCCTGGAGAACCACACTGCCTTAACACTCAAAGCCAGATCACAGTATTTTAACATTTGTAATTCTGCATTTGGTTCTACCAGTTTTTAAAGACTTTCCCCCCTCCATCTGCCCATGTCCCTGCAGCACAGAAAAAAGGCACCCAAACAATCACAGCAATGTGCTCCTAAGCTTTCCTATGTTTGGTTTATTTTTCAATTATATACCCCCAAAATTATGCAAACCCTAATCTAGAAATCCCTAGGTTTCAAATGTTTCATTTGGGCATATTATAATACCCCTGCAACACATCTTATACCCTCATATTGCGGTTCTGTGCTCTGTGTTTTCTGCTGTAACTTCACATTAATGTAACATTTAGGATGGGAATTTAGCCTTAATTTAATATTGACAGACTGCCATGAAAACCCGAGCTTAGCCCTCTTCACCAGGTGCTGTTGCATGCGTCTTGCATCACTGCCTGCTGCCTCAACAGCTCATAAGCTTCTCCTTGGTGTTTCAAAGCATGCAAAATAACCAGGAGACTTGAGAAAGGACATTTTGTCCAGGAAAGCAACTCCCTTTACATCACAGGAGGTGGGAGCAAAACACCCCCAGTTTTGTTACCTACAGTGCTCCTGTTCTTCCCTCCAGAAGCAAAGCCAAATATGTCCCCCAGTGAAGATCGCTGCTGCCTCCCTACAACCCTATATTCCAGGAGGAGTTGTGCCTGCCAACTGGAAGGGAAATTGGGCTGGGCTGTGCAGAAACAGCCAAACTGGGGATGTGGATGCTCAGACGAGAGTGCAGCAAGGAACTGGGAGGACAAAGACACTGCAAGCATCCCAGGTAGCTCTGTCAGACTGCTGGTGGGTAAGTGAAGTGATGCTGCTAGCTGTTGGGGATGTTATTCAGATGCTTTGGAAAACAAACGCTCTATCAGTGTTTCCACGGCTGTACTGTCTGCCAGACGTCTCCCTCCTCAAAAAGGAGACACTCTCCATGGAAACCTGGGTAGGCAGGATCTTCTGGAAGCCTTCCCTGCAGATGCACAGTGAGGCGTCTTACTGTCAGCCAGAAAAGCCAGATTCCACACCTTCCCTGGAAGGCAGCCTGCCCTTGTATCAGACCTTTCACTGGGGTCCAGCCTCCTGCCCCATAGCACTCATGCCGACCCAACCCCAAGACCATCGTGTTGATGCTGTAGCTCTGTGTCCTATGTGGACCAGAGCCAGGACAGACTGGGTCCTCAAACTGCCCAGCTGGCACAGATCTATGAATGGACGATCTCCCAATACCAAGTGGATGGCATGACCCACTACACCCTCTGGCCACCCTGCCTTGTGCAGCTCTGCTCACCATTTGACCCCGTTGTATCACAGTATAGCTACAGGAGGTAGCTGGGGGTCAGCCCAAGCACCCCAGCACAAACATGTACCCAGCTAGCAGCACTGGAAACCTCTGCTTCCTCTTCTCCGTGGCAAACAAGCTCTAAACCTTTCCACCAGTCTGTGTTCTGGGATCTTGGGCTGATGCTCAGCTCTCAGGCAGCATCACCTGTCATATGTGCTACCCACCCTGCCAGTTGCTCTCCTTTGCTGGGCAGTGGCCCTGGCTCTCACCAACCCCCAATCCCATCCCACTTGGCCTGCGACGATGCAGAAACCCTATAGCAAACCCTGGGGAGCACAAAAGCTGCAGCACAACTGGACTGGTATGCTTGATTTTGTGTGTCCTGGCATGCTTGTTTTTGTGTGTCCTGGCAGCTCCTGAAAGGCATCCCTTTGCCAGTAGGTCTTGGCTCCCAACCTCCAATACTTGTGGCCCGAGTTGATGCTTGAGGATAATACTACACAGCAAAGTTGGTGGTTATCTGCTATGAATTGTGCCCAGTGTGTTTTTCTGACCCACCCCAGGTTACCCACCCATGCCACAGGCAAATGTTTCCTGGTCTCACAGCACTGTGAGAGTAATTCTCAGGACTTAGGTCCATCACAGAGCTCGTGCACAGCAAGAGATGGTTACCTGTGGCTTGCAGTTACACAGAAAGGGGACAAGCAGGGTTTCAGAAAGGTCTGCCCTGCTACTGTTCCTGCTCTGCTTTTCTGTGAACGACCTAAATGACAGAACAGAGTATATTTTAAAATCTGCACATGACACTCAGCACTTTGGAGGTCAGGACAGGAATTGACACACTCCCAACAGCCTGGGGAAAGGGTTTAGAAATGATGGGCAGGACTGCAAGTCACTGAGAGGTAAAAAACCACACAAACAGATCATGGAAGAAACGGCAGCAGTGTTTCTGCCACAAGGGTTTTAAGGGCTACAGAAGAGTACAAAATGAACGTGAGCTAGCATGTCATCGTCAGGAAAAAAAAAGGCAAACAGTAGGATGTGTGAAAGGCCAGCTTCTGAAGACACATGAAGTAATTATTCTGTTCTCCTTTCAGCTCATAAAAGCACATTAAGTAATTATACTGTTCTCCAGAGAAACAGTTAATTTCCAAAAAGATTTAGACCAAGAGAGACCATGGGAAACCAGCAAGACCACCAAAAAACCTTGAACAAAAGCCTAGAAGAGAGGGGCTAGTCTAGACAAAGCAATTCAGAGGACACAGTTTTAGAGCACGTAAAGGCCACTGCAAAAGAGGTCAGAACAGTCTGACATTGGACGCTGTGCCAGGTAGGAGACACATTCGTATTAAGAAAGGAGAGTCAAGTGTACACCAGGAAAAGTTAAAACACTCCATGCATATCTTATAAAAGTGCTACATGGTAGATTGATGGACCAAGTGACCTGTTGGCATCCTTTCCAATCCAGTCTCCTACACTTCTTACCAACCCTGGCTGGCAGCTATGCCCCTGCCCTCATTTGTTGAACATATGCCACCATCTGGGAAAACTACAGACACCTTGGCCACAGAGCCTACAGCACTTAGGACACTGTGACAGAACAGAACACTTGGAAGGCTTCCCAACACCATGGAGGACATATCTGTTCTCCACTCTGCAGAGGGCACCCCCAGGGTTCAGGGTCCTTCATCTCACTCTCCTCTAGAGACACATCTGCATTACCTTGTATACATAGGTACTACAGCCACTCTGATGGGACAGAAGGAAAAGCAGTCACAAACCTCACCCTTGTTTGCTTCAGGTGCAAGATACATCCCTGTAACTCACCTCCCCTAACTTCGACCCACCAATATTTAAAGTAAGCTAAATGTCAGAAGCCTATGAGACACTCCACTGCACATCCTTTGCCCTGGGAAGAGGATGAGACACTGTGTGAGAAGTCTCAGTTAAGGTCCTCAGTGCTGCAAGAACATATGTGGGACAGAAATGCTTTGACAACTCTCAGTCATATGCCAGCATCCTCAAGAGCTCCCATTCAGAACAGAAAAATGTTACCTAAATTCCCTAGAAACCGACAATTTAAAGTGCCACTTCTGCTGTGGTGCCAATGGCCTCCTGCTGCAATATGGCCTGCTCCTATTTTCTCCATGGAGTTTTTCCTTGGAGTATTTGCTCCAAGGACTTTAACAAGTCCTTCATGAAGCACCCAAGCCTGCCTTGCAAAGAACACCAGTGGCAAAGCAGACCTTTCCTTTGCACACACTTCAGCCTTTCCAGACATTTTTGGTGTTGAATGTCAGCACACTGTTCAATGCCCAGCTCCAGAAGACACATACTCCAGCAAGTGAGATAGTCTGGCTCATTTCCAACTCCCATTGAGCATGGAAAGCTCAAAAAAAGCAGGAGGTTTCTCAGTGTCACTGAGCTGAGACTGGTGAAGCGAGCACTGCAGCAGGGACATCGTTGGGGTCAATGCAAGCAGAGGGTGGCCTCAAGAGAGGACCCATGGACAAGTGTGCTTGAAAGTCTGGGCTACATGCTCACCTTGAGCTGGTCTAGATTTTGACTGACCTTCCCACTTGTTGTTTCCCAGGATTCTGGGGCAAAGGCGAGGCAGGGCCATGTGGCACAGCCAGAAGCTTCTGTGGGACAGAACTCTGCTGGGACAGATCCCTGGCTGTGAAGAGGGCAGCAGCAGCAGCCTCTTGGTGGGTTGCTGGGTTTCCATGTAGCTCAAGGATTGCTGCTGGAGGTAGGCTGTTTAATGACATGTTCTGGATAGAAATAATCTGGATTATCTCATGCTACAGCTTCCCTGACCTCAGCATGAAGAAATGGCAGCAGCTTTTCTCTCCCTCACCTTGCTGCTTGCACAGTTTCAATTTAAAAATGCTTCCCTGCCAGGGCAGAGGTTAATGAGAACCACTGTCTAAACAGCAAACGCAGTGTGCTGGCCTTGGCACAGATACACAAACATTTGCTCCTCAGCCAGAACAACTGGTAGAAAAGGAAGAAAGCCTGACCCAGCCTGGAAGATCAGAGAGCCCCGAAGGAGACTTCAGATGAGGTCGTCACACACTCTGCAACAGTTGGATGTGGCATCGCTCCATCGCAGCCTGAACGTGCTTGGTCAGGCAGGACCGACCACCATGAGGCTGTGCTTTGTGCTGTTGCCTGAAGATCGTGTGAAGGGCTGCATGCTGCTTAGGGTCCCCCAGCCCTGACAGCACTCTGATCCCTGCCTGCTCTGACCCCGAGACTGAGGCGGTCCCTGACGCCGTCCCAGGGGCTGGGCGGGAGCTGTCCCTTCAGCACCGCCCGACGCTGCTCCTGTCATCGCGCCCACCCCTCCAGTTCGAGGAGGGGTGATGCTTCTCCGAGCAGATCTGCAGCACAGCCCTGCAGCCCAGACCGTCTAAAGGCCACGGAGTACTTGCAGGAAAAGCACTTGGTCTCTCTCCAGCTCCAGCGAGCCGTTTGTCTCGCAGCTGGAGGAAAGGCGGAACATGCAAATATATATGCCCAGCAAATTCTGTATCATCCGAACTAGGTGTGACCTCATTGATGTCCACAGCTTCCTGAGGAGATAAGTGGAGAGGGAGGTGCTGATCTCTTCTCCCTGGTATCCAATCATAGGGATAGCATGGGAATGGTTCAGAGCTGCACCAGTGGAGGTTTAGACTGGAAATTAGGAAGCATTTATTTACCAAGCATGTGGTCGAACATTGAAACAGTCTTCCTAGAGAAGTGGTCAATACCCCACATCTGTCAGTGTTTAAGAGGCACTTGAACAATGCCCTTAATAGCATGAGTTAACTTTTGGTCAGCCACGAATTGGTCAGGCAGTTGGACTAAATGAGCATTGTTGGTCCTTTTCAATTGAAATAGTCTATTCTATTCTAGAGGAAACAAGACTTTGTAAATAAATGGGAGAATTAAGTTAGTGCTCACTTTGTGTGGGCAGGTGACTAACAATGCAAAAGTGCATCTGCAGAACCCTAGAATTTCCAGACAACTATTCAGGAGTAAACCGACAATCTGTTTACCACAAGCCCTTGGCACCAGCACAATATTTGCGCCAAGACAAGTTGCTCGCTCTCCAACACATCACAAACAACCAACAGGCACCTACTTTAAGGCAATATAAGCTCACTCACAAATCTGAGATCAACACTCCACAGCTAGCAACTGAAGTACAAATTCCACTCAGTAAAGAGCAAGCTGTCCACACAAGCAATATTCTCCTCACTTCCTTCTACAGCTTCAGTGAGCTGCACATTAACATTATCCCAGCTGCTCATTACCATCCCCCTCACATCTGCCAGAGTAATGGCTCCTATGTCCTCTCCCAAACAACTGCCTCAGAAACTAGTAACAGGGCCCCCCATTTTTAAGTTAACATGGATCATTATGACTAAACCATGTTAGGGAGCAAATACATGAGCACAAGGCTCTTTTCAGATCAAGAAGCTTATGAAACTCTAAGTCCAAACACATTTTTTTTTACGTTACCAAAAGCCAGTTTGAAATTTAATAAAGGAGACCTCAGTGACCCAAAGAGAGTGGCTCAATGCAATGACACCCCCATTTCTGAAATGCCCCAAACTAAGCAGCAAGTGTGAAATGCAAATGCTGATAGAATGTCCTTCCCCAAAACTCTCTCATACCCCAGTCCCTCAAGCTTATTTCTGGGCACCCAGCCATGCAAAGGACATGGACCCCTTCCAACAAACTGGGCCATGGGCAATTTGCACAAAGTCTTGTCTTACCCATACCACCACCTGTGTTAATAATGAGTCAAGACATCTCACACATGCTCCAAGGAAAGCCAAGAAAGCACCGTTGGCTGCAGGCAGGCTGAGCACATCCACTGTCAAGGCTTTCCATGGACAACTGTGGACTAGAAGAGGCTCTATAAGTGTAAGGAGGTGGGATGGGCAGAAAGGAACTGACTGCAGCTTAAAGTACAAAGACTTCCTGCAAATGTGACTAGAGAGGGTGGACAACAAAACCCATGAGTGCTTTGAATGGGAATAGCTCCACCCAAAA
Organism: Galbula dea; assembly: GCA_013399015.1. Taxonomy (NCBI): domain Eukaryota; kingdom Metazoa; phylum Chordata; class Aves; order Piciformes; family Galbulidae; genus Galbula; species Galbula dea. Next base: position 4,123,847 of record VWZX01003222.1, on the reverse strand, counting down.
TAAGTTGTTAATGTTTCATTTTTACTGACTCAAAGCAGGAAGTCAAAACAACTTAATTACAGGTTGTAGTCCAGATCATGGCTGCAGGAACCTCTGCTTTCAGTGACAGAGCTGATGAAAGATTGTTTTCTTTACCAACACCTGCCCCAGCCATTTCTTTCTGCCTAACATCACTGCCCGCCTCTCTGTGTCAGTCGAGCAGGGTTTTGCAGTGCAGAACTGTAAAGCAGTTCATGGAGGTTATCTGGGCTAAAGGTAGTGAAACCCAGGGCAAAGGACACAGATGAGGAAAATAGCTGGAGACAAGCAGGAACTAACTTTTCCACATAAGCTGAAACACAACATAATCAATGAGTTTTCCTGTGCAGAGATAAAGTCACAAGTTATCTGGAAGTGTACAGTCACCACCTTCCTGCACCATGCATTACCACTCTGTCTTGCACCATGGGATACTAACCTAGCCACCAAGACCATAGATCAAGGCTGCTCTATGGAGACAGCAAATCCCTATGCAAGGGTGGGGAGGTGTGGGCCATCCCAACAGAGCCACCCCTCCAGGGTAGGCAGCAATGCCATACATGCTCCATCACAATGCTAGAAATGCCAAGCACTGAGTCCAGCACCAAATTGTATCTTCTCCTCAGGGTCCTTGGTGGCAATGCTCAGGAAAGCTGTCCCAGGAGGCGTTTGAGTTGTCATCACCTCAACCATCCACAACATCTCCACCTTGTCACAACAGTCCCTACTTCCAGGTGAAACACCAGACAGGCTCTGCACACACCCATGCACCTAGAGCCTGGAATGATGAGAGATGGTGCCACCCCATGTCCCCTGCCTTCTCATAGCTAGGAGACTTGCAGGTCCCATCCTGCACAGAAGAGATGCCCCAGCTGAATCCCAGTCCATCACGCTGCTTGGAGAAGTGAGTGTCCCAGCACACCCCATCTAACACAAGCAGCTGCCACCATGACAGCAGCTACCACTTGACAACCAGGGCACTGTTCAGTCTCAGTGTTGTTGTGGCTGGCCTGGGAGAGTGTGCACCCCTCCTCCCAGCAGTGTTCTTTTCATCTGCAACAGAGGGCTGCTCCCTGCAAAGCACTCAGGGATGGGAGACCCAGAAAGCTCTGCACTGGGGCAGAAGAAGGGGAGCTGTGGCAACTTGTAGGAATGCATATGGAAGACAAAGAAATGGCCTGTGCAAGCTGCATTTGCTAACACTATAACACCTGTTCCCTCTGCTTCCACCAGCAAGCAGAAATGTCAGGAAGGGAAGATATGAATGTGGAGGTGGGAAAATGCCATCGTTGCTGGAAGTGTTGCAGAATTCTCTGTCCATAACACCTGTCCTCCATGTCACCCAGCTTGCAAGCTGCTGGTGACAGAGAGCACCAGGTCCCTTTCTCTTCTAGCTGTGCCATGCCCCTTGCTTCTACAGGGCAGGGGAGACCAGCCTCAGGGCAGCAGGGCTCCTGGTAGCAGCTAGGATTCACACCCAGAGCCAACATGACACAGCGTCAAGAAGCCACATCCTGCAGCAGCCACTGCTCCTCCGAGGTGACGTCAGCCTCTGCAAGAGCTGGCAGGCAGGACATGCTGTGCATGCTGGCCGTGCTGCTCCCAGACACCACCTGGCTCCAGCAGACACCGTGGCCTCACCACGTGTTCCTCCCCAGCTATGGCTTATCTACAAACTGAATTTCACACTTGCATGCTCTAGAATAAGGCATAGGTGCTGGAGAAGCCACCTTCCCCCTCCACATATGTCTTCCCCCTTGTTCCACCCTGCCACTGAGTGTGAGCACTAGGGATAATGGCTGGCAGCTGTGCAGGAGCTCCTGGGCAGAGCCAACAACTATGCACAGCCAGCATTGGCCATGGCAGAGCTGCCATGGTGCTGGTGATGCCCTCAACATTTGGGTTGTTGGGGATGAGGGATGTCCCCAGACCTTTGGCAAAGCAGCCACCCACACATGCTGCTGGCACAGCACAGCATCCAAAAATGCCCATCTACTGCTGATTAAGATAAAAGACCATCCCAGAATTACTCAGAAATGCTAAAGGCTTTCCCACGAATGCTGGAAATGCACAGATTTACTACGTGCTCCAGGGAGCTACCTTAAGAGTTCCCATGGACAGAGATCATGGTTGTCACAAGTCACACATATAGCTAGCTGCCCGGACAGATGTGGTGTTAGTCACCTTTGAAGGACCTCAAGCAGTTAGGTAGTCTGGCCTAAGCCCGTAACAGCCTCTAGTCAACTAAGACACAAAGCTTCCAAAGGAAGAAAACCAGCACTCAGCAAGAGCCATCATCTGCTCAGTTTCCTAAACTGAAAGCAAAGCTGGAAGACGACCATGGAAACCCCCTGAGCTGGAGTGTCAACTGGCAAACAGGGCAGCTCTGCAAAGTATGACTCTTGCTCAGAAGCTTGAGCAATTTGCAACTCAGCAGCTGCCCAAGACAGAGGTGGATCTTGGTGTATTTATTAGTTCCAGGGGAACCTCTTCTTCTTGAATTCATTCCATTTCTTGTGGACCCAATGTAAGGTTTCACCACTCATGACACCTTCTTCTGAGGACTCCTGCAGTCTGATAGCATGCCTGTGAAAGGCAATGCCCCTCCTCCTGTTTGGCAACCCCTGCTACCTTCATTTGGAGGGACCTTCTACTTGCATGGAAAGAAACAGTAAACAGTTAACCTCTACCCCTTCTCTCCTGGTCTCCTGTAGACATATCTTATTCATCTTCTGTTGTTCCTTTTCCACTCTGAAAACCCCTGCCTTATTTAGCCATTATTTGCACAGAAGCCTTCAGAACTCCAAACATTTCTTCTTCAACTTCCAGGCATTTGACTCTACAATGATCTCAACACCGACACGTTTCTCCTGAGCTCCCCCAGGCAGCTCTAGAGACACAGACACAGAACAAACCCTGCCTCCTTCTCCTGCATCACTGTCCCACAAGTCCTCAGGTTGCTCAACAGTGCCTGGAGTCATGTAAGGGTAGAGGAAAGATGTGAAGACAGACAGACTCACAAACTCACCTTCACAACTCCTTTAGCACTGGGTGCTGGCTCCACAAGATGGTCACAGTCACCTTCATGGTGACAGGCAGACACTGGCCATGCTGCAGACTTGGGCTTCTTTTCTCACTCCTTTAGAATAGCAGCTAACGAATGCCTGGTGAAGGCAAAGTCCCTTTAGACCCTGATCACCATGCCAAAGGGCATTCTCAGCTGTCCCTTCCCCAAACCCACCTCAAAAGCCTTCCTGTTAGCCTCTGCTAACCATCCTCACCCTCACTTCAGAGAGCCCCAGTAGTCCAGGCCCAGACCCAAACAAGGCTCCCATACAGTACAAGCCCTGTAACATATTCTCTCTGCAACCTTTACCAGACTTTGCCACCTGCTCTGACGACATGGCCAGAGCATCTGGCCACCAGGCAAAGTTTCAGCTCTGCTTGCCAGGCACCTTGCAGGATATGCTCACACCAAGATGCAGTTTGAAAATAACAGATGTTACTCCACTGTTCTGCATTTTGCAGTGTCAGGAACAACGCTTCTTCACCAACAATACCCTGAGCTCCTTGCCAAGGAAGTCTCAGCCCAAACAGCAGTCCTTAGCAAAAAGTCTTGCTCACAGACATTCCCACCCCATACCACATGCCTGCTCTGCTGCTGGACAGACAACAGCAAAAGGAGCATATTGCAAAGGCAGGGTTTCCAAACACAACTGTAAGACTAAGCAGGAACACAAGTTTGATCATGGACTGAAATAACACATTGCTACTGAGCACAGACAAGCCTCCAAACAAATGGCATGTAACCTTCTAAGCAGGGAAAACTTCCAGGAGCTGTGCATACCAGACAGGACCTGGCAGCTGCAGTCAGAAGCCCCGACATCCTTCCACAGCTCCTGCTTCATCCCCATTTCCCCTCAGTGAGATTCTCTCCAGGGTCTGAATGAAGTGGGTTCAAACTGCCAGCTCTGGCAATTGCAGGACCTTTTATTAATTCCCCTCACACCCGGAATCCTGCTGAGGCCAGCAGCACACAGCACTGGTCACAGCCTGCTCCCTGCCCCTAGCTCCAGGGAGAATCACATCAGGAGCCCATCAGAGCATTTAGTACACCATGCAGCACCACTTAGCCCTGCCACAGTCCTCAAAACCAGCTTTCCTTGAGCACCCTGGTACCAGCATCTATTCTGCCTCCTGCTGCTGATGTGTCTCTGTAAGCCAGCTGTGATCATCTATGCTGACCCAAGACCTGTGCATGCCCCTGGCTGTGAATGCAGGTACAAATGCCAGACCCTGGTTAAGAGGCGTCTTCTGAAACACTCTGACAGCTGATAACCACAGACCATCAGATGCAGAATCTCTGTCTGGGATCCCATAGAGAGCAAATAACTGCTTCATCCCAGCGGCAATGTAAGTCCTAAGGACAGAGCCAAGCTGTCCCTGCCCCACATCCCTCTGCACTTGGTGCACTGCTCCAGGATGATCTCTGTGTGGTCTGCTCTGAAATTTCACAGGTTCCTCTGTTGCTCCTCCACGGCTTGTGTCCAGACACATGCTCCATGTCCCCATCCCAACTGCTTTCCCACCATCCTTTCACCCGCCTCCTGTTACTGGATTTCTCCAGTTACCACTGGCACAACATGGACGCCCCATAATGGTCTGTCCAAGGCCACAGTTGCTCCTCGATAGCCAAGAGCACCTACCGTGTAGAAATATCTCCTAACAGGAATGATATAGGAAGACAGCAGCAAACTGCTTGGGAGGCAGCAGAACTGCTATGGTTGAGGAGCTTTAGGAGCTGGGTGAGGTCGTGCTGCTCAGGAATGGCTTAGATGGAGCTTAGAGACTCAATGACCTCAAAGTCCCTTCCATACCTGCTTTCATAAAACTCCTCCTTTGACACATAGATAAGGCCAACGTGGATATACCAGATAATTTTGGCAGTCACTGTCTCCTTGTTCTTGCTGGCAGACTCAATGCGATCCTGGTGAAAAGGCACCTGGATCATGTGCCTGTCTGTGTTGGTCCTGAGCACACAGAGCAGACCCCACAGAGAGCCAGGGGAGACAGCCACCACAGCTGGAGCCACCTTGGCACAGTGTTTTGCCAGTTCTCATGCTGCTTTCTGAAGCCTTGGCAGGCCCCTGCCCCCAGGCAAGGCTCTGCCCACCCTCACTGCCCTGCTCTTGGGTACCTTCATGGTGTCTGGGAAACAGATTGATCCAGCTGTAAGGTCCAGAGCAAGACCCTTGGCACAGGCTCAACCTTCTTCTCAAACAATGCTGCCCTAGATGCACACTGTGTGCTGAATGTGGGCAGTTGAAGGCTGTGCAAGGCACTAGCACGCAGACCTTGCCAAGATGAGCACTGCAACTCCATTTCCTCAGCACATTGCTGTACAGGGTTCACATGCCCGGGTTCAAGGGCTGACCTGCACCTCGGCAGCTTTCGTTTATGCCCTAGTGCTCCAGAGGTTGAGAGCTGCATGTTTGCAGGTGTCCAACCAAACTCCACATCCCGACTGCACTGTAACCATGGCAACTACACAGGCAAGGGGCAAAGCCTTGAGCTGTGCTAACCTGCAAATGCAAATGAAGCAAACACATGCACAGTGCTAGAAATGTGACCTCTGAATGTCAGCCTTAACTATTTTGCAGACACTGGCTCTGGTGGTGGCCACCTGCAGTGTGTGGAGCAGGAGGAGGTTTGCTCCAATAGTGACCTCAGGACATCCAACCCTATGCCAGGGGTTGGCAGGAATGCTCTGGCAGAAAACGTTTCTCAAAGGTAAGAGTGACCCCTGCCTTGCAACACACAGGTCCCTCACAGATGACACATCCACCCCCTACCTAGCTGGTAGATACCCCTGATTCCACACAGCACCCCGGTTTCCTGAGGAAAGAAGGTCCCACCAGGCTGCCACAAAGCACAGCCAGTGCAGTCTCATTGGAAGCTGGTTCTGTCAGCTCTCCTGCTGTACTCACATGTGCCCAACTATAGGGGTACCTCCAGGTCTTCTGCCATTGCCTGGGGCTAAAGCAGCAGCAGCACTGAAGGAGGCACCCTCAAAGGATGGAAGGAAAATCCCGGCATCACAGGGACTTCATGCCAGAGCCCCCTTCCTGAGGGAGGTCCATGGCCAGCAGATGCACCAGGTGTCACCATTTTGGAGACTGGTTCAGAAAAAGACTGGCTGGCTGAAGGCCTCACGTCCTTCTTTATTTCTTCTCTCCCCCACTGCTGACAGCGCCAGTCACAGATAGACCATGGGGCACTAACCATAGCAACCACACTTGTCCTGCTCTGCGGCTTCAAGCACAACTGAGCCAGGCTCCAGTGAATGGTGCCGACTCCAGCCACAGTGCAAGTCACTGGAGCCATCAGCAACCCCTGCACCACGTGCCTAATCTACAACCCTGCTCAGGGGCGAGTGCGGTCAGCGTGACAAAGCCCCTTTTTGACACCAAGGCGTCTCGACACCCTGCCCAGAGAAACACAGGGAATACCCTTTTGCTGCAGGAGCCAAATGACTAGTATCATTCCCCATGCTATGCTAAATAAACCGAGCCAAGGGGATCTCCTGCCTGCCCTTGATGGCATGATGCTCATGCCAGCAGCCTCATACTGGGTGGCAGCTGGTGCATCCTTACACCCCAGATAATAGACCCCACCTGCACCCCCAGCAACCACCAGAGCCCCGTGGAGAATTCCAGGCCCCGGGGCGGAAGCGCCCCAGGGGGCGCAGGCATAGCCACCGCTCCCCGCTTCATCCTGGGCCCGACGCGCTGAGCCGAGCGGAACCGAGCCAACCGGGCGGCTCCGGGCCGCAGATGTGGGCGGGGGCGGCGCAGCTGAGGCGGGCGCACAATCCCCCTTTCAGCGCGTCGCCATGACAACCCGCCGGCTCGCCGCGGCCGCTCATCCGGCCCCGTTAACCCTCGCCGTTACCCGCCACCGCCGCGCTCGGCCCCACCCGTTAACCCCCACCGCTCGCAGTTCCGATGCCCGACCCAACAGCGGACGCCCTATCCTGGGACCGGGACCAGAACTAGAACCGAGGGCGGGACCAGTCCGCGACCTCCCACACCCCGGGAGCCCCACGACCGCCACGGCAGCCGGCCCCAGCCCCGCGCCGCGGAGTCCGGCCAGTCTCGCCTGCCCGCCCTTCCCAGTAAGAGCCATCGTAAGCCAGGCCGGGCCGGGCCGGGCNACAGCACCCCTTCACTGCCGCCGCCGGCACTGCCCCCCGGTACCGGTACGTGTACAGCACTGATCAGCCATCCCATGGCCCCGCAGCTGCGCTGGCCGGTCCCTCTACCGCATACCTCGGCACCTGCACCGCCCTGGGTACTGCACCGAAGGGGTGTCATANGGCCGGGCCGGGCCGGGCGGGGCGGGGCGGGGCGCACTCACCGTCGGGGGCGGTGGCGCGGCTGAGCCATGCCGGTGGCAGTGGTGGCAGCAGCTGCTCCGCGCCCCGCGCTCCGCGCAGTCCGGCCCGACCCCCGAGGACTAATCCCATCATCCCGACTGGGACACCTGCACAGTCTGAGGCACCTCACATCGCCCCAACAAACGACTGTTTGTAGGGGCATCCTCGCACTGCCCCAAGCATTCTTTTCTACCCTGGGTATCTTGCACCACCCCGGGCATCCCGGTACTACCCTGAGCATCCTGCACAATCCTGAGTATCCAGAATCCTGCCCTACTGCCCACTATACCCGCCCTAGCCACTCTGCCTGGGTCCTTTTCCTCCTGCCGCATAGCCCTGGGCTGTGCTGCCCTGCCACATCTCACAGTAGCTGGAGCACCTCGCGCCCCACGCCCAGCATCTTTTCTCATGGTCAGGGGATCAGCCCCTGCCTCTTCTACTGCTTCGCAGCGCCCGGCTGGTCCAGTATGCAGTGCCCTGTCCCAGCCTCAGCCCTTGGGCTGGGCGCAGCCTTGTCACCCATCTACCCCCTTCCATACATCGGGCTGTGAGGTCAGCAGCCACAGCCCCATAAGCTCCAGCAGCATTGTGTAGAATGACCCAGCACCCCTGTCGTTCCACTTTCCTCCTGGCATAGGCATACCTTCCCCTCCCACGCATGGCCTCCTGGTAGGAGTCACCTCTCCTCCAGCCTGTCTCTGTCCATGGTGGAGCTAACTCTCTGCTTCAGTCTTGCCTGATGGGATTACAGAAATCATTTGAAACAGGGCATGGATTTGGGTCTTGCCGGATGTGTCTGGTCTCTGTATCTCTCTGCCACAGCCAGTGTTAGGTGCAATGACTGATCAAAGAGGGGACACACAGTTACCTCCACACTTTCCAACCTGAGCAAGGGGAGCTGGGCTTTGCCTTCTTCCTGAGGCCACAGATGCAACACAGATACTTCCAGGGCTCTGCAGGGCAGCCACTGCTTCCCATTTAAGATACTTGTGTGGCAGCATGCAAAGGGCAGGCATTTATTTTGGCTCTCCTGTATGTCACTGGCACATGCACTGAGTCAGTGATTGTGCAGCCACAGGGACATACCCATATCCAAACACAGTTTGGGCTCTATCTGCCCCAGTGCCTTCCAGCTGCCACTGCAGACCAGGTTGGAGCTTTCCTGCTCCTCCTGCCCCACTCCCTGTCCAAGATAGTGCATGCTCATGCTTGGAAAATTGATTGATTTTGTTGCTGGCCTGTTACATGCAGGGTGAGATGCACACTAGCACCTTGTATATCCTTGAGCAGACAACATGATCTAATACCCTGTGGGATGACGCACAACCCTGCTCTATGCCCACCAGGGTTCATCTGCCCTGAGAAGGGTCTTGAAGGGGCACCTAGACTAGCATTAGGCTGCCTTGCAGCAAGCATGGCTCTCTGTGTCCCACTGCCCAACAAAACCAGCCTAGGATGGGGTCATGGTTCACAGCTGCATTGCTGCTTCATAGCCCACTCTCCACCATGGGCACCACAGGAGGAAGATTGGGCACTCACAGAGGTCAACTCCTGGCTTCAGCTGCATGAGTGGGCAGCAGTCAATTTTCTTGCACAATACCAGTTCTGATGGTGCCTGACAAGCTGTCTTTGGCCGGGTTGGGTGTGTGAGGCATAACCTGCTCCTGCCCATCCATCACCCCACCGTGCCAAGCTTTGTATAACCCTGGGCTTCTCCTCATGTGCTGCGCACACACTGTGTGGCATCACCTGTACATGCTGTCCATGGTTGCTGCCCAGACACAACTTGGGGCTGATCTCCAGCCCCAAGGAGCCAACATCAAACATGTATACCCGATCCCAGACCAGTGGTCACAGCAGGGCTGCCACATGCATTACTCAATGGGCAGCACGTAATAAAATCCCCCAGGTCACCTCTGGCTCTGCCACAAGCGGCATTTAGCTGTGACTTGGAGAAAGAGCAGAGGGGCTGGAAGCTGTCAGACCTGCTTAAAACTGCTGTGGTTCAGTGCTAATGTGCAGCACAGCAGTGATGGCTGCCAGGCTGGGCAGAACACAGATCCCCAGACATGCCTCATGCTGTCACCAGGTCTTGCCTCAGTCCCCACGTCCCCTGTAATAGGTGGTAGCAGCCACCTCTTCCAAGGGAGGAACTAGTCATCCTCTTTCCCCAAGGGAGGTAGGATGGTCCCTGGGTATGTTCAGATCATCTCCAGGGCCGTGAAGGGCACAAAGGATGTCAGCACCTAACTCTGTGCTCTCCTGCTATAGCACCCCTGCCCTGCCACAGCTGCTATGCAAGTGCACCCCACTGCACCCTCGCCTAGAGCCACCCATAGCTGTGCTGCTTTCTGCCACCCCACTCTGGCAGCAGCTGCTGCAGACAGCCACCCTCCTCCCACCTACTGCATGGCAGCAATGCAGAAGGCAGCATCCAAGATGCTGCTTGGTGCAGGCTCAGCTGCCTCCCAGGGTCAGCAGAGGAGGGGGCCACTAGTCACAGCTGCACACATCAGAAAGAGGGGCTTGTTCTGCCCAGATCCCCCAGAGGCTGTGCCTCCACAAGTGGATGAAAGGCAGGATGAAAGGAGCGCAGCCTTCCTTCTGCACCATCCATGGGTCCCTCAGAGCAAGGGACAGCTGGCACAGCCATGGCTTAAGCAAGGCTTCCACCTCTGGTCACCTAGCCCAGGCTGCAGGCAAGGAGAGCCCCTGGCACAGGCAATCTACAGGGCATGTGGGGTCTAAGAGCCAGCTTAAGGCTGTTCCCAAATCTGATCCTCATTGGAAGAGGTGAAAAGCAGGGATGCAGAGAAGAAGCAGCCTTGCACACACATCTGTCTTCATTAATGAGGTGTGGCCAGCAACAACTTCCAACACATATGCAACAACATGGTAGGAGCCTGGCACAGGTGCAGATGCAGTGTAATTTGGAGATGAGCAGTGCACAGGGGGGGGGTTGGTGCCAGGCTGCCTACACAGCTGTCTTTCTTAGAGCAGCCATTCATCTGCTCCTGGGGAGGAAAAGGCCCAGCTCTAGTTCTTGGGGCAACACAAGACCCTGAGACAGCATATGGGAGCATTGCCATGGGCCACTGAAATGTCTCACAGTAGTCTGAACACAGCTAAGGGCTAGACCCCTAATATCCCTTTCTCTCCCCTTTCTAAGCTTGCCTTCTTGCTATGGCCTACCCTACAGAACTGCTTATTTCACCTAGATTGAGTGCAGCTCTAGAGTCCCTGTAAGACTCGCCATACCCCACACATGGTGCTGAAGGAAGACATTGGTCAAGAAAAGCTCCCAGAGGGACGACAGGTCAAATGGTCCACAAGCAAATTGCTGAGGAAGAACCAAAGAGAGAAGAAAACTCCTGGTGATTGAAGTTTACAGGTTCAGTAGACAACAGGCTGCATTAGCCAGGTCAAAAGTTGAGAAGGGAGCATGCTACCCATCCAGAGAAAGCACTGTGGTTGTCAGGGAAAAGCTAGCAAAACCAGGCTTCAAAGAGAAGTAGTGTACGCACACTCAGTCTGCAGCTCCTCTTAGACTGCACAGATACTAGCTTAAGCATCTCAGTAACTGCTGTGGCCAAGAAGCTGGGCTTGTCAGGGCTCAGAATTACCCTGCAATAAAACTTCCTCTTTGCTTTATTCCTCTGTCCTGGTGGAACATGTCACAGAATACTAGTAAAGCTCTTAATCAACATACAAATCCTCCAAAGCTTGCACAAACCCTTGCAAGCAGGTAAACACCAGCTTATGAAGCAAACAGGGAAGGGAGGTTCTCTTTCCCAAACCGAATTGTTTAGCCATTCACAAAAGCTGGAACTGCAGACAATAGTTCTATTGAGAAAGAGATAAAGACCACATGTACAGGTAGTGCTAGGAGGAGTGCTGAGAAGGAAAGGCAGGCTCTGAATAAACACTCCTTCTGCAAAGTAAGCTCTCTGTATTCATCTGAGAATGTTTGCAGTACAGGGTTCATCTGGTATAAATAAAGTACAAAATTTTACAATGTCTTACTCATTATTTTAACAAAAATACTAAAAATTGAGTAAAAACAGAAACCAAAGTGGGGAGAGAGACTATCAGCCACAAGGGATCTGCATAAACATTTGTAGAAATCAGATAGTAAAAACACTTTCTGTACAATAAAATCATCCTCCTGGCATCTCTCTGTGAGATGGGCAGCAGCAGCACTCAGGACACAGGCCCAAGGATAGAGGCTGGGGCCAGCTCCAGTTTGTGGGTCAGGCTGAAGAGGCTGTATCCAGTCCACAGCCATGTCTCCCTCGTGAATCAGACTGAAGACCACAGATCAGTAGCGTCCAAAGGGGTGGTTGTTCTGCTGTGTCTGTGTATCTGTTGAGGTCAAGATAGAATTAGACAGTCACAAGGCCTGGCTCAGAAGAGGGATCCCTCTCCTCTCATCACTAGCACAGTATGAGGAGTGCATGGCAGGCTGTGAGAAGAAAAATAACCTTTATAGCACTGCCTCCTCTGCTCATTTGTCTGAGCCTTCGGGCAGCAGCACAATCAGGACTCCAGACTCTGAGGAAGAGATTGATATGTGCCAGTCCCAATCCCAAAGGCCCTCCCCAGAGGAGATGTCTTCATCTCTTGTAGTGGAACTAGTGCACCCTAAAAAAAGCCCTAGAAGGTGGCAGCTACCTGGGAGGATGAGCTTATGGATTAATTATTCCCAGTTTTGAAAACAAACAAACAAAAAAACCCAAAACCAAAAAAAACCCCCACAACACAAACCCCAAACCTATAAGACTGTACAACACTTGCAGCCATACAAGGTGCTCAGACAGCTAGTGTCAAATGCTCATCCTGAGGCACAGACAGAAACCAGAGTTAGTAAAGGTTTCTGCAACAAGTATCCTGGCTTCCTGTCAGTGTCTTGGTACAAATGAAGGACATGCCCAAAGAACTTCTAGATGGCACAAAAAGGGCAGAAAACACTGTAACGTTATATTCGAGAACCTCAGGAAGCTTCAAACTGCTGGGACTGATGTTTTGTCATGTACAGTGCTCACAGTATAATTGGGTACTGTTCAAGTAGTAAAATTCTGTAGGTTTTTTTCCCCTGAAACTCCATCAGCATATTTGACCCTGAGTCAACCAGAACCTGGTTAGCCTTCTCTCTTTTTCAACTCTGCTGGAAAATACCACGTTCAGGGATACCACTGAGCCTCCCAACACAGCTTATCCTGGGTCCAAAGTATTCTTCTCCCCTCCTACAGGCTGCTCTTGGTTTATATCCTGCTTTCTGCTCCATCCCAGACACTACAAATAAGAACTCCAGAAAGTTCCTGGTGGAACTGATGCAAACCCGATGAGGGAGCATGGAAAGTTGCGTGCTGGCACATGGCTGCATTAGACCCACACATGTTCTATATAAGACAGCTCCATTTGCTGTCCAGTCAGGATACAGAAATATGGCTATTCTGCTAGACTCATATACTTATGCTATACGAGGTCTTCCTATACTTGAATGTCCTGGCTGAAATACTTGCACCAACTTGTGGTTTGTGAATCAGGCTATTGGGAAACAGCAAATTAAAAATTCTGGTTCAGGGAGTTTTCTTTGGTCACAAGGATTATGAGTTTTCCAACAGTGAACAATTTGCAAGGTCCCACTCCACACCTTATTACATCTAGCACAGTCTCACACATAATGCACTGCAAAAACCCCTATGCAGTTCATTTCTGTGCATTTTCACATCATGTCTGCCATTTTTATGGTAGAAAAGCCAGTAAGGTCACAGTAAAACAGCAGGTCATTCAGAAGGGAACAGCACAGATGCTAGGTTCTGTTTCTAGATTCCCCCAGCCAGCAGTTCAATGCAGATCATAAGAATACAGTGCTAGACTGAACACCATTTATGCCTTCTGACAGCAGCCATGGAGCCCACGGAACACTGCAAATACAGTAAGTGCACAGCAACACTTCCAGAGTACCCTCCCTACCTCCAGTAAGTCTTGTCCTGATTATAACACAAACACAGTTATCCACCAAGGGAATGCCCCAGGACTACAGCCTCCCTTTGCTTCTCAGAGGTCACCTGAAGCAGAGGAAATACCTCTGAATGCTTTAAAGCTGCAGACTGGATCCTTTCAGGAAAGCTGCATGGCAGCTCCTGCAAAGGCTCAGCTCCCTCCTCCCTCTGCAGGCAGCAGAAGGAACGTCTGGGAGGTTGCTTACAAGCTGGCAAGCACTGCCTGCCCTGCTGCTGTGGCCCCTTGGGCCAGGAGCTCGTCACCTCCCTGACAGCATCGTTTATGGCCTCAGACAGACAGTCTGGCTTGGTCTTGCTTATCCACACCAGGATACTTGCAATAGAAAATTGTGGGAAGGAGACTAGGGAAAGGATTAAGAACACTAAGGCTTACTGGAAAGCTGCTGCTGAAGCTGTCGAACCAGAGCAGCTGTTTGCTGCTGCTGCTGCGTCTGCTGAAGGCCCTGGCGCTGGAACTGCAAAGAAAGAAATGTAGTTACAGCCACACCACCTGGCTGGCTGCCTCTGCATTCACATAAGCCCTGGGAAGCACAGGGGAGGGAGAAAAGGGGAATGCAGGTGGAGCAATGTTGGATTTGTAATGAACTATCACATCCCTCTCTCCCTGAGAGAATACTCACAATGGGCTGCTGGGGTGGAAGAGCCTGCATCCCCAGCCCTGGGGGCTGGCCCTGTGCCTGTGGCTGAGGCACTGTGGACACCTGGGGCTGCTGCTGTGGCTGTGGTGGCTGTGGCTGTTGCTGCTGCTGTTGTTGCTGCTGCTGTTGCTGCTGCTGTAAAGACAAAAGAGAAGGGACCATCAGGGAACTGTCTGGACAATGTACAAAGCAAAGCACTGAAAAGGCATATTCCACACACCTCTCACACTTTCCTTACAGGAAAATTACCTAAATTACCCAAATTTCACTAGGCATTGTAAAGAAAATTAACCCAAGCAATTTCTGTGTTTCTCTGTCAATTCAATACATTTCTGAGATTCCAAGAAATGTATTCATATCTGTGTATCATATAAGTATTTAATACTCATAAGACTAATGCAAATCCATGGAATACTCATGTCTGTTGACACACCTGTGAACTTCTAGTTCGAATTCCCTTTGGATCAGTTTTTCACCATTTGCTCTTAAATGTGAAGTACATGGACTGGTTCACACCAGATTTTCTGCCACTGGGAACTGCAACCAGAGCTTACTTTCATCTTGTGAAAATGCAGATATGCCCCTACAAATAATCCTGTAAGGAACAACTGTACCTGCCCTTGTGTGGGCAGAGAGATTTTCACTTTGTTTTCAGCTCCTGCAACACTTTTAAGACAGCTAGCTTTCTGCACAATCTTATGGGCTCAGCTAGAGCAGGAAGACGTGGGATGCAGGCCACAGAGGACTAAACAGATCATTACTGTTCCTAACTTCCCTTTAGCTCATGCTGGGTGACTTGGCAAAAGGCAGTGCAGCAGGTGTCTACATTAGGAGTGGCCAGCTCTAAGGAAGGAAGAACTGCCTAGGAAAATATTACAGACAGCTCTCAACAGAGTTGACATCCTTCTTCACACAGAGAGGCAGAGCAGAGCATTACTGACAGGGGTACGCAGTACTGCGCAAGCCTCCTCCAGCTCCACCAGCCTTCCTCCTGTCAGGAGCCACTCACCCTCAGCATCTGCTGCTGCTGCTGCTGCTGCCTCAGATACTGCTGCTGCTGCTGGTCAGGCAGTATCTGGCTGGGTCGAATTCCTGAGGAGACTCCTTGTGGACCCAAATGGTTCATTCCGCTCATCATAGGGGCCTGCTGTATTGATTGGTGTGGAAACCTGCAAGAGAAAAGGACAAGCTCAGGGAGTAGAAGATTCAGGGTAGTCAGTTTCTTTAATCTAAGCGAAACTTCTGCCATCAAAGACAGCCCAAACAGCCCCTTGCAATCCATGCTGCCTCTCTGCAGAAAGGTGAGGGACACCAGGGCCTCTCAAGGGTTTCATCCAATCTTTTTTTCTAGACGTTCTAAGTAACAGTCTTCAGCCCATTGTTCTGCATGGTTTCCCTGTTGGATTCATGCCTGCTCAGAAACAGTGGGAATCCCAGATCTAGCCCTTTGATGGTGATCTGCTGGTTAGATTTAAAATGAAAGCTATGACTTTCCCTGGTCATTTTCCTCATACTTCCCAATTCAGTGTTTCTCTGGCTGGTAACACTGTCCCCTGCCTGCAATTAGCATCTCCAAATTTCATCCTGTCTCTCCATTTCTTCTCCGGACTGAAAGCTGGATAAAAATGTTCCCCTTATGGTGTGAAGGGCTCAGATGCTATGTAACAGCATGGAAAACAGGCTTTTCACAGATTGCTGTTAGGGTTGTCTGAGCAGAGGAGGGAAGCCTTTGATGAAATACAGCTTATTAACATCCAGCAGGGTGGGACGTACCTCTGTGTGTTGCCCAAGGTATGTCCGTAGCCAGGGGCCTGCTGATGTACGTAGCCGCTTGGTCTCTGCTGCATCTGTCTAACAGGGTCCACCATGGCAGGATTAGAGCTGGGGTGGGAATTCTGATAGGGTTGGCCAGAATAGGTAGGAGGTACAATTGTGCCTGACTGGGAGGGGTGCTGCTGAAGGCCTATGTGGGAGACATAAGGTGTGTAACCCTGAAATGAGACAAAAAGCCTTTATCACTTATGGAGTTATGCTCAAAAGAGAATTTGGAACATAGGTCATCAGCCTCCTGTAAATACTGTCACAAGGCTGCTCATCTTTGGGAGTCAGATTCAGGTTGCCCAGTAAATGAGGAGTGAGAAGAGCCCAAAGATTTTGGGATTTAGCAGCAGAAACTAAGATGCTGCCTTGTCCTGAAACCAGATTCCAGTCTTACCTGCAGTCACTGCCACTTACCTGGGAGGGCTGCAGTGCTCCATAAGATGGGGTTGGAGCCATTTGGCGCACAGGCTGCTGTCCCATTATGCCTTGGCCCTGCTGGAAGGCAATGGAGAAACTTTAACATCTCCACAAGGCAGGACACTGCTGTTCTCAGCATCTCCCACCAAACTAGACAAGTAGGTTCACTACTATACCTATGAGGCTGCTGCACAGCATGCAGATGTTACTGACTCCCGACTTAGGACAAACAAGCCACTAATATCTCTACCACCTCACAGCCAGGATGTGCCCCTCTCTTATTGCCCAACAGCCACAGATGCCCCAGGGCACCTCACTGACAGCCACCATCAACTGTTAATGATGTGGGCCCACAAAGCAGGTGGCAAACATAGTGCTGCACCAGAGGAATAGAAACAAACATCTTTCCAGGGCAGAAACAGAGACAGGGTTGGAGAGCTCTAGCTAGAAAGGATAGTCTCAGGAAACATCTTGGGCTTGCTGAACTGTGGGTTCCAGCAACAACATGAGCTGACTTACCAACTTTGCTTGGAGTTGCTGCCTCAATATCTGGCCCTGGGATACTGGAGGCTGCTGTCTGTACACTGTTGGCTTGTAGGAAGGGTCAATGCCCATCATGCTCCCCATGCCTGGAGGCAGCACACCACTATAGGGAGGACGACTCTGAACAAGTTTCCCCAGTGGCATACGTACGGGTCTGTAGGACGTATCCAGGCGAGGGCCACCTTGCAAGAGAAGAGAAACATGCTAACTAGTCGCATGCTATTGCTGAGCCTTGTAGCTCCAGAATGACTGTTCCGTCACTGTATCTAGATACATGACAGGCAAAAGGGGAAAAGTCTATGGGAAGTCTAGGGACCATCTCACAAAAGGGTTGTTACAAGAGGTTCCAAAGGTGTGCAATATGCCTACCTCTCCTGTGCACCTACCTGCTGGGAGAGGCTGATTCTGGGCATAGAGAACCCCTGGTGACTGCCCATATGCCAGCCTCGACATAGTGCTTCCAGACTGGTGATGCAGTAGATCTGTAGGCATACCAACTCCATATGAAACCACTCGGCTAGGGCCCAGCACAAAGTCCTGCAATGACACCGAACCGGTAAGAAAGATCAATGTGGACTGGGAATTCTCATGAATGGATGAAGAGTATGAAAGAGTTGCAAAGTCCATAGAAGGAAGTCTGTAATGCTATGTGAGCTGGGCAGCCTCCTTCCCTCTCATCATGGATTAAGAAAATGTTTACCCTGCCCCAGGCTAGGGAGAACAGTGTAGAGCTCCAGCACTCCCAGCTAAGGAAATTCATCCCAGGAATGCTCTTCAGAAGACTCATTAGTGCTCTGTGACTAGGAGGGGTGGACATGGGAGGTCCATAGCTGTTGGGCAGTCAATTACCTCAGTTTTGCTGGCGGACTGATTGCGTTTCTTGGTTTTGCTCTGTTTCTTCTTGCGTTCTTCAGTAGAAGAGGCAGGATTGGTGTTTGTTTTATCAGCCTTGGCTGGTTCTGCAGCTTTCTTCTCGGGCTCTAAAGCCACAGGTGTAGGAGGCTCTTCCTCTTCAGGGGGCAGTGGCAAGGGCTCCAAATAGTAACTGCGGGGCTTGGGTTTCAAGTGTGTGTGGTACAGAAGAAGTCTCTGCTGCTCCTCAAATCTAGACACCCTGCGATCCACCCGGACAGTTCCAAACCATCCCCAGGAGAGGGGGGCTGAATGCTTTAAGCCCTCAAAAAGATCCCACGGGGAAATCTTCTGCTTTGTAGAGACTTGCAAACCCTTTAAAGCAGAAGAGATAAGAACCTCCAAGACCCTGTTTTTTCTCCTACAGAAAACCTTATGCTTTCTTCAGGCCTTGTTCTACATGTCCCAGTAGATAGCCTGAGCCCTTACTAGTAGTCTCTGCTCTTCCACATGGCAAAGTAGTCATTTCTAAAGGCCTTCATCAACAACTGCCAGTCTCCTTCATCCCATCTCTGCCTGTCCTCTGCACACTGGCACGGCCCAGTAACTCATGTGAAAGATACTGTTGGTTTCTTTTCCTGCTTTATATGACCACAAGTACAAAACTAAAGTCTATATAACTTCTCAGGCTGTAGCAGCATGTATCACCAAGCATTAACACTCGGCTTTGCCCTTTTTGGACATGGTTATGTGCCAGCTTGTCTGTGTGCAGCCAGTCACTTCAAGCTCTGCAGGCAGCAAGGTGCTGCAACTAGATGCCTCCTAAGCTCTGTAGACTCAAGGCACCAGAGGACAAGGTGACACCAGTACTCAGGAGCTATAATGCAGACAAAAGAAAAGGTTCACTTACCTCCTTCTTGAAGATGGAATCAAATCCAGCTATTTTATTGCCTTTGGTGTCAATGAGGGATCCCTGAGGTTCACAGGTGATGACATCTCGAGTCTGCTTAGGAAGCGGCAGCAGCTGTCGCACCTTTTCCAGGCTGTCAGACTGCCGGTCCCCCAGCTCTTTCTGCACAAATGGAATACAGAAGACTTGAAGGATTGCTAAAGAAAAATCATTCAAAGCCCACCCGTGCCTCTTCTGGTAAGAACCTCCATCCCTGCACTACCTCTCACCTTTGCACCCTTCAGCCCCACGGAGCCACTGGGGCCACCCTCACTGCCTGATATAAACAGCAAAAGCAGGACAAGTACCATTCACGAGACACAGGCAAATATGCATAATTGGACAACCATGAGACTGAACACACTGCTCTCTATACAGGGCTTGGTGTTCCTCACCCTGAGTTTCTTGACAAGATTCATGTATGCCCGCTTGTTCTCCTCCATGCTGCCCTGAGAAATGCTGGACATATCAGCTGCCAGGGTGCCATTGATGAGAACACTTAGCATGTCCAATACGGTGGTGAAGAGCTCACTGTTGGTCAGAGCAGAAAGGTCAAAGTCACCTGAGAAGCAGATACAAGGCTTCTGCCATCATAGTAAAACCAAACATTATTAGATTGACAAAAATAGCGCCTACAGTCAGAAGTGTGAAGTGCTCTTCAGACTAACTTCCCATACATCCTCCTTTTCCTTTTACACAACAGAGTGTTCACACTTGAGCCAAGTGCAGTATCACAGATTAAGACTGGCCTCCTGTCTACCCATTCGGCTGCTCCAAAAACCAAGTCCAGACTCTGCTCTCTCCTGTTTATCTCTCTGCATTTGGAAAGCCAAGTTTGCACTTTGGTACTAGGACCTAGGTTGTAGCCTGCTATTACTCCAAAGTCTCTTTCAGCTGTCACAGTACTTCTGACAGACCATGTAGAAAGACATCTAGCTCACATGAGAAAAGGGGCCATGCTAACAACTGCCTCCCTTGAGAAGTGTATGCATCAGAAGTCAGCCAGAAAGTTACTTGTTTGATTGCATGTCCACAGTGCCACTGCTGATGATGTCCAGGAGAAGCACAGCCCATTCAGTTGTCTGCTGTGTGCTGCGTTGAACTGTGTCAAACATTCCTCCCACCTGGCAGAGAAAAGTAGTTCAGTCACAAGGACACCATAAAGAAGCACTAAGATTTAAAAGTAAGGAAGGACCCTAAACTAGAGCACCCCCTGAGCAGCTCCTACTGAGAGCTGAAAGAGACTGCAGTCAGCAGGACAAACCCCAGATGCAAGTAGTGGTGCTGTGCACTGCAAAAGCATTGAAATGGGAAGCTACAACCCCAAAACAGAGATCAAGGCTGTGGATTTCACCCTTGTGAAACAGAGAAAGGGAATTTTTCCATGCATACTATCCTACTCAGGGCTCAAGACCTAGAAGCAGCACAAGTGCTCCTCCTACTTCCTTGCCTCAGGATGTACATAGCCCCTCCAGTGTCTGTGTGTGTCCTGAAAAAAGGCAGAAAAATTCTTCTCTTCATATGATTAAGCTTTTTCTGCAACAGCTCACCAAATTAAGCCGTAGTTTGAGGGCCTCATGCATCAGCTGCTTGGCTTTGCAGTCATCTTGGTACTGATCTTCCCTCCAATTAGTAACAATCTAAGAAATTAAAAAGAGAATAGACCTCACAAGACGCACACTGAAGTTTATAGAAAGCAACACATACTGCCCACTATCCAGGGACTCACAAATGTTCAGCTCAAGCACCCTGTACCAACCAGGGTAAGATCTTTGCCTTACTGAGCATATAATCAGAGACACAACATTCCAGAGGAGCCCAATAGCCTGCCTGATGAAGAAGTGAGCCCTTGGGAAAAGTAAGGGGAGAAGCAAGACACCTACTTGCTGGACCTGACTGTACAGAGAGGTGAGGAGGCCTTCCCGCTGCTCATCCTGTCCTTTCAAGCATGTCAGCACCAGTGACAAAAACGGCTGCTGGCTCAGGAGGGACATGCTGCAGAGAGAACAGAGATGGAGTTATACTGCCAGGCTACAGGCTCAGCACAGCAAGCATTGCCTGCTCTATTCCCAGGGCTCACCTCTTCTGCTTCTGGCGGTCCCGCTCTTTGCGGGATGATGACCCCAGATGTTGTCCTTTCTCCAGTTCTTCTCCAGCAGCTTTCAGCACATGGCCTTGCACTGATGTTGGAAGCTTGGCAATCAGAGGGGCCACTAGCCACACTCCTGATCTCTCCAAGGAGCTGTGACACGGGAGAAAAAAGCAGTTTGGAATCCAGCCTATGATTTAGACTTACCTACAAGGCAGCTGTGTGAAGAGACTACACCTACCTGAGGATGGGTTTGGATTTGTTGCTGGCAGGTGTAGCACTTGCTGAGCTACTGATACTGTTGACTCCATTGCCAGCAGAACTAGCAGAGCTGGTCTCTGCTGACTGCTGGAACACCTCAATGGTGGCCTTGGCTATGTTTTCTAATAAGGAGTTCATCTCCTGGAGATAGGGAAGAGAAGACAGACAAGTCCTTCTCTGAGAACATCCACTGATAGAGCTTGCACATTTCAAACACAATTCAGTACAAATTCAGTTTGCAGACTTCCCCAAGGTGGCTGCTTTTTGAGTCTCAGACTCATCACATCCTTCTCATGCTTGGCTTTCACAAGCCTGACTCCCTCTTTGCTTACTTTATTCTTATTCCCACCTCTGCCAGGCCACCTCCCCACCACCTCACAAGCAGCCACTTCAACGCTGGCAATGCACATCCCTGTCTGGTCCACCTGAGCAGAAACTTACATTGCTTGCCGTCTGCTTAATCATGAGCTGCAGCTCCAGCGAGGACTGCCTCATAGTCCACTGGTCCAGATTCTACAACACACACACACACACGTATACTTCATATTCACAGTTCAAACTACATCAACCCACAACCTCAGCTCCTATGATAATAAGTGACAGACCCCTCAGAGGGCTACATTTTGGACAGCCTCACTCTAACACTACGTAAGGCAATTACTAGGACACTCCAAGATTCTGCCAGGATCTTGCACCTGTAAGATGCGTTTAATCCTCTGTCGCTGAGGATTTTCTCCTTCCTCATTGTCCAGCAGACGATGTGGGTAACAAATCAGTTGCATCAGCCTCTGGGCCTGTGTGCTGCTCAGGACAGGATCCTGCAAGTCATTGCTGTCTTCACAGAGGGACTTCAGACATCGTTCACCTACCCACTCCTGCAAGACAAAGTCGGAGTCAGTACAGTCAAACTGATGTCCAATTCCCAGCCAGAATCCCTGCTTTCAACCTCAGAGAGAGATACAGGGAACATATCAAACTCCTAAAAATCTTATTAGTATGCAGTTATGCCTGATAATAATTTCTCTTCATTAACTGTACTATCCTGATTCAGCAAGTGTCAAGCACAGCACAGGAATCACAACAGAGAGAAAAACAGCTTTGACAAGTCAGCAGTGGTGAAACACAGTAGCCTCTGTTTCTTTTGATAAAATATTAGTGCAATTTAACAGCATACACTCACTGGCTCAGCCCAGGCTCCAAAAACACTGCTGCTTGGGCTCAAAAGATCAGAAGGGATCACTTAAAATTACTTTGTCTATTTCCTGCACAAAGCAGCCCTGGAACTGTCCCCAATTAAATAATTTAGGGCTGCAACTAAGGCTAAACTAGACCATGTCTTAGGGAAGAGCACACTCTTTAATTCTCAAACAGTGATGGAAAACACACTGCCACCCTTAGTAAAAACCAACGATTTCCTAAAGCCTGGAAGAGGAAGAAAACTGACTGGACACAAAACATTTACAAAGTCACAAATCACAAGAAGAAGATAGAAAACTACTACCAGCCTCTGTTTCAGTTGGTGGTCCCTAAACACATGATAATCATAAAGGCAGCAGTTTCCAAAACAAACGTGAGGTAGGTACTGCTTCACACAATTTAGATTTAAACTGCAGTATTTGCTACTGCTGGATTTTTTCATACTGAAAATCAATTAGGCAAATTCAAGAAATTAAAATCTGCAGAGGACTGCTATATAAGCACTTCTGCAGCTGCAGAGCAAGCCTGGTGAGAAATTTTTTCCACTGAGAAACGATAACAAGAGAAGAAGTGAAGATCCAGCTCCTGAAGCACAAGAGCTGCTGCTAATCCTAGAAAGCTGGGAGCAGTCCCTCTCAGCAGCAGATAGCACTCTAAGCAGTAAATAGTGCACAAACACTGGAAAGGGTAAATCTCTGTTTGAAATCCTTGGGAAACCATAGCCTAGATCTTCAGCGTCATCCCAGATGAGGTTTCTACTTTGTCAATACCCGTGCTGTAGTGATCTCTCCAATGCTTATTACATTTCTCCCCTTCAGTGTTGCTACATCAATCTTTTGAAACTTCTCTTCTTTGTGTATGGAATATACATATCCTTGGGAAGAGCCTTTTTGTCACCTGCTGAGCTTCCTATGAGAATTCAGACTATCTCTGATCCGCTTTACAGGTATAATCTCACAAATAAGTATGAAGTCAACTACCATCTTCAACTTCGAGGGACTTCTAGCCTCTCTCTCTCTGCAATGTTTCTTTACAAAACAGCCACCTCTGCAGGCTTCCTGTTACCTGAAATGGAGCCTAAGGAACCTTTAACTTAATTCTATAATCTGCTCCTTTTCCCCACCCCTTCACAATGAAGTCTATTATAAAATATACACCTGAATATGAGATACAACACTTTAGTTTTGAGAAACCACAACCTGTGGTTTAAGGCATTCTACAGACATTTCAGAATTGACAGTGTGAGTCCTGCAGTAACCACTGGAGGTTTAAGCATGTAATTGTGCCAGCCTTTAACAGCTGCAGGAACCCTGCAGGAGCTCTGTCACATTTTGGTGGTGCTCATTGATGTCTACTAGAACGCTCACTCCTGCATAACCAGCACTGCCAACAATTGGTATGAGTAGTGATCCCTGACTGTACACACTTTCTATGCAGTATGAGTCCTTCCTACATAGACTGGGATCAGCAAGGGAATATCTACTTCTGCCAACCATAGAATGTTAGGGGTTGGAAGGGACTTCTGGAGATCATCCAGTCCAACCATGCTGTCAGAGCAGGTCTGCCTAGAGCCAGTTGCAGAGGATGGCATCCAGGCAGGTTCAGTGTTACAGGCAGGTTTCAGTAACACCATGTATATTGAATTTATGCTGATAAATAGGTGGCTCCAATTCTTTGATAAGATGGTAACACTGCTATATAATGAGCCAATTAATAAACAACAGCATCACAAAGCATCAGGACAACACAGCACTAATGTGTTTACACATCAGTAATACAGAATACAGATGTTAAATTGTAACTCTGCATCTTTCCTGTTGACAGAATAAATTTACAGCCAAGGCCAATGACACCCTTCAACACTCATTTTCACAGAGCAGTGGTAACAGCCACTCCATTCTGCAACTGCGTACCTTATTAGCCAGGTTTCAGTTCCTCAAATGTCAGTTTGCCACAAAGAAACAGAAATACTGGTGCTGTCAGATTAGGCTAAACAAGAGATTTTTATTGTTGTTCCTTTAACTATAAAGGACACTGCAAAGCCCAGGGATACAGTAGCAGCCTAGCTGCAAGCAACACTTAAGCTGCATTCTGAAAGGCACCATTTATCACTTCAACAAGCTGTCTTTCTCATGCTTATCTTCTTTGCCTCCAGCACACATCTCAGTAAACCACTCCCTGCACTCTCCTCCTTGGACAGGAGCCCTTTGTTGTTGCCAAAGCCAAGGGGATATGCAGTCCCTGCACACTGTAACATCTAATTCTTGACAACTATTTCCATAACTATTTTTAGCTAATGAGCTACCCTTAGCTCCATCATGTGGCAGGTTCTTTACTGATTTTTCATAGAAATATCTGCCAAGTACAACCTAGAGAAAGTCACATGGGATATATCTGTCTTCAGAAAGGATAAGGACAAACTGAGAGCTGGGACGGACTCACCTGTTGACATATACTCCTTAGGACATACTTAGCATAAATATCCAAGCTAGCTGTTTCTACAGTTACTACCCGACCACCAGCCTTCCTGGTGCCCAGCTCATCATCCATGAGATCATCAACACCTCCAGGGTGAGAAAATCCAGAGCCTTTCAGTTCTGCATCTCCTATAAGGAAAGCACAAGTGTTACTTAATCATCAATGCTAAACCCAAAGCCTAACCCACAAAACATCCTGAGCTTGTAAACTCTCTGCACCTAAGACATACTAAGCATATTTACAGCTCAACTAAAGGGCTTCAGGCAAGCCACATATCCACTAAAACATATCTCCTCTGGCCTTCTGTACAGCCAACATACGCAACACAGTGCCTTTCTCCCTCCCCCATAAAAGACATTCTTACAGGTTCAGGCTAACACAGGTACACACCCAGCACAAAGACAGCCTTCAGCACTGCAAAGACTGCTCCATCCACAATACGATTCTGGGAAGCTGCTAGTAAGTGGCGGTCACAAGAAGAGCGGATTCCCACTGTGGGTTTGTCTGCAAAGAGGACAATGTGGAAGGGCAATACCCCGCAGAAGAGAAAGGCAAAGGCTCCAGAGCTGCCTAAATGATGTGCCAGCCAGTATTGTAGAATTACACTCAAGAGAATCCTGAGGCTAGTCCTTCTCCCACCTATAACTTGGATTCAATTTAATTAAATTTCACAAAGCCTTGAGCAAATCACACTGTGACAACTGAACTATGAAATCTAAATGGGGAGCAGTGCCCCTGTCATGAACTCCAAGCTCCAACAGTACCCTAACCTAGAAAACAGGTTAGTTTTAGAGATTTGAGCTATCAGGATACTGATGAGAAGCCAAGAAGAAAGCTTCCTGCACTGTTTCCATCAGACAAAAAGGGAGTAGTGTAAAAATAGCTTCTGGCACCAAGTTAAGGGGCTATACAAAGCTCAAGACATCAAAGAAGTGATCATTACTCTAATGGCTTAGTGGTAGCAAGGCCAACTCTACTGGCTGGTATCCTGCTTCCAGTGGCCTCCTCCCCAACATGCTTGGCTACCATGGAGTGACATAAATGGAAGGCTATTGTTCTCTGTCCTGTGCAGGCTTTGTCTGATTTATTCAAAGTAAGCAGGTCATGATCTCTAATCATAGGGTCCAGCACATCTCTCTGCTTGAGGTGCAAGAGCCTCAGTACTTCCACAATAAAGAAAGGCTCTACTTTCATTCACTTACTGCCATCTTGCTGGCATGGGTTCAGCTGTGGAGTCTTAAATAGATGGAGTAAAATCCGGCAGGTAAGACGTGCTCCTGGTTCTGAGTCCTGTTCACTGCATGCTGTGTAAAGAAAACAGTAACTGAGATTTCTCAAGGACTGGGACAGCTGACTCAATCCAAATGCTATTGACAGTGCACTGCCCTGCAGCAGCTAGTTGAGAAGCTGCAGAAGCCTTATTCTATTTACAAATATTGAGCATGTGCAGCAATTAATATGCAAGTGAGCAAATCCATCAGTATTATCCCCAGTGACATGCACTGCATTCTGCTTGCTCCATCTTCCCAATTTTACCCTGTCAGTCTGGATTCTGCAGTTGCCAGAGCAAAGACAGGAAGGCTGCCAGCAGACTGACCTAGGTGCTGTAGGCACAATTGGTCTGCTGGCTGCTCTAGCCAAAATCCTAAGCTGAACCATATCAACAGTAAGGTGTACTGCTGGAGTTCAGAGCTGAGTACACTGGTAAGACAGTGTGGCTGATAACAACTCTTGGTGCTTCTCTCAGCCTGCACAAAAACTTAAGAGAGAAAAACACTTTAGAACAACCAGTTTTTGATAGAAACCAAAAGGCCAGAAACTCTATAAAGCAAAACACTGAACACTTAAGCACCATACTATAAAAGAAGTGCTGGAGGCATGTTTCACAACTACGAGATTCACAAAATACCCATTCAGCACAGGCCTTTTGAGATACAACTGAGACTAAGACCAGCTTTCTATAGGGATGCACCTACCAGCATTGAGGAGTGAGGGGATAGCAGCACAACGAATCAGGTCCTCCAGCAGCAAGCACTGCCGAGCAATGAGAATGGCAACAAAGGTGGCCAAGGAATCATGGAAAGATAAGTCACTGACCTGGAAGAGAGGAGATTAGCCAGTGATCACAACATCTTCACTCCCTCTGTCAGCAATTCCTCAGCGTGCTTAGGACCTGGGGGATAGAAGGGCCCATAACCCCAGGTCCATGTCCATAATCAGCCCAGATGGCAACAAACACCAAAAGGAAGCCCCAGTATTCAAAGCCTTTCCCCTGTCCCCAGAAGATAAAGCCTCCAACCCTTGTTCATTTCTGCCTTCTCCCAAGGGACCCCTCCACTTCTGCTTCAATTCCTTTTCCCCTTTTGAATATTTGCACTTGCATCAACATTGCAGAGGAGATCATTGAAGCCACAGGTTCCATTATTGGAGGAACAGCACAAAGCTTTTAGCACACCCAGCCACTCGGCGCTTAGAGACTTGCAGTAGCCGGTTAGCTCAGCACACAGGATAGCAATGTCGTTCACCCTGTTAAACAAATAATGAAAAAAGCTGAGGGTCAACTCTGCTACTCATGCTCACCATCAGATCAGTAATTCTCTAAGGGACCCCAGCCTTGACTCCTTCCTCACACTCCAAAACAGTCAAGGAAAGCTACTGGCTTTCTTACCTACACCTGAAGATTTTACTATCTCAGTAGTACCATGCAAGTTCTGCCTCTCACCTGTCTGGATCGTGGTGTCCCACACACACATGCATAAGTGCATTACAGACGAAACTGTAGCGGTTGGCTGGGTTTTCATTTAGGCTCTTGCCCAGGTTGGTGTATGTAAAGTTATGTGCAGATGGATTTTCAATAGTGTCAATCATGAACTCTGGTTCCCATAGCATGTTGGAGTCAGATGGCTCAACATTGCAGTAGATTGTGTTCTTTACCTTGGAGCAGAAGTCACTAAACAGGACAGGAGAGAGACATTAGAAACACCAAAAACTAAGCCTTCACCAAACTCTGATAAGCAAAGCAATTCCGTGCAAGACAAGCCCTCCCTGGGCAAGAATATGTGCAAACTGAAGATCACTGTATAACAGCAAAGACTCTCCCAAAAGACTGAAATTGATTCTTTGTTGTGGAAACACCTGAAAGTCACCCATAGGCTCAGTGAACATAGCCTAGGAATGGTTATTCCAGGCCAGATTGGTCAAGCATCTATCTCAGCCCCTGCTGTCACAACAGCTGATGCCCAGAGATGAGTTCCAAGAACAAGGTAATACTGCTCCAGCATCCTTCCCTCTTCCCTGCTCTGTTGCAACTTCGGGCTTACAGATTTTTCAGAGTTAAACATAATGCTCTTCTCAACAGATTTTCCTCCTACAAATTTATCCTCCTGCTTTTTGAATACAGTAGATTTTTGACATTCACAACATGGAATGAGTTCCATGGTTAATTATGAGAACTATGAAGTTTATTCTTTTGTTCTGAACCTACCTATAGTTAGATATCCATTCCTTTTTGTCCTCGTATTGTAAGACATATTGAACATTCAATTTCTGTATAAACCAGAACTTTACAAACTTTTATAATTCTCCCTCAGTCCTTCTCTTCTGTGAGGAGCAGATTCAGTTCCTCATAAGTAAGTCATTCTAAACCTCTGCTCATCTATCCACTCACCTTCCCCTGGGCCCAACTCCATTAGGTGCTTTTTGGAGTCTGTGATCCCAAACCACAAGGCATAGTTGTACCATGAGTTAACTGGTAGGCTAATGATGCTCTCTGGTCTGCTCCCCATTTCTTTACAAACACTTGTAACATTTACTTTGCTTTTTGGCTGTTACTGAACACTATGATGACATTTTCAATAATGTATCTGCTACAGCTTGAAGATCTTTTATCCAACCAGTAGCATATATCCATCGTTACATTGATTTTAGGAGGGAACAAGGACAATCCTATGTGCATTATTTTGCAATGTCTATTGTTACATGCTGAACAAGTTATTTTGATACCACCACTCATTCAACTTCTGATAAGTAAAACAGCACAAGCACTAGTGGAGTCATATGGGATTCCTCAGGGAGGCATCACTCAAAATGCAAACTCCTTCCCACTCCTTGTCTCTATCTCTAAACTACTGTTTGCCTGCTAGAGAATATTCGGTTGTATCTGTGGCCAGTTATTTTAAAGCCTTACTGAACAGCTCCTTGGAATTTGTATTCAATAGACCAACATTAAATTTCTCATTTCCATGTGTTATGACACCTCAAACAACTCCAGTGCACCTGTGACCACAGTGCTCCCTCTCGGTTTAGTCCAGAGAGAGACTTCAAAGGCCCTCTCAACAGCCAGGAGCTTACCCAGCTGACACCACTCTCACAGCCCTTCAATGGCAAGTAACACCGAGGGTTAGACATCCCCATGGCATGCCTACATTGAAAATACTAATAGGGAGCAGAGACTGCAAGAGAAGACAAGGTGAAGCACTGTACTGGGAAACAGTACTATCAGAACTACCCCTTTACAGGATTGTGTAAGCAAAAAGCCATGGAGACCTGTGGAGTCCACATCTCTGGGCTTCTAAGGGAGACGCTCAACATGGAGCTGATGTGGGGACAGTTCTCAGAGAAGAACTACAAGGGGCAGAAGGCCACAAAGTAAGCCCACAGAACAGAGCCTGGGGCAACAACATCAGAGCTGGACCTGAAGAGCCAACAGGGACAGAACAAGGATAAAGAGTGCAAACTAGCACAGGAACAAACACAGAACCAAGCAGAACAGATTCAGAAGCAGTTCACAGATTATTATGGAGCTGAGCACCAGGAGAGAACAACCCTTAGAATGAACCGCTCCATCATTAGAGATTGGCAAGAACAGACCTCTCTACTTTCATCCTCCAAGAACAGTGTAAGAACCAATCTCTAGAGGTGTAGAGGACCAAATGAAGGCAATTTACCAAAACCAACTTGATAATCTAAGAGTCAGCTGGGTCATTACTGCCTGTAAAAAACAAGCACTACTCCCAAGACTTCATTTCCTCATTGAGAGGATCTCAGGAACAGTCCCATCAAACAAGATCACAAGTGAAGCTTAAGTCAAAGTGCTACACTGATCAGACCCACTACATCCCACCTGCCTCAGACTCACCTAAAGAGCTCCCCAAATTTACTTTTCAGGTGACTGCAGGAGGTATACAGGTCATAGAGATAGGCCAGGATACAGCGCTCTGCTGAGGAGCCATCTGAGCGGTTCATGCCGTGTTTCACCACCCCACACAGGCTGTACAGAGACAAAAAAAATGCTTCAGCAAAACAAAAAGAAAATCTGAAGGAATAACCTCATTCACAGATATGTCCCTGAGCTCACAGGGTAACACATCCCATCCCCCTCAGATTTTGTGATCTGAACTCAGGCACAAAGTTGCTGCCTTTTAGGAAGGCTACAGATATATCCTTGCCCCTTACAAGCCCTCAGAAGATATACTGCTTTCCTTCATGTGGTGAGTGGAAGATTTCCTTACCCTTCAAAGACCTGAGCCATCTGGTCCTGGTTCAATATAAGGCATGAGTGGTAGTGCCGCAGTACAGCCACGATGCACAGGCACAAGCTGGTGGTGTAGCTGCCAACAAGGTCGGAGGATTTCAACAGCAGTTCTGCCTCCACCACGCTTAGTTCATTCAGCAACTGCACCCAATGACAGAAAAAGCCTTCAACAGCTACAGGAGTAAGGTATGGTCAGAAATGGAGCAGGTACATCACACCTATGGTACCTGCCAGGAAAGGGACTAGCAGGCACTTTCTGCCTAGAAATATATCCCTGGAACAGTTGCCACCCCATATTTTGGCACAGTACATCACTCAGGCAGTATAAGGGGCTGTCAGTGCTTGGGAATCATAGGGTAACTAGGATATAGCTGCAGCTTGTAGCTGATAGCTTGTTTCGTAATTCTGTCCCGCATAAAACTCACTTGGCTCCCTATTTAAGGCTAACAAGCCTCAATTCCATCAGCAATCATAGCAAGGCTTCAAGAGACACCTGGCACAGGCTGCAGAAAGAGCAACAGGATTTTAGCAGGATCCAGAAGGCAGCCTGTGCTGCTATGTGCCAAGGATCCTTCCAGGGGAGCAATATGGGAGAGATGCCAGAGATAGGTGATGTCCTTCTCACTTAGAAGAAGGTCTTTGCAGCCAGGGACAGAGACACAATGCAAATCCTTTGGAGACACCTTGAAGCCTCTGGAAGAATAATCCTCAGAACAGAAAGTGTAAGAGTACCTGCCACAAAAAACTGATCTGATCACCTCCATGATACACGTCAGAGGGTCACCAACAATACCAGAAGCAGCCCAACTACTGCAGCACAGATCTGCTGCCTCTTAGGCTGATGAAGCTCTCCCCAGGAAGCATCTGAGCACACTGCACTTACCTGGATGGCAAAGTCGATAAGACCACTGATATTCAGTGAATACTCCATCAAGTCAAATATGAACTGCACGTGCTGTACCAGAGGCAGATGGTATGACATTCCCAAGGCAAAGCTGGTGATCTGTTCCAAGACATTGCGAGATACCTGCAAGTGCGAGATGACACACAGTACTATCTCCCCTTGCAGAAGTCCCTCAGCAAGCCCATCTTCCTTACCCTCGAGGGAGCTGCTCTCAGTAACATAGAAGGACGCAGTCAGATCCCAAGAAGGACAGTAGTCTTCAAAGTTTCATACCTGAGATGTGACTTGGTGTTGATCGAAGTGAGAAAGGTGCTGGAACTTTGCAAAGATATCTTCAGCTGTTGGGAATGCTTCTGGCTTGCTCTTTTTCCTCTTCTGGCCTTCCTCTCCACCTACCAAAGTCGGGAGGATCAGAGAACAGTATGGTATTAACTTCCTCATCAGAGGAAGACTAGACATCAGCCATCTGCACCTGCCAGTCCCTCAGCAAGAACAGCCCTTGCCATACAGCACAGCCGAAAAGCTTGAATCCCAGATCTTAAGCCGATAAGGATCCTCTACAATTCAAAACAAACTGCTGAAGAAGAAATTCCTAACCTGAGAATGACAGCAGGCTTAACACCTAGTTTATCACAAGAGATGGAACTCCTTGGAAGGGTGAAATACTTTCTCTCTTGATTTAGAGGTACACCAATTCCCTGACAAGGACAGACATTCTGGATTGGAGATATTCAGCCTCAAAATTTGTCAGAGAAACCCATCTTTTAAAGAATCATCTTTTTCCCCACATTTGAAGTTGCCTTTCAGGAATCAGACTAAGAGAGAAAGAAGAATTATAGCCAGATTCAGAACCGATGGAGGTCAGAGGCTTTCTACTGATTTCGACACAGCTATCCAAATTGCTCATTCTATGCACTCAGCATGTGACCCAAGCACGAGAGCATGCCACATTTAATCAAAGCCTTTGCCAAATATGCATAGGTGAAGCCCTCCTCCTTTCTTGTGCAATGATCTAATTGCAAGAACTACAGAAAACTAAATTTGAAAAGCCATAGTTTTGCCTAGGTTATCACTCTGAACCTGGTATGACTCAATCCTCTTCTGCAGAAGAGTTCAATTAAATAGATATTGTCAGCAGGAAAGCAACCATGTTACTTGCTGGTTAGTGTCTGGAAACAGAGCATCATTCCAGACTCTCAGTGACTGATACTGCTTACTGGGCACTGCAGGTTACTGTTGGTTATATAAAATCCTTTCACTGTGAGACTCCAGACAAAGGAGCCAGCCAACTGGAAAGATGCTCCTACTGTAGAAAGAAGTGGCTCAAGCTCTACTAACCTGTTTCTGCAGTGCTCTTTCTATTTAAGACTTTTAGAATGTCTTTGGTTATTTTCTTGATAGTATGTCGAGCATCATCCCGTTGTTTTCCAACCCCAAAAAGAACTACCAACCGTTGGTTACACTCATGACTGCATGACTCCTCCTAGGAAACCACAAAATACAACTGCTTTAGCAGCTATGAAGCTGAATGTTTTAATCTTGTTTCACATGTGGATCTCTTAAAGGAAAAGGAAAGCTCCACCTCAAGAGTAGCTCTGGGAGAGAAAGGAGACAACTTAAGTAGATCACCTCCTGTAGCAGTGCAGGAAACCATAACTGCTCTTTACCCAATCACAGCAGTACCACAGGGAAACAGCAGCCTCATGACCAAAAAACAAAGCAGCGATAGGAGAGCAGTTATGAGCAGGTCTCATACCTGAGGAATAGGAAAGTGTGTTGCATACTGAATGTGTCGAGGCTGGTCATACAGGGATGCTAGCATTCCTTCCACAGTTTTATCCTTCAACAGAGGCTTTGCTTCCTTTTCAGGATCTGTTTTCTCAGGGGAAGGGCTGGCTTTAGATTCACAATGCATTGGAGGAGAAAACATCTAGGGAGGCATAAGAACAAGAAAAGACGTTAGGGAACATGGTCATGCAACAGTGAAGATTGCTGAAGGATCTGCTCAGGCCTAAAAGGGAGCAGGAACAGGGAGGGCTGGAGGAACATCCAGTTCTTAGGGCAAACACAAAGGCAATGTGCTAATACACTATTCCCATTTGTGTTTCTGGTTTGTGTTGTATATTGATTTAAAAACAATAGGAAATAAATAAAAATGACTTAGGATCTGGGGAACAACCTCCTCCATGGAACAAGTGAAGATCCTGGGAAAGCCACATATCTCTGTGCATCACACCTACCTAACATGTACCTTAAAATGCCAGAAAAGGCTGAAGAAATGTACGCACCCAGGGATTCTTCATTTCAACCACTGAAAGTTATTTTTATCACCAAGTGCTTCAAAACTGAGGAAGTACTGAAAGTCACACAGCACCATGACAGCAGACCTCTGTCTTCTCACAAGAGATCAAGAAAATCTCTGCCAACAGTAACTGGTCACTCCCAATCTCCTGTTGCTATCATGGTCATCCACTTCCCACCCACTTCCAAGCAGCCCACTTTCCACCCTCCTCAAACACTGGGCTAGCAGTGGCCAATGTGCAAGAGACCTCAGGCATGACTGGGATTTACTTTATTCTGATGAACTCTCATCTGCATAATCAGGTTATGTGGACCTTTTCACAGTGTCAGCTGCATCACAACCTAGCCATTTCCAGCATACTAGCTCTACAGCAGAGAGGGAGGTCTCACACAAAAGCAAGGCACGCACTGTCCCTGGTCCCACTACAACATACTGACCTATTACTGAGTAGCAGATAGAAAATGCAGGAACATACCGAAAAGTCTGTCTTCTCCATGTCATCAAAAAGCATGCTGGAGTTGTGGTCAATGTCCATGGGCTCAGAAAGACCTGTGTCCTGGGAACAGACAGAGAAGCTTTTAAATCTGTGATGAACTGGAGAACAAGAGAGTATTTGTTTACTACAGCACTCACAGTGTCCATGTTGGAAAGTTACAGCAACATGCCAACGCACCCATGGTGCCTGGCAAGCTGGAGCCTAATATACTGCAAGCATCATGCACAGGCATCATACAGCACCTCACGATATGCTGCTCTGTTCCGAGCAGTGCAAGATTTTCCTATCTATCCATTTACATTCTGAGACCTTTTCCAGACACTTAGAACATAGCTTTCTGCTTCTGAAATCAAAATGCTAAGGAAATAGGTTGGTGGAAGGAGAAGCATGAGTCACTGGTACATCCTCCAGCAGATAATAGCAAGGAGGGTGCAAAGCTGGTAAAAACAGCCAAGCACAACATGGGGACGTTTACTGGAGGGCCATGGTGCTTGTGGTCTCACCTCTAGCTTTATGCCACTGTTTCCCTCAGTCTCCTTCCTGTCATGGTCCTCAGCAGGGTCATCAAAGGGCGAAGGTGGACGAGGCCCATGAGAATCCATGGCAAGATCACCCCGGGAGATGAGAGTGCACATGTAGATGTTGTGAGAGAAGACATCATGTCGGATCAGCTCACAGAACAGCAGCACCAGGTTAAAGAACTCCACTTTCTCATTCTCCTTCCCAGGGTCAGCTGAAAGGACAACACAGGCAGTCAGGGCTACAATAGTTCTTCTGCAACACTCTGAGCCACACCTGCCACCTAACCTAGGGCTAGATAAAGTGTTTCCAGAGATCCCAACAGAGTAAGTGACTGATACATAGTTCTGAGGTTACAGCAGGGACAAAAAAGCAGAATGCCTAGTTTCAGGTGGCAGGAAGTAAGTCAAAAGCTCTCTAGTAAGTCTCAGATCAGAAACATAGGACTTTAGCCTGGAAGTGGCATTCCTGGGTGTACAAACCATTGCCTGCATCATTCAGAGTCATATTCTGTCTCCCTTCACCTGTCTGCAGTATTTCTACCAAGAGACTATTCCATAGCTTTGTCACTTACTAATTAGAAACCTCCTTCTGGTTCTCAGCCTGAATTAATTCCTGATTAGGCTATACTCATATGTTCTTGGCCAACAGTCTTGTTAACTGAAGTGGTCCTGCATTATCTTTCTGTCATCTGGCCCTCCAGGCTGCTTTCCCTCCCTCTCCAAGCTGTACTCTGGATAGCAAGGAAGCCAGAGAGAGAATTTAGATACATTCAAAACCTACATACAAGAGAACAGCATACAAAGTTTGCAGGAGAGAGAAATCTATAAACTGGGAGACCACAGGTTCTTACTACATACTTAGCATAGGTGCTTGAGTGTCAAGGAACTGCATAAGGACATCCTGAAAGACAGGAGCACTGGCTGCTGACAGTGAGCCTGAGGAAATGGAGCCCTTCTCATCCACAACTTCAGAGTCCCCACATCTCTGTGGAAACAGAAAAAATAACCAACTGTTGTCACAGAGGAGACACTCACTATCCATAAATACACACACCCCCACCCCCTGGAAAGAAAAAGTTTTAAGAGAATTTTCTTATCTTGCACTTATAGGAAAGCCACCACATAGCTTTCTGCAAACTACTTCATAGTCTAAGTATGCCAGTGCTTCCACACTGCAATCACCTGCTTTCAAACGTAGCCAAGATATTGGACACACACCATCCCACTCATTTATGGCCTACTTTGGATTAGATGGAACAAATGCCATAATTAACACCAGCAGTGCTCAGAGGCATTGTGCTGATCAGCCTTTGCCTTTTGGGATGACATTCAGGTAACTGTAGTTAGGTAACCTCTGCTCACTGCTGCTAGCCTTCCAGAAATAAGGACTTACCTCAGCTTCTATCTCTGCTTGACGCTTCTCCAGGAGTTTGGCCACGACCATAGCCCTGTGGCGCCCAGAGCGTTTATAGCTGACAGCCCACTCACACAGCAAGGCCACCACTGCATCATCATCTGGGGAAATCTGTGTGATATAAGCACTACAGTGAGAACTTGAGTCAAACAGAAGAGGTAAGCAGCCCTAAGGCCTCTAGCTGGATATAACAGTGAGTCTACTTCTAGCAGACCACAGCCTGAAGACTGCCTCACTTCCCTCTTCCTAAAGTGAAGGAGAGATGCCAAGCTACAGCCCTCCTGCTTTGACTTCACTTTGCAACTTGAGGGGATACACAGCCTCTGACAAATCTTCAAGCTGGTTTTGCTTCAGAAAATCACCTCTCTTACAGCAGCACATCTAGGGAGTGCTAATCTTAGCACAGAGTGAAACACAGCTTCTCAACAGCATTATATAAAGTATGCAATCTACCAGTCCTGCAGGTCACTTCCGGGAACCAAGGCAGTATTGGTTGCACTGTGGTTCTATACATCACAAATATGTCACCTCCCAGTCTATGAGGAACTTGAACATACTCCCAGGAAGCAGCTGTCAGGCCAGAATTTGACAAGGTTAGCATTTACTTTTCTCAGGCACATAACATCTTTACCATCAATCTGCTATCCAGACTAATGCCTTCCATCAGTTAGCTTGGATTCTCTCAAGCTTACATGTAATTGTTAGCATAGACCTCCTAGAGCACAGACCTCCCCATTCTCACTTTAGTACCTCCCTAACTTAAGGCTGCACAAAATCCTTTTTAATGGAGACCATATCTCTTGGGCAAAGGCCACTACCTAGTCAGCTTTCCGCAGACACAGGACAGTAACGATGGTATATAAACAAGAATATAGGCATGTCCAAGACCAGAACCCAGCAGCAAAGTCCCAAGGCACCTCATGACTGTCTTTGGTTGGACCCAGCCCAAATATTCTGTTATACAAGGAATCCAAACTGTTGCTGAAGTCAGATCTTTCAAAGCTGTGACTATCCAGGACTTCTAAAGTGTGCAGGACACGGCCAATAGTGAAACCTAGAAGAGAACAAAGATATATGTATTTGGCAACTGGTACAACAGAGTCTGAGGCAAAAGCTTCTGTGAGCTCACTGTTTAGGAGACTGCCTAAGGAAAGCTGCCACTCAGGCAAGGGTCCGTGTTGCTTAGTATGCCGATTCACACAATGACCAACAGCAGATGTTAGGGGAAAGCATCAGAACATGACACATATACAAGAGTATAGTTGTCTGGTACACATTTCCAGCTTCCAGTACAGAAACTCCCCCTATACCAGGGAAAACAGACTCATTCCAGATTTTGCACTGGAACGAAAACATCTGGGTTTTTTTTCCACTGCTGACAGTAAATACCAACTGCAGCAGATAGGAAAAAATCAAAGAAAATAGCCAGACAGGAAGTTTCTCAGGGTAAAACATGAAACAGTGGGAGAGAAAATTTAACCTACAGCAAGTTACCTGCTGTGGTTTCCTGGCACTTGTCAAATGACCAGCGAACCTCCACAGCCTGGCCACGTTCCTTTATTTGCTGCTCAATTTCACGCAGCTTTGCCCGAACCTAAAAGCAATGGACTTGTGTAAACATACAAAAAGATGCCTTAGATGACCTATGTACAAAACTATCAGAAAACAAGAAGCATGACAGAATGTGGTGAGTTTGTGCAGAGCACACTCGGATGAGAAGGTTCAGGAAGGTTCTTCTGGCTTCAGTTTCTGTCCTGCCTCTGGGTGGGATCAATCCGATCAGCACCTCTGCAAATGTCATATTTAAGGGTGAAAAACAACTCAAGGTGGGAGGGTTTCTGAGCAGTTGTTTTTTGTATTACAAGCTGGGTAGGGTGTGAGAGAGAGAGTGAGAATGGTGTGCCCTACCCACTCTCAGAAGAGGAAGGAAAGAGCTCAGGGGAAGATCCTGGAGAAGCTATTTCCCTCAGCATGTGGCAAGGTTGGCAACTGCCTTTGGAGCCCAGCAGAGGGTGGGGTTCCCCAGAAGAGACTGGAGACTCTGGGGGAAAACCCATGGGGATCATTCCCTGTGGGAGTGATGCCAAATTGCTGAACAAAAAGGACAGTCAGGAGGTTTTCCCCTGAAGGGATGGGCTGGTACCATTGTGGACTGGACTGGCATCCTGCTTCACTTATTTCCTCACCCTTCTGCAGTGTGGGGGAAAGAGGGGTACTGCTTCAGGGTCAGGGGCTCATGCAAGGGGAGGGCTGGAATGTAAAAGCAGTGTATGGGTTTTCCATAGTATGTGTGCGCTCTCGACCTACCCAGATTCAATTGTGATTTTTGTTTAGACTAAATTTTATGTTTCCCCTATGTCTGGTCTGGCTTTTGCCTGTGACCATAAGTGGTGAACAAGCCCTCCCTGTCCTTAGCCTGGCTCCTCAAGCCTTAGTTGTGTTTCCTCCTTCCCATCCCACCAGTGAGGGGGAAGAAATGAGTGAGCAGCTGCGTAGGTTTGACCAGCTCGGGAGGCCACACGACACAGTAATTCTACTCAAGATTAGATTTTGCCCATCTTCCAAGGACATCACTGTCTTGCTTATAGCAGAATAGGAGCA
Organism: Galbula dea; assembly: GCA_013399015.1. NCBI lineage: Eukaryota > Metazoa > Chordata > Aves > Piciformes > Galbulidae > Galbula > Galbula dea. The sequence goes on along the minus strand of VWZX01003222.1, from coordinate 4,085,352 downwards.
ATTAATTTGGGAGTTAGACAGTGCCTTCAGCTCTGCTTATCACACCATATGAAAGAAAATCCCCAAAAAGCTAAGATACAGCTATTATCCTGGACCAGGAGAGCTCCCTTTTTTGAAGGCTGCTCACCTGCTGTGTAAAGGCTGAATTCCCTCCTGGCATGGGCAAGTTGGATGGAGCTATAGGCAGGTGGTCCAATGGAGAGCCAGTCTTTATCCTGCTATCAGTCAATGAGTAATGCCACACAAGGGCACTTGGGCAACACAAAATTATACTCTGCAACAGACAGAAAAGTCAGCATCATTGAGCAAATCAAGGTCAAAACAATTATATGAGATTACTTTCTACAGAAATAACCACTCCTTTATCCTACTTCCCAGGCATTCATCATCCTGTATAGGTATTTACTATTTGGAGGTTTTCTGTTCTAAGCTCTGAAAGAGTTTCTAGGCTAAAGACCATACTATAGCAGAAAGGAGTAAACTAGTATACTTTGCTGCACTGAGCTTCTTGCCATAGGTATGCTTAGGAAGCCAAGACCACAGTTCCACGTTATCCAAAAGCAACAATGTGTTGCTACAGAGCTGCTGCTGCTTCTAAACAGAATTTATTTTCTACAACTCACACCACCAATGCAGAGTCCAACACTCAGTCCAGAAGCAGTATTTACATTAGTGATTTACAGCCCCCATCAAGACTAATGCAGGAAAAAATATGAGTCAACAGACTCAAACTCATTATACTGTATTACTTAATAATTACAAGTATGATTAGAGTAATGATTACAGTAACAATAGTATTTATTATATATGCATTTTCATTATTTTATGATCTCGTACAGACACAACTTCACTGAACGATTCCTAGATACACCCCCTACAGCTTTTGACTCACAGGGAGCCAGACATTAAGAGAGACAACCAAGGCTATTTTGAACAAACCAAATAATCCATCATATCTCAAGAACATTGTGCAAAGGTTTAATATGTATACTGTTAGAAATGCATCAGTTTCCACTTTGACTGTGCTCAGCTCCAACTCCCAACCATTAGATCTTACTCTGCCTTAGCTTTATCTATTATCTGCAGATATTCTATCAGAAGACCTCTTCTGAGACATACTAAAAAAAGACCAGATGATCATTTACCAATTTTAACTTTTTGAGCATGTTGTGTTCAAATCCCAAATCAGCCAGATCTTTGAGGTACACGATGCACGTGTATTTTCCCTAAAGGAAGATCCCCCCAAGGAATTTTTATATTTGAAGACATGTTTTATCACAGAGAGACTAGAAAAAAAAACAACACTCTTGCATTTCTGGCATAATATCCTTTCCTAGATGACAACCTGTTACTGACAAACACAAAATGAAATAACTTTTCTTTCTCATCTACTCTTCTGCAAAGCTTTCCCAATTGAGGCACCTGTGAATACAGCAAAAGGCTCTATTCCAACATTTTTCTTATGCAGGTCAGTCACTGCTACAGCACTGAAGTCTGGTATAAAAGCTCTGTAACACGTCAGCAAATACCTACCCTTTGATAATCATTGTTTGATATTTCTGTACTCAGGAAGTTGCTAACTCAGACTGTAATGATTTTTTTTTCTGTGATGGTATACACTACAAACTGTCCCTGTTGACCTCACTATCACCAACCACTACTCAAACTTACCTGGAGGATGCAGCTGAGCCCATATACCACAGGCCGGTGCTGGGGGCACAGCAGTAAGTCACTGAAAGGGCTGGGAGGAGGATTCCCTGCAGCAGGCTGAGGGGTGGGAGTTGAAGGAAGAGCATTCCCTGTCTGGGCAGACAGGATATGGGGTGCGTGCCCACCAGCACCATCCAGCTGCATAGCAAGCCTGCGGGTGCAGAAGTAGGCCAGACGTCTGGACAGGTATGCAGACTGCACAAACTCTCCAGAGTACTGTAGGGAAGAGGGAGGGGAAAACGACCTTGTTACAAGCAACACAAGAGAAACTATTCACCATCCCAAAGTAATATATTCTGTGGCCATGCCTTGTAGAGACAATCCGTTTTTACAGAGAACTCCTTAGCACCATCAACCACCAAGCATCAGAAAAACTCTTTAAATGCTCAATGGTAATGACTTCATGTACCAAAATGTACCCACATCAAGCCTTCCCAGGGCTTCAAAGGCCTGTCTACAATCTGTTGCAACAGAAAGAAAAGCAGTTTCCATGGAGCAGTGCACAATGAATCTGACTATCGTAACCATGACACATGCTGGGGTTACCACGTGCATCGTGAGGAAATAGGGTAAGGGATAAAGAAACAGAAGAGAGCAGGACTAAAAAGGTATCCTTGCGTGAGCTAAGGAGGCTGCTGGTAGGGACTCTCCCTAGTGTTCTCAGTGCAAAATAGCTCATTGTGCCTCAGGCGATAAGAGGAGAACTAACAACACTGCAAGTCAGCTCTCTCCTGAAACCAACCAGGTGTGTATTTCTCACCCGCAGCAGCAGGGGTAAGAGCATTTTCAGAAATTCATCTTCTCCTGACCGTATCTTCTCAAAGCACTCAAGGACCCACGTCAGGAATTCATGCCGGTCCAGCATGCCATCCTGCAAACATATAAAGGCAGAGCACACAGACAAAAGCTGGAACAGCATCCACTAAGGAAAGGGAGCACAGTAACAGCCGATTGTTTTTTAACAATAAAAATAACTCTAGAATTTTGCACGGTTCTGTACTACCCCTGATCTACTCCCGAGCTCAAAACGGCATTCAGCCTTAATGGTCTATTCACAGAAGAAGAATATTCTGCCCTCCTCTGCTATGCACTCACCCAGCAGGCCCCTCCGATCCCTCACCTGGAACATGAACATAGCTAGTTTCTCATTGTAGTCCCACTGCTTCAAAGCTTGTTCCACCTCTTGGGGCATCGGCCCAGCCGGTGAACCACAGCCTTGCCCTGGAAGCTGTCTATAGAACTCTGCAATTTTCTGCAGCTGCTCCGACAGGTATTTGGTGATGATCTGCGTCCATTCTGGAGAAGAGTAAATGGGTTAGCAACGGGTGCTGTGGTAAACAGGAGTAAGAAAGAAGCAGGATGGTGTGCAGGTGGAAACCCAAAAGAGTTGCAGTCATTTGAAAATGACAGAAAGACAAAGAAAGTAAATGCCACAACATTAGCTTTGCTTGTGGCCTGGAGGTGGAAGGGGGGAAGAGGCACTCACAGAAATAGGGAACAAGGGGAAAGTCTTCTGTGTCTGGGGTGCAGGGTTACTTTGTACAAGAGAACTTGGAAAGAAAGATTCCTCAACTGCAGTTGTTGAGAACCAGCAGGTGAAGAGAAGAGGCTTTCCACCAGGGAGCAGTGTTAAGCCAGCCTGGTTTAGCATCCCCAGTAATCTGACAGCAGAAACGCTGGAAATACTTGTGATTCTGAGTTGTTCCTAATCTCTTTCAGATATGAGTGTAAAGCCATAATCAGCAATTTTTTTATAAGAGACAAACTCCATACACAACGTAACAGCAGGATTACTCTCCTCTGGGACAATGCAGATGGCAAAACCCAAAGCAAAATGGACAACATGAAACAAACACTTACAGGGTCAGCAGTAGGACAAACATCCAAAGGAACAGGAAAGCAAATAGAATAACTATATCTAACAAATCAATCAACCCCCAGAAATAGAGCTAAGCAGCCAGTGTTATTTTTATACCAAAGATAATGAAGAAGGGGAAAAAAAAAAATAAAAAAATGATAGAAATCCATGGACTTCAGTTACTAATACTGCTTTTCAGAGAAGTATGGTCAGGTCCTGTAGTCACAGCTGTGCAAGGGAGCCAGGGACACTCTCCCAGACCACAGCAATCTGGAGCAGGCCAGGATGCAAAGGATGTTAAATATCAAATCCAGTAAGACTTAATGAAATTGGAAACTCAGAGAGTAACATATGGAAATTCTCTGGAAAACATATTTACTACAGAAGCAGCTAATTAGCGATTGCTAAATTTTTACATTTACAGTCTTTGCAGGGTAAGAAAAAAACCAGGTTATGCAGCAGAAGAGCACAGTAGAACTTAATGGAGAGAAAGAAGAGGTAGGCTCTCAGAAAGTATTTGTGGCTGCTAAGATTTACTTTTCAACAGGGTACTCTCACAGATAGGCCCTGCTGTTTAAGACAGTTACACACACCACAGCACTAGGACTTAAAAGCAGGAAACAAGTTTATATGAAATTCCAGGCTACGTCTTACTACTCAAGAGCAGGTTGAGAAGGAAACACCTGGGATGGACAGCTCCAGTGCTCCACACAAAGTGCTTACCAATGAAGGGATCAATGACATGACGCTTTTTCACCTTTGTTTCCGTGATGGCAGCATAATAGGCACAAGTCATTTTGATGAGCCAGGCTGCTCTCATTACTGGAACAGTGTATTTTGCCAAATAGCCAAAGACTTCTTCCTTCTTGCTAAAGATGGGCACCTGCACCAGAATTGAGAGGGAGAGTTGCAACTGAAGGACTTAGTCGGGAACTATTCCAAAGCAACCACACACGCTGTAGGTGCTGCAAGCTGTGCAAGAAGTAAAATGGGAAAAGGTACTGTGCTGCTTTGCATCTCAAAAAAACTACTGCAAGAATTCAGCTCTAGTCAGACAACAACAGTACCAGAGCTGCATTTCAGTATAAATCTGTTTTATTTCTGTTTAAAGAAAATAGAAAACTTAATTTAATTACCACTGTAAATCTACACCCTGAATCCTGCAAAAAGCTTTAAGGATAGCCTCCAGAAAGGATATAAACAAACTACATACAATACTGAGTTAGAAACACAGAGTACCTACTATGACTGAAAAATGAAGATAGTACTCTTCATTTTGCAAACAAAACACAGTGGTTACAGTAGTCTTGTAATATCATGAGTAGTCAACAGAAGACTGAGGAACAGGGAGTTGAGTGCCACAGTAGGTAGAAATTCATTAATTCAAAATTCAAGGTACAACATGGAAGGATACCAGTGAAATCAACAAAGAGATCTATAAACCAAGTAGTAACAACTCATCACGGGAAAAGTACAGCTGTAGGGCTCATTTCCACAAGATACTACAGAGAGCAAAAGTATGTATATGTTCACAGAGGAATGAGACAAATTCACAGAAAACAGGTCCATTAGGAAGGTAACTCTTAAGTCCCTGCATTAACCAACAGTTCAATTGCATACTTGTTATGTTTCTTACATTCTTCACAATTACTGTCTAACGCCTCAAAGACACAAAGACACAGACTACTTGCCTACCAACAGTCACTGCTTTTATGTCTAAATTCATGAAAACTGATGAAGCCCACTGCAGGAAACTGGGGAAGGCCTTCAAAGGTTCAAGCTTTCACAACGACCTCAGGAAGCTGACGGCCAACGTTCAAAGCATACAAAGACTGAGTTTATAAAGAGACAGGTTCTAAGAAACTTACTATTTCCCCCAAGAGTGACTCAGAACACCAAGGACCAGAAAACTCCACCCTCTAAATTATGCGCTCTGCTAACATTTTGCAACTAGGAGTTATGTTTTTCCACAATACTAGACTCCAGAGTTCCTTGCTTATAGGGCCTACCCTGACAGCTAGCTATCTGGCCCAATGAAATGGCAGAGTGATACTCTTCTTTACTCTTTCATACACTACAGAATTCAGTGCTACCAGGGAAATATCTAGCTCTAGACTCCAGAGCATAAAAATGCTCCTGCCCGGCTGAGATCAAGTTATACTACACATACTCTTCTCACCTAAAAATCAGAAATGTGTCACTGCAATGGAAGTCTGGGATATCACTCAGCTGGTAATGTCCTGTAATTCTCACTATGACTTTTGAGAACTTGAAAAACCCTCCACAATAAGAATGGTCCTCATCTAAACAACAAACGAAAGGCAACAGGGATAGCTCTTCTGAAAAAGACCGGAACCCTAAAATACATCAGTCATATCATACAAGCCAAGAGGCGAAGCTGAATACAATCTCCAAGCAACAGACAAGGGACCAGTTCTTTGAGTGTGGGTAACTACAGTCAGTGCACTACAAATCCTGAATACGCTCTTCAAGCTGAAAGCTTCAAGGGATGTAGGAGAAGAAACTTCTCCAAATAGTAAAAACCTTCTACTATAAAATCTCTTCAAAAACAGACACAGATTAAATGCTCTGCCCTGCCAGGCTGCCTCTCCTGTAACATACCTTTTTAGCAAGATGCGTGAGGGGCTTAGTTCCAGCCAGATCTGTGAACCAGTTGTTTATGGCACTCTGAGAACGTGCTGTCACCAGCCAAAAGTTATCCTTCTGATTCACCTGGGGTTTCCGTCTCCCTGTGTCAGGCAGTGTATTGCAACGCAGCTTTTCTGCGATAATACTGCTAAAATTTGAACTGATCTGGAAGAAAGAAAAGGATGAATTACATTTCACAGGTCAAAGATCTATTTTTTGTGCTTAAAAATCTCTTATTATTCCAACTAGAAGTCTCACCAGTATCAACTTCTGAAACAAAAAACCTGCTAATAATTTCCATTGTTATACTTGTAAAAAGGAGTGCTCCTAGACAACTCATATAATAACCAAGCAGGGACTCAAGTTCAAATGGACATAGCTCTGTAAATACTTGTCAAACCAGACAGAAAGTTAACATCTTGATTTAAGATATGGGAAAAATGGCGTTGAAGCCTGTTACATAACAGCAATGTTTTAATTGCCAGATGTTTCAAGAAATCTTACTTCTCTTCCACTGTGGCAATAATACAACCAAACCAATAATAAGTTTCCCACTTCTGGTATCCTAGTCTTCTGCTTTAATTGCAGAATATAAGGAGTTCTAAATGCTAGTTTAACAAAGACCACAGATACAGACCTGCCACCAAGACACAGGGAGCAAGACAAGAACCTGCTCTCTCAAAGGTGGGACACGGTTCAAAACAAATGCAGAACTTTTATTCTACCAGGACAGAGTGTTACATCCTAAAACATCCATCCTAAACGGAAGGGTGTCCTGGTTTCGGACACTGAGGAAGGAAAAAGATCCAGGAGTGTCCAGTAGCCTGTCCATACAAGTGCCAGTTGGTGCCAAACCCCGACACCCTCGCATAGCTCTCACCTTCGCTGGGTTGAAATTGACATTTTTGGCACTGCCGTGCTCATCCCCAGAGACGGCCGGCTGGTTATTGAAACCTTGCTTGACGTTCAGAGCAGTCAACTCATCCTGCGGGAGAAGGACGATAACCAGGCCCCTGCAAGGCCCATCCACGCCAAACGCCTGCAGACTCTGTACCTGTCACGGTGGCTCTGCCAGTGTGGGGATACGGCAAGACGAGGGCCCGGTGGGTCCCATCCAGCATCCCCCAGACCCCGGCTGCCAGACAGCGGCCGAGGCCAGTGCTGAGGCACCGGAACCGCGGGTTCCTCGCCCAGGCTCCCCACCCTTAACCCGAGAACCCGGCGGTCCCTCACGCCCAGCCACCACAGGGACGCAAGATTCCCTACCCCCACCCCGGCAGCTCCCAGCGCACTCTCGGGGCCTCCTCACGGTCAGCCCCGGCACGGCGGCCCCGCACCATCGGTCCTCCCACAAACCCGGCCGCTGTACCTCCTTCTGCTTGGGGTCCTGCGGGTAGACGTCGGGCGGGCCGAGGCGTGGGCGCTTGAGCGGACGATGCTCGTAGCTGAGGACGCCGAAGGCCGCCATCCCGAGCCGGCCAGCGGTCGGAGGCGGCCGGGCCACAACAAGGACCACCGGGGCTGCCCAAGCGCCGCCGGGAGAGGCCCGAGAGACGCGCCGTTGTCACGGGCGCCGCCGAGGGGAGCCGGAGCGTCCCGAAGCAAGGCCGAAAAAAAACGAAGAGTCCCGAACACCGCCGAAGAAGGCCCGAACCTGCCCCGATAGAAGGCGGAACGTGTCGAAGATGGGCGGGGCGGCTCAGGGGGCGAGTACCGCCCTCTGGGGGAAGTGCTGCGCATGCGGCGTTTCGGGCTCAGGTCACGTAACGAAGGGATAGCTTTACTGTTACCTCCTTGGACAATTGTGGAGCGCGCCGCCTCTCGTCTACCATCATTGCCTGTGACACTTTCCTCTGAGTGCTCCTCGGCGGCTCCACGACCACTATACCACTGAAAACACTCTTATTGCGTCTATGACTGCGGTCTCATAACTGCCCCCGTTACTTGGTACCATCACTAGCCTCTGACAAGCTCCCTACAGTTGCCCCCATGAGCCCCTATGTGACCTCTCCATAGCTGTCTCTCAGGGGTGCCCCAGTGACTCACAGCTCTGCCCAGTTCTCAGGGACTCTGCCCAGGATACTCACAGGTGAGGAATCCCACACTGGCTTTGCTCCTGGAGGGCAGAACTGTGGCAGTGGGCCCTGCAGCGTGGCGAGATGAACTATGGGAACATGGCAAGATAAATTAATTTGAGGTAGTCCCTGGGAGTGAAAGTGGTGGGGCCCAGAGGTGTGAACTGTGTGGCCTGGGCAGAAGGTGCGGTGAGACCCTAGTGAGATGAGCCATTGGACTCAGTTGGAGTGAGTTATGGGAGTCAACCCTGGCACGGTGAGCCATAGTCCCCACAGGAGTGATGTGTGAGGCACCGCACGGGGTTTGCTAAAAGGCAGCAGGCGGTGCTGTGGGACAGGAAGCAGTGTGGGTGCGGAAGCCAGCAGCTCAGTGTCGTGGGCTGTGGAAGGGGACTGCTTGCATGCGCTCTGCTACTTGCCACACCATGGTGGTGCCCAGCAACTTCCTCGCGCTCATCTTTCTCTGCGAGGTGGGCCCCTACGTTGCAGCTGCCCGCAGCCCCACAGGTAAGGAGGAACATGTGCCCTAGAGGGGACAGGATGCCACAGTGCCCCATGGGTGGTAGGGCTAGGGGATTTCACTCCCCACTGATGGCAGGGGAGGAGGATAGGACATGGGGCTGTGTGTGCCATTGGCGCATGTCCCAGAGACCCCATCAACCCTTGGTGTGCCTTGGGACTTCCAGCACCTACATGACCCTTTGCAATGTGGCTGTCAGGAGAGTCAGGCTGTGCCAGGGAGTCCAGTTGGATGTCCTTGCTCCCATCCCAATGCTGGAACATCACTGGCAGCACTGTCCCTACGGTTTCTCACCCCATGGCTCTGCTGGCCTCATAGCGCTGCCAGGAACCTGACCCTGTCCCTAAGGTCTCCCATGGTGAGTAGAGGCAGGGGCCAGTGGCAGGATGCGATGCAGCAGCTGGACAGGGCAGCAGCCAGCAGATCTGTGCCAGCTGCCTTTTCCATCCAAGTCATGTCAGCAGTGCTGCGTGCAGGCAGGGGACAGGGGACAGGGGACAGGAGAGAGTGACTTGTCTTTCCGCCCGACATCCTTGCCTCAGCAGTCATTTTCTGAGAAAAAATCCACTTCTTGGCTTGCTGCCAGTAAAACACCAGTTTTTAATGGAAACGCAGCCCCTCTGTATTCCTGGACTTCCTGGGCTGCCTTCTGTCTCCACATGTGGAACCAGCTGGAGCATAGTGTGTGTTTGCTCTGATGTGTTACGTGACAACGCAGGAAAGCTTGGTTCTGACTTTCTCCTGCCTCATGATGCTTGCTGATGGGTTTGGACCTCAGAAGGGACCAGGTATCCCATTGCGGGAATTTTAGAGAGGAAAAAACCTCATATTTTCTGGGAGTCTCCAGGACAAGTTTCAGCTGCCAGCAGCTGATTTGGCACTTGCAAGGGCTCTTCAAGGCATCTCAGTTCATCAGAGGAGCTCATCCTGCAGCAAGACATGCCCCTGGCTGTCAGAATAGACTGCAGTGTGCTAACTGATGTGGGGGCTGGCAACGCCCCTGTGGCCCTGCAGCCCACAGCCAGCCCAGGATGTGGCCTCTGGCTGCATGGGCACAATCAGGGCTGGCACAGTGCAGCGGAAGGAGGGTGCAGAGGAGCCAGCATGGGTGCCTGGAGCAGCTGCTCATCTTCCTGGGGCTTGGTGGTGTTTCCTGCGGAAATCAAACCACTGGGGTTTAGCCCCTGGCCACATGGTAGAGGAGCCGCAGTGGGAAACGCAGCCCATAGACCCCCTCAGCCAGATACAGGGACACATGGACACCTGCAAGCACTCCAAAAGGTAACAGTGAAATGAATTTAGCCAGAACGGAGACTTAAGTTACAAATACTGTAACCCCCCCGATTTTCTCCTGGGACAAGCAAAATGGACTGGCATGGAAGAGTTTCTGTCCTGTCCCACCGTGCCAAAGGTTGCAAAACAGTGGCCACGGTGTGAATAAGAGGAGCAGGTGGAGGAATCAGGATGAAACACCATGAGGAGCCAACAGCATGGCTGTTTTGAAAGAACTGGGTGATTTAGGCCCAGCATTGCAGGCAGGCAGTGCTGCAGCTCCACTGGAAAGAGCTGGGCTTATTCAGCTCACACAGAGAAAGGCTGATGGGGATATGAAGAGACCCCTGGCATTTGTTGCGTCTCCCTGCTACATGCCTACACTCTGGTGCAGCCGCCCACCATCACGGTGCCCAGTGGCGTCTGTCCCTTTCAGAGGTGGAGTGTGTCATCTTCAACGAGGAGTACATGACCTGCATGTGGGGGAGCAGAGAGACGCTTACAGCCAACTACTCCCTCTACTACTGGTAGGTGCCCCTATCCCATGGCCAGCCCCACAGCAGTGTCCAGCAATGGGTCCCTGCATGGGAGGCTCCTGAGAGCATTGCTGGTCTTAGCATCAGCCTGCTCCTCCTCCCCAAACCAAGGTGAGGAAAGCTCTGCCTCCAGGGAAAGTGGGATGGGATGTGCTGGGGAGAGGGGTCCCAGAGAGGGCTGGGGCATGCAGAATCGCAGGGAGCCCTAGTAACCTACTGCAGCACAGGTATGAGAACAGGACCCCCGTGGTGGAGTGCAAGCACTACCTGCAGGACCAGAGCATCAATGTCGGTTGCTACTTCAACCAGAGTGAGATCACCCAGTTCCAGCCTTTTCATGTTCTCGTCAACGCCAGCCTCGGTGGCAGGACACTGGAAATCCCCAGCAAGCGCATGGAGCTGCAGAACCTGGGTACAGAGTGATATGGGCACCCACACTCTTCTTTGGGGCCACTGTGGGGCAGGTGTTGGGCTGTGAGCCATCAGGGCTGCCCCATCACATCCTGGCTGGCAGTAGGGCCAACAGAACATGGGGACAGCACTCACTGGGCATCACTTGTGCTTTGCAGTGAAACCAGAGGCGCCAGTGAACCTAACCATCTGCAACACGAGCAGCAACCAGCTCCAGCTGACCTGGACTTCGCCATACCCCAAAGGCCACTGCCTGGAGCACGCTGTCAAGTATAAAAGCAACAAGGACACCAGTTGGATGGTGAGAGCCACCTGGACACAGCACCCCTACAGTCATGTCCAGGGACAAGCTGTACACCAGCTTCCAAGGCAGTGCTAGCCCACATTGCATGGCCATCTCTCTGCAGGAGCATCGAGTGAAAGGAGACATCTTCTCCTTCCCAAGTGTGGACTATGAGAAGTACTACACCTTCTATGTGCGCAGCAAGATCAACAGCTACTGCGGGAGCACTCAGCTCTGGAGTGAGTGGAGTGTCCCCGTGGTCTGGGGCAGCAACTCCACCAGTAAAGGTAGGTCCTGGGCACTGTGGCAGGACTGGACAGGCTGGGGTGTAGTGGGGCTCAGCAGCCAAGAGTTGACCAAACATGGAAAGCTGGTCTGATGCAGCATCTGTAGGGGTGAGGCCCAACTGGGTGCATGAGGCACAGGGAGCAGCATCAGCCCCTGTGTCCTTTGCACTTCTGAAATCCAAACATGCCCTGCTAGTGGGACCTGCTTACTTTTATAAGAGGTTTCTGGAAAGTTGCTCTGGCATGGACAGTCCAGGACAGGGTCACCAGCCACGTACAGTGACAGCATGGTGGGTCTTGGGGATGGGCGCCTTTTCCATCCTCTGCTCTCAGCTGAGCCCTGACACAAACAATGCTGAGCTCCCATGGCCAGCCACAAAGGGCCACTGCTGTGCCCAGACCACTGCTGTGGTGGTGCACCAGCCAGTGGCCCATGTAATCCTGGCTACTGCCAGGCGCGACAGAGGAGCAGCTGCACTGGTTCTGGATCCACACGGTCTTGATCCCCATTGCCTCCTGCCTGCTCTTGCTGATTCTCGTCTTCCTGCTGGTGCGAATGGAAAGGTGAGTGTGGGAGGCTGGTGGTAGGGATCAGTGCTGGAGCTCTTCCCTTCTGACATGTCTCTCCTGCGCAGGGTGTGGGTCATCCTCATGCCCCGAATCCCCAACCCTAGCAAGAAATTCGATGAACTCTTCATCACCCACAATGGGAATTTCCAGGTAAGACAGTTGTGGCCATCCCTGCTCTGGGATCAACCCCTGCCCAATAGGGTTGGGGCTGGGCTCTGTGGTGGCTCCTCTCACCCTGCTCTGCTCCCCGGAGGAATGGGCTGGAGTCCCCAAAGATGTTGTGGAAAGCTTCAAGCCCAGCTACAGTGAGAGCATCTGCTACGTGAGCGAGCTGTCCCTCAAGGACAGCTATGAGCCCCTCTGGGAGAGCAGCAACCATCCACCGCCAGTGATTCCTGGGGCCCTGGCCACCCCTCGTGAGCACATCCCCTTCAACAACAGCTATAAAAGAGTGTGACACACTCCTGCACCTGCGCACCTTGTACGCTCTGCATTACTGCTGCCTGAAACCTTGCTGCCCCACGGGCCTTGCTACCTGCTCCCACCCTGCCTCTGCCAAATGCCCAGGACCCCCAGTCATGCTCCCCACCATGGCCACACTCAGCCACCCATTACACAGCATCTGTACTGCACTGCAGGATGCCAAATGCACTGCCGGGTGCTAGGTGAGCGCAGGATGCTGCATGCACAGGGCCATGCAGTAGGTGTGCTGCTCAGTGCAAGTATGTGCAGTCCATAGCACCCTGGATGCACTGTTTTTTGCATCCACGTGATGCATTGGGTGCACCTGGATGTGTTGCAGCACACTGGGCATACTGCATGGTGTGCCAGCACCTGCTCTGTCCTTGGAGCATCCAGGAGGGCAGGGTGACATCCCACCACAAGCTTTCCTGCGTGCAGGATCCCTCAGGGGTTGCTCTGGTGGAGCAGAACTGTGGGAGGGGCTGATGGGCTCCCACACCACTCTCCTGTGGGAAACATCAAAGCACAGTGGCAACTACACTTGCACAAAACCCCGATAAACAGGCAAAACCAGGATGGACAGAGCTCAGCCATGCCTGTAACCCTGCTTGTTTCTCTGTCCGGGTGCTGCTTCAGAGATCTCCCGGTTGGCCCAAATAGATTTACTGTTTGCATTTAATCGGTGTTTTTGTGGTTATTCCTGTTTCACCTCACAGACCACGCCAATGTGGCAACCCCGGCCTCCAGCGCTGCTGTACCCGGGGCCTCGCCACTCATTCGCCCGCGCCTCAGCTCTTCCGCTGCAATAAACCTCCGCGGCGCTTGGGGGCTCGGTCGGTTCGTCTCGCAGAGTCGGCGAGAGTGCCGGCCGTGTCCCGCCCGCGTCTGACCTCACGAACGCCGGGGGCTGGGGCCGCCGTACCATCCGAGATTCACAGAGGTCGCAGGTTCATCTACATTAAGTACGGAGGGCCGTCCCTTCTCTCTGCTCACCGGGACGCGCCATTGCCTCACTGGGCGTCAATCTCGGTCTCCAGGCTCTGGGGCCGCTACCGGGACCGCCTGCTGTTGTCAGCCACCACCACTCTCCCTGCAGACGACCAGAGCTTTCTAGCCAACACTTAACTGTGCTGTCCTGTGGCTGCTCTCCTACAGAAGGAGGATGGTGGAGGTCTCTGACACTGGTGAGCCCTGCTGCAGGGCTGCAGCTCTCCCTTCAGTTTGGCAGCAGCATCAGTGCTTCGTCCTGTGTCCAGTGGGATGCCGCACAGGCTCCCCATGGCGTGGGTGCAGAAGTGAGGTGGGGGGTCTGTGGCTCAACACACTGGCAGCACTCAGCCACTCCCCCTGCCCCAGATTTCCTGGATGCCATCGACCTGTATGATGAGCGGGGCATCAGCCAAACTGGGCACTGAAGCTGCTGTTCCAGGTGATCAGCCTGAGTGAGAAGGCCAGCAAGTAACCCAAGCACATGGCACCTTCTGAATGCAGAGTGGCATTCAGAGTGCCTGGTAGATGTCCAGGCAATGGGACTCAGCAGATTGTCTGGCTGGGCAGTGCCAAGGTATCATTCCCTGACAGCATCTGCCCAGGCGGGGAGTGAGTTTGTAGTGGGTACAGGGTCTGGGTACCTACTGGGGCTAAGGAGTCTTGGACATACGAAAGCCCATCCGGGGACACGGGGAAAGACGTCCGGCGAGGTCCCGCTGCGCTCCCCAGCGGCAAGCAGATTCAGCACTGTCGCCCGCTCCAAGTAGGCGGGGCCTCTACGCTTGACGGACGGGTAACTTTCCACTCCTGCCCACGTGGTACGTCCGTCTTCCGCCCCCTCGCGGCCGATTGGGAGATGCAACACCGGCGGCTCCGCCCCTCACGGCGGTGATTGGTGGACGCGGAGCGGCGAGCACGCCCCACGGTGCTCGGGCTGCCGTGGTGCCCGGCTCACCGCTGCCGGCGGTTGGGACTGGTGCCGGTCACTGGCACGGCACGGCACGGCACGGCACGGCACGGCTCGGCTCGGCTCGGCTCGGCTCGGCTCGGCACGGCACGGCACGGGCTCACAATGATCGTTTGTCCCCAGAGCATGGAGCATCCCCAAGGAAGCCGGTGCCAGCGGCTGCCGGGACAGGTAGGACCCGCCACTGGAGCCCGCACCGGAGCCCCGGGCTCGGCCCTGCTGGCCGCCACCAGCCCGGCCTGGCTGCAGGACAGCAGGCCAGAGCTTTTTCCCTGCCTGCCAGCCGTGCGCGGGGCCAGGGGAGCCTACTGTCCAGATGCAGTGGCTGGCAGCCCGGTGCCGGTGCCGGTACGGCGGCGCCGTTCCCATCCCCATCCCCTTTGTGCGGGATGCGGGAGGCGCCGTGCCTCCATCACTGCCAATCAAACTTGTTTTTCTCTCTCCGCCTGCACTTTCCATATCGCGCACTGGGGGCGCTGCTGCCGCCACCCGCACAATGAAGACCCGGTTACCGGCCACCGGTAGCGGGCTTTTCACTGCCGTGGGGACCCCTACCACAGGCAGTAGCACTTCCCCTGTCCCCTTGAGAACAAAGGCAAGGAGCCGGCAGAGAGGTGTCCGCCGCGGTCCCAGCGAACATAACCGGCGGAGCCGTGGTCTCGCTTCGTAGAGGAATGGAGCTCCGGGAAACTGGGGGGTTCACGCCACCGAGCCTTGACTGGCCGGACGTGGGAGGGCGAGGGGGGATCCTCCTGCACCTCTCCCTCTGTTTCCAGAGCGGCCTTGGCTTGCTGCGGGTCACAGTGCACAGGACTGACTCCTCCATTCTTCTGCCTGCTTTAAATGCAAACTGCTGCTCGGCCTGGCTGGGCAGTGCCAGGGTATCACTCTCTAACAGCACCTGCTCGGGCAGGGAGGGAGTGAGGTTGGCGGTGGGTATGGGGTTGGGGTGCCTATTGGGATTCAGGAGCCTTGGACACATGAAAACCCTCCCGGAGGGGGATAATGCTCCTATTGCCCAGTTCTGCAGGTGGATGCAGGGGAGGAGAAGGGAATTGGCATTGAGGACAATGAGAGCAGCTGGGGAGGCAAGGCTAGGGGGATGTGACTGGTGCTGCTGGCAGGACAGCACCTGAGCTGAGCTGATGTCATGGAGAGCAGGCAGGAGAGCCCTGCTGGAGTATGAGGGTTGAGGTAGAGAGCTGCCCCGCACCATCCTTCATCCTCCCCTTCCAGCCTATGTCTGCCTGGTCCCTCAATCTGTCATCACGTAGCAGCCTAGTGGCTGAGCCGTATGCTGGTCACAGGGCTTCTTGTTGGGGACTACCTTCCCCCGGGGGGACTGGAAGGGCGTCCAGCTCCTCCACCTCTGCCCACCAGAAGAAGAAGCCCAGTGGCTGTAGCCACATGGGTGTCCTCAGGGCAGATCACTTCCCTAAACAGGGACTTCGTGAGGGACTTTGGTTTGGTTTGGTTTGCACCTTCACCCATGGGACAGAGAAGACAGTGCTCTTCATCCTTCCCCATTTTAATTTAGGGTGTGGGGTTTTTTGGACGTGCTTAGCCAAAAGTGAAGGGATGGCATCAAGTAAATCTCTTGACACCTGAGCAATAGTATTGTCATCAGAAGCGCAGGACAGTAGAAAATAACCAGAGCTGCTTCCTGTGCTGCTTGTGTGAGTGCAACTGTTCAGTAGTGCTGCATGGCTCAGCCTCTCTTTGCCTTGCTCTCACCTTGGGGTATTCCACTCTGTGCCCCATGGCTTTGCCATCCCTGCTGGTGTGGCCTTGACCCTCTGGGTCACCTCATGGTGGCATGCTCAGCTGCTGCAGAAATTAAGGCCTTATGTAGCTCTCTGATTGGCAAGATAGCTGCTGGAAAGGCAAGATGCACGAGGCATCAGGGTTCCTGGTCAGGGCTCTGAGGGCTGTGCGTGTGTCCTGACTGTCAGTGACAACCTCGGGTCATAGTGAAGCTGGGGATGATTTGCAGACATGCTCCTGGTTTGCTGCTGTGTCACCATGGTTGCTGTTCCCTGATCCCCAGCCTTTCAGGTGACTGGACTGGAGAGACAGGTGGGAGGAAGATAACAGTGATATCAATGAGGCCAATTGCTCCCAGGGGAGATTTTGGTTCAAGCCCCAGATGGGAGGTGCACCCTTTGCTGCCTGGACTCCCACGCATGAGCAGGAGTCATGACTTTCTGTGTGACAAGAGTTAGCTCCTGCTGTGCCCATGCGTCGGTGCGGGTGGGCTGCGGGTGCAAACCCTGCTGTCAGGTAGGAGGTGTGTAGCAGTGGGGCCACTGGAGTGCAACAGCCACAGTCCCTCTGTGTGCTCCTGACTGTATGGTGCGTGCCAGGACATTGCCTGCCCCGTAGCTTGCTGGGGCAGGAGTCTGGGAGTAGCTCAGCTGGCTCCACAGCTCTCTGCCTGTCCCAGTGCTGGGTGGGAGGGCTCAGTGCTGGAGGTCTGGAGGTAAGGCTGATGGGCTGCTCCATTCTGGAAAGTCATCTCATGTTTCTTCTGCTCTGGCTTTGCATTTGCCTCTCAGGCTGCAAGGAAGCCTCAGTCCTGGTTTGTCCTTTGCTTCTGCTCACCAGATAATATCCTCTCCCAGGCAAAGACCAATTTTGCAGCCTGTCCTCTTCCTAGCACTGACCCCCACCAAGCAGTGCTTTGCCTACCTCCCTGACCTTAGCCCTCTGTGGTGGCTTCTGACCTGTTGATGTCCCCCTCTGGGAGCGTGAAGCCAGGAGAGGGGACCCCAGCCCCTCACAGAGCCTGAGCTTTGGGGTGGGCTGTTGCAGCAGGTGCTGCTCTGAGGAGAGCTAAGCTGAGCATGTTCCCCACAGGTAGTGAAGATGTCCAGCAGCGACCCCGAGTGCCCCCAGTTCTTCTTAATAAAGGTGCTGGCGAACCGGGGGCGGCTGGAGGCAGTAACACAACAGATGGGCTACCACCCGCAGTACCTTGACAGCTTCCTTAAGACGCAGCACTACCTGATGCACATGGATGGTCCACTGCCCTTTGACTGCCGACACTACATCGCCATCATGGTGAGCCCTGCTGGGAGCTGCTGGAGTAGGCAGGGGCTCTGCTGAGTCCCATGAGGCTCCTTGCTCTCCCTCCCCCAGAGAGCCAGTACCACAGGCTTCTCTGCAGAGGCCAAAATCATGATGTCCTGGAGGTTGGGTGAGAGATGGGTGCTGGGTCCCAGGACACCTGTCCTGCTGATGCAGCACAGGGATGCTGAAGTGCTGCTCTTGCAGGCAGCTGCCCGGCACCAGTGCCGATACTTGGTGAACCTGCACGTGCTGCAGTTCCTGCGGGCAGGGGGTGATCCCCAGTGGCTGCGCGGCCTTGACTTCATCCCCCCCAAACTCCGCAACCTCAATGAGATCAACAAGATTTTGGCACACCGGCCATGGCTCATCACCAAGGAACACATTGAGGTATTGAGGGGGGGTCTATCAGTCAGGGACCAGGGCAGCAGTGGTGACGGC
Organism: Galbula dea; assembly: GCA_013399015.1. Classification (NCBI taxonomy): domain Eukaryota; kingdom Metazoa; phylum Chordata; class Aves; order Piciformes; family Galbulidae; genus Galbula; species Galbula dea. The sequence continues at coordinate 4,067,255 of VWZX01003222.1, read as the reverse complement.
AGCGTCCCCAAGGGGTGCTGGCAGTCTGCCTGCATCATACCATTATCTGTCCATGTCCTGCAGAAGCTGCTGAAAATCAGCGAGTGGAGCTGGTCACTGGCAGAGCTGGTGCACGCCGTTGTCCTCCTGGCACACTGCCACGCGCTTGCCAGCTTTGTCTTTGGCTGTGGCTGCGAGCAGGACGAGGGGCTGGGGAGCCGAGGCTCACTGAAGCCCTTGTCGCCTGGGAATCAGTGCTTCTGTGAAGCCACTGCTGGCAATGGCTGCAGCCAGGAGCTGCTGCGCATCAACCGTAAGCGGGTGAGCCCCTAAGGGTGGGTCCACAGGGGGGCAGGGGTGTGGCTGGGACTGCTGTCCTCACCCTTGAGCCTGTGTCTGTGCAGTCCCTGGACTCCTGCATGGAGCTGGATTCCCTCCGGGAACGCATACAGAGGATCCACGTGGAGTCTGAGGGCAGGGAGGAGATGAAGCTGCTGCAGCAGGATCAAGAGGAAGGTGAGAGGCAGGGAGCAGAGGTTGGTGTGCAGGATAGGAGCTCCTATGGCGTATCTGTGTGTTGCTCCCACATGTCTATATATTTTCTGTCATGTACCATTGGAGAAGGGCTCTTGGGATGCTGGTGGGAGGGGAAAGAAGGCAGTGGTGCTTCCCAAAGAGGCACAGCAGGGTCCAGCTTTTTACACCTGCTGTGGCTGGGAACAGGGTGGGTGAGCATCACTCTGACTCATCTGCAGGGCTGTCCTCTCTTCCTGATCCTGATGGGGAAGTCACTACTGCCACCAATCTTGCATGCTACATGCAGGACCCTGACTTTGGATACCAGGACTTTTCCCGGCGCGATGAGGATCAGACACGAGTATTCCGAGTTCAGGTGAGGTTCTTGCACTCTGTGTGGGCAGCAGCCTAGGCTGCCACCTCTCCCCTCCTACCCACTCTTGGTGGAGAGTGGGCAGTTATAAGGGTACCTGTGCAGCCCAAATCTGTGCAGGTGCTTTTGCAAAATGCCCAAGCAGGGGAGCTCAGCTCTAAAAGGAAACCTGGCCCACTAGGCCTGGGGAGGGGGAGTTGACTGGTGACTTTTGTCCCCAAAGGCTGCTGATTTCTTCATATTACCTTCATGGAGGCAAGGGTCAAAATAATCCCAAAATCTGCCTGAAGAGGTATATTGTGATTTGTGGGAGAGGTGCCCCCCAGACCAAACTTACTGAATTCTGCTGTGTCCTGAGGTCTACAGCCCTACTTCTAGGAATATGCCCTAGGCTCCTTTTTGCAGTTGCAAAAGCCTCCTGCTGTGCTCAACAGGATTACTCCTGGGAAGACCATGGCTTCTCACTGGTCAACCGGCTCTACTCTGACATTGGGCATCTCCTGGATGAAAAGTTTCGGATGGTGGATGGTCTGCAAAGCAGTGCCATGGCCAAGCGGCAGGGCTGTGAACCCTCTGTCTTCAAGCGAGGCATCTGGAACTACATCCACTGCATGTTTGGCATTAGGTAGGGAAATCAACCTCGTGGTCCAAGAGAGAAAACTGACCTGACCAAGGTGGGAGGAGGGCAGAGCACTCAAGCTATCTTGCAGATGGGCTTGGAAAAGAGACAGAAGTGAATCACATGCCTAGATGTTGGGCCAGGCAGGGAAGAGAAGCTCAGTTTCTCTGGCTGAGCAGAGTGCTTCACTGATGGAGCTTCAGTACCTGGTGGCCACTGCCATGTGTCTCCCTGCCCTGCAGCTGTGCAGTGCCCTGGGTAGACTACAGATGAGGTGCTCTGTAGGGACATGGTGCTGGCCATGACTCGCCCCTGTGCTCCCTGCAGGTACGATGACTATGACTACGCAGAAGTGAATCAGCTCCTGGAGCGAATGCTGAAAGTTTACATTAAAACTGTAACCTGCTACCCAGAGAAGACAAACTCAGAAATGTTTGACAGGTTCTGGAAGCAGTTCAAGCATAGTGAAAAGGTGGGCCTGCCAGCCCCTGGCTCTGACTGGTTGTGGTGGGGCCAGGAAGGCCTGCAGGATGGGGTGCTTTGGAGGGTGTATGGGAAACCTTTGAGCCACCAAAGCAGTATGAGGCAGGTGAGGGGAAAATGGAAACTGTAAGGAGCTGGGCTTAGCATGGCATGGGACTGCATACGGTGTGATGAGCACAGGGGCCACTGGCAGCACAGGGGTCTCCAAGGCCATTACCCCATCAGTAAGTGTCTCCAGGCTAGACCTCAGTCCAGCCACAACTCATCTGCTGTGGTGGCAGGGACTGTGCCAGTGCCAGGCTGGCATAATGGTGCCAAGTGTGCTGGAGACTCCTCAGCACCCAACTCTGGGAGGCAGCCTTAGTCTGCAGGACTGGGAAGAGGGAAAAGGGCAGCTGCCTGTGATGGAAAAATTGGTGGATTTTTTTCCCCTGCTGATAGACTCAGTAGCCTGAGTAGGCCCATGCTTGCCCCACTGCCCGCAGCACACTGCAGCTCCTTGAACCTCTCTTGCTTCTCCCTTAGGTCCACGTGAACCTGCTCATCCTGGAAGCCCGAATGCAGGCAGAGCTGCTGTACGCGTTGCAGGCCATTACACAGTACATGATCTCCTAGCCAGTGGGAAGCTGTGCTGTGGCAGGGTCAGGCAGCACCCTTTCTCCCTGGACTCATGTATGAGCTGTCATGCTGGGATAGACAGCGAGGGAATACTCAATTTAGTTTACCTGTCTTGTTCCTTCCTGGCACGGGGCTTGGCTGAGTGGCCCCGTAATGTGCATTTACCAAACTGTGAGGCAAATCCGTTCTGCTGAGATGTCAGTGTGATGCTGGAGACTTGAACATGTCTGAGGAAGACTGCTAAAGATGCAGGGAGAAAAGGAGACAGTGGTTTAGAGGGATACTGCCCTGTGAGCAGAAACACCTTGCCTGTGTGCTGTGGAAGCCTCAGCTGCTTGCAGGGAGGGCAAAGGGGAGAGCTGGCTTCCTTCCCTGTGCTGCAGCAGCTACTCTGCTTGCAAACCACCCTTTGGTGCCTGGCTTCGTTGGGGTGATGCATCTCCCTTGGGAACAGCACAGGCAGCTTGTGGGTGCATTGCAATGTCCTGAGTTGCATGGTCATGCAGGGAGGAGCACTGGCTCCAAATGAGGGCCATTCCCCAACCCAGAAATGAAGGGAGATGTGCTTGCTGCCTACACATCTTGCCCTTTAGGTTTATGTGCCAAACCCCTCTGGAATGAACAAGCAATGACCCAGGTAAACTCCAAACTGTGAAGCTTTTGCTGGCAGGGTGCCCTAGTGCTCTGCCTTCTCTGAGAGAAGGGTGAGAAGGTCACCAACAGTGTTCAGACTCTGGAGGTTTCTGTAGGAGACTTCAGGAGGTCCGTGGGACCGTTTAGAGGGACCCCAAAGCTCCTCCTCTGCCTCCTATCAACAGCAGGGCAGGAGGAACAAGAGGGGCTTACTGCGTTAATGTGGCTTCTTACCATGACAAGAATGCAGAGGTCCTGTGCCCAGTTACTTGCTGCTTAACAGCACAGCAGGAGAGCCTGTGGTCAGCACGTGATCTACAGGAAGCTTCTCCTTGAACCTGGGCTGGGGGAAACTCCCTAGGCTGTTCCTATTTGAACAGAGGCAGCCCCTGCCTTGCCCTCTGCTCAGCAGGCAGGAGTACACACCACTGGTCCCAGGACTTATACCCGCCTGTGCAGCAGCCCTCCACTGGGGAGGTACAAGGGATCTGGCATAGGTTCCAGAGAGTTGCCACAACAGGAATGAGGCTGTCCATGATATGTGGGAGCCTGAAGCAAGGGCAGCTGTCAAGTGAGCCCAGTACACACTGCTTCAGTCGACCTGTTTACTGCATAAATGTACAGGGAGAAGACTTTGTGTATGGAAGATACAGAAAAAGCCTATTTTTGCTATAAATATATTATGTTTGACATGGATGCATGCTTTATTTCTGCCAGAAGTTGGGAAGAGGACTCAAACTTAGACATCTGCTCTGATGGCAGGACAGCAGTGCCTGTCTGACCACAGTCCTGAGATGACACTTGGAAACCCCATGTTCCCAGCTGCAGCAGGGTCCTGCATTGACAGCCCTGGTCCAGGGCCAGCAGCTGGTCACTGAGTCTAGACCCATTCTGTTCAGCTCAGCTCTGTGCTCTTACCATGCTCAGATGAGCAACTCCTCCAGCATTGTGTGTTCAATAGGAAAACGGAAGGTTCTCAATGGGCAGCAGTGCTCCAGCAAGGAGGAGGGTGCCAGAAGAAAGAATTGGCTTCTCCCCCGCCCGGTGCCTGGCAAGCTACCACACCTGTGCAAGGTGTGGATGCTGCTTCTGCAGCTGAGGAAGAAGCATTTTGCTCACACTCGCAAGCAGCTGCTTGGTGAACAAGGCCAGAAACCAGGACCTGCTCTTTCCCAGGCCATGCTGTAGGTGTCCTCCCTTTAGCATGGGCTGGAGGAACCTGCACTGGGGCTGGGTCAGCTTGCACTGGGCCAAGCTGGTGCCTGGGCAGTAAAGTGCCAGGACAACTGCCACCAGGCTTGGCTCAACAGGGACAGGCACTGCTGTAGCATCATTTAGCTGGGTGTCCTGCTCACCATCAGATGTAGTGCTCTGATTAACTGTAGCAGCCTGGCTGCCTGCCAGCCATTTTGCCAGCCTCTCCCTTGTGAAAACAGTTCTGTCCCCTGCAGGGCTGGGATGAGCTGCTGCAGCCAGTTCTCCACAGGACTCACTGCTCCTGAACCATGCAACTGCAGCTCTGCACAGCACAGAGCTGGTTCCTGGCATGCTGCCAGCAGCAGCATCCTCACCACCAGCCATCACCCTGTCTTGCTGGGGAGAGAAGGGAGAAGGCAGTGACAGCATGGTGCTGGCTGGAGATGAAGGACTGTCCATCCCTAGACGACATGAAGCAGTTTTCCTTTTGTGCACAAAGAGCTCGCCTTGCAGGAGCCAGGGCAGTTACCACTTGCTCTGCCTCACAGAACACACACCAGCCACAGCAGGAAGATAAAGGGCTCCATTGGCTGTCAACCCTGAGCAGAAACAAGCACAGCTGCTGACAAGGACCAGGGGAGACTGCCAGCCTCAGCCCCCCAACAAGAAGATATGCCCACATGATCTCAGGGCTAGAAAGCAAAAGATGATGCAACGATCTACTCCCATCCCTGCAAAGTGAGCAAAGTTACTATCACAGAATGAATCAGACTGCTTTGGGTTGGAAGGGGCTTTCAAAAGTCCCATCTCCCTGCAATAAGCAGGTATATGTTCAACTACATCAGATTGCTCAGAGCCCCATCAACATAATCTTGAATGTTTCCAAGGATAGGGCAATCTCTTAGGGCAACGTGTTCCAGGGTTTCACCACCCTCATTGTAAAAAATTTCTTTCTTGTATCTAGTCTAAATCTACTCTCTTTTGTTACTCTCTAATTTTACTCTTTTACCTCTCTTCCTATCACAACAGGCCCTGCTAAAAAGATTGTCCCCATCTTCCTTATAAACGCCCTTTAAGTATTGAAAGGCTGCAATAAGGTCTACCCAGAGCATTCCCTTCTCCAGGCTGAAAAACAGCCACTCTCAGCCTTTCTTCACAGGAAAGGTGTTCCATCCCTCTGATCATTTTTGTGACCCTCCTCTGGACCTGCTCCAACAGGTCCATGTCTTTCTTGTGCTGAGGATTCTAGAGCTGAAGACAGTACTCCGGGTGAGTACACAGAATCACCTTCCTCTACCTGCTGGCAATGCTGCTTTTGATGCAGTCCAGGATATGGCTGCAAGCACACATTGCCAGCTCATAGAATCACAGAATGTCAGGGCTGGAAGAGACCTCTGGAAATCACCTAGTCCAATCACCCTGCTAAAGCAGGTTGTACAGTGATCCATTCAGGCAGGTTTTGAAAGTCTCAAGAGAAGGAGACTGCACAACCTCTCTGGACAGCCTACTCCAGTGCTCTATTACCCTCAAGAAGTTTTTCCTTACATTTAGGTGGAACTTCCTGTGTTCTAGTTTGTGCCCATTACCCCTTGTCCTATCACTAGGCAAAACTGAAAAGAGCCTGACCCCATCCTCTTGACACCTACCCTTTAGATATTTATAAGCATTGGTAAGTCTTCTCCAGGCTAAATAACTCCAGGTTTCTCAGCCTCTCCTCATAAGAGAGATGCTCCAGGCTCCTAATCATCTCTGTAGCCTCCACTGGACTCCTTCCAGTAGTTTGCCATCTCTTGAACTGTGGAGCCCATAATTGGACACAATACTCCAGATGTGGCCTCTCCGGCACAGAGCAGAGGAGCAGGAGAACCTCCCTCAACCTCCACTTCACACTTTTGATGCACCCCAGGATACCACTGGCCTTCTTGGCCACAAGGACACATTGCTGGATCATGGTTAACTTTTTGTCCACCAGGACTCCCAAGTCCTTCTTCATGGAGCTTCTTTCCAGGAGGTCAACCCCTATCCTGTACTGGTGCACTGGGTTATTCTTCTCCAGGTGCAGGACTCTATAGTTACCCTTGTTGAACTTCATTAGGTTACCCTCCACCAAACTCCCCAGCTCCCATTTCCTCTCTGATCCTCTTACCTGCCTTCACTCCAAAGTAACAAGACTAAGACTTAAACCAGTCTCACCTTCTGTAAGACCTCTCCTGAGCTCTGGTACATGAAGCATCCCCAGGGCAGCAGATGACTGCATGTTCTCCAGCCTCATCCTAGTTTTGAGAAGGCAGACCTGCCTTCATTCAGACCTGTGTCTGAATGACAGTTTTGATTCGAGGGCTCCACCACATTCCTCACAAGCTGCTTCACTGGCCCAGTGAAAGCTCCTACTTGGCTTCATGTCAAGGCAGGACCACTTAAGGCACCTAGCTGAAGCCCTCTCTTGCCCAGAGAGGCCTCTTGCCCACCTGCACACCTAGTCCCAAGGAACAGCCAGCTTCTGGCTTCCCCTCTGACATCTGGGTCTCCTTTGATGGGCAGCTCCAAGCCCTTATCTTCCACTACCAAAAATACTCTCCAGCTGTAGTAACCTTTCCTTTCCTGATGGAGGTTTTGGGGTATGCAATCAAAGATAAAAGTTCACTCACATGCCTATGTGTCTTGTCAGCATCTGCTTGTGGAGGGGATGGTTAAAAGAAGAGTGGCAGCAAATCCTTCTCTCTATTCCTAGAGATAACTTGGTAGAGCTGATGACACTAAAAGATGTTTGAATGTAGCTATATAAAATGAAGTCATCGTCAGCACTCAGGTCTAGAATGGCAAGGAATGAAGGGGCTAGGATGACTCTACACTATAGTCCTGCAGAAGTTAAAACTCCCCAGGGTCAGTTTTAGGGCTTGGCAACCCCAAAGGGCCCTACACACTGCTGGCAAGTTGTAACAAGGGGACCTACACACTGCAGAGCACACTGAGTCTTTGTGGGCTGTCCCACTGTGACACTTCCACCTCTGGCCAGATAAGGACATTTCATTGAGGGGCTGCCCTAACAGATGAGGAGGACAGAGGAAAGAAGTTAAGGGCAAGGAAGAAGAAAACAAAACAAAACACCACAACTATTCCTTGCTGGAGAAACAGAACAAACTGCATGAGACACAGAGCAGAGGGTTACAGGTTTTTATTTGTTAACATTCCCCCCTACTCTAGCACATTCTACAGTCTTGCTAGCACAGATGGTAACAAAAAGCCTGTAATGGTTCAGAAGTTACACTGCTACAGAAAGCAAATAAAAGCAGAGATTTATTATGTAAAAAAAAAATAAATGTGAGAAATGGGTGAAAGAGTACAAGAGGATATGGGGTGGAAACTATGTCAGCTGGGATACCTGCCCTGTGTGCAGCAGGCGTCTGTGCTAGTAATGCAGAAACCTTTCCTGGGATCACAAGTGAAGACTCCACTGTGCTGGAAGCATCATTTCACAGAACCATCCCCACCGCCTTATGAAGAAGGCTCCTTTCAGAAGAAGTGATCTATCTTCTACATAGCCAAACCTCTCAAGTAACCCTGGGGAGCACCACAGCACCAGCTACAAACATGTCCTTCTACCATACACCATAATGCTACCTTAGCCAGAGAACCATAAATGCAACACCATTAACTTTTTCACCTTCAGCTTCTGCTGCTGCTTCTCCTTGCTTTACACCACAGTATTAGATGTAATTTTGCTTCTATCAGAGGTTGCTTTCCATTGACTACAAACACATCAGGGTGTGGGGAGAGAAATAAAGGCTACTGAAGAGAGGGGATCCCTTTGCTGAAGGGCAAGCAACTGTGGTGATGAAGCTTTCACATGGACAGATCTTTCAGGCTTCAGGGCCACCTCTTGCTTGCCTTTCCCCGCATTAATTAGAACATGTTCTTCACTAGCCATGCAACTAAGGCAAACCCTAAACTGGATCCCTGTTCATGCTCATGTCCCAGAGTTGATGTATTTGTTGTGACTTTTTTTGATAATGGGTCCAAACTTGCAGCACTGTTTTGGTGCCAGTCCAGAACACTATTCCCAAGGCACTCCAACCTGTGGCACCAGACATAGGTTTCTCATTCCTGGAACAAGGCAGGCCCTGAAGCATTTGAGTGTGGCTATAAATAAGCAACAGAGTAAGAAGATTAAAAAATTATCTACATAAAAGCTTTCTAGGCATTTCCTTCAGAAAAGCTGCTGAGTGCTACTCGCTTCTAGGATGAACCTCATTTACAAATATACCTGGGCTCTGGAACACACTCACTGCTTCCACTCACCAACTGCTGTTTTTAAAGCAGCACAGGGTAGGGGATGACATGTTTTCAAACACGCCAATAAGGACAATGAAGAGCTCCAAGAAGCTTTCAAAATTCCAGGCTCTCACAGGAGGCTGGCAGTATTGTAAAATATTCTTAACTTATAAAGAAGTCTCAAGCAATTTGCTAAACTCAGGTGCAAATAAAAGCAACAAGTCTGCCTCCTACTAGGCTCCATAGTCCTAGTTACCCAAATACTTCATGGCCCAGAGCTGCATGGTGGCTTCACACTGTAAAAGATGGCATTTGATCCTCTAGAGATGAAGAAACTTGTTACCCAAGCTCAGTGAGGAAAATGTGCACAGCGCAACATAAGGCTTCATGTCAAGATTCCCCTGCCCACTCACCTCAGGCACTTATCCAGAAGAATCACTCCAAGTTACTGGCCCCTTTCCTCCTCACCCAGCTCACAGCTGCTCTCAAAATCCCAGCCCAATCAATCCTTCATTAGAGCAAGAACTAGCCCACAAGTACAGGGCCTGTGGTGCTGCTGGTGAATGAAGATCCACCAAGACACTATCCTGAATCCAGCAGCAGTCAGTAGCAAACGCTTTGGACAGCAATACAAAACACTTCAGTAACCCCCAGCCAGGTAGAGCCTTTCAGCATGCAGCAGTTATGAACAGAGTTTATAAAGTCTCCTGTGCTCCATTAGGAGATATTCCAGGATTAAAGAGCTCAAGGTTTACGAAAAGGAAGTTATTTCATGAAGGGGCTGAACAACTCCTTTATTCTTTGCATCCCTGTCCTGTGTGTCCATGAGCCAAGCTACCCTGCTGAACACACAAATGAGAAGCTGAGTTGCCTACCTGAGCCTGCAACACTACATTCATGGTTTATGGAGCGCTTCCAGAGCGCCATCAGTCTTCTGAACACCTCTTCAACCACTGCCAACACCCCTATTGTGCTGAGAAGAGGGGGCACCTGCATGGACTACCACAAGACAGACACCACTATCAACACACTGGTACAGCAGAACTCCAGCCAGAGGTGCTCCTGTTTCCAGTGCTGTCCCCAGAAGAGGTGCTTCCCCAGGTGTCTGGCCGGGGGGAGGCGGGGGGGGGGGGGAAATAAGTACTCTATTCACAGAGTCTTACAAACTCACCCTGTAGGGCACCAATCATGACAAACCTTGGCCTGCCCTGGCTGCAGCTCCTTCACCTAGAATAGGTTGAGGATGTGTACTAGCTGAGTGTGTGTTAGATATCTCCAGAGGGCCAAGTGCTCTGGGCCAGGGTCTCTGCAGCCAGAGATCAGGCCAGGTCTCCAGTGCTGTCACACCTAGGGGACACCTTGGAACAGTCTGAAGTCAGCACTTCTTTCCCACAGACAAACCCAGCCAGAAATGTCTCACTGTGGATTTGGAGGTCTAAAGCACTGGTTACTAATATTGTAATTTCTATTGCTTTGGACTCTGTTTTCACAAGAAAAGAGCTAGAGATTCCCATATAACATGACCACACATATTGGTGTCTTGTCCCTTGATACACAGCTGTGAAACACAGGCAGCCAGTCAACTTAACTGTGAAGATCATGGGATTCATTTCCTCTCAGAGCCCAACCTGTCAAGTGGAATATTATGTGCCAAGAAACACAATCCTGCCAGATCTATTAGCTGCAGCCCAGAATGGCTGATTCCTATGTGCAGCACATGCCATCAGGTTTTTGTGGAAAAGCTATCAATCCGTTTGTGTAATGAACTAACTGCAGTGAGAGTTTGCATGCGTGACTCAAGTCTGCGATACCTAGGATCCCATCCTAGAATCTGCCTTTTTGTTTGGCACAACAAAGCGTGGCCAGACATGAAGGCACTTGGTAAATTTGAAATGTGTCACCATGAGGTCTGCCATGAAGGTAGCCTTCAAAGCAAAGGTTATCAAACTCTTCAAAGGCTCTGATGGCAGAAAATGCTGAAGATAGGACTGTTGAAGACTCCTTGTTGCAGGTAACCAGACAAACCATTCTTGTTCCAACCTCCACCCAAATGAAAATGAAATTAAACCTATAGCAGACAAGGTGGTAAAACAGGATGGCTCATTGGACTGCATGACACAAGTCTTCTGAACAGAAGCCACTGTTAGCTTGAGAAAGGACTGAAGAGGTTTTCTGCCAGAGCAAGCTTACCAGAACACCATGAAAGCACAGTGTCTCCCACCGATTGTGCCACTGCAAACACCAAAAAGGTGATAGAAACACGCTAGCTAATGCTCTGAACTCAATTCTTGACTCCTAGCTTCTATCCTGCAAAACTAAGAGACAGGTCAGCATCTCAGGCACATTTCCAAGGGTATGCCTACAGGCTTCAAGTTGCCAGCACTAGCAGAAACTTCAGGAAGAAAACAAAAACCTTCGGAAACCAAAAAGTGAGCCACCAAAATAACTGACTCTGCCCTCCACAAAGTCTACCCAGAGTATCAGCAGATCTAGCATGAGCCAGTTCACACCATCTTCTTAGCAGACTAGAGAATCTGTCTATATATCAGCTGTAGTCCAGCTACTTAAGGGATTAGCTGAGAATGAGTGTGCTGTTAATGATTAGCATTCCCTAACATCATGCTCCTGGCTTGGCGGGAGTGCCCAGTCAGGGAAAGAAACCGAGTAGCTGTGGCTGCATGCCATGCCAGGCAGGCACCTTCAGCTGTTCTGGCAAAAGCAGCCATTCCCCAGTTACTCTGTGGTGCCCTTCCCACTTTTCCAATGACATTTTCAGCTTCTTGGCCCAAAATACCTTAGGCCTGTCCCCTCCCATACTGTAGTGTTATCTGGTATCAAGGGGACAGATGTAGCAAATGTGAGGGGTTTTTTTTAATCCAATAATCTCATTTTCAATTAAAATATATATTTTAAAAGGTTTAGAAAAGCTCCTATGTAATTTGCAGCTACTTTTACATATAGATTACAATAATGTACAACTCCTCCTCAAGGTGGTTTGAAACCATGGGGCGGGCAAGTATTTTCCCCTCGTCATATAAAACATCAAATGCATTTGTTCCTAATGCAGCTCTGAAAAAGAAGTCTGTCACTGGTACCTTCTCAGAGTGAGAGATGCCTCATACGTCTAATGGGAACACATTTAACATTGGCTTTGTATTCACTGTAGAAAGTTCCCAGATTAGTAAAAAAATATTTAATCTATAGAAAATGCCCTTCTGAAAAGCAACCAGGGCTCTGTTAAGGCCACACCCAGGCTTTCCATTACTCTGCTGAAGCAAGATCAATCAGAAACAAACCCAAATTATTGTTTTTATGTCCCACAAACAGCTATTAGCACCTGTGCTTATTTTACAGCAGCCTACTGTATCAGGAAAGTGCTGAGAACAGCATAGGGACTTCTGGAAACATGCTTCTGATTCAATGGGGCTCAGTTGGCACACTGAAAAGCTCAATGTCCTCCTGTTCCACTCAGACGGACGAGACGAAGGCTTCTACACCACAACCACCACCCTCCTGTTCAGAACCACGACGGGTGCTCTGGAAACGGGCACACTGAAATCAACCCCTGAAACAGCATACCCTTTTCCCACAGGTCCTCCACCAACATGCTCCTTCCAACTCCTTTGCAAGTCTGTGGGATATCAAGGGCACATGTGATGGCTTAATGAATACTTTGCCCCAGAGGGCGAGCCAGATGAGAGCGGAGCCAGCCCTCCGCCAATTCGAGGCACTGGGAGACTTTCTGCCATAGCAGAGAGAGGATAGATATTGAGAGATTCCTCCAGCAAACCCAACTCTTCACATGGGAAAACACTATTGCCTGGGACAATCTTCTGGCTGAGGTTTTCACCAGGGCTCCTCTTTACAAGTACAGCCCAGGTTTTCTCCAGGTGGTCCAAGACAGGGTCAGGTTTGTAGGAAGAGCTATGGCATACATCAGGATTATTATTTTTAAACTCTTCCTGTTGCAGCTGGATGCAGGTTGCCTCTTTTTCCCAGGTGGGCAGCCCCTTCTGCCCAAGGCATGATGTGTAGGGAAACCAAATCCAACGTGCTCCATTCTTTTCTCTGCCAGGGGTGAGAAGTGAAGTCAGAACCCAGTGTTCAAAACGTGAAGGACACTAGGAAGAAGAAAAATAGAGTGAACAGTTAGATCTCAGCTTCAGTGGGAATCCTGGATGCATAGATAAGAAATCCATTGCTATCAATCAGCCCCTGCTGCTCAAAGGATGCCAACTTCCTGCAAGGAATGCAGATCGTGAGACCTTGATCAAAGGAGAGTCAAGTGGAGGATGTAACAGCTCAGCTTCAAGCTTTAGAGACAGAAAGACAAAACAAAAGCACAAAGGTCAAAAGTACACACTTCTCCCATAAGCTCACACCATCCACAAAGCTCTGCAAGATATGGAAGTCTAAAGAAGGACTTGGCTGACAGCAGAGGCATTGCAGGAAAGCAGCCAGGAAGAGGAAAATTACTCTTCACCTTAAGCAACCACAAATATCATTTGGTAGGGAAAGGACTAAAACTGCTTATGCTTGTCCACTTAAAGAAATCCTGTATCTGCCTACAAATAATTAAACATTTCTAGACATCTAATTTCCCCACAAGTCTATGACAATTCCTTCTCAGGTATTCTGCCACACTTCAAGGAAGCTGACACAACTTCTTCCAACAAGTTCTGGAATAGGCTTAAGCAAGCTTAAGACACTGAAATAAAACCTCCACTGTAGGTCTCTGATACACTTTGGAAGGCAAAGCAGCAAGACAAATGTAGGGCATCCCATCAGTTGCATTCAGTAACAGTGGGTATCAAACTTGTGGAAAGGGAAAGAAGCTGTAAGAAGTCCTGAAGAAGAAAAGACAGTAAAAGAAAACAGAAGTCAGAAACAGGCTACTTTGGGAAACTGCAAGTTTATGGAGGTTTTCTTTATTTATTCATGTTGTGGTAGACAAAAATACAGTGTTTGGACCAAAGGGTTTAAATACAGCACAGCAAGAAAACCATGACTCCAGACCAAGCTAGGCAAGGGATAAAGCATTCTCCAGGCTATGAAGCTATAAGGGAGCCTGACTGACAGCTAAAGATCACTAACTAATGTCCACCAGAAGAGCAGATGGACTTCACACTGTTAAAGAGGCACAAACTGTACTACTGTACAAAAGAGGCAATTCTATTCCCAAGTACTCTTCCTACTGGCTCACAGAAGTACCTAAAAGAGGTAGATGAGCAAGACCAAAGTCCTTGAGCTGCTCAAAGACAGATGGCCACCCACACTTCCTAAAACTGGAATGGAGAACACTTGCATTCAGTGCTAAAGGCAAGTGTCATTGCCCAAGACTGAGCACCTGAATGCTACAGCCTAGTTCCAACTGCAGCTATCCTTTTCCCGCGACCTTGCCTACAAAGGCTTCTGTAAATCACTCTGTATGGCTTGTCTTAACCAATGAATAGCAGGTTTAAAACTAAGTGAGCTACAACTACCAGACAACAGCAGCACAAATTGTAGAATTTATATTTTTCCTAGTCAAGGGAAGTATTCACACATTGACTTTCTTCCTCTGTGGCTAATAATTAGGTTTGCAGGTGTTGCATCAATGCTGAGTGGAGGCAAAATTTCAATCTTCGATCTCTAATCTGCAAGTAAAGAGACACAGGGTTCAAACAGACCCCTGGTGAAGCTGTGGACAAGATCTTCAGCAAGAAGGAGATAAAGTCATGTCAGCTTTGGGCACCATTGGTAATAACATCAAGTAGCTTGTGTCTTCCCAAGCACTGCAAACAAAATACATATTCCTAAAGATCTTCTCTTGCCTACGAAGAGAACTATTTCCGCAGCTGCAGTTTCATTGATCACTGACATTTATTGCTGGTTTTTTTGCTCAGCACAGCACCTGTAACTAACCCAGAAAGCTACTGATTAAGCCGACATTAACTAGTCAGAAAGACAGCTTTATGTTAGCAATCACTTGAAGTAGCTTTTCCTAATTTCACAGAATCACAAAGGTTGGAAGATACCTCTAAGATCATCAAGTCCAACCATACCTATCACTAACACCACTAAACCATGTCCCTCAGCACCACATCTAAATGTTTCTTAAAACACCTCCAGGGATGGTGATGCCCACCTCCCTGGGCAGCCTATTCCAAGACTTTACAACCCTTTCAGTAAAGAAACGAAATTTTCCTTATATCTAATCTAAACCTCCCCTGCTTCAACTTGAAGACATTTCCTCCTCACTGCTAACCCTGGAGAGGAGACCTGCCCCCATCTCACTACAACCTCCTTTCAGGTAGTTGTAGGGAGTGATTTCCAGTTCTATGTGAATTTAACATGGAAAAAACACATTAATAGAACCTTGAACAATTGCTAGTGGCAGCCATGCTTTCCCTGAACAGTGATTTCCAAACACAGACCCTAATAACTCACTGCAGCAACAGATCCAGAGAACAGAGAAGACAAAATCCTAACCTGCTTATAGACACTAAGGTCTGCAGCTCACTTGGGTTTTGGAACCTTTTAAGAGTTGTTCACAGAGGCAAGCAGGAGTTGTGCTTTCTGCTCAAACATGATATTGGTTCAGAACTTTCTCCAGATCTACTCCTTTCTTAGTGAACATGTGTCAAGCATATTTTACAGAAAGCATCATTTCCACTTCATGCACGGAATAAAGCAAACCCAGGAGTTTTAACACCAGATAGCTATTCTGTTTTGATTAAGCAATTCAACTCCTCAGATGGAAGAATAATAATATAGAACAAGAACATAACCATGTTCATAAGAGTTCATGTTCCCCCTCTTAAGCATTTGATTGTAGTCACATCAACAGTACTAGACCATACTCTTTGATAAACACTGCCTCAGCTTCGCTGCTTTACAGTCAAGAAAAATAATCTATGCCTCACATTCTGTAGAGATCTTGTTCATGCAGTCCAGGTAATTAATGCATCCAAGACTGCAAAACAGCTTGTATATGTTTTGAAAACATTCCTGTGAAAAATACTTCACCCCTACAAAGCCAATATACTCCCCAAGTACAATGGCCAGCTTAGAATGGGATACAAAAAACCAAAACCAAACCAAAAAAACAACAACAAAAAGTTCCACACAAGCAAGCAAACAAACCAGCCAACCAAAACACAAAAGCTCAGAACAATATCCAGTGGAAACACTGCTCAAAAGGCCACAGGCTCCATCACTAAGCTGCAAACAGTTCTATCATAGATAAAGGATGCCAATGTTCTGTCAACCAAATTTGTCTTTGCAATCAAAACTTAAGTTTCCGTATTCCACTTCAGTTAGGATATTGAAGACAGTTGTTTTGTAATTCAGCAAAAAGCACAATTAAACACACAAGACTATAAAAAGAACAGAAAAGCTTGAATGATCCTCGCTCCCTTCACAGTAGATATCAGTTAAGTACTAAAAGAAGAACATTACTAATAAATGAAATCCTAAGCGGTGTGGTGGGACTTGGAATAAGATGGAGTTAAATTTGTTTTAAAAGTCAGTATGTAGTGGTGTATCAATATGTTCACAGGGTTAAGTACCACTGGCTCAAAGGACATCATTTAACTTTGTCCAACCCCAAACACTTGTCTAGAATGGCTACACTGAGGCAGAGCAGAAAAACATTGAAGTTAGTATCTGGTTTCCAGCATAAACGGCAGCAGCAATGACCATAAAACTAGGCTGAAATGAGTCTCCAGAGATCACCGAGTCCAAACAGCTCACGGTTACTCAGATGCCTAGGAAAGCGTATTAAGGTCAAGTATATGATAATTTCACTCAGTCTCCAACATTCTGAAGCTCAGGGGCTTCCCACAACTGAAGCAGTATCTGTTATTTGCCCTCCCTTCTGCCTGATCAGCTGGCCAGTATTAGGGGTTAAATTTGCAACACTAACAAATACCTTAACTGCCTCCTAAAGAGGAAATATTCTTGGCAGGGCTTCCACTTTCCAACCAATATCCAGCCCATGCTCCAGTCTATAACTATCCATTTCCTGTTAGCTATCTGAGCTCCAAGTGCGCAGTATGCCTTCAGATCAATTTCTCTAAATCTCCAAGTGCCTTTGTGGTTAAAGAGCTTCAAAGCAGGGTATCACACCCTCAGAGAGCAATAAATTTTTAACTCCTGTTCTCATATACACTATTTTCCAAACTGACTTTAGCAATTCTTGTGCAAATATGGTCTGATCATGGAAGAGGCAGCTTTGCAGTCCATGGGACAGCACTAGTGCATCCTTCCTCCTTCCATTGCCATCCACACTGCACACTCCTGTTTCCCATTCCAATAACGGGTACATAAGCAATTCATTAGTTAATGCTGATGAACCAGCTTACCAGACTTTAGAGACATTATCCCAGACAAGTGAAGGGCAGAAGGTCTGACAAATGATAGTGACTGTGTGCTGCTACACACAGGACAAAGCAGGCAGCCATGACATACACAAGGTTTGCAGCTATACACACCAGAAAGCCTTGCAAGGATAATAACCTGGATAGAAACACAGGATGTACTTGGCTCAGTTTAACCGTTCTGCATATATGGGACCATTTCTTTATTTATGGAATCAGCATATGATCTCATGTCAACTTCAGAGCTATAAGCTTTCCACGGCAGAAACCAACATCCTGTAATGCAGTCATCTTTGGTAAAGACAGACAATTCATCCAGGTTGCTACTCTACTCCATAAACAAGTTTTCTACCTGGTAAGTTAAATCTACCTGTCTTTACACACCTTCTCCTTTCTAAAATGGAACGTGGCTCTCCCAGAAGCTTTTACTCAAAAAACACCTGCACTTCCAAAGAGGTAACTTTAATTGCTGCAGAGATGGGCATAGGAACAATCCCAGATAGGGCTGTTCACACTACAGACCTGTAGCATTTTATGTAACCACACCTACCTTTTTGTGCTCCTGAAGTTAACTTGGTACCCAGGTATGGTTGGAGGCCTGTGAGGTGCTGGGATAGCTGGGAGTAGACAGAATGGGTTCAAAATTAAAGTCCAGTCCTTCTCCATCCATAAGTTCGCTGTTGATTATGTAATCCATATCACATTCAAGGTTTTCCATGTACATGTCAATGTCCAGGTCAGTGGGCAGCCTGTCCTGGTTCAATCCCAAAGGAGCAGGGCTAGCAGAAGAAATAAGTGGTGGACTGCCCAGCTGGACTGACTGGGCAGTTGTTACAGAAACTGGAACCTTCAAACCAGTGATGCTGGTAGTGTTTTGAGACGTTACTATGGGAAGCGTTGAGGGCAAAACACTGGCACCTACTGGTTCTGCCTGCTGCTCGGTAGGCTTTCCTCGTGGATTGCCTGAGCTCATTTTGCTCTGGGTGGCTTGTCCACCTAGAAGCAGAAGATTTCGGCTGCTCATCCTGTTACCAGTCTGTGGGAGAACGGGATCCACCTGACTCATCATAACATCCCTTGGTGGTGGAGAGCTGGGTGTCAGAAGAGCTTCCAAGGTCTGAGGTGCAGAGAAATGGCTGACAGAATTTTGTAGCGAGATATCAACAGGGTTAAACAGGGAATTGCCAAAAGTAGTGCTGTGACCAGCTGCATTTGGGCTCCGCAAGGAAAAGCTAGAATCTCTCTGGATCTGACCACTGGAGGCAGATTGCTGGGCAGATAACACAGATGAGCTGGAAGACATCAAATTTAACCCATCAATGAGCTCAAGCTCCTCAGTCACAGTTGGTGGAACATTGCTGGATGCACTGGAGTACACTAGAGAAGGAAGCAGCTCTTCATCATGGAGGTCATCCTGCTCTGTTAGGATAGGAGAAAGCCTGGCACTAATGGTGCTTGCATTAGAACTGGTTCGAGGCCGGAAGGTGTTCCACATGTCAGAGTCCTCATTGCTTCTTGAGGATGGGCTCCCAGGCCACTTAGGGAATTGGGAGCCAGGACTGTCAGCAGTAGATTCTGGGGCAGACTGGAGAGGAGTCTTCTTTTTGGATGCTTTACCTCTGACTTTTGCAAGTTTGCTGCTGTTGTCCATAGAGGCAGCTCTTCTTCTTGGTGCTTTTCCACTTTTACCACCCTCAGGATTGAGCATCCACCAAGAGCTCTTCCCTGTGGCTTCATTATGGACTTTAATAAACTTGCTGTGCAGGGATAGGTTATGTCTAATAGAGTTCTGAAAAAAATTAAATAAAAATCACAAAATATGAGCACTTGACAGTTGACACACCTCCCACCCAGAAACCTCACAAGCATAAACACATTCGGACAGTACATCCAGAGAAGAAAGTTGTAACAAAGATCTACTAAAAAAAACCTTGCTAGTTCTGCTTGAACATACTTGACAGTAGTAGCAAGTGCTAGCAAGTAGTGCTATGTCTCACTGGGGCACCGAGGGTCAAACAACCATGACAATGAGCAGCTCCCAACTAGCCAAATACTAACACAAAAGAACTTTTCAAGACTGAATCTGCAAAAACTAAACATACTACAGAGCAGGTAAGCAATTTCCCAAATACAACTTGAAACTTCAACATGAGCCTAACTGAATCTGAGCTAATGCTGTTCCCACCCTTCTGCCAACTCCATTAACCAGCATAAACCTTGCTGAAGTTCTTAATTATGTGGCTAGCTTTCAGATGCATTTGAGTACAGCACAGCAGTGAATAAGACTGGGTGAAGACAAATGGCAAAACACTTCTAACTTGGTATGCCCATTACCACCTTCAGCCCAAAACCAGAGAGATAAGAGAGAAACTTTGTGGAACAGGTCCTAGTAATCCTGGAGCCTTCCGGCCTCACTCTGCAAGAAGGCAGTATGCTTTCCTCTGTGTGTATTTCTAATAGGGTAATATATTAATTGGTTAGTGCACTCCCACTGAGTACCTGCCAGTTTCAGCCTCTCCCCTCTTTCTGCTTGGCAAGGCACATATTCTTTGCCACTTCTAACTCTATTCTTTTGGTTTAGCTTTGCTGGAAACTGCAAGCTAACATAACTGTACACCATCACCAAACTGAATTTTCATCCTGCAACCAATAAACTCTCCTGTATTTTAGAGTCAGCAAGCAATAATCTCATTGTTTGAGCAGATCCTCCATCATAAACTCTCCTTGACATATGTCATGCATTTGTTTGATATTTGCATTTAATTTCTTCAGATTATCAAATTACACATCATTAATAGCTGCTACATTGGTAGCATAATAGCAGACATCTCTTTCACATAAATTAAAAGCTATATAGCAGCCTTCAGCTTTCATGCATGCTCTCAACTCTAAACAGTTAACTGTGCTTTAATTACCCTTGCCCATCACCTCTGAACACAGTTCTTTCCCGCCTGCTGCTTTTCCTCTCCCCACCCTTTTCCTCTTGGACAAATAACAGAATCACAGATTGGTAGGGGTTGAAAGGGTCCTCTGGAGGTCTTCTTGTCCAACCCTCCCTGATCAAGCAGGGCCACCCAAAGCTAGCTGCCCAGGTCCATGTCCAGATACATTCTCACTGCCTTGGAGGCATACAAAGAACATGGTCACATCCCAGCATAGGGGCACGTTCCAAAGCCAAGCCTGTAATTGTGCTAAATTATCATTTGCCATTTCACTCTTGGGAGGCTGCAAGAGGAGAAAGCCCCACCTCCTACACTTGTCAGTGCCTGTCTTGTCACTCACCTGGCCACCTGGTTCCAAAGGCTTCAGGACAAAGCCTTTGTTACAGCGTTTTTTCAAAGTTACCCTCCTGCAAATAAACAACTGCTCCAGAGTCAGGAAGCTAAAACACTTTCCCAGAAATCCTGTTCCAGAGCACAGACACCAAGCTCAGGAGACAGCACACTGTATCTCAGCGAGAACATTTTATTTTCTGTAGCCTTTCAACTGGTGCCCAGAAGAAAATCCTAGCTCTCTCTAAAAAGCAAATACTGAGGTGATTTACAAGTGTATGCTTCCCTGTCTTGGTAAGCAACAAAAGCTGTTCAGGATTAGATAGAACAGAGGAAATTTGTTGGAACAAGTAATACCAGCAGCCCAGAAACAGCCTTCTTCGAGGACTGGCTGGAAAATTAAGGCATGCTGAAGGGAATAGTCTTTCATCAAAGCAGTTGTCCAGAACAGATTGGCAGGAAGCAAGAAAGAGGAGCAGCAGCAAAATCTTCAGGTACTTTGACTGGCATTGCATGGGGCAAATGGACTTTTGGCACAAGATGAGCTTTCCCCAACTTTTGAGGCAGAAGACTACCCTCTAAAAGGCTTTAAACAAGAAAACAACCCAAAAAATCCCAAACAAACAAACCCCCCCCCCCAAAACAAAACACAACACCAAATCACCCTTGCTCTTCCACACTTATTCAGGGCACTACATTTTGTTTGGGAGAAGGGGCTGCTAATGTCATTTTACCAAGTGCTAAGTTTCTAACCCACCATCATCTAATGTACCTTGATGCAAATAGGCTAGAGTAAAACAGACAAAACCTGCTGCAAATCTTTGTAACTGTATGTTAACATAAAGCGAGACTGTAAGCCAGAGCTCTGTGGTCACACGTGATGGGGCAGGCATCTTGCCAAGCTCTGCCAACAGGATTTGAGAGAGTGAGCAGGGAAGAAAACAGAGCAGAGGAAATTTAAGCACCCTTTGCCTCTCTCAGGCACCTAATATTAACCACATACTCCCTACACACCAACCCAAACTTGGACAGTATTTGTTCAAAATGAAAACAACTTTTTATGAGAATTTCCCCATGCATTTAAAGAGTTTCTGCTGTATTTCTATCATGGCTTTCTGCTTGGTGGTTAAAGTCAAGGGTTTAAAACTGCCCTAATCATAAGGCAGGGTGATTACCATCACAGCTGCTGTCATTCTGCCCTTCCTCATCTTTCCTGGCAAGAAGTTTCTGTTCCCCTTCTCTACTGAAGCCAGCTTGAGCTAGTCCATTTCCCAGCTAAAAAACTACAAATAAATTTCACACTCAAGAGTCAACACAAAACAGCTGCAGCAACAGTGTCTGAGCAGGGACCTCAACCCTTGAATGTGTACAAATTCCCTTCTCTGCCTTTGCAAGTTAAATCCAACTGTACATTTCCCAAAAGTGACACATGATTAAAACATAGAGCAAAACTAAAGACTGACGGTCGTGTTCCACATGAATGATTGTAACAAAGAGAACAGCCATACTGAGTCAAGCCAGAAGTCTACCTATTCCAGCAGCCAGTCCAGCAGGACACTTCACTATGTTTTACCCTCCCCATTATATCAGGGGACACATTTCAAAAGCCACACTGAAGTATAGTATCAGGCACTAGTGCCACAGATACAGACACGTTCCTGAAGAGAAAAATAAACCATTTCCATAAACTGTCTGCCAAAATAACATGACTCCACACAGCAGCAGCAGGACCTCGACAGTATGCCTAGCCTGAGAAACCAAGATCTTCCAGTGATACTACCAAATCTTCTAAAAAGATGCACCCAAGCACTCTCCAAAATCAAAACGTTATAAGATTCAACCTGCACAAAGGAGGAAAGAAAAAGTCAATTTTACTCAAAACTACCCGCAGTCTCACAGAACTATCAGTGAGCCAGACAAATAGGAAAGGTAAAAAGTTTTGTATCCACCTGTGCCAGTCTACGCTTCAACAGCTGCATCCCTCTCACCACATTCCTACCCTCTCTTGAACAAACACTTGCGCTCATGCAATCACATGGCACACCACTTCAGAGAGCTGAGTCAACTGATGGAGAATCTAACAGAAAACCTATCTTTTCTTTTTCTTTTCTTTTTTTTTTTTTTCCAAAATTAGCTGTGCTGACTTACTGCCCAGTCACTCAGGCAAAGGAATGCATGGCTGGAGTCACAGAAGCCCTAAACCACACTGGCTCAAGCTGCTGCAGAACTGCAGCATGGACAAACTGCTAACCGGCACTGCACATGAAGACTTACACTGCAAACAAGAGGGTGCTGTTTAGTGTAATTCCAGTCTGCAGCAACAGCAATAGATCACATTCTTTAGACTCCAGTCACCATGGAAACGGAGTTTAGCTCTTTTAAAAGAACTTCACACGTGCCTATTCCTAGAGTGAGAGAAGACAAGGTTGAGACTTCAGAAAAGTGTATTGCCTTCCCTTTTCCAAACTTCAGCAGAAATCCCCAGTCCGTGCACAGTCACAGCTCTGGGACACAACACTTTTTTAAAGGAGCTTCTCGAAAGCCAAGAATGTAACATTTATACTGAACATTAAGCACAGCGATGTGATAAAACCCCCACAACTTCATATTTAAAACTCCTTCAACTGATGCTTCATCTTGCACAGAAGCTTAGCTACAGCCTTTTAACTGACCCAAGTTCCCTTCCTGGAAAATCTTCCCGATACAAAGGGTGCAAGCAGCAACCTCACAAGGTAATGCCGTAACCACCTACCCAGAGCAGCCCACTCCTCTCGGCTGCCACTGCGCAGAGCCGGAACTTGGACTGAGTCTAAGACCCTATCTCGCACTCATAAGCGGACAGACTCACGCCAACCAAGAAGCTTTCGGGAGAGGCGAAGCACAGGCCGCCGCGCTGCAGTATGACGATTAGACGCCGGCACCAACATCAAGTACGCTGAGCCCAACAAGGAACGAGTTGCTACAGGAGATCGAAGGGCTGCGCAGAGGGGCGGGCGTGTGGATGGGGCAAGCGGCAGCATCAGGTCGGCATCAAGAAAGCTGGAAGGCGCCCTCAAGTAACCGCTCCTCACCCGGCCGCAGAGCCCGCCCCGGCACCGGCTCACTGCGGGCGCCCCGCCGAAGACCAGACCCGTCCCTCCCCAGGCCAGGGCCCGTCCCGTCGCGCACCTTCCAGCCGGCAGAGCTGTTGCTGTCGCCCTTGTCCTTGAAGTAGGGGACGGAGCGGACCATCCACTCGTAGATCTGCGCCAGCGTGAGCCGCTTCTCGGGGGCGCTCTCGATGGCCTGGCTGATCAACTCGGCGTAGGACTGGTTGCCCCAGGCGTTGCGCCGGGAACCGCCCTTCCGTGCCGCCGCGCCGCCCGCCCGCGCCCCCTCGGCCCGTCCGGGCCCTGCCGCCGCACCGCCTGCACCCTCCTCCGCCGCACCCGCTGCGCCGCCCGCCTCCGCCGGCGCCGCAGGCAGCTCAGGCCGCGGCAGCGGCCAGGTGCATGAACGCGGCCGGCTCTGCGGCTCGAAGTCGGGGTCGATCTCTGGCGCCGCCGCAGCGGCGGCAGCACCGCCCACCTCCGCCATGGGCGCCCGCCCTAGCGCCGCTGCCGGGTCTAAGCCGCTCCGCCGCTACGCATCAGCCCGGCCCACTACCCCTTTGTGAGACCCGGGCCCCGACGCCGCACCGCTCTGTTTACCAGGGAGCAGCGCCGCGCCGTACGCCTGCGCGCGCGAGGCACGCCGGGAATTGTAGTCCCGGCGAGGCGGTGGCATGCGACCTCGCACTGCCGACAGACTACAGTACCCAGTGTCCCCCAAGGCGGAGAGGTGGGGGGGGCGAAGCAGGGCCCCGAAGAGCAAGGCTGGCAGGCGGTGCGCCCGCGCGACTACACCTCCCAGTGGGCATCGCGGCAGCCTCACTTACATAACCCTTTTCCTACCCGCCCTGTCTTTGGAGATCTACTGTGCCGGGAGTTCCCTGGCGGAAACTTTCTCCGCCTGCATAAGAGCACGTTGCGGCAGTCTGGGACTTACGGGCTTTGCGCTGTCCCGTTACCGACTGAGGCGCGTTTCCCAGACACGCCCCAACGCATAGCGTGACTGGCCCTTATCCCGGTCCGTTGTCAGAACAGTGGCAACCAGGTTCCGGGGCCCCGCCCGGGATGCTGTATGGCTCAGTCCCCATAAACAGTTTTTCGGCCTCGAGCCCATCCCAGGACACCTAGCAGGGCTGACTCAGCCTCGGGCTCTGCACCGCCTTAAGAGGGTTCGGCTGGGGTTGCCCAGGCGGCGTGCGGCCAGGTTGAGAGCGAGCCCCGGCGTGCAGGTTCCGGGGCCGCACTGTGGCTTGCCCCGCGCCCTGAATATTCATTTCACTTATTCTGGCGGTGAGAAGGCGACGTCACGTCGTGCACGGGCGGGGCGGGTTGGGCTGCGGCAGTAGGTAGGGCGGGCCAGGCCGCGCGGGGCTGTGGCGGCAGCACCATGTCGGAGGCAGCAGTAGCGGATACCCGGCGCTTGAATGCCAAGCCGCAGGACCTCACGGACGCGTACGGGCCGCCTAGCAACTTCCTTGAGATCGACATCTTCAACCCACAGACTGTGGGCATGGGCCGCGCTAGATACACCAGCTNTTAGCTACTGTAGCCGAGTGCGGGCGGTGTGTGCGTAAGGAGCCCCGCCACGGCTGCTCTGTGCAGCCCGGGCGCAGCTCCTGGCGCTCGGGGTATCCAGACAGGGGATGTTTCATCTGCAGCGATGGCGATCTAAGGAGGTGAGCCCCCTAAGCCGGACAGTGTCGGGCTGAGGCTGGCAGCTTGTCTGCAGCCCTCCAGAGGGACAAGGTCAGAGCACTCGCAGCTCGTGGGTTTGCCGGAGTCATTCGGCATCCAGCAAGGGCTGTTATGCACAAGGACAAGGAGGGTGTTGCTGCTGTCGCCTTTCTAGAGCCCCAGGCCTGGCACTTGGGCACCACTGGGTGGTTGCTGAGCAGGGCATGACTGCATTCAGCTGGTTATCTCAAGCAGGGGATGGAAGCTGGCTAGCTGTATCTTTGTATCTGATCACAATGTAGTCTGGCTATCCTTTCTGAGTAAGCTTGATCACTTTATAAAGAGCTTGTGATCCAGGAGTACGTGTAGCAGGCTGAACAATTCTTGCAGGGTTTTTCTCTTCACTGGGCCTTAACCAAGCTGATCTGGGGACCTCTTCACAGCTCTGCACCTAATAGCTGAAGGAAGTAAAATTGAGCTTCATATGAAACAAGCTAGCGTTAGCATATGTTACAGTGCTGATGTTGCTGTCTGGTTGTAGTGGAATTTAACTGCAAAGTCTCCACTGCCTTTCAGAAGAATTGGGTGTTTGGTTTTTTTGTCTGTTTGATGCTTTGTTTACATCAACCTGCTGAAGGGTGCCTGACAAGTGGCTATGAGGACTTGTTAGTCCCACTGAAACTAGCTCTTGCAGCAATACTTTGAAAGCAGCTAGATTTTTTTCACAGACCTTATAAGAATGTAGTTTAAAACGTTGCAGCAATACCTGCGTTCATCTGGGTCCTTCTTGTCAGAAGGTCTTGCTATCTCAGTTCCTTGAACATTTTAGGCTGTGTTGATAGGGTAAAGATGAAGTTACTGTAGCTGTCAGTCTTTAGACTCCAGAGGTAGGGGAAATGGGTGGAGAGTTGCTGCACATTCATTCCTCCAGTGGCACAAGCAACTTGAGAAAAATTGCTCATCTGTTAGGGTAGGCAAAGTGTTCTGAGAAATGACGGTAGCATGAGGTCTGATCTTAAAACAGTTGCTGGAAGAAGATTTCCTCCATTAGTTGTTCTGTGGAAATGCCACTGTTGGGTCAAAAGTTCTTTTCCTCTGCAGGCTTCTATGAAGCTCTTTTGTAGATCACTTCAAAATGAGTGGACTCAGGAGAAAAAAACCCCAGCTTTCTGTGCATTATGAGCCCTGGTTCCAGTGTGTGTCCCTGGAAAGGTGATGTGTTCCTGAAATAATCACTTGAGGGGGAGGGAATGGCTGGCTCTGTGCAGCCTGCCAAGTGCTTGCTTGATTCTGAAGGGCTTCAGTACTTGTGTTAGTGTCCTGAGCAAAGAAGCTGAGTGTTCTTGTGATGCCTCCTCCTCAGAGAGCTTGGTTTTCTAAACACATCTTCAGGTTTCAATTACATGTTGAAATACTGTGTGGCTTAAAAAGCAACCTGCAAGTTTAGTACTTCTCTTTCTTGCAGACAAACCTTCCAATCTTCAAATTGAAGGAGTCATGTGTGAGGAGACGATACAGTGACTTTGAATGGCTGAAAAATGAGCTGGAACGAGACAGTAAGGTGAGACCTGGCTATTCCTGAAACCAAGATGTGGGAACAGTTGTAGTTATAATCTTGAATTGACCAGAAGAGATGCTGTGGTGGTGGTGGTGGGCAGCTCCTGGGCCTTGATCTCTATCCACCTAACTGGGCTGGAGGTGAGTGTCAAGTGGGAAAGGGTATCGTCTTGCAAGTGGCCATTCTGCTGAGAGTGTGATTCTGTGCTTTCAGATTGTAGTGCCGCCGCTGCCTGGAAAAGCACTGAAACGACAGCTTCCCTTCCGAGGAGATGAAGGCATCTTTGAGGAGTCCTTCATTGAGGAGCGGAGACAAGGACTAGAACAGTTTATTAACAAGTAAGCTTGGTGTCCTGGGCTTTCTGTGTGCTGCCTTTCTGGCTCCTACCAGTAGAAGAGGGCTGTGGGCTGACTGGGAAAGAATCTGCTGCGTGCAAGTGCTATGCTAAAGGATGGTGTCTGTGGCCAGGTAATGGTTCTGAAGCAAATCGTGCCTTGAGTGTGGGTTGTGTTCAGTGCTCTCTTCCAAGAGTGAAGCAAGTATTAGCAGAGTAGCTGTACTGCAGAGACCCACCAAGAGTACCATTGGTTCAGGATGTTCATGCCCTGCTGCAGGGCATGGTGTGGGAGGGAACGCCCTGTGGTCAGGCACCTTTTACTGGCCTTGTTGCACACAGATACCATGACCTTAGCCTGAGCTTGGTGCAGCTGTGCTTGAAGCTGACCTCCCTACAGAGAGCGGAGGTGTGCAGATCTCAGTGGTGGTTGTGCTAACCTCCCCATCTGATTTTCTTCCAGAATTGCTGGACACCCACTGGCACAGAATGAGCGCTGCTTACATATGTTCCTGCAAGAGGAGACTATTGACAGGAATTACGTCCCAGGGAAAGTGCGCCAGTAGGAGCACCTGGCACTGTCTTCCTCCATTCCACACTCCCTCCTGCAAAAATGACATTTATTTTTACACTAAATCTGTCTTCTCTGAACCAGCTTTTCCTCTCTTGAACCTCCCAGTTTGTTCAGCATTTTCCTCTTTTGTGACTGGCAGCAGCTTGTTCTACTGGGCTGTGGTCTTGGCCTAAATGTATGAAGATTTATGCAAGTGAGCGTGTTGTCTCACACCTAGGGGCAGATGTGAATAGGTGTGGAGCAGGAACTTGTTATGGTGTAGAAGCTGCCTCTCTCCTTGTACAGGAAGGTATGAGATGACCTTCACTCCCCTGTCTCTGCAGCCCCGAGCATCTCTGCAGGAGACTCTGAAGAATAGCAGTTGTCATGTTGGTCAGTGATTGCATCAGGTATTAGTTTTAGTAAGGCTTATCCAAAACAGTGAGTAGATGCCTGGGTGTGTTGGTCTCTCGTCCACCCCATTCACCCTGCATGAAACCCCCATTCTTCATTGTCTGGAAGTGCTGGAAGAAACCCAAGACCTACTCTAACCCTGCTCTCAGCATCCTGCATTACAGACCCGTTTGGTGTATTCGTGTTAATCCCCCTCCTTCGTAATGTGCTGCTGGCAGCTCGAGGGGTTTCTATGATCTGTGCTCTCATGATGCTCTGTGCGGGCAATTTGGCATATGGAAGCTTGGGTAGCTTGGGCTGTGTAGCAGTGTGTGCTGTGATGCTTTGGCCCAGGGTTTAGAAAATGCCACAGCTTGCTCTACCGTGGGCTGGAGTGGTGGTGTTTCCAGCAGCACCCTGCTCAACTGAGCTGTGGTGACCTTATCCTGTGCCTCAGCTGCAGAGGAGAGGAGATCAGTCTGGCTGAGGAGGAGCGGTCAAGGGCTGGTGGGGGCTGTTGTAGTGTGTGGCCACGATGGCTGCCACAGGAGGAGCCCAGCAGTGGAGCCTGGGATGAGGACACTTCTCCAGAAGGGGACAGCAGAAAATGGTCAGTCAGTCCTGGCTTAGATATTTGCTTACAAAGCAGGAGAAGTAGCAGTGACTTTTTGTGCACTCTCCCGTGTTTGACAGTGAGTTAGGCAGTTTCTTGTGTGGAAGGGAGGGCATACTTATGGTCAGGGAAGAGTTCAGAGCTTGAGGGAGACCATGAGGCTGTGACTTGCTGGAGCAGAACTGTCCTTTAGAGGCTCTTTCAGCTGCCACGGCTGCAGTGGGTGAGGTCGAGCTTCAGCTCTGGGGGCCCCTCATATCAAGGCTGTCTGGTTTATAAGTGCTTGGTCACTTTATGGTGGCACAGTTGAGCCTTTCTTGGAGCATGGGCCTGCAGTGGCTGCCCTCCTGTTTCTGTCAAGCATGTCCTTAACGTCTCCTGTTTTTTCTGGTGAGGAACTGGTGCTGCTGGGCAAGAGGTGGCTCTCGGGGAGGAGATAGAGTCACTGAAAGCGGGAGGGAGCTGCTCTGGGGGTCGGCTTGGCCCAGGAAGGGCTGTGGGGCAGTGCTGTGGCTGGTGGAGGTGGCTGTGCCTGGTGTGGGGCTCAGACCCCATCCTACGGCTGCTGCCGGCCCACACTTGGGGCGGCCCCTTCCTCCTTGTCTGTCCTACTGCGGGGCTGCCATCCCACCCAGCTGTCTCCATCTTGTCCAGTGTAACGTCCCGGTTCCGTTCTCATTAAACCACTGTGAAGCCAAGTTTCTGCCTCATCCTGGGGACTACAGAGGGCGGGGTAAGCACTGGGAGGTGGCACCGGCGGGACAGGTAGGCGTGCATTTCCCGTGGCAGGGGGAGCTGCACAGAGACGCTGAGGCGGGAGGGGTGCGGGCCTCCGCGACGGCAGAGGGCACTGCGCGGAGGTGGGAAGGGTGCGGATGGGCTTCTGCGGCAGTAGGCGCGGCGTGGAGGCAGAAGGTGGCGAATGGAGCCGTCGCCAGCGCGTTCTGGCTCGCCGGGCTGTCCCGGCCTGCTGCGGCACGTAGGCGGCCCGTGCTCGCAGCTCTACCTCATCTTTCTCGAGGAGTGCCGCGCCATCGCGCCTGTCAGTTCCATGTCGCTGCGCACCTCTCCGCCCCCCAATGGGAGGGCCCTGGAGAGGGCCCCGCCCACCGCCTATCTAAGCACGGATGTCTGCGTGGACACTGTCGCACCGGCAGCGCCTTCCGGGGTGTCCCGGCGCCTTTCGCGGTCTGATGCCGGCGGTTGCCCTGCGCAGTATGGCACGGCTCGGCTCGGCTCATGCCTCCCCAGCTGCAAACCCTGTCTCGTAAGGCAGCACAGCACGGTGCCGAACAGCCCCTCTGCGGCGGGCTGGGCCCTGCGGGCCGCCCTAGCCCCCTGGGCGGTCCCCGAGCCGCGGCGGCAGCAAGGCACTGCCTCTTGGGCACGGGCATCTCTGTGTCTAGAGCTCCCCAAGGCTGGCAAGGGGCTCTTCCAATACTGAAGTGAGCCAGGTCGCTGGAGAGAGCTCCAGCGTAGCAGCTGCTTGCCCGGGGCTACAAACCCCTTTCTTTCACCTAGGTACCAAGCCGAAGCTGATGCCGGCTGCCAGGTCCAGGCATCAGCATCGCAGCAGGGCTTTGCAGTTGTCACAACCTTCCGCCATTCTCAAACTCACAGCCTGGGACGTGGAGGTGGAAAGTAATTTAGCACCTGACAGTTGCCTCAAGCAAAGCAAGGAAGTCTGGGGCGACTGATGCTACTGGGAGAATGGGGAAGACCTGGGCTGCAGCATGGGGCAGGGACAAGGTAGGAGCCCAGAAAAAGTGCTCATGCCCCAAATGCTGTGTTAATTAACACTCTCTGGCCTTCTGCCAATCTGGCCTAGCAGCCTGTTGGTTTGGAACCCTCACACCATGGTCTTTTGGGGTTGTGGGTTTGCTGTTGGCTGTGGGCCTGGAACAGGCAGCCTGGCTGAACCCTGGGCAGCCCTAGGAAAGGTGTGGCGTAGCTGGTTCGGAGTGGCAGCCTCTGTGCCTGTTGTTCACTATAGCTGCTGTCAGGGTGGAGGGTCACAGAGAGCCCTCCTGGAGGCTCTCTACAGCAATTTCTGCCGTGACTTCTTGCTCCCGACTGTGCCCACCGGGAGAAGGGGCTTCCCCGAAGTGCTTTTGCCTTGGTAAGGATGAATCTAGCCGCATGTTCTGGAGGCTCCAGTGGAGGGGGGCTGCTGCGCTGGGGAGAAAATTGGCTGCAGAGCCAAGGCTGATCCCTGGGAAAGGACAGGAGGGGGCAGCAGGTGCTTGAGCTCAGAGGAGAGGAAGTGGTACGAGTATTAAATCTAGGTGAAGTCCCTTTGCTGTGTGCCTCTCCAGGGAAAGAGCCTGAAAAAATCTGGTGCTCTGCCTCATCTGTAGGACAGTGAGTGGCCCTGGTCCGTTCATATTGCTGTCAGGGCACTCTGAGCAGAGGTTGATGCTCTTCACTTTCATTGCCTGGGCCTCACTTCAGGATCAACTACGGAGGAGCTGATGTGCAATAGGACCTGAGAGATGAAGGAAAATGGTGAGAGAAAGAACAGTTGGTTGCAGCAGGGACTGAAGAGAGCTTAAGCCTCATGATGCCTCTGCTTTATACTGAATATGACATATATGGAATGGAATAACTTGTTGATCAGTTTAGGGTCACCTGTCGTGTCCATTCCTCCCCATAGGTGTGGCCTTTTACCCTGCACCCCCAATGTGGTACATGAGGTTTAGCAGTGACCTTGGTCTTCATAGCAATCCTTGGTACTAGCTATAAACACCAAGCATTATCACTACTAGAAGCAGACACTCTGTGGAAACGTGTCCTTAATTTCAGAAAGTGCAGTTAGAAGAGACTTGCCTAAAAAGTAAAAACACTGAACAGAATTAGTTCTATTCTAACTCAAACCAGGACAGATCCTTATGGGTCCCTTCCAACTTGAGATATTCTATGATTCTATGCTCTAGTAGTGAAAGGTGATAAGGATCAAAGAGATTACTCAGAGCTGCTTCTGCAGGGCTTTTGGATCCCTTTCTGGGCTAGAGCCACTTCCTACCACCCTTGGTGCTGGCTACGTGTGTCCTGCCACTGTGCCTTCCTGCTGTTCCTGTTAGGACATGCACTTGGTTTGCACCATGCCAACACCTGCGCCTGGCCCTTGGCCCGTGCTACTGAATCAGGGCCCTGAAAAGGGTGGAGAGAATGGTAGGCTGGGATGTGAGGATGGGGCACTGGGAAGATGGATGTGAAGCTGTGTGCAAAGTCTGGGAGCTGGAGCACTGTTCAGAGCCCTCGAGCTGCTCCCTCCCTGAAACTGCCTCCCATTAGGCTGCTGTTGCAAGAGGGTTTCTGGTAATAGGCAAGTCTTGCTGTCACCCACCTACCCACACTACCAATCTGGGTACCCAGCCTTTTCTTGGCTGGGATGGAGCATCCATCCACGGAGCTACCAGCTCTGCCTGAGAGCACCATCAATGATGCTGCTGCCCATGACATTGCAGCCAGCTGGGCTTTGGCCTAGCTGGGTCCTTGTCTGCTGCAGGCAGCCCAAGAAGAGCAGGAAGCATGTGGGCACCAATAGTGAGACTGCAGGGGATTTACATTATGTTGATCTTAAGCTTATTTCCTTCCTGGTGGGAGCATGTGGCTGGGGAGGGAGAGGGGCATGCTAAGCCATGCTTCACTGATTCACAAGGGCTAAGAGCAGGAGAGCAGGCATCACTGCCTGGCAGCTGCACCCACAGGATGCTGCTGCATTGCTGTTTCCATCGCATTCAGGTCAATTTGTCAGAGCCTTTTTGTTTCCCTGGCCTGTAAGGCCCTGCCTCATGCTCCTGCCTGCTCTGTTGCAAATGGATGGCAGTGGCAGTATAGCAAAGTCTTACGTATGATGCCAGGGAGGGGCTTGTTCACCTCCCAGCATCACTGCCTGTTTTAATGGGTGCTTATGACACACAAATGCTGGATTGCATCAGGAGTAGGTTTCTGTATCGCTGGTCGCAGCTTGCCTGCTGGAGAGAAGGGTGCTGGCTCCTGCCTCACTCCTGGCTGCTAGCCTGACTGCCAAACAGTTCTCCGGAGACTAGTGTTTTCCATCACTTAGAGCTGCCTGTTGCTCCCGGAGTTGAGGAGATTGTAGTGGAGCAGCGTGGGCGCTGGCCAGGGCTCATTCCTATGCGGAGAACATGTTGGTGGAGGCAAGCCTCCCCTTCATGCCTCGGGCTGAGCTCCAGCCACATTCCCTGTGGCACGGGTGGCCTTCCCACTGTGCCCCAGCCCTTGCCTCAGCGGGTCAGGGACAGGGCCCTCCTGGCATATCCGGGCTTGAGGGACCCTCCGCAGCCTCCTCCGTGGCCTCCGCCGGGGAAGCACGGCTGATGCCTGGGGCCGCACCTGGGGTCGGTGTTGCCGCCCGGAGCAGTCGCACTCCCGGGGATCGAGCCGTGCCTGGCCCCCGTTTCTGTGCCATTTATCACTTGAATTTATATATTTTTTTTTAATCTGTGACCTGGGGGGCGGCAAGGTAGCAAGGCGTGGGGAACCGGTCCCGGGTGGGGCTAAGAGAGGACGAGCTTCTCCACGCCGGCCTCGGGACTGGTCCGGGAAGAGGGGCGGGTCTCCGGCAAGCAGCGGGACTGCTCCGGGGGGGGCGAGGGCCAGTGCATCTTTCCGGGGCTAGGCTTGGGGCGGTGCGCTCCGGTATCCGGCAGGCGGAGCCGGTCTGCCCTTCAACTCCGGCGGTGGCGGCAGCGGCAGCGGCGGTAGTCCTGGGATGAGCGGTGCGGAGCTGAGTGGAACCGTACCAGTGCAAGCCGAGTCGAGTTGAGCCGCGCCGCCGGTGAGTCGCGGTCGGAGATGCCGCTGGGCAGGGCGGGCTCTGGCGCAACCGGTGCCACGCCTGCATCAACCGCCGCCCGATTCCGCGGCGCCTCGTTCCGATCCTGCCGTGCCCATGTGGGCTGGGGTGAGGGTCCCAAGTGGGGGCTGGCGACCTCTGGAACCTGCTCCAAGCCGCGGTAGGATACAGCGGGCAGCGGGAGGCTCTCGTCGGAGGGAGCGGTCACCCGATACGCTGTGCTTTGCTTTCTGCGCGACACCTCTCTGGCCATAGGCTGAGCCTCCCCGGAGCTAGCCGATCCTTCTGAGCAGCTTTTCCTTGGCCGGCTCTGACAGATGTTGGTGAGGGAATGAGTGTTTAACGTGTTCCTTTCACCGGGGGCGGCGAATCCTAGCGCCAGCAGGGCCCGCGGGGTATGAGAGGGTGTCCCACTCGGCGCCGCTTGCGCTTTTTTCTCTGCGCTGCTCTGAGAACAAGGGGAGAATATGTTTCTGCTGCCAGTCCCGTGCTTTCAGTTTGCAGAGCTCGCGTAGGGCGTCAGAAATACTTGGAGCCATCAAGCATCACTGGGGAAGGTAGCCAGAGCTGGCTGGGCAGTGGCTGGCAAGGGTGCCAGTCTTGAGGCACTTATTTTTCTCTTGAAACCTGGCCAAGAGGCTGGGGTGGCCTCTCGGGCCAAGGCTGAATGTGGCATGTGCCAGCTTAGGAGGAGGTTTCTCCAGAAGCGGGTTGGTTTGCTAGTTACGGGAAAGCAGCTGAGCTGGAAGCTGCATCTGCAACCCTGGTATTCCCCCTCAGTGGAAAAGGGTCACATTATCCTTGTGTATGCTTAATACTAGTCCATATAGTGTGATGTTGGTGCTGCCTTGGGTTCCTGGCTGGAGTGTGTTTTGTTTCCTAAGGAAGGGAGCAGCTGTACAGGAGAAGGTGTAGGGCACAGGGTGCATTGGGAGCCACTTTCCTTGTGGCTTCTGTCACCCTGTGCCAGCTGCCTGCTCAGCATGCAGAGTGCTCATTTCCCAGAGCTTTTTAGGAACGGATGGCTGCTGTGAGCAAGAGGAGTAGGGATATTATACGTTTAGGACAGTTGCAGCCTGTGGAGCATGCAGGCTGCTTAGCAAGTGTCATCAGCACTTTGAGGGTGAGGAACATCTACTGGGGGCCCAAGCTGTGTGTCTGGCCACGTATCTCTGCTGAGCACGTAGTGCAGATGCTGGGAGCAAAGAGGGAATGGCCGCATATCAGTGAGTCAGCCTAGCCTGCTAGATCCTCTGCTGGAGGAATGCTTTGTCTCCCTGCTGTCTCCACTGTGCACACCCATGTGCCAGGCCAGAGGGATGTACCAGCAGTCAAGTTTGGGCTGAGGTATCTCCAGGCTGCCAAATCCAGTGAGTTACTGGGAGACAGTGGGCAAGCTCTGGAATGTATCTAGGGGCCCAGTGGTGGGGACCATGCAGGGCTTTATGCAATGAGCCTTTTTCCCACAGTGGACTTTCTGGGTTCATCCCTGGCTTACTTCTCTGGTGCAGGTGCTGCACAGGCTGGGTATGGACAACCCCATGGTGCCTTAGAGGAAGCCACCCCAGTCTCTGCCCCAGAAGCATGGTGGGGGCTTGATGCCAACAAGTCAGCCAGAAGCAGGCACAGATTCTGCGGGCATTGCTGCCTGCCCTGCTCCCTGCAGTGTGGGTGTTTCTACCTGCAGGATACTGAGCTTCATGCTCTTACAGTCCCTTCTCTCGCAGGGGTTTTGAGTGCTGCGCACCGGCCACGAGTGAACAAGATATTTGGGGGAAAAATGACCAGCATTGGGAGGAAACTGATCCGACGGCGTGTGGTGGATCTGAGCTCTGAAGACACGCGTTTTGCTCGCTGCCTCTCCACGCTGGACCTCATAGCCCTTGGGGTGGGCAGCACACTAGGGGCTGGTGTGTACGTACTGGCTGGGGAGGTGGCCAAAGAGATGGCTGGTCCATCCATCGTCCTCTGCTTCCTGGTGGCTGCTCTCTCATCAGTCCTGGCTGGACTCTGCTATGCAGAATTTGGAGCCCGAGTCCCCAAGACCGGCTCTGCCTACCTCTACAGCTATGTAACCGTTGGCGAGATATGGGCTTTCACAACAGGCTGGAACCTCATCCTCTCCTATGTGATAGGTACGGGGCCAGGCAGGGTGCTGGCATGTGTGCCCAGGCTCCTTCCAGCATTGCGCTGGCAGTATGGGGGACTTGTGTGGGCAGCATGTGGTGTTCTGGGAGTGGGCTGTGAGGTGGGATCAGCAGGGAAGTGAGAGCTGGGGTGAGGGTGACTAATGCTCCTCTGCCCTGGGCTTGGACTGATGCACAGTTTTGCTGTTGACCAGGCACTGCCAGTGTGGCTCGAGCCTGGAGTGCGGCATTTGACAATATCATTGGCAACCACATCTCCACCTTCTTCAAAAACAAGACCACAATGCATGTGCCAGGGGTGCTCGCCGAGCGCCCTGACTTCTTCGCCCTGATCCTGATTGGGCTGCTTACTGGTGAGTGTGTAAGAGCAGCTCTGTCTCACCATTGGGTGGTGGTGTGGGAGCCAGGCAGGTCCCCACCTACGCCTTCTGTCCTCACAGCACTGCTAGCCTTTGGTGTCAGTGAATCTGCGCTTGTGAATAAAATCTTCACGGCGGTGAACCTAATGGTCCTGGGCTTTGTTATTATCGCTGGCTTTGTGAAGGGAGACATCAAGAATTGGCAGCTCTCGGAAGAGGACTACATCAACCGCTCACGCCTTGACCTGTTGGGTGATGTCAGGTGAGGAAAGAAACTGTGCCAGTCCCGGTTCTTGCACAGGGCTGTTCATCCATCCCATAACAACTGCTCTCCTCCCTCCTTTCCAGGAAAAAAGTCTTTGGCTCTGGTGGGTTTGTCCCCTTTGGACTGGAAGGGATCCTGACTGGTGCTGCTACCTGTTTCTATGCCTTCGTGGGCTTTGACTGCATTGCCACCACAGGTACTGCCTTGGACAAGGGCAGTGTGAGCTTTTCCCCAGCGCAGCTGTCAGCTGTGACCTGCTGGGGAGGATGTTCTATGGTATGGGAAACAGCCCATCTCACCGTTCCCGGGAGGTTTCCTCGTAGTGGCTTTGTCCCCAGCGGGGCCAACGCAAAAGGACTCACAGTCTGCCCTGCCCCAGGAAAAGGTGCTCCTCGTGCCACACAGCAGGAGCAGGGCTGCTCCCTGCCTGTGCATGCAGCTCCTGGGGTAGCAGGGAGCATTTCCGCTCCTGTGTTGAGGCTGCAACAGTGCTGGAAAATTGCTATCTCCTGGGTATTTCCCAGCCTCAAGCAACATTTTTCTAAATGACTGTAGAACTGCTGTTCTCTGGAGCACAGGGAGCCCTGTTAATTTCCTCTCATTCCCCCAGGAATCTACTTAGTGGGTGGCTGGTACAGGCTGTTCTGCCTGAGCGCCCTGCTTGTGCCTCCCTGCTTCCAGGGGCTCCCTGGAAGCCACCTCCTTCACTCCTATGCTGGCCACCAAGTCCCTTGCCGGGGAGCGTGGTGCCGCAGGAGAGCACACCTTTGCAAAGGCTGAGAGGCAGGTGGGTCTGTCGCAGTGCCCACATGCACGGAGGATCCACGTTTAGCAGGCTCTGTGGAGAGGAGGAGCTGCTGGTGGGGGCAGAGGGCTAGCACGGCCGTGGGGTGCTGCCTAGCTGCTGAGTGGCCGCGTCTGGAAGCTGGGGCTGCAGCCATGCGTCTATGCTCACGGCAGTGCTAAAGGCTTTGCCAGGACAGCAGCACGACTGGGGACTCCTGTGCAACAGCCCTTGCCTGATGCTACACAGCCCCATGCTGCCTTAGAAAGTCGCTGCTACAGCTCATCCCCTGGGGCCAGCTGTGCCACAGAGTGTGGATGGTTGCTGCCTCTTGTCTCCAAACAGGGGAGGAAGCCAGGAACCCACAGCGCTCCATCCCCATTGGCATCATTGTGTCCCTCCTCATCTGCTTCGTGGCTTATTTTGGGGTCTCTGCAGCCCTTACCCTCATGGTACCCTACTTCCTCTTGAACAAGGAGAGCCCCCTGCCTGAGGCTTTCAAGGCGGTGGGCTGGGAGCCTGCTCGCTATGCTGTTGCCGTTGGCTCTCTTTGTGCCCTCTCCACCAGGTAGGACTGGCTCCATCCCTGACAACACCTAGCATGGCATGAGTACCAGGAGCTGAGTCCCTGCTCAGCTGGGGGTTTGCCCTTTCTAGCTGCTGTCCCGCTCCCAGCACAGAGCCAGTCCCATCCCCATTTGAGTGGTGGGTGTGGACAACTTGCCTGGCAGGCCCTGAGTCATGTCTCCCTATGGCAGCTTGCTGGGCTCCATGTTCCCCATGCCTCGTGTGATCTATGCCATGGCAGAGGATGGGCTGCTCTTCAAGTTTCTCTCCAGCATCAACAGACGCACTAAGACCCCTCTGTTAGCCACCATCACCTCGGGGCTCCTTGCAGGTAAGGCTCCTGATTGCTTCCTCATGCTTGCCCCATAGTGGTCTGGCTCTGTGCTTATACTGCATGCCCTCATTGCAGCGGTGATGGCCTTCCTACTTGACCTGAAGGACCTGGTGGATCTCATGTCGATTGGCACACTGCTGGCCTACTCCCTGGTGGCAGTGTGTGTACTTATTCTCCGGTGGGTGCCTCCTCTCACGTGGTAGTGCCTGGGGTAGATGTACCTTGTGTTGAGCCCAGGGCTTGTGGCCACATCTTTTTCCCAGGGGATGCAGTCTGAGGAAGCATTAAGCCCCGAAGATGGAGGCTGCTCAAAAGAGCCTATGTGGTGTCTCTGGGCACATCTGTGGAGCAGCTGTTGCAGGGCTGCTTCCAGGGCAGCATGTGGGGCTGGAGAAGTGGGAGGGGTATGAAGGTGCTGCCCACTATCCCAGTGGGCTGGGAAGTTTGTTGGGCTCTGCTGCATCTTGTTCCATCTGCTCAGGTACCAGTCTGGGCAGCTGAACTCCCCGAAGGCCGTGGAAATGCTGGAACTGAACGGGAATGAGGAGGAGAGGGTGATCATGAACCCAGCTGTCACCATTGCCAGTGCTCAGCAGAAAGAGATGCTGTCCCTGGCGACACTCTTCAACCCACCTGCGGACACACCCACCATACTATCTGGGCGCATTGTCTACATCTGCGTCTCAATTATCAGTGAGTGAGCAGGAGCTGGTGGCTGATGTCCCCTCCTGACAGGGCCTGGATCATTTTGGTGTGTGTAAGCAGGGTCAGGAAGGAACAGCGGGCACAGTAGGTGGAGGAGAGGGCTGGGCAGCACATGCTGCCAGCCACTGTTGCCAGTGCCAGCAAGTGCTGGTTCTGCTCTTCCCTGAGCAGAGTGCCAAGTTCAGGGCACGGCTGGTGGTTCAGGCATATGGGGGCTGGTGGAGGATATGGGCATTAAGCCAGGCACGTGTGGGTGGTCATGAATACTCCTTGTGACAAGACTAGCCTAGGCTGGTCACCCACTGAGGGTGGTCCCCAGACCCACAAGATCACATGGGCTCAGCCAGTGAGGTTTGATCCAGTGATCAGTCACTCTGTTGTGCAGCCAGAATGGGGCAGATCAGCCAGCTCTGGGTAAGTGTCAGAGCTGGGTTAAAGCCTAGCTGAGCACTTCGTTTGCCAGGCTGGCAAGTTCCCTCAGCAAAGCACTTTGCTAAGGCTTTGGAGTAGGTGTTGGAGACAGCACGTCCTGGACTCATATGTGACCGAGATGAGTGGGTGCCACATACATTGGTGAGGCTTAGGGTCCCAGGAAGGCCATATACTATGCAGCTCTCTGACTGCCTCTCTCTTGCAGCCACACTGATCATGGTCATCTGCGTGGTCCTAACCCTCAAGGTGACTGCATTGAAGGATGCCAGTGTGGGCTGGATCATAACACTAGTGCTGCTCCTCGTCGCTCTGCTTATACCCACCATCATCATTTGGAGGCAGCCACAGAGCAACACACGGTTGAACTTCAAAGTGAGTGCAGCCCCCAGCAGCTTGATGTCTGCACCTCTACAGACCCTTGGCCATTTCTGGGCCATTGTAGGGTCTGCTAGGGCGTGCTGCCAGGCAGTCACCGTCCAGGAAAGCCCAGGGCCCTGAGGTGCAGCTCTCCAAGGTGCAGTTCCCAGCATGGCAGTGCCCGGGTGATCTCTGGCCTGTGGTAGGGGTTGGATCACATTGTGGCTAGGAGCATCCTTGAGCGCAGCCAGGTCCCTCGAGGCACACCTGACATGGCCCCTTTTGTCCCTCACAGGTACCTTTCCTCCCACTCTTGCCGATCTTCAGCATCTTCATTAACATTCTGCTGATGGTACAGTTGAGTGCTGGCACTTGGGTGCGGTTTGCCATCTGGATGGCCGTGGGTAGGTGTCCTGCGGAGGGGAGTGCAGAGCTGT
Source organism: Galbula dea (assembly GCA_013399015.1). NCBI lineage: Eukaryota > Metazoa > Chordata > Aves > Piciformes > Galbulidae > Galbula > Galbula dea. Next base: position 4,027,510 of record VWZX01003222.1, on the reverse strand, counting down.
GCTCTCAGCATCTCCCCTGGGGGGCTGTTTTGCTGGCAGCCTGCCACTGTATATACATGACATTGTGGAAACTCTCCTGCAGGTTTTACTATTTACTTTGGCTATGGGATTCGGAACAGCATGGAAGGGAAGAATGTGGAGGAACGCTGTGCTACAGTAGAAAAGCCTCTGCATCACCCTGGGCTGGGCCTTAGCCCCGGGATTGCTGCAGTCTGAGGGATCTGACACTGGCACTCTGTGGACCTCTGCCAGTATTCCTGTGCTGGGACAAGATCATGATCCACATGGTACATCCATCCCCTCTCCCACACGGTACATCCATCCCCTCTCCCACACGGAGTGAGTCACAGAGCCAGAACCGCAGGGCTGGGTTATGTGTTGCCCCTTCCCCTTGCAGAGCAGAGGTTGTGGAAACAAGTCCCTGGGCCAAGTGGCAGCACTGGTGGCCCAGGGCTGGTCCCTGCCATGCTCCAACCCTGGCATAGCACAGCCCTCCCACTGTATAAGCTGCTGTCAGAAGTCCTGTTTTCCCCACACATGGGAAGCTCTATATGATGGTGCTGCTGAATTTGTTACATCTGTCCATATGGCTGTGGTCACCACCTCTCTGTGCTTTCCATGTGTGGGGCATGTACATGGCAGCCGTAGTTGGAGCCATGTGACAAGGCTTGGGGCAGCTTATTCTGGTACTGCCAGCAGTACAGTATTCCCCAGCAGGATGTATCTCAGCTGGCCAAACCCCTCTCTGTGCCTGGGATTTGCATTTCTCTCTGAGCTCTGTGCTGCTCCAGCAATGCTGCTTGTTGTGAGCATCTACCTTGGGTATCCATGAAAATGTCCACAGTGTAGCTGTACCAGTGTCCAACCTTTGTATAATGGGTGTTTTATTGTTGACTTTTATACCTATTAAACTAAATGTTTTCTAAGTGCTTGCTTCTGTTGGTCCTGCCACATTTTTTGTTAATGCCTTGTGGTGTGGAACCCCAGGCAAGACCCCACATGCTACCAGGCTGGGTGCCACGCTGGTGCCAGCACAGAGCAGGACTTAGCCACAGCTGTCTGTGATGGGTCAGCTCTCTGCCTGAAGCCTGCTGGCTGGAGCCACCAGCCGTCATACTGTTCCCTGGGACCGTCAGCCAGTGAGTCAGGAACTGTGGAGCAGTGCTCCAGGCCAGCTCAACCCAGCACTGCTGGTACCTATGGGCAAGACACTAGCCTGCCATGACCCCATTCTGCAGTTCCTGTGCTGCATAGGAGTATGTCACCAGGTCCTAGGGCAGCAGCTGCAGTAAAGACCTTGTAAATGTCTTATGGAGGCACCAGCAATGGCCTGCAGAGGAAGCGTGGCCAGAAGCTGGGCTACATCCATGTGAGGAGATGATGATTTCCTGGATTGTGGTCTGTTCTAAATCAGTCCTATCAGATTATTTTGCAAAATAAACTAATGTAGGGCAGGAGTATCTTGCATGGTTCTGGCATCTCTCTCTGTTTACAGGCACAGAAGCAGGGTGATTGCACTGTCAGTGGCAAGACACCATAAGCTCTCCTTGGCCTCTTGGCTGGAGCAGGGAACCCTTCCCCAGGGACTGCTGGATCTCTGGGCACGGAGCAGGGTGCTGGAAGCCCTGGGGAGCTCCCAGCATGGCAGCTCACCAGAAAAGCTGCTGTCTGGCAGCTGTCAGTCTGTGCCATCAGTCCATGTTGGTGTGGTGTGGTATTGGTGCAGGTGGTGGCAGGAGTGTAGCAGCTCCTGACATTGGCTGCCTACATGGAGGTCCACCCTGGCTGGCCACTCTGGAAGGACACTGCCGCTCTGCCCACCACCTCCTTCTGCCTCATCCAGGCTAGCATACCTATCAGGGACAGCACTACATCTTCTGCCAGGCGGCACCTCTGCTTTTCCTGGGTTCTGCTGGAATTACTGTACATCTTGGCACATAAGTTGGGGGTTGAATAACAGTCAGCCAGAGTTCCAAAATGTTGTAAGCATAAGAGAGCAGACCCTGCTGCTTTGGCTGCTGCTATGCCAGTCTTCATGTGGCCTGCTGATAGCAACCCGGAGCTCTATTGTGCAGAGAGGTGCCATTGAGGGAAGTATGTTCCTGGATGAAGGCTGTCAGGTGTTGAGAGCTGCAGGGTTGGCTTTCCTCTCATATAGCAGTCTGGAAGGGGCTATTTTCTGATTTGAGAAAACACAGCAAAACGCAGAGCTTGGCTTTGCTGCTGAGGCCTAGTCCCCAGCCCTGTGCACAAGCTGCCCGTGGTTTGCTCTGTCAGCCAGGGAGTTTCCACCAAGATCTGCAGGACGGGCTGTGTTCCTGCCTGCTGCCTGGCCATGAGCCTCCCAGGGCCGGTCCAGCCCCAGCAAACTGGCTGGCAGAGCCCTGGAGGGAAACAGGCAAGCCTGAAGCTGCTTCCCTGCCTGTGCCTCTGCATGGGTGCAGAGCAGACCAGTGATAAGCGTGGGCAGGAGCACAGGCAGGGGAGGTAGAGCTAGCTCCTGTTTCAGTGCTATCTTACTTGTTGTAGTGCTAGGGGTTGCAATTACAGTTTGCAATCTCCCTGTCACCCCTGCATTTAAAGGGGAGCTGGAGGGTTGTTGGCTGTGGTTGCATTTCACCCAACCCATGCTGAGGGGGTAGGCAACTGGGGCAGCATTGCAGCAGAGACCTGGAAGTGGCCACCAGATGATAGCGATATGCTCTGGCTGTAGGCCGTGCTGGGGATGCAGCATTTGTGGGTCAGAGTGGGTGGGTGCAGAGAACTGGTGGCTCTCAGCTTCCCACCTCACCTGGCTTCACCTGGTCCCCTGTAGCTTTTCTAACTACATGCATTGCTACATGTCCAGCACAGACTCAGGCTGCCTTCTGGGAGGAGAGGGAGGTTTTCACATTGGAAGCATTGAGCAGCTTTCTCTGGACACCAGCTTCTTGCTGAGGGAAGAGCCTCCAGGGCTGCTGTCAAAAAGAGCCTCTGTGAGTACACAGGCTCAGGGCACGATGGGGACAGAAGGCTGTCCCTCTGAGACGCTGGAGGGAGACCTGGCACTGCAGAGCCTGCTCTCTGCATTGCTCCCCTGCCAGAACAGGGATGAGATGGCCCTAGCATGTGGAGATGTATGAGCAAATTAAACTTTAAATTGGCTACAATGATGTTTGGGAGCTAAAGTAGGTTGGCTGGTCTGCACTGCTCTGTGACACCAAATACTTCAACCTGAGGAGTTAATGTCCCTTTTTCTTCCCTATACAACCAGCGAACAGGCACCATCAGAGTAGCCCTCATCCCCATAGGTGACTGGCTAGTAGAGCAGAGCCGAGCTGGGTGACTGCAGGGTGGGATGCATCCACAAGCAGGGCTCAGCCCCTGGAATCCAGGAAATCCACCCCAGGGCAGACTGGATGACTGGCGTGACAGAGAAAACTCATCAGCTCGTGATATTTCTGCGGCAGCTCTGGGTTGTGCTGCAGGGCCTCTCCATCCAGAAGAGTTCCAGGACATCAAAGCCTGTGCTGGGCAAGATTCCTATCGCTTCTTACTCACCCAGCTCCAGGCAGGTCCTAACCTTTCTGCTTTTTGTGGTAACAGCTTAAGCATGCATGACTCAGGAGCTGGCACTAGGCTGCATGCATCCAATAATCCTCCCAGCCCTGAGCTGTGGCAGGTGGTTAACTCTCTTAATTGTGCAGGCTTAACACTCTCCTTGCTTTGTCTTTGCAGGTCTGGCATGACTTGCTGCCAGATGCTTGCTGTCCTTCCCAGTGCTACAGCTGGTCACCTGGTTCTCACTCCTTTTGGTTGGTCACAGTGGGGTGCATTTGACATTTATCCCATTTTAAGCTCACCTCAGCCTCCAACAAAGGCAATTCTTGGCATGTCCCTGTCACTCCAAAGATCCAGATGCCCTGATGACACCACAGTACACTATGCACCAGCGTCTGCCAAAGATACTGCTTTGGTGAGTTTAATGTGCCAACTCATCGAATCCACACAGCACAGTATACCCAGTTATTCCTTTCCTCCTTCTAGCTGAAGGCTGGGACCCTCTATTCCTGTTCCTAGTCAAACTATTCACTGTCTGACCTTTCAGTGCCAGATCAGAAGTCCCTTCACCAGCATCAAGGGAGGTGATCCAAGTCCTTCTATGTCTGGGAGATCACCAGTTGCCTTCTTGTGACTCTAAAACAACAAAGCTGACAGCCTTCTTGGGTGGCCCCTTCTTAAGAGCCATGTTCCCTCAGTTCCTGTTCACAGGGCTCCAGCTTAAAGATGGGTTCACCATCTTACTTCCTCACATCCCTCCCCAGTCATGCAGGAAGAATCAGCATGTGCCACGTGGCTTGTGCCTGGGTCTCCCTTTTCCTCTGACTGAGGCAGAAGGTGACTGACTTCTTGGGGTGCCCCTGAAAGCCAAGGTGCTGTCCCATAGGGATGAAAAAGGACAAAGATTTTCTTCAGTTTTGGGACCAAGAAGACACTCTCCACAGTGGAAGCACTGCTCAGCAGTAGCCAAAACACTGCTGTTATCAACACCTTTCTAGCTACTAAAACACAGAACGGCACTATGAGGGCTGCTAGGGGGAAAATTAACTCCATCTCAGCCAGACCAAATACAACTGTTTATTTAAAAAATGAAAAGTAACTTTTAACAAAATCATGCCAAACAGTGAGATCTGAAAAGGCAGCACTGGGGGCATCATAAAGAGAAACGCTCTGCAGGCCCTCACCAACCCAAGGGCTAGATGGGCAGACAAGCACTTCCAAGTGGATGCTAAGACCTTGTTTCACTTCTGTCATCCAAACAGCAATATTAGTTTGTAAGCAGATGAGGTTGCAATGTAGAAAACTGACTCTCTTGTGCATCCCTGTAAGATGCCCAGGCACTTGGAGGGCTTCAATGGTGGCAAGCCTTTAAAAATATTCCATTTCAGAGCAACCACAGCTGCAGGTGCAGCTTGGAGGAAGCCATCTACCTAGCTGCAAATGCAAAGAGTATGTCGTATCGCAAGGTGTGTGTGACGTGCTAAATTTCTTCTTACATAGAATCCTGCAGAGCTGTCCATTTTTTTCCCCCTTGTTGCCCTTTATCAACACACAACATCCTCTCTAGCCCAGAAGGAAGGGGGAATGAATACATGTATATCCACAGTCTAAGGAGGGTCACCTTTTGCTGGAACTTGGATCTCACTCCCTACCCCGATCCAAAATGTGAGAGAAGGGCTAGCTCTGGAAGGACACAGCCCTCTATGAGCTAGGACCCATGAGGCAATTAATAGATTGCAGGCTGATGATTTGCCTTCTGCATCTGGATGATCTTGCCAAAGCCACCTCTTCCCACATCGTAGTCTGTCCGGTACTCATCTCGCACCTGGGGCACAGCAGTAACACAGATATTAGTACCTTGCACTACCTGTCTCCTGATAAGACTTCAGAATCATCATAATCTCCTTGCTCGCTTGGTGGGGAACTGAATTTCAGGTTAAAAGGACTTGGACTTTTCTGAAGTCTCTTCAAATAATTCACCAAAAGGTGGGAATGATGGTGAAAATGACAATGAGGATGTATCTGGTGGCTGAGGTCTATTTAAACAAGAAGCGAAGACCACCCCAAAACATTTTCTTTCAGTTTTGCAGTCTGAATTGCCAGGCTTGGCTTACAGAACATTTTCTCCCCTCCACCCTGGGAATCTTAAAAGGAATCTCATCTTCATACTGATGCAAAGTACTAGTTTATAACATTGCTCTAGCAGCTATGCTGTCCCCCTCCATTCAAATTCTGCATCTTTTAAGAGTAGGAGCTTGGATTAGGGAACACTCTGTTTGCATTGCAGAAGTTTGGAGTCCTAGACAGAAATGGCCTTAAGTTCTATTCTTAGCTTTTAAAACCAGGCATCAGTTACCAAAACAGCCTGGGAGTGGCTAAACTTCATTATCAAGTCTTTACAGTCTACAACATTGCTCTGCATGAGACAAAACTAGAAAGGCTGTACACAGTCTTATGAAGTTCAAATTCAAGGTATGAACTGGTATTGCCTATACCTGTCCTCCAGTCTTTCCTCTTCCATACTGTCGACCCTCCTTAAAGCCTGCATCCCAGTCAGTTCGAATGATGCGGTCATCTAGCCGTGTGCCGTTGATGAATCGCATTGCATGTTCAGCATCTGCTCTTGTGTAGTATCTGAAGCATACTTTTAAGGAAAACAAAGTGTGCTATTTTATTTGGTACAGGGGAAATAAGAAGTAGAAACCCCTGCCTTCCAGCCTTTTCTACTCTTCCTGCTCTTCTCTCTGAGATCAAGAACTGCATTCATATAAATCCGAGCTAAAAACAGCTCTCACTCAGAAAGGATTCTGGACCTGCACAGACAAGATGTAGTTCTGGATCACTTATATCACAAGCAGATGAAACAAACACATTAAAACTTGGCTAACTTTCCTTTTTATACTACATCAAACTTAACTGGATTTGAAAAGGAGGGTCAGGCCTCAAAGGAGAGCTTTGCAAAGGCAGCTCATGGTACAACTTGTACCAGTGCTTACCATGCGCTAGAGAAAACTCCTATGGCTTCTTCTGTTAATTCATTCAGGTGTGAAGTTAAGCTGAGCAAGTGAACAAGTGCTCTGTCCAGGCAAGAGCTCAGACTGATGATAGTAACAGTTCTCAATTTGGCCCTAAAATCGTTAACAAAATTAAGAAATTAAAGGAGTACTCTGCCACCTCCAGAAAGTACAGCAGCGGTAGCACTTTTCACCCACAGCATAGCTGTAAAGTCTGTCTTTCAATTCAGGTTGTGGTGAGGAAGCAGCAATGCTGGAAGCACCTGGTAGAAAGTACATGACTATCACTGCTTTTCAGGTTTTCCACAGCAGTATAGATAAGCTTGCTTTGCAGGTGACAAACACACACAGGTTGACAGTAGCTGGGAACCAGAAAGGATACTCGACAAAGCAGAAGCCACATGGGGTTTTCTTGATCTTGTCCAGCCCCATGACAATCCTCTTGACATCTCCACACTTGGAGAAGAGCTCCTGGATCTGCTCCTCAGTGGTGTAGAAGGACAGGTTGCCAACATACAGGGTAGAGGAAATTTTCAGTGATTTCTCCTGTAGCTGCCTGCTACCCTAAGGACAGAGTGGTGCACACAGCGGGATGAGTGCACCCCGGTCGCGGTACCAGGCCCCGGCGGATACTTCCCGCTGCCCTGCAAATACGGTGCCCTCTCACTCGCCGGCTCTTCGCACGGCCTCGCCCCGGCAACCGCCCTCCCACTCAGACACTGCTCCACTTCCCCACCCGGGCCGGTCCCCTCCGCCCACACGTCCGCGCCTCAGGCCCAGCCGCCGGGCTTACCCGGAAGTGCTGGTCACGGTACTGGCTGATCTCGCAGTAGGAGTCGCTGTTAAGCCCACTCAACGTAGTGTGGAGCAGTCCCGACATTGCGACGCGCCCAACCGGGCCCTGCTCCCGGGATCCTTCCAGAACTTCCGCGACGCTCACCGGGCGGCAAAGAGGTCCTCCGCGCCATCCGATTGGTCTCGGCCCCTGTCGTTCGGGGTAGGGAGGCGGGGTAATAGTGCCAGACAGCCAATCGGAGCGCGGAGCCCCTGGGAGCGTAGGCTTCGTTGCGTTGGTCGCGTTGGGCCCTGCATGCTTTGCGGCGGTCGCGCGGTGGCGCCTTTCGCTCTTCTTTGGTGGTGTCAGTGCGTGTCGGTGGTGCTGTGGGTCGGGTGCTGGTCGGCTGCGGCCATGGCGGTAGTGCGCTTGTCGGCGGTGGACGGTACTGTCTGCTGCTGGGCGAGGGCTCCTTTTCCGATAAACGCTTGGGAGCTGGCGTCTTTTCTTGGAATGTATCTTACGTGCCCTTCTCGTCCCGTTTTACAGGGCTGGTGCGGGAGCTGCTGAGGGAGGAAGCTCCATCCCGTATTGCCGCTCTCATCGAGGAGCTCTTTCAGGCAGCGGGGACCATCTCTGAGGAGGATGGGAGCGCGGCTGAGGTAGAGCTCCGGCCTCCTGGCCCGGCCCTCTCCAGCCCACCTGACCAGACGGGGACTTCATGTGCTTCACACTACACAGCAGCGCTGGGGTTCCTGCAGCTCTTGCTAGCACCTGCTCTTGCTTCCGCATTTAACTCTAGCGGTTTTGGGTTGTAAAAAGTTGATATTTTTCATCTTTTAACCCAACAGCGTGAAAGTCTAAAATAGAGCAGAAAATGTTACATTTAAAAAGTCAATGCAAAGTGTTCATCCTACATGTACAAGTGCATCGTAATGCAAAAAGTTACTGGTAGCTTAATGATGCTCAGGGTTTTATTTTTTTCAGTACTCTAGTAGTATCTAATTATAATCTCAAGTAAAAATGCAAGCAAAGAGCACTGATGAGTTTGGTACTTGGGCAGAGGAGAGGTCTTTCTCATCCTGTGTTTGGATTCTAGTAATGGTAACAGATAGCTGAGGAAACAGAAAACTAGTAAGCATATTGTTTTAACTGCCTGTTAAACCCAGTACCTAATTTTAGAGTGGGACATACTGATTTTCTTACATTACAAAAGTGAATTGGGTATAATAATTTTAGGTTTTTTTCTTCTGTGTTTCTTCTAGAGGAGTACTTATAAAGTAATAAAAGTCTATTTTAAAAGGCCTCTTTCAAAAAGAAGTCTGATGAATAAGACATGAATCTGGAATAAAACCAAGACCAGCTGAGATATTGTTGAACCTTTTCCTTAAAAATTATATTTTGAAGAGAAATTTAACTTGGTGATTGTCATCTAATAATTACTAGTAATCGGATAAGAATTAGAGATTATCATTTATTATCTTGATTTTGAAAGTCCTAAATTTGTGATGAGGAGCAAGATAGATTAGCAGATGACACAACTACTTAGTGTGATCTGTAAAGAAATACAGGAGCATAAAACTGGTGTCCTTCAGTTATTCATCCTAGATGCAGAGGGTGAAGTCATGTTTCTCAAAGTTTGGTAAAGCACTTTATAGAAACGTGTTGGCACATTTTGGTAATATGACAGATTAATCGGATTTATTTAGGAACATAATTGAGTGTTTCTTATGTCCACTACTTAGAGAATTTGCTGCTATGCATAATTTCAAATTGGTACTGAAGGCAGTGATGGATGATGCAACAGATATGTGCTATTTGTTATATGATTAATGAGTTCTTTTTAGTTTCAGGTCTTGTTAGCCTTGAATTTACAGAGTCAGGGTCTTACCTTGCTTCATCATAGAAGTTCTCTCCTGTTTTTAGAAGATCTGAAATAGTGTTTTATAAGACTGAATATATCTTATGAAATATACTGATGAAAAAGTATGTGCTTCCAGCCGCCTGCTTATGATTCTCCTGAAATGATGGATCTATAGAAAAGAATGATCCATACTTTAGTTGAAGAAGTGCTATGTGGTCCATTCAACATGGCTATTTGCTGCTCACTATCCTAGATCTCCTTGTGGGATCATGTAACAGTTTCATGGAAAACTCACACCTCTGACTTCAACGTAAAAGGAAGTTGCACAAACATGTGGACAAGTCATTGCTTCCATGCACACGAAAGACTGTTCCTTTTCCAGTAGCAAATTTCAAAGTGATGCAAATCCAGGACAAAATTAAATCTAATGGAATTCTCCTACTCAGGTTGAAGAGGATGCAGTAAGCCTGTGGAACTGGACTGTGAGCAAACACATGGGTTCTGTTGTCAGTGATGAGCAAAGAGCTAAACGTACGTATGTGTTCTGTACCTTCCAAAACACTTTTGTGTGCTGTAGCATGAAAAGGAAAACTCCTGCTCACAGGCATTTACCTAGTGTTATAGATTTGTTTGGATCTTTGCAGAACGGGTGTAGACAGAGGAAATTACACAGAAGGGCTTGTATAAACAGCTCAGGAAGGAGCATCCTAGTGTAATAGTGCTCTTCTTGTGACACAGACTAAATGCAGGCATTCTTGTCTCTCCGCCTTTCCGTGCCAGAACATCGCTAAAGAGGTGATGTGTCCAAAGGAAACTGTAATTTGCTTTCTAATGCTATGGTTTTAGTCTGAAAATGTATGGAAGTAACATAGGTATTGGTCAGTTTATATCAAGTGAGGTTCTTTCTTCAAAATAACGCTGGAGCCAGTAGCAGGGCTGGGGGAAAGGAGAAGTGAGGTCCTTGTCTTTTCCCTTAACCTGTTCTTTAGATGGTTCTTCAGGCTGCAGTTTCTGGCCTACATTTTGTCTTGAGGGGTTACAGTCAAAATCATGTGTAATCTGCATCCTATACATTATATCAGTAAAAGGAAAATGAAAATGCTAAGTTTATGCAAAATTAGTTGTAATTGTCAAGTGTAATGTTCTCAGATCCTGTATCACAGCTGAAGGGCCAGGGAGAGGCTATTTGAAATACATTAGGTGGTGTCTTTTCCATACCTAATCTGTAAGGAAGACCTGAAGATATTTTTGCTTTTTACTTTGAAAATGTAAAGATTATTAACCCAGTTTTGCTGAAGGCTATTTTGAGGTTCTCAAGACATGTTACTCTCAGCACCTGCAATGTAATTAAGTCTTTGAATACCATATTTAACTTAGTGGTTAAAAGGCATTTGCATCAAAATACCTATTTCTTACTGCCTAAAAAGCAGTTTAAAGCAGTTTTAAGCAGCTTGGCTAAAAATCAGACTTCTTTGACTCCTGAAGCTTTTGAAGTTTTCTCTCTTGTAGTTTAAAATGTCTGTGAGATATCATATGGTCTGACTCTCTCAAAAACCAACAAAAAAAAAAAGCTTAAGAATGTCTGCACCATCTTCTTGCAGTGCGTTTTGTTGCTTGCAGACTGGTGTGCCTGTGTGAAGGCAGTGATCCTCCAGAAGAAACTATTCGAAGACAGATTTTGGTAAGCAGTGGAGCACAGTTGGTCACCACAGGAAACAAACCCTGTTAGGGTTGCTTTGGAAAGGGAGTGTAATGTACCTGTAGTTCTGGGGAATATACATGCTGAAGGGGGACCTCTGTTGTCACAGGATACCTTGCTGAACCATTGCAGTTAGGAATTTCTGGACAGTGCCGTTAGCATGACATCATTGCCATATGGTAAAATGTTATATGAGCAGTATATCATATAATATTGTCTGGTAGGGCATTGTGAGTCTCATGCTGCATCTGAGAGTTAAGGACTTCATTAAGATGTGAGAGAAGCTTGTCAGGAATGGATATCCTGCATTAGATACCTGTACTGAGATCTACCATCATCACTTCTCATTTTCTCCTTCAGATGTCTATGAAAACTGGGAAAGGATGGATAGATATTGGAAAAGCTGATCTTGCTGATGGATTTCTAGAGATGGCAGTGAGTGTAAGTTCCAGTTTCAGGTTTTTATATAAACACACTTATTTGTAAATTCCATGAGTGGTTCCTATGCCTTCTTTTCCAGAGTATAGAAAAACTGTATGCAAAGTTACTTAAGAGGAGTGATAGTGAAGCAGATACTCAAGTGCACAAAACTGATGTGGAAAAGAACCTCTTCAAAGTACTCTCTTACCAGGCTGAATCAGTATGTATTCTTCCTAGTTTTCCATGTAAGTCACTAGCGGTATAGATGGAAACTCTGGCCCAGTTATTAGATGTATGAATGCTTGGCAGTGAATACTTGCTGAGGGATATGTTTCCTTCACTAAGATGTAAGATAGCAGAGCTTGTGTTTGCATTTGGTGTTGCAATCATGTAATGATTTTAATTTTGCCTAATTTAATGCAGTAATTTCTGCTGTCATCCTCAAGAGCTTCCCTAAACAGGTGAAACCAGTGGCCAAAATTTTTAATTTTATCATGGAGACGAAAGGGGACCTTAAATTACTGGAGAGGTGGCTTAAGATTTCCTGAGCTATTGTATCATCTTAACATCTGAATGAACTTGTCCCATGCATCTGGCCTTTGCACACTACCTGGGGGCTACAGTGTTTCTCTGGATGTCTTTATCATCTGGCAGTACATAGAAATATAGAGAATTATGGTATAACTGTAAGGACTGAGATCTAATTCCAAACCTGGCTGTACTGAATGTGAAAAACCCAAGTCCTATTTTAAAGAATCAGTCTTTAAATGAATTTTAAAGGCAAGCTGCTTGCTAACAGTTTGTTGGCATGCTCTGCTGCTTTCTTAGGCAGTTGCTCAAGGGGATTTTCAGAGAGCAGTGATGTATGTGCAGCGCTGCAAAGATATGTTGATGAAATTGCCAAAAGAGGTAAGTGAAATGATCCCTTCTTTGTAAGTCTAAACTTTGAAAGTCTGTTTTCCTCTTTATATGTTAAAGAATGATATATGCCACATAACATTTTGAAAAGTACTCTGAACTGTGTATGTCTTTGTGGTTGATTGCTTCTTTGAGATTTTCTTATTAGAATTTCCATGAAAACGGCAGAGTTTTCCTTCAAAGTTAGTTTATTTTTCTTGTTTCTCATAGTTTATCATTTAAAATTGAATGATAAACTCTTTCTAAAGAATGACAGAAGATAGATCAGCAAGCAAGACACAAAGATTTCTAAGTTGAATATGCATTCTACTCTTACAGAGAACCAGGTGTGTTTTACGTCTTGAGCTTGTTTATTGCTGCTTTACTTGTACCCATGTGAACTTTTGACTGGAGGCAGATGGGACAAGGAAAGAGCTGAGTTACTAAGTTTTTCATATGCAAGTCTATCAGTACTCTCAGTACTAATCTTCATCTTTATGAACCTGTAGAGCTATGAATGGAGGCTTCCCATTGCACTAAACTCTCTTTTTTGTAGTTCTTGTGTCACAGAACAGTGTCCAGAGGAAGTCTCTAGCATATCCAGGCTAGTTCTTTGTTTGCAAAGATAAGTAACAATAAGGGAAAAGGAAAGCTAGTGATTGCTGAGTGACACTTATTGTTCAGAGAGGTGGCAGGTTTATGGTTAGTGTTCCACTTGATGCCTGGAACATAGTCATTCACTCAAACAGTATTTTAATTATACTTTGAAATACTTCTTTTTCAAGCATGAAGATAAATGGCTGGGGTATGCCACAGTATGCCTACACTGTTCTGCTGAACACTTTGCATGAAACCCTCTCAGTACAGTAAACTTTCTGTTCTGGAAAGAAAATGTTCACAAATGAACTTATTTCACATCTGAGAGTGATTGGGTTTTTTTGATCATGTATACTGAATCTGTGCTTTTCTCTCTGAATTGCAGCAAGATAAATAATAAAGTTGAAGCAAGATTTTGTACTACTTCTCTGATTTTTGCCTGAGAATTTGAAATTTTTAGTCACTTTCAGGCAACATCATTTATACTTGGAAAAGAAAGTTACTGCAGAGGCAAAATGGATGTAAATATTGGCAGCCTTTTAGTATGTAAAATGACTTCTCCGTCTCTTCTTTGGCTGACATGTGACAGCTGCAAATCTTTTCAAATGGAAAGACAAGATGTTATCAACAGACATTGTCAGGGCTGACTGATAAAGCAGAAAGCAACAGTGCTCTGAATAACCAAGTATTCAAAACCATTTTTCTCCTAAAACTCCTAATGTGGATGATCCTTTTTTACCCGAAAGAGGCATGTTGGGAAGAACCTTAGCATGGAAGAGGTAGAGTCCTCTTCACTTACCTATGTAAAACATTTTTGTCATTTTAAAAAATGAAGTTGTAGTATTCCAGGTTTTCTTCTCAAGTTTAATTTTTTATTGTTCACTTTCTCAATTCTAGTCCTTTCACCATGATTTCCTGAGGAACTGTTCAGCCTCGTGTTTCAGGAATCCTGCTGGTTTTTGTGTCCTGGACTGGTTAATGATGCTTCATTTCCCCATACAGTTACTCCATTTTAGTCATGTTCAGTATCCCCTTGTATAAGGTCAGAAATTGTAACAGCAGATATATCTTCAAAGTAAAACACATTTTAAAGGCCCTGAAACTGGAGCTAATGTTTCTACAAGAACATTATAGAAGCAGAAGTCTTTTATTGCAGAGCTGTTACCTCTCAATCCTCTGTTACAATTTTGGAGTGGAAAGCTATGAACAGAAGAGGTATGAACAGAGCTCCTTCTGGCTCAGGTAATGTGCAAAGGCAAACAAAACAAAATCCTGCTTTTGAGATCTAAAAATGTATGTGTAGGAGAGGGATGAGGAAGGGAAAATAGAGGTTTAATTGAAAATATGAGAATAGGTGATATTAGTTGAATCAAATTGGCTGACCAGATAGTTAGTGGCTGTCTTTCTCTGGTGTGTAACATTTATGTCTGCTTTCCACATCAATTTTCACATTATTGGAATGAAAGTTGTCTTTCCATGGTTCTTGTCAATTCCTTCTCTATCACTTCTTTCAAAGAGATTATTTTTATGAAGGGACTTCCCAATATCATTCAGAAATGAAAGTGAAGGAATTTTAAAACTCTGGAAAAGAGTAGACAAATTCTTCTGACCAGTTTCAAATGGATTTGTTTTAAACAATATTTAAATTTCTCAGAAAGGAGGTCCTTCACTGAGAGCAAGTCCTTAACTGATAAAAGACACAAACATCAAGGTGAAAAAGGAATAGATAGAGATGGTTTGGGCAGGATCTGAATAAATAATGCAGTACTACTAAGGAAGAAAAACTGTAGGCTGTCAAGAAGAGTATCCTTATGCCAAGGTCACAGCCTCAGCTCAGAAAATTTGTTTTTATTTCTTCTTGTTCTTTTTCTTTTAAATAGACTTCTTTTAATAGAAGAAAATGAGTGGCAGCCTATCAAATTCGAAATAGTTGTTGTCACAGATGTTGTCAAAGGATTTGTAGAAATGCTTGGAATTAATCACAGCTGGTGTTTTGGAGATTGTTTTGTGTTTTGTTCTTGTGGTACTGTGGCCTTGATGTCAAAATTTGAGGAGGAAATAGAGCTTTGCAAAGTGAAATGAATTATGTGACAGAAGAGATGTAGCTCCATCTGGTGGGTTAAGATTTCCCTGTTCTGGCAGTAGAGTAGGAAACAAATGCTCGATTACTGGTTTTCTTTATAACAGTTCTTCATTCACAGCATTTGTGATCAGATCTGGTTTTGTGGAATTACTGCTGCATTTTCTCCTGAGTCATCCTTTGTGCTGTCATTTTACTTTTAGAAAAAGCATGGGGAATCATGAATGCCAGGTTCTTTTGTCTCTGCAATTGATTTGCTGTGATCTTGAGACCAGGTCATGTATAACTGTTGGGCAAGGCTATATTATATGGCAGGTGAGAATGAGAACACTTGCTATGGATTAAACTGATAAAGCCTAATGAAGTGTTTGAATACAGGTGTTACAGAAGGTGGTGCAATAGGTTCAAGAAAGTGATTGAGTACAATTTTTAATGTGAGGATTTAGAAAGAAGACAGAATTTTTTCTTCTTTAGTAAGAGTGAATCCTGAAATTAGTTTGTGTGATTAGTTTGGATTCTAGCTGGTTAAGAAATAGGAAAGGATAGGAATATTGCACATATCAGAAGACTGGATGAATTTATCTCTGTCATCCCATTTAATTCTAACTTATTCACTTGTTGATAGCCAGAGTTATGATATTGGGAAGATGGACATGAAATACTCTGTTGGCAAAGAAATGCAGGTAAGAAATAGAGCAATTGCTATTCACAAATAGGAGGATTTTATTAACCTGACTCCACTATATCAATCTGGTTTTGCAGTGCCAAACCTATCCAGTGATTCTTTGGCCTCCTCTTTAGTATTGTCTGCTGTAAAGTTTGGCAGAGTTGCTGTGAGCATCAGTGTGAGAGTTCAGTCACTGATGATGGTGCCCTTAAATCACATTTGAATCTGTTTCACAGAAATTAAATTGTAGAAAGAAAGGCTGAAGTAGACTCTCAAAGGCCATCTCCTCTTCCCTTTCCCTTCTTCTTTCAAGCCATCATAAGTTACATCTGTATCATTTCTGATAGATGTTCACCTGTATCACTCATAAGCCTATTACTCCTTTCATTACCCACAGTGGATTTGGAGATTTTACTCTCCATCTTTATAGAAATCATTTTTATATTTGAAGACCATTAGCATGTATGTCTTTGTATCATGTATGTCTTTGTGCTATTTTTAACTCTCAGTGAAGTTTGTACCTCCTGTTACTTCAATTTCCTTTTATTTTGATTTTTCCAGAACTGTGATTTTCCTTGCTACCCTGTTGTTCTTCTCTGAACTCTAATTGATTTGTGTCCTCTGTGAATTGCAGTGAAGACTGGATAAGCTTCAGAACTGAGCAGTCACTTTGTATGTCTGATGCCAGGCATGCATTCTTTTGACTTGAAGAGCTTTTGTTTGTCATGACCTTAAATTCTCAAGTCTTTATCTTCATATGATGTTCATATCTGGCTGGGTTTTTCTCCTGCTTTTCAGATGGCATTTAAACATCCAGTGTTTTTCTTTCCAGGCTAAAGCGTTGCGATTGTTGGCTACAGCCTATTTTGAGTGGGATTGCAATCTCTATCTTGACAAGGCATTGAAAGCTGTAAGCTTGGCAAATCAGGTAGTGTTGTCTTGCTGTATTTATGGTGTGCAATAGTTGAAACTCAAACATTTGTTAACCTAATAATATGGACCACAGTAATCACTGGTGTGTTATCCTTGATATCAGATGAAGAGGTTTGCTTTGCTTTGGTTTCCATACTCATAACTATGTTTTGATGTTCCCAGCCTTGTTACAGAGAAATACTCTTTGCATGTAGATGTAGAGCTGTCTTGCTGCATCATGTGTATTAGTGAAGGCCCTTGATAATGATATGACTAATATTTCTATGGCACTGTTGAGGGTTAGGGCTGGACTGACCACTCACCTGATGACAGATGCTCTTCACTACCTCTTTTTCCCCTCTCAGTCCCAATGGGAAGAGAAAGGGAATAAGAGGAAGAGAGAAAGACTTGTGAGGAAAACAAACCAAACCAAACCAACAACTAAAACTACTTTAATGAAAATAGTAACAATAGATGAAATATATATACAAATATATGCAGAACCAGCACCAATCCCAAACCCCCCTTGATGGCAGCTGTGTCACTGGCCCCACTGATACTGTAACAGGTGGCCAGACGGAAACCAGATTCAGGGGGCTGGATCCTGAAGCTGGATTTACGAGCAAGAGAGAGGAAGAGAGAGAGAAGAGCAAGAGCAGCAACGGTGGGCTCTAAAAAGCAAGAAGAGCAAGAAGTGAGAGAATGAAGAGGGAACTGACCCTCAGCTTTATATTGAGTATGACATGCATGGAATGGAATACCTAGCTGGTTAGCTTAGAGTCACCTGTCCTGTCTGCTCCTCCCTGTAGGTGCAGACGTTTACTCTGCACCTGCCGATGTGAGACACAAGATTCAGCAGTGGTCCTGGCTTGCATATCAATCCTCATCAGTAAACCCAAACATTATGCCTTATCACTGCTGGAAGCAGGCAGCGTTTGTCAAAAAGCATGATGCCAGCTTCAGGAAATGCAGTTATTTAGAGGAGCTTCAGCTGGAAACCAAAATCACTGAACTGAATAAATTCAGTTTTCTAACCCAAACCAGGACAGGCACATACTTATAAAAATTCTACAAACAGAATAAATTACTGTGTGGTCCACCTGAGATTTTTAGCAGCTGGCTTTTTATGCATCAGACCTTTTGTCTTGGTTTGGGTTATAATGGATATGTCCATACTGTGTTTTGTGTCCCCATCTTATTGTCTGTACAAATATTTGAGCAAGCACCAAACAATTCAGTTTTGAAAGCTGTGTAGCCATACTACATCAGTCTTATTTCAAACAATTAATTTAGCTCTTGCACTTTACTAACATCATGGTATATCTTCTGGAACCTGAAAAATGAGCTGTATACACATACCAGGTACACAGAAGAAAGTTCATATATCTCTAAGCAGTCACTACAGTGAGGTCTCTTGGTTTTGTACAACTTCTGTTTCCAGTATAAAGACCTGAATTAAGTTTGTGCTTTTATCCTTTCAGGTTAGTTAGAGTAGCTTAAATTTGAAAAAAATACATTTGTCTTTGGTTGACCATTTTTTTCCATTATCTGTTTCACACAAACCAAATTTTAAGTATAAAATCCTGTTTTAAATGAAAGCTCAAATTCAGTTTTCTGTATGCTGTTAAAACTTCCAAGCAGATGATTATGCATGTGCTCATAAGATCAGGATAAGAGACAGTGTATTTTAATCATTCCAATAATATGCTACTCCAGTATCTAAACCCTTTGCAGTTTTTATTCTGTTTGCTTTTGCAAGACCTTTTGAGGTGGAAAGTGGTTTTATCATCATTTTTTATGATATATATTTTGATATTGTGTGAGGGTATAGAAAACTAGCAGAAAAATTTTATTCTAGAGTCTGAAATGTACAGTGTTTTAGTGAGAGCTGTAGTATGAAGTCTTCATTGTTTCCATTTGCTCCCATTGCTATTCTCCCCTAAATTTTTTATTTTTATAAGCTACTTTGACTGCTGCTCATATTAATTCTAGAGTAATCCAGCCAATTCATGCATAGAAAAGTAGGAAATGTTTCTATCCTTCAGTATTGTTAGGCTTCTATTTGAAATGTTTGGAAATAGGCCCCAGCAAAATGAGAATCATGTTTCTCTTACTTTAATTGTCCTCATAGTCTTTTGGCAGTATAAGAATAAATAATAAAGATGCACATTGCATTTAAGTAGAAAATCTTACCAGTTGCCTGCCTATTGCTTAGTCGTTAAAATGGAATTGAAGAATACAGTGGACTGTATGTGATTTCCTGATACTAATTATGAATGTGCTGGACTCTCATGGTATCTGTATTCTGCAAACAGCTGTCCAAGTAATGTGTTGTTTTTCATTGGCAGGAGAATTTGCATCCAGCAGGGTTTTTTTTGAAAGTTAAAATTCTTCTTAAAAGTGGAGCATCAGATGAAGAGATCAAGTCAGGTATCACAGCTCTGTATGGATTTCATAGGAAGGTCATACTACTCTGTATCCAGGAGGATGGCCTGAGTTGTAGATAGGAAAGGGAAAAAAATCCTTTTCTTATGTGTTTTAGAGGAATCTTCATTAGCTAAATGTCATTCTGGTTTTGGAGTGTGAGACATAGTAGTCAGTGTTCACAGAGGAGTTATCCAGGTGCTAATGCAAGGTTGAATTAAACATGTTTTTATTTTTGTTGAGAATGTAAATGAAAGTGCTGGAAATAAGGAGGGTGTGAGACTCTGAGGCCTGTTAGAATGAAAATACAGTGAAAATAACAGCAATGTAAAGGTATGATTTATTTAAAATGTATGCCTAAGGTTACTCAAAAAAAGGTGAATGTCAAGTTATCACTTTAAAGCACAGAAGAAAAGCTTTGCTATTCTCTGTCTGTGATTTTGCAGATTTTGGCCAAAAGACATGAAGGGTTGATCAGTGTGTTGTTATCAACCTGTGTTACCGAAGTTTTAGTTTATCTAGGGCATATAAACTCTTTTCTCCTTATTCCTCAAACTTGTCATTTCAAGAGAACTGATTTTTCTTTTGGCATGAGAGAAGAAGGCTTTTTGGGGGGATGTTAATATAGAAAGGGTAATGTATCAGGAGAAATTTATTTCCATAGATAATGAAATCTTAGGGAAGAGAAGATTTGTAATCTTCATGGTTGGAAAGCATGAGATGCATAATGAATGCTTTGAGAAATAAGTGTAGGATGAGATCAGGAATTTCTGGGAGGGAGCTGAAGGGTTTGAATGCTACAAACTAGCAGAAATGGAATTTCTGGGGAATTTCAGCCAGCTTTCATGTGGACAGTTACTCAAAACTTACTGTTGTAGTATTTGGCTTGTGTTCTGCAGTTGGAATTGTCAAGTGGTAGTGTTGCTTGTCAAAACACACTCTGCTTATATTTAGTAGCACTAAGACTCCAGTTAGTTTTTCAGGCAAGTTTATTAATGACTGGTGGTCTGCCTTGTGTGGGTGGCAGGAAAGAGTGTTGTGTCCACACACTGAAGTTGTGCTAAGTTTTAGGCATTGGACTAAAATCTTGTATGGTGCACTTCTACTCAGCTGCCTTCAAAATGCTTCCTTTAACAGTTGTTATGGTCCTGTTCCTTTGTGTTCCTTCTCTGATCCCATCCAAAACTTATAAATTTTTTTATTAACCATACAGCACAGTCTAGCAATATTTAAACTTCATCTCAGTGGTCTAAACTGGATACCTGCTTATCAGCACTAGTTAATTCAACAGCTAATGCTAAAGGCATTAGGCTTAAGTAGTTCCCATTGCAATGTGATACCACCACACAGCCTGACCACTGACCTCATTCTTAAGTGGTTCCTGCTGGATAAGGATGAGACCTTTAGGTGGAAAGCTGCTTGAAACAAAAGTTTGTGCTACTAATGCCTTTCCTGTTCCTGTTTAAAGAGACAGGGGGCTAGAATTTGAGGCTGTCAGTCTGTCACCTTTCTGTAGAGCTACATTAATTGTACAGTGAAAGGAAAATCAAAGAAGTCAAAGTGCAATAGACATGTTTTATTCTTCCTTTTGTTTTAGAGGTAAATGGTAAATTGAGCAGTCAGGTGTCTAAGTTGATTAATTAATCTCAACTGCTTTGTGTTCTAGCTATTGCAGAATTCCTGCACCATGAGATGTCTTTAGACTTTTGTTTGAATACTGCCAAACTGCTACTGGAGAATGGAAGGTATGAAAGCATCACTAAGCGGGGTGCTCACAATATTTGGGCTTTGTAGGTGTTCTTTTATAAGCAAAGAACATCTATTATGCAATGATGGTTTAGTTTAAATAAAAACTCAGAGAGGAAGTTAAACAGTTTTGAGCGGGAGTCTGTCTTTCCTATAGCAAGGTGATGCAGATTATGACAGTAGCAGAACAGAGTGTAAAATAATGTTGACTGACAATTTGCAATGCTTTAGCCTTACTTTGGAATAAGTAAGTTTCTCCCTATGTAGTTTTAATATGTATCTGGAGTAATACATCTGAAATAATATGTTTATGAATCTGGAATTACCTGACTGAAACCTTTCTTCCATATTAACTAACCAACCCTCAGAATGAAAGTTTGGAGTCCTAGAATCATTCTTGTGAAAAATGGTATAAGGATGAACAAGTTACTGAAAAATAAATTGAAGCGTGAAATTTCATACTGTTGAGTGCTCCCATCAAGATTACCAGTGTGTATACTTCTATCTTGCAGTAAATTCTCACACTTTCATTGTGAGGAGTGAACTCTCTTGTGAATACTGTGAATACAAGCATGTGTTAGTAGGAAGTCAGTAGCGAATAGATGAAATGCGTTAAATTCATACCTTGACTCACTTTGTTAGTGTGATTGTGTGCTAGTAGTATTAATCAGAAACATGCTCTGTGGTGTGAATGTGTTATTCTTTCACGTGGAAAATTAACGGCTTTTCTTGTGCAGCCTCTTAAAAATGCCTCTGTGTGAATAGGGAATCAATTGGGTTTGATTTTCTAAAATCTATTCCTGAACGATTTGCATCTTCATCTGATCTTGGAAAAATTGCCCTGCTCCACATCGAGTTCCTGTTGCAGAATAGGAGGGAGCTGCTTGCTAAGCAAAAGGTTGAAGAAATTATTATAGGTCTGTATCCATCTTTTGCTGCTGTTTATTGAAAGCTGGATATAGTTGGCTGAAGTCTTGAATTCTCATTTTCACTTTTTTGCTTATTCTCATCTTTCTATTTGTGTTTGTTTCCCCTCATATTTCTTCTGTGTGGCAACTGTCATCTTCCATAATGAATGGCAGTCATGGTAAAGCTCAAGGTTAAATTCAGTTGCTAGAACAGTTCTTCCTTCTTAGAGCAAACTGTGTGTGATTGATACGTATGAGACTAGAAGCATTTATGAGAAATTCTGTATCTTGTCCATCCAGCCCAATGTGGTTTTGTTAGTGTTAAAACAGATTGCATATCCTTGTTTGAGCCGCTGAATAGCAGTTTGTTTTTCAGGTCTGTTGCACCTGTAGCACTGTAGTATTTCTTGACTGTCAGATCTGCTGGAAATCAGACTGTTTTACATAGCATCGAGCTAGGTGTAAGAGCCACATTTACATTATTCAAGCATGAAAATACTCTCTTTCTCATTCTTTTTTGGGGGAAGTTGTTTGGTTTTGTTTTTCAGAAGCAGGATGTGAAACACTGGGTCCTGGTTGGAACTGCTGCTGTGACAATGGTTTTTGTTGTAGGTTATGGGGACAGTCTTTGTCAAATAATTCTTACATGCTTCTCAGTGTGCTTCTCAGAGTTCTGGTAACGTGGTGACTTGCAGTATCTTTTTAGGTCATTATAGTGGGAAGCAGCTGATGCCTGAAGCCTTGAACCGACTGCATATCGTCTTGTGGGACAGAGCTGCCAAACATTATGAGGTTTGGGACCCAACAGTAGTGTGTTTTTTGTCAATGAAAATTTAAGATCTGCTTTTTCCTACCTCTTTTGTATATCTGGTTTTGGTTAGAGTGCAAACTGTTACTAAGATCTCTATTCCAGCTGGTACTAGTTCTGTTTTCATAGGGCTTGATGCTCTTTTCCATTGCAACATGAAGTTTCAGGTAGCTTCATCTCAAGGTTTGTACATAGGAACAGTTACAGCCAGAAGACATCAGCCACAGAACCTGTGTAGCCCATCAATCTGGTTATGTCCTGGGAAGAGTACAAAAAAAAAGAAAATATTCTTTACATTGAGATGTTTATTTAACAGTTCCTCCTTCTTAAAGTCAGTTGTTACTTTAAGGAGCATGAATTGTTATTATTTGTATATTGATTTTCTTTTTAGCCTATATAAAGTAGCTTTGGATGCTTACATTGTATCGTAGTTCATATACATTTGTACTCTCAGTGTATATCTAGGTATATACAATTCAAAACTTAGTTACCTTACTATTTCAGGATTTGGAGAAGATGAGCTCTTTTTCAGTCATGCACTTGTTTCTTGGATATATAAAGAAAAATACATGCCATTTTATTACCTCTCATCTGTGCAATCAAGAAGGAATTTTGCTAATGACACAGCTCCCTCCTCATTTTAAAATAACTTCTCTGTCCAAATTGGAGGTATAACTAGGAGTACCATCTTCAGCATAGAATCATCAAAGTTCCCAGTCTAAATGGGTTAAACACTTTTCTCATTTTCTCTTTGTTTTGTATTTAGTCATAAGAATGTTGTTTTTGGGTCAGACAAATGACCCATCTAGTCCAGTGTTCTGTCTTTGATAATGGCTGTAAGAATAAGGGAAAATTAGGAGGAGGCAAAGCATCAGTTCTCCTAATGAATATTAGCTGCATTGTGGGACCAGTGATCGCTCCTCTGGGGGAAAGGTTACACTAAAATATACCTGGTTATCTAAATCTTTCATTTCCTATTACCTTTGCTTATTAAAATTTAGGAAAACATAGGCAGGTTAGTCACCCAAAGAAGAGTGTTTGTTTTTTGGTTTGGGCTGTGTGGTGGGGTTTTTTTATTTTTTTTTTTTCTAATTTCCTAGGCAAAAAGCTATTCTGAAGCTCTTCACTGGTACAATTACTCTGTCAGCTTCTACACACCTGGGCAGATAGATCAGAACTTGGCTAAGCTGCAGAGGAACATAGGTTCTTGCTATCTTCATCTGAAACAAGTTGATAAGGTATATATGATATATCCATATACTTATTTATTTATTTGCATTGTTTTTATTTTTGTAGCTGTGTCTTTGGGACTTAATTTACATCTTTGTTACTGTCTCTCTTTTGCTTTGAGAGTGGGCACTGTGTTTGCCAATGTTGCATCATCCATCAGAGAGATGTTGTTCATCATCTTAGCTGCTATGGGTCCTCTTGTATCACCTAGAATTCTAATGGGGGAAGCAGTCCACAAGTTGTGTGGCCATGCCTCGGTATATCAGGTTTCATCTTGGATTAGAGGTCCTCTTCTCTTCAATACAGATGAACCCTGGCAAAAGAAAAGTTTGATGTGTCTCACTAGAACTTCACATGACAGTGTGTTACCCTCACTTCTGCAGAGAGCACCTGCTTTGCCTATCTAGGCCTTCTGGCTTTGGGGTGTTAAACTTCACAGTTCAATGTGACAGAGGAAGTTTACAGCAAACTTAGAGCTTCTCTTGCTTTCTGATTTTGTTGCTCTGTTTTTGAGGATCTGGCTTTCCTCAGTCTGGTCACTGTCAGCCTTTGGTGCCATCTTCTGCTCTTGTCACTTTTCTTTCCAGGGAAGATGTTGCCATACAAACTTCTAGAGTAGTTGTATAAATAACAACAGTGTAACTATCAACATTTTTAGTTCTCTTCTATTGCAAATTACATTACTGATTTCAAGATGTCATTGTACTGATTTCCTTTAATCTCTTTTGTGAATAGGCTAAAGAGGCTGTTAAAGAGGCAGAGAGATGTGATCCAGACAGCATTTTTACTAAATTCAGTATCTATAAGATTGCAGTGATGGAGAAAGATACTGATAAAGGTAGAACTTTAGAGATAAAGGGTCTTATACAAAGTCCAGAAGTGTCAAATATATTAGGAAATAATAAGCAGATTTGGACTGTTCATCTTGAGAAAGACAGAGTAGAGGATAGCTAGAAGAAGAGTCTGTAAACTCTTTGGAACTATAAGGCTGCAGATTTAAACTGCCAGTGTTGTACTTTGTGCACAATATGTGGGATTTGGAATCCATTGCCATATCTGATGTTGTCTGTATGGAGCCTCTGTAGGGAGGCTCTAATCTTATGAGCAGAACCTGTAGTAGCATCCTAAAGTGAGAATGATTGTATACTTACTGTTTCCAATACTCTTTTGTGTGCATATACAATATAAAAAAAGGATACTCAGCTCAAGGAACCTTAATCAACCATTACTGCTGGTTTTAATTTCTCTGGACAAGCAGAGCCTGAAGTTGTGAGAAGATGCATAAATTACTGAGCTGACTTACAGAGTAACACATGTCTGTAGAGCCTTCTTCATAATGAGTTCTGCCATTTTGTGTTTTAATGAGAATCTTAGATCAAGTAATGAAAATTAAGAAATACAGTCTATGCTTACTTAGCATACAGAATAATATGCAGAGATTATTTTCAGATGAGTTCTGGGCCAGTTTGTTCTCTGTCCATCTTTTTAGAGACAGTGTAATTTATTAACATGATAGAGTGGGAAGCACACAGCATAGTGTGAGCATAAAAGCAGCAGCACCCTTAGCATAAACCAAGATAGGGGAGCTTGGAATCATACCCAGATAATATATTAGAGAAAGTCTTCTGGTTTCAGTGACAAATAGTTACTTAGCAGAACAAAATTAATGATGAGCAATACAGTTTCATTTGCATGGTGTCCTGGTTTCATTAGATTAGTGGCTTGGAAAGCATTTTGGCACGTCTCAGGGAAGAAATGCCTAATTGTGGAGAACTGTTGCTGTGGTCAGATTTTCTTAGTTTTTCATACTAAAAAACAGTAGAACTTTCCACCTTCCAATTGCTTCTGTTCAAAAATAGAATAACTTTTCCCTATGTATATTTCTATTAAAAATAATTTTTCCCTTTGTATGTTTCAGCTGTGGAAGCAGTTATTGAGATGGGGAAGCTAGTGGAAAAAACATCTCAACGTGAAGACAAGCTGAGAGTGGATAAAAATACAGGCTTTAACCTCCTGAGTTTAGCTGCCCAAATTGCTTTAGAGGTAGAGCACATAAGGTTGTCTTCATTTCCTTTATTGGTCTAAGTAGGACAGCTGTAACCTCTATAACCTGGTCTACTTTTGGTATTTCTATGTATTTCATGCATTTCTAAGTGTTTGATGCTTCTGTGACCGAGGTCTCTCTCAAATGTGTTGTGTAATGCAAAGTAGAAACGGATTTCATGTATAAATAAATGTATTTTTTTAGTATTTCTTCAGGAAAACAAAGGATTCTGAGTGATGAATGTTGCTATCTGGAAATAACGTGGCATATTTATGTAAAATTTTCCTTAACAAAATGTTACATCTCTTTTCTGCCTCTGGGATTTGCTCTTTGTGATGGGGGAACCTGTGTACACAATACACATAAGTTAACAGTGAAAGTCTGAAAAATCAATTGTCCCACCTGTTTGCATCTTGATTGGTGGCTTGAGTGATATCTGAACTAGCTGATTACATTGACATAATCAGAGGGGACTTTTGCTTGCCTTTCAGGACTATAAACATATCACTGGAAGGCATGGAAGCCTTGCCAACTGGTACTGATCCTGTTCTTATGCATGGAATCACATGATCTCTCCTTATGCTTTTCTCTTGACCCTGAAGTGATTCTTTGCAGAGTCCTTTGTTCTTTTTACTGCTACTACACTGCACAGGCTTTGGGAATGTGCTATTGCTTGGGTTTTTGGTGGAAACTGACGTAGTGAAGTTTATACAAAACATGTTTTAATTTCTTTTCAGAATGAACAAGAGGTTGTGGCTATCAAAGCTTTGGAGTATTTGTCTGAACATTTACAAGACTGCCAGCAATTGTTTGCAGCTTTAAAGTAAGAATTCAGTATATTTGCAAGGAAACAGAATTTTTTATTCTGATTTGGTTTTCAAAAATAATTTATTACATTGAGGAGGGTGTAAAACAGAAGGGAAGAGGTTAATGAGCAGTCTTTGGTGCTGCAAACGTACCTCAAGCCTGAACGCTTAACACCTACAGATGTTCCAGGTCTCCCCCAAACAAATAGTATAAGCTGCTCTGAATTTTATGATTACATTGTGATTTGAAAAGATGACCCAACAGCAGCAGTGTCTTCTTATTGAAATATTCCATCATATTTATAAAACCAAATCCTGTGAGACAGATGTATTTGTTCCAATATTTACTTAAATCCTTTGTTAAAATAGATGTATTTTCTTGCTATTACATGATTTACCAAAATGATATTCAAAATAAAGCAATAGGATA
This sequence comes from Galbula dea, assembly GCA_013399015.1. NCBI lineage: Eukaryota > Metazoa > Chordata > Aves > Piciformes > Galbulidae > Galbula > Galbula dea. The sequence goes on along the minus strand of VWZX01003222.1, from coordinate 4,000,649 downwards.
GGAAATAGCATAATCTTATTCTCAGTTGGACACTTGGAATTCTTCTGATAGCAGAAGCTGGTAACATACAGAAAGGAAATGGGATCCTTTCTGGAAAATGAGCACAGAGTACACTGTTGGAAAAGACAATTCGTCATTGCTTGTTTTTCTTACGTTTAGGTGCTTGGTTCGTCTTAAGTTATCAAAGGTCATGGCAGAAAATGAAGAGCAAAGGTGAGTCTGTTTGCAAAGCCATTTTCTTATGGTGGTTCTGTTGTACAAATGGTGTAATATTGTCTTGCTGGGTTTATTTTCTTGCAGTGTAATCAAGAGATTTGTTTTTATGCTCCTGAAAATGCCATGCAGATGACTTCCCAACTTGACCTAATGCCATCGCATAGGAATATGTTTTGTATTTGTATAAGCTTTCCTTTAGCTGTTTGGTCTTTGCCTTCCTCTTTTATTAATGTATAAGACTGTCAGGTATTTTTGATGGGGAGTGTGAGCTAAGCAACCCCTTTAACTTTGACACTGGGATATCTTTCAGAAGTTCTGACTGAGAACTTGAGTAAGACCTCCCTTGCTGAAGAGTAGCCATTTCACAGATGCTGTGTGTCTTAGAAGTGAGAGAACTGTACTGTTGGGTTTTGTCTGTCAAGAAAACAGCAAAGTGTCTGTGAGGTTTGAAGTTTAACCTGCAGCCCAACAACTGAGAAAATCTCCCACTGCACTTCTGAATGGCCTTCACTGCTGCAAATCGACACAACATTTTGCAGGCTTTCAGTACTCCTTCTGCATCTTCAAATGCTATGTTTCTAATGCCCAAGATGTTTATCAGGAGAAGACTTGTTACATCCATTAGTTGTAGAGATGCTGTATTCCAGCATAGGTAATGTGTTCTCTTGTGAGAAAGTAAATCAGACATTTTTCTAAAATGTAGTTTTTCCTCCATTCTAGAGACGAGGATGCCAACTCAATGCTGACTTATTTGACTTTGGGTATGTTTTTGTTTTATTTACTTTTTCTGTAGTTCTTCCATCTGTGAACATTTTATAGCATGATTAGGTCCATACAAACGTTTATTTCAGTCTAGGTTCCCAGCTTCCCACTGAAATCAGTGACAATTAAAAATGGAGATTGATCAGTGCTGTTTAGTTGGATCTCAGTGCTACAGGCCTTTGCTATGGAAAGTTTGCAGGATAGTGTTGGAAAAACTTTTTTTAGTAAAACCTATACTTAGGAGCTTCTGTCAGACAAAGGGGCAGTTTCTTCTAGGCAGTTTTGCTTGGTATTTGGGTACAAGCCACAGCCTGTGTGGCCTCAGGTAACAGTCTCCTGCTCTGACTTCACTGGCAAAAGCAAAGTTAGTATCTAGTTGCAGGGCTACCACATAAGGAGGAAGGTTGGTTGTGTAAACTGAATTAACAGCATAACTTTCTACTGGCATTAGTTAAATGCCAATGGTGGTCTTGCTATTTTAGCTATATTAAAGGGAACATTTTTAGAATTAAGTTAATGCTACATATTTTTTTTGCTATGGGAAGCTTAGAATACTGCAAGCACTAGTAGTAAATTGCTGAAAGACAGAAGAGGCTTGTCAAAATTGGTTTCTAGTTTTAAATTCTGCTGTCCATTGTAAAAGAATTCTTGTTTGCATTGGAAAAGGGACAGGAGGTTTGTAGAGGACTTTGTCCATCAGAAGCAATACTTACTTTCACTAAATCTTTTTTTACCTCCCTCCTCCTGTCTTGAACAAGAAAGTTAATGAGATTGTAGAGCTTTTTCTATGCTAGCCATTCTTACTGCAACTAGAAGAGAATGAAGACTAAAATAAATTAAAAGTTCCTTGAAGAAATTCCTGTTATTAAATTTAAAAACCCTCAACTTTTTGTGAAATTAAGTAAAACTCCTCTGCTTTAGGCTGCAATGTCAGTAGAACTTGAAGAGGCAGTACTTGTTGACAACCTTATAAATATATTTTATTTTAAATGGTGTTTGAAGCACCTTTTGATGTTTTTCATAAGCTTCTATGGCATATTAGATTTAAGTTGTGAGAATAACTCTCTTCTTTCAGAATTATATGGGAATTTTGGAAACTTGTATTTTGTAGTGCAGTTATTAAACTGGGAAGTGTTCTAATCTGCTCAGAATGTTTTTCTTATGTATTGAACAACACATTTTCTGCAGCTCACAAGAGGCTTGCTGGGTCTTTCACAGAAGAGGACTTTACAGGGGACATGAGGGTCCTTGAAGCTCACTGGTTTAGAAAAGTTGGTAGGTGTCACTCTGAAAATATAAACTGAATCCTCTCCAACTCCACTCAAACAGATCAAGGAATAAAGAAGTGTTTAAAGTTGTATTAGATTTACAAAGCTTGTCACTTTTGCCAGTTGCTGCCTTAACTAGTCTTAAAGCTCTCCTGATACATTTTCTGTCTTCTTGAAACTATCTGATGTGGCTCGTGCTTTAAGTTGGTTATCAAGACAAATACTCACACAAGAGCTATTTGACTGATAGGATAGATGATGCATTGTTACCCTCACAACAGAAATTGCTGGTCTGTGTCCCTGATACAACTCTTAAGAGTTCACCATTTTTCTCTTAGTCAGCCCTTCACTACCAAGACCGTATACTACTCTGAATAAACAATTCAGAGACTACAAAAACATGTCCTAGGGAATAAAACATGAAAGTTTGAATCTGCAAAGTCACTGTAGAATCCAAACACTTAATTGGGTCAGATTCTCATACATAAATCATTTGACTGTCTTTAGATGGCTTATCCTTTTACTAGTCAGAATTGTGTGTTTAATTGCTCCATACATGACCCTGCTGGGGTAAAATGCAGCATGGCTCAGAATTTTGTGGACTTCTTTTTCCCCCTTTTTTTTTTTTAATTTGTCTTGGAAATATTGTTCAAGGCTTTTATTCAGATACTAGTTATGTTTACTAACATAAGAAAACACTTCTTCCAGTTCATTCTTTTGTGGGTAGGGTATGTAGTAGAATGGATACTTAGTTATGATTAAATTATTAAAACAAAATGTGGCAGCATGAATAAGCTATTTTAACACATCACTAATAATGATATTTCTTGCTGCTGTTGATAATAATTTGATTATGAAATTAGATTGTAGAATGTGACCTGCCTATTAAGATTAGATGTGTATACCCATGACACCAAAGATTTTTATTTTAGTCTCCATTTTTTATGTCTTTATTAGCTTGGAATTTAGCTGTACAGTTCAGGGGCTGCCCTGAAAAGATGAGGGATTTTTTTCTCCTATCTTTCAAGGTATGTACACTTGATAATACTATCTCTGATTGAGGAATATTGTCATCTGTCTAGTTACTTCAGAAGCTACATCCATGTTCTCAGGTATCTCCCTGGAAACATGCTTGTATGCTCTAAAGATGGAGCACTTTTGTCAGCAGGAGATTGACATGTAGTACAAAATGTAAGCATTACTGTCATGCTTTACAGTCTACTGCTTTCACTTAGACTTCAGTGAGAGCTTTTGAAATTAAATGGATTCTGATGTCTGGGAACTTTGCTGTTATTATTGACATGTTAAGTACTTGAGTCCAAATCTCCATACAGAACTTCTACCAAACTGTCAGTTTTGTATGTGTTTGTAGAAGGGGGACTCCAACACTGCTTTGCACAAGTAAAATTGCAATACAGATCTATACCTTTCCTGCCTGATTACTACAAGTGCCACAGAGGAGACTCAGAAATCATTTGTTCATAAGCAAATTGCTTTGTATGGGCAGACTTTTCATTAGCTTTTTCCATTTCTGGTGTCAGTTGTCCCAGTTTTGTCCTTCTGACAAAGCTGTTCTAATTGCCCAGAAGACATGCCTTTTGATGGCAGCTGCAGTTGATCTGGAAATGGGGAAGCAACAAGTAACATCTTCTGAACAGGTAGGGCACTGCTGTAGCTGATTCTGTATGTAGCAGTGTAGCATTTTTTGTTTCCATTTTGAAGTCTTAGTTTTTTCACTCAGAACAGTATATTGAGAATGTAAGCTTGGGAACCTCTCATCATTAATTAGAATCAAAGCACCTGGTGGTTTCCAGACAATTGTAAATGTTGGGTTTCTGTAAATTAGTCCTGTTGACTTCAGTGGATTTGAACAGGCTTGTATCAGCAGAGTCATGACACTACCTTCTCATAGAGGAATTTCAGTCTGCTTTATTTATTATGTAAGGAGTCTGCTGCTAAACATTGGTTGGTCAGGCAGATAATTACTGCATCTTTATCCTGTTGGCTGAAAGTAGTTACTGGTATGCCTATATGTAGGATAAAGCTCACTTTGTTGTTGTTGTGCCTTTTTTATGTGCTTATATGTGCTTTTATTTGGGGTGTCATACTTACTGTGGTAAGAAGGTTAAGGAACAGATATGGTGGTTATGAAGGAAGTACAGATGTCTGCTGTACAGTGATGTAGAAACAGTTTTGTGGAGAGTAATGCACAGCAATGTTATGTTGTGGGATTTAGTGGCTTGTCAGTCTGAAGAGCACTGTTTTATGCTTGGAAGTTAAAATAAGTGATGTCCCATAGGAGCCCATATGGTTCTTTCTGGACCAATGGAATGCTCAGTGTGAAGAGGCTTTGTCTGAGGTGTGGCTCTCTTTTTCAGAAGGGATTAAAAACCCAAACCAAACTGGTAACTGTTGTAGATGATGCAGTTAGGCTGATTTGTAACTTATTTTACAGTTAGCTGTAAAGATCCTGATGGCTGTGACATGTATATTCCTTTTGCTTTTGAAACCATGGCAAAAATAACTTTTTAAATTTTGTAAAATAGACAGAGCTTTTGACTCAGGCTCTTCAACATCTTCAGGCATGCAAGGAGATCTGGAAAGTTCTGAAATTAACAGGTAAGCCAGAAAACGTGACTGTTCTGCACCTGTAACTCTTGGATTTCATTGTATTTGTGAAATAGATAGCAATATGATAAAAGAAGGGGCAAAAGCAGCTACTGTTTTTTGTGTCGTTGCAGACTTTTTATTGTACAGGTGCTGCGAAGTGTGGAATAGTCAGCATGAAGCTGGGTTGACTGTTATGTCTTAAATACTAAGCAACTCAGAGTTGCTCTTGCACTGTTCTAGTAGTTTTACTATCCTCTTTCCATATAAGGCATACTTTGAAGTGCCAAACTCAGCATCTCAGCTGTCAGCTGAAAGCATGCCAGTGTCTGGTAATATCTAATACAAATTGACATGGAACAGTCAGGGGGAAAAAAATGTCAATTTTTTTTTTAATGTGGCCAGCAGGACTAGGGAAGTGATCATCCCCCTCACTGGTAAGGCCACATCTTGAATACTGTTTTCAGTTTTGGGCCCCTCACTATAAGACAGACATGGTGATTGGTGGGGTAGTGCTTTGGACATAGGAATTTTCTGTCCAAGATTGCTTCAGAGTTCCACTTGCTCAACTGTTAAATCTGGGTACCTTAATGGTTTTCCTGCCTATAGGAAGCAAAATTTCTACCTTATGGTAAACTTTGGCTTTTAGAAGAGAAATCATTACATATAGGCAATTCTGTCTTTTCTATAGGAGATTTTGCTAAAGACCCAACAGACACATTGTTGCTGCTTTATGAATTTGAAGCGAGATCCAAACTGAATGATCCAACACTCTACAACCTCATGGAGTCAGTATGGGAGCAGCCACAAATAGAGGTCAAGACACTAGAAATCATTGCCTGTAAGGACTGCATTTGTACATTCATTCATGATATCTTCTTCATGTCATGAAAACCAGCTTTTGTTGCTCTTTCCTGTTCATTTGGAGTGACCAGGATTATCATGTATTGTGCAGCATGCAGAAAATGCATCTAACCATATATATTTTGTCCTGAAGCAAAGATGCTTAGGATCTCAGCAACATTAGGAGATCTGTATTCTGAAATACTGCACTGTGGATGATGAACCAGAAATTGTGACATCTTTCCATTTCTAGACCCTGAGATATTTGTATAGGTTTTGAGTCTGGAAAAGATTCAGATAAACTTCTATTAGCTCCAAAATGGCAAAGGCCAGAGAATGACCCTAGCTGATTCGTGCCCCAGTACAAATGTTTTTGGATGTGGACTTTGGATAGATATGCAGTTTCAACTCGAAGTTATCATAGTTAATTTGTAAATAACACTTCTCTGTGCTGTTACCATACATTCATCACAAAGTTCTACTCATGCCTCCTTGAGAATCTAGAGTGGTATCCAAGGAAGGTGAATGTAATGAGAGCTACAGTGGCAGGTCTTCGGAGGGGATTTGGAAGGATTGCGTGAATACCTACTTACCTCCCTTGTCTTCAGGCAGTATGCACCTGAGCATGGAAACACTGTACTGTCATCCTGCTGCTGTCTGATTTTTCCATCCAGATTTTCATGTTCAAGGAGAGAAACAAAACAATACTCTCTACTTTAGACACTTCCTCCCACCACAGTATTTTTGAGTTTTTGCACCAGAAGTAAAAAAGTGAGAGTACTTGTAAATTGCAGATTTCTGCTGTGTAGTCCTCATTGATGATGAGCACAGTAAGAAAGTAGTAGACAAGCACTAGCTTTTGACCAGTGCAGGCATTAAACAAACCTCTTTTCAGTTGTTTATCACAAAAGATCTGGCAAGATGCTGTACTTTATTTTAGAGACCAATGAGATTAAGTTTGGCTCCAGTAATTTCTTTCTTCTTCTTCTCTTTCTTTTGCTTTTAAGCATTAGCAATGGAGTCTCCAGCTTGGTATCCTGTACTATGTAAGAAAGCTCTCAAGAGTGCACTAAACCTTCACAGGAAACAGACTGTTATTGATACTGTGAGATTTAGGTTAGTGTTATCACATAGCCTTGCCATGAGCCTGTGACTGGAAATGCTGACATAGAATAAAGCCTGCAATATGACAAAAAGTGGATTTTAGTTTATGTGCAAGGTTCCACTTCTTGCTGGCCAACCAATGTACCTCTCAAGTGTGACTATCTAGTAGATGTCTTAACTGCAATTTGTTTACTTGGCATACTTTCTGAAACAGTCATATTTCCAATAAATGAATCCACTGAGGAAGGAAAATGAAAATTGGATCCAGAATAGGACTCTGGCAGTTTCTTGTGAGGAAGGTGCTCATTTCAGATGTTACTGTGCAGTAGTGAACAACATATTTCAAAAACAATGAAGAAAAGAGAAAGGAAGAAAGCCATGAGTTCTATATTAGTGGTATGATACCATAGTGTGTACATGATTTATTTTGCTGGGTAACTGGCTCTCTAACAGCTGTACCTTATGAAACCTGAAAAACAGCCTGGTATGTGTCCTTCTCTCTCACTTGTATCCCATAAAGGATTTTATTCCTTCTGCCTGAATTCCTTGCAGTAATGACAGGGCAAAGGCAACTGGTAATACTGCCTTTCTCAATTCACACTGAGAAAGACAGACTGTTTTCAGAAACTCTGTATTTGTTAACTAATTTTTTGAGGATGCTGACTGCTTGGTTCTTGTTGATGAAATCAGAAAAGATCCTTTTTTCCTTGCTGTCATATGTAGCACCATAGAAAATAATGTGTCTTTCCTTCTGTGTTACTTTAGAGCACAGCAATGAAAATAATGGAGTAGTTGGTGTTCTTGGCTCTCTTTTTGCATAGTTTGTATGAATGAGATCTGGTACTAGCAAAATGTGTGTTTCTACTATAAGAATGTGAATGTAGTAAGCACCAAGGTGGGCATATCTGTCTGACAAACAGGAGATGTGCTGCTGATGCTAAGAAGTAGCTGTTACTGCACATGGTATTTAATGTTTTCTCTTTTTTTCTGTTTCAATTCTCAGCAAATGCTTACGTAGTTTGATTAGTCTTTCTCTGCCAACTGGACTAACAGACTTGGATGCCTGTGTCCTGCAGGAGGTGTGGGACTACTTTGAAGATGCTCTGAGCATAGTCAGCAGCACAGTAGGTTGAACAGGAAAACAAGGCTGGGAGATGATCCTGAGTGCATGTGTTAAAAATTTAATCACTCAGAATAATTAGGAGACTGAACATTATATAGTGTTATGTGTAGAGTGGCTAAGACTTCTTCAGTAAAAGATACACTGAAATTACCTCAAAAGAAGTGCCTCTTGGGTATTTATGACTGAATTATGAATTTTCCTGGATTTTGTAAGGGCTTTTCTAAAGATATTTAAGGCCAAATTTTCAGTGCCTCTTTTAGAAACATCTTCAGCTAGAGTAATCATCTGTCTTCCTCCTGCTTTCTACATTCTTATGCTGAATATGATTTTTTAAAATGCAGATTACATTTCCAGTTCAGTTTAAAAGTGGTTAAAATTTGGATACCATTCTTGCTTTTTTCCAGCTCTGTTTTATTAAGTGTATTTGGGAACTTACTATGTTACTGTTTTTTCCAAATGACCTAGAACAAGATTCCTGTGCTTTGACTCTATCAAGTCCTTCCAGCCTGTATTAACAGTTTGCATGGCAAATAAATAATTACTTGTCTTTCTTTTCCCCAACTGAATCAATTCCCCACCAGGTTCAAAATATTGTTGGGTAGCTTGCTGTCTCTTCTGCAGTTACAAGGACAGATTTCACTCTGGCAAGGCATTGCCACAGTGCATAGAGATACTCTGAAGACATAAGAACTGCTGCTTCTAATCTATAGTGAGAGTGGTGTTTTGCTCTTCAGTATTATTTGGATAAACTGGAAATACCACAGCAGCAAGTTCAGCCTGTCTGCAGATAGGCTATTAGAAAACAAACTTCCATTCTAGCATCATTCCAAGTCCAACAGAATTGTATTTTCTGGCCTAATCAGTAGGTAATTGCTGCATGACTTACCCATGTTGGAAACAAGCTGTTCAACAGTAGTACAGATGAACTGTGAAATACAGGATGACTCCGAAGGAATTGTGCTTTGCTTAGGAGAAAACCAAACTAACAAGAAAACCAAACCCAAAATATTTTCTCACTCTAAACTCTCATTCACTCTTCACTTGTCAGGTTTAAAGTGAAAAGTCTTGTTTTCTGATGAGGTGCTGCTTCTTGTTTGTTACTCCAGGATGCTTACCCACAGATGGAGATCCTTTGGTTAATGATAAGAGCCTGGAATACAGGAATATTTCAGTACACTGTTGGTAAATACAAGGAAGCTGAGCAGTGGTGTGGATTAGGAATGCGCTTCCTCAATCACTTAGGATCTCTGAAGAAAAGCTACGAAGGCCACGTAAGTCTGAGCAGATGATTTGAGGTTGTGGGATTGGATATTTGGCCTGAATCTGAGATATGGGTCTGGGTGAAGAAACCACTACAGATGATCTTTAAAGAGTTTCAGCAGAAGCATGGCTCCAAAATATTTTGGGGCAGCTTGATGCTAAAAGATTTTTTCCAAGTGAGGCCAGAAAGGTTTTGATAGACTATAGAAAGAGGAATGTAGTGTCCTTTTACTGAAAGGATTCTGTAAATGGCTAGCTAAACTTCTGACTATTTGTGGCCATGGGAGAACCCTTCAGTAAAGTCAAGGTTCTGTATTCAGTCAGCTGTTATAAGAGTACTTTAAAGCTTGGTTTCTACTGTAATCTGGTGTCTTATAAATAGTTAAAGCTAATGTGAATAAAATCATTAAAGCTTATCTTCTGTAAGGGAGAAATTTCAGGGCTAGGACCTCTGTAGAAAGCAATGGCACCTTTTCTTACTTTGCCATAAGTAAGCTTCTCTCTACAGTTTTTGGCTGGTGCTTCTACCTTGGCTGTAAAACAGTGCAGCCTGGCTGCTGTGTGTACTCATTCATTCTTTTTTATGTGAGTTAGATAATCAAGAGCTGGTCACAACTTTTAAGACAGTTACTAAGAATTGAGATCACTCCTTTCAAACCCCAACCATTCTGTGATTCTTTGAACCGTTTCTTGTCACTGATGTAAGACTCAGCTATAAACTGCTTTATGTCAGTATAAGTAAAAACACCTTTGTTAGGTTGCACTGATTTAACTGAGGTGTTTTTTTCCCTTAAAATACTGGTTTAAGTGTTTTAATCTGTGCCAAAATGTTTATATCAGTCTAAAATTCTAGTTTAGAAGCTGGTGTTAGTCTTTCACCTATTCTCTTGCTTCTGTTCCCTTTGTTGTGTTACCTAGTTGAATGTTACAACTTTATCCATTCCTGTTGACAACTATGGTGCTTATGTTCTCTAGATGATTGGTCTTTATAGTGAGGTTCTGGACAAATTGGACAGAGTAAAAGGATTTCTTCCAAATGAAGAAGAATAATGACAGCCACAACTGCAAAAAAGGAGCACAGCAGTCTCTCTTGGAAACGTTCTGCTAAATGAGGCCATTAGCTTTGCAAAGGCATGGGGTCATGGGAGCAGTGGAAAAGAAACCAAGATCTCCTTCTTGTTGGCAATTAAGTTTATGTACTTTTTAGGAAGTGTTTGTTGAATAAATATAATTGTTTCCCTCTAGGGGATAATTTTCATTCTCTGCAGCCATATAACAGTTAGAAATAAATACTAAACTTTTCCATGAGCTGTATCTGCTGTTGTGTGACAGGTTGGTTTAAATACCCCAATTTAGTAGTAAGTAGCAATGAGAACAATAAAAGTATTTCAAGACAAGGCATCTCCTCTAGGTGTCACAGCTGTCTTATTACATAAATATTTCTCAGACTGTTTAGTTTTTCAGTCCATTTCAGTATGGCTAAGAATCCAGATCTATTTGCCAGTTTCACAGTTTAGTTAGAATGAAAGAGCAGGTACTATTTAGCTCACAGAAAAAGCTAAAGTTTTGACTAGGTACTGCTGTTTATAGACTGCTGTGATGGATGCAGTCCTCCTGTTGAACTAACTGACCTTTGATCCAGGCAGATGCTCAGCAAGTAGGCCTAATCAAAGTTAATCCTGTTGTGTGAGGCTATCAGTAGAACTCTGCAGCGACCCCAATGGTGTTTGGCTGGAGACTGGACAGGTAACTGGGGTCAGACTCTTCTCCCGGGTTACCAGTGAGAGGACAAGAGGAAATGGCCCCAAGTTACACCAAGGGAGGTTTAGATGGAGTATTAGGAAAAATTTCTTCACTGAAAGAGTTGTTAGGCATTGGCACAGGCTGCCCAGGTGGAGTCATCCTCCCTGGAGGTGTTTAAAAAATGTATAGATGTGGTATTTAGGGACATGGTGGTGATAGGTTGATGGTTGGACTTGATGATCTTAGAGGTCTCTTCCAACCTTAATCATTCTGTGATAAGCAGCTGAAACAGCATTAACAGCAGAAAATATGACCACAAATCAAACACTTTATAGCTGCAGCCATCAGGGCCTCTTGAACTTTCCCTCCATAGCAGCTGGTTGCATGGCAGTAATCTTCCCTTGAATAGGGTTGCCTCTCAGGGTTATCTCTTGAGGCTGAGTGATGCCTTACCTGACACCAGACATTGATGGGTTGCTAAGTGACATCTTTTGCATGCCTAAGTGATTATCTTTGTATGTCATACTACCTTCAAGTTTCGTAAATAAATAGTAGACCACCAATCCATCTGTACTTACTAATATTTTACATACCTAAGTTTAATGATTAGAACTCAAGCTACTAGATTAGATCAGAGTGATCTCTGACTCTTCTTCTATGACAACTGCTAGATGTAATACACCAGTCACAATTCAGCACAAAAGTTCCCCCAAATCCACATAAAACAGAGGCTGGTGAGTGGGTGGATCTTACTGTTGCTGGGTTGAAGAAATAATACTCTCCCTGAAATTCACCATGGGTAGTGAGGAGTGTGGAGAGGTGGAGTGCAGTTAAGAAACGTAATTAGATCTATCCTGCTGCTGCTGTTTCAGAAGCAGGTTCAGAAATCAGAAGAAACAGGGCCTGAGTCATGTCTTTTGTATTGTAGCACAGGTGTGCTCTATGACATCTCTTGATGTCCTAACTCTGGGGGACAAATGGTGGTTGCCTTCTACCTGCATAGGAGCACAAGGTCATGCATCTGGTAATGTGCCCAGCCCTTCCCTAGGGAGAAATAAAGGTTACTGGAGTGGGAGGGAGCAACAGTGCACTCCAGTAAAGTCCTTTTGAGTATTTGGGGACCAATACTGTGGGGTTTAATACTTAGTATAGGAGTTTTTGATTGGGTTTTTTTGGTATAGGAGTTTTTGATTGTTGTTGTTGTTGGGGGTTTGTTTGTTTTGTGAAAAGAAACTGCATTAGTTGTAGTCCATTCTGAAAGCCTGTGTGCTCTGGAAGAAGTGCTTAGTAGCGTGCTTAGTGCAGTGCTCAGCACTGAGAAGTAATTTAAAAAGTCAGCTGCATTGCAGTCTCTCTGTGCTTGGTATTTGTCTTCTTTTCACAGTCTTGAGTGAAACAAATACCTGTGATTTATCCTTTTTGTACTAGGCACCACTTTGCATTCTACAGCTGAGGCTAGAAACCATCCCCTAGTGTAGTTACCACATCCTCATGTCTGTTACACAGCTCGATACAGAGTCATTTCCTGAAGGCAGGTACATACAGGTAAGTCAGTGGGGCATTTACAGCAACATGAAGTAGTATGCAAAGCAAAGGTTAGCATCAGTTTCTGGATAATAGTGTGAGAACAGGACTCCCTAAAGGAGTGAGTTATATTGGAAGTGGCAATCGGGGAAACATTGGGACATTTGTAGGATCTGGTGCCTGTGATAGCAAGATACTGTAGCTGTGACTGATGCTGCTTGAGCTGTGTGTGTTCTAGAGAGCGTATTGTGAAGTGTCTTCTTGTTCTTCAGGCTCGTCTAGGTAGAATTATGCATTGGTAGGAACAGGAAGGTACCTTTGTGGAAATAGTCAAGCAGGATGCAAACATCAAAGCAAAAATAATTGTTCAACTAGAGGTTATGTATGTGTTATCCTGAAGTCTACTATAGGGCTGTTAGGCACAGGTTGAGGTGGTGTAAGCAGTGGAAGGCACTCCTACTGAACTTCAGTGGCATTCCATTTATAGCACCTCGACAGCATGATACAGGCAGGATGCATCTGTTCAGAGTAAATTGTCTGCCTAGTGTGCTTGGTTCCCCAGGTCTAATTTGGATCTCTGTGAGCCACTGCTTTGACATCTTTAATGCACAGTGTGCTGTCTAACTAAGAAACACCTTTGAACCCATAAAAAGTCAGGCCTCAAATACCAGAGATAATTCTTTTGGAGTCAGAGTTTTTGGGATGTATGCATTTCATTAATGCAGGGACTGTAAACAATGCCAGGGTCAAAGGTATACATTGCTGCCTGTATTATCTCTTTGGTGCCTTCTGGGCCAACTTTAATTACTGTTCTCTGTTCTGTTCTGACTTGCACAAACACATAAGCAGGTAAAGGTGTGACACAGTACCAGACGAGAAGGTCACGTTTGCCCAATAAGCATAGCAGATAATTACATATAGCCATAGAAGGCAGGAAGCATTTAAATGCCTTTTTGCCTAGAGCCAGAATTGTTTGAATTCTTTCCTTGGAGGTGCTCAGTTTTAGTGTTTCTATGCTACAAACTTTGCTAAGGAGTTCAGATCAGATCAGTTGCAGACTCTGCTGATAGTCCTTCTCACCTCTGTTCTGTACATTTTTGCACTGTACATTTTATTCCAGGCTTAGTATTTACCATGCTTTAAGTAGGGCAAGAATCCTCTCCTAGTTGAATCAGACTGGTTTTCCAGTGACCATTCCCGAGAGGTAGTTTGTGTGCAGTTACTCTGCTTTGCAGGTGTTTGTGCACTGAGTTTGCTAGTGTAGATGCAGCTGGTCCAGTTTATAGTTTACTAGGCTAAATGTTTTATAGTTCACTAGCCCAGCTAGGATGACTGTAGGATAGAAAATCAGTGCTGCTTGTTTCTCCCCCAGTCTTCTCTTTTTGTTGATCACTGCTTTGTTGCAGCATTGTTTTGGCTTAAGAGTCTGAATGCTCATCCCGAGATATTAAGAGGTTGCTTCAGAGGGTGGTGTTGCAGCAGCAGTTTCTGACTTACACAGTATTGCAGAAGCTACAAGGTGTGCTGGACACTTGCTCTGTAACTTCAGTTTCTCCTTGCTTATGAGAACATAAATTTATCCTCTAGGTTAGTAGTGCACACATCTCCCTGCTTTCCCTAGCCTGTATTTTATGGCCTTTCTTTTTGCCTGATCTGATCATTAGTTTGGGAGCATCAACAGCCTACAGGCATAAGGGAAATACAGTATCACTTAGAGAATGGATCCAGGGAGAAAGTAATTTTACCACCCACCACTAAGATGTGGCTGCAGGTGTCCTGCCCAGGAAAAAAGGCCTTGCTGCAAAGTCTGGGAGTGGGGCATGGCAGAGGAGATAGAGCCATAGCTGCTGAGGCCTAAAGCCCCTTCTGTCTCCTTGCACCCCAGAGGCAGCTCCAGTAGAAGCACTAGCTCTCCAGCAGCTTTCCACTTCAGGTGCACCTTGGAGTACCTCCTAAGATACAGTTTGAGAAGAGCTTCACTGTTGTTCGTGCTGTGACCACAGTGAGCGTTCTGGAGGGGCAGGAATGAAGAGGGGGGTGATCAGGACACTTAGAACTGATCACAGTAATCAGAAATCAAGGTAATTGGAAGAGGGCTGAAGCTCATTAGAGGATTGGGTAGAAGCTTTTATCAGGCAGTACACTGGAACTCAGGGAGAAAATACCACTGTCACCCCTGTGGGCCCCAAGAAGGTATGGTGATAGTCCCACAGTGCTCCTGTGTGCTGGCACCAGTAACAGATAGTGCACTGACTGACCCAAACAACTTCATGTTGGGTTTTTTTTCCTTAGGGTTAGAAAAGAAAAAAAGTCAAGCAACATGACCTCACTTTGGAGGCAAGGGATATAAATAAACACTGAAGGTCAGGGGGCACCTAAGGATTTTTCAGGACACCTTTAACATGATGATAACTTCACCTGCTTCACAGCAGATGCTTTAGTGCCATGAATCCTGCTGTGACAGCTTGAGTAAAGCAGAGAATAATAGTCCTTGAAGGTTCTGCTGCCAAGCATTAGCAAAGAAAGCTGTATCTAAGCTGGCCAGGTGCCTGCATTTCAGGCCCTATTGGGGAGAGAAATTTTTGAGAAAACTATTATTAAATGCCTTTAAAATATCTCCTCCAATAGCCTCACAGATCTTGGGCTCCTCTGCATAACAAGTGCCAAGAGAGTTAATTAACCAGAGCTGCAGACAGAAGCATGGTTATTTCTCTATAGCACAAGCAGCTTATCCTCTAATTTTCTAGAGGGGTCTTAGGGCTGATTAGTTTCATGCCTGTTGCAGGCATCTGTAGAATGACATCTTGGGAAGCAAAAAGGACCAACCCCCTATATATCTGCAGTGAGACAGGATCATGGATAGGAACAGGACAATGTTCTGTTATGCTATGGTCCAGAAGGGCTTTGCTGAGCAGTTTGTCCTTAGCCAGAAAAACAGCTCCTTAAAATGCTCCTTCAGAAGAGCAAGTTCTTTTGCTTCATGCCACCCTCATTCTCTTAGCATGTCAGTCTTCAGTGGTTGTCTCCACCTTACAGAAGTGACGTGATTTATCTGAGAATGTAACCCTGTGTTCCTTCCCCCCCTGGAACCTTACTCTCTCACTGCCAGAGCAGATCAAGGTGCTGCATCAGCTCAGAACATATCCTGGATTGTTTAGGGAGAAGCATCAACAGATCCACATACTGCAACCCAAAGTTGCTGGAACTCACTCTGTGGAC
Source organism: Galbula dea (assembly GCA_013399015.1). Taxonomy (NCBI): domain Eukaryota; kingdom Metazoa; phylum Chordata; class Aves; order Piciformes; family Galbulidae; genus Galbula; species Galbula dea. The sequence continues at coordinate 3,984,980 of VWZX01003222.1, read as the reverse complement.
TGGACAGACAACCCTGGCAGCTACAGTGGCAGCTGTTAACAGTCAATGTTCCTGTGTTGCTTTATGTCAACAACTTCATTATTCCCAGTGCATCACTATGTAAGGAATCAGTTTGATTTTGGGGAGTGGTAACGCTAGCATCAGATCTGCTTAGCAACTGTTTTATCTTCTAGTGTTTTATGGACAATCACCACAACACTGTTACTCTGATCAATTAAAGGAGGTTTGTAAACTGTGTTGTATTTGAGTTTCATAAATTGTGAACTGTCTTCAAACTGTATGCCCATTCCCAGTACAACACTCCTGTTCTCCTGAATTTCACTTCTCTTGTATGCAGTTTGAAAGGAAAAAAAATCCCAATATTTAAAACCCCAGACTCTCTCAACCTTTCAATTAGCTCAGCTAAATGACAGCAGATTCAGATAGGAATGTATACCCCAGTAATGGCATTTGTCTCCAGAGAACACTCCTGTTCTCTGCACTTAAAGATAGCAGAAAAAATAGTAGTTGTCTTTACAACTGCTTTCTTCTGTCAGATGTCTAAACATGTTAAATTGTAAAAAGATGCTCTATATTAGCTGGACTATATGGTTACTTTGCTGTCTTTATATCCAATATAGGAGCAGTTATGTAGCAGCATATAAGCCCTATTATTTGATCTGCATTTTTAAAGGAAACTCCCCACAATTCAAGCTATGACTTCAAACACATTCATGGTGGCAAGTCAACAAACCAGAGTCAGCCAGTATTACAACAATCCAGCCAAAGGAACTTTTCAGGCCTGGTAACAGCTATCAGCAAACCCACTTCTTTCCTTTTTTAAAAGAAATTCCTTTTCCTTTAAGGCAACTTCTCAGTGACCTCCTTATACTTACAAAAAAGCATTTTTTTTAAACCACTGTCAACATGTTTGCTGTGGAGAAGCCATATCAATAGTTGTTAAGATCAGCACCAAAAAAACAGATCTAGCACACAATGAAGGAGTCAACAACATGGTCTCAAAGACAGAGTTCTTTGCAATTCTCTGTTTATTAAAAATATATGTCTCCTTGGAAGAAACACTGGTAATCAACTAGTGTTGCCATGATCGATTCGATACTGTCAGCTATGCCATGGAGTACAGCATGTTGTTCTCCATGTAACTTGATTAGAGGGAGACAGGCTATTAGGGAGAAAGAAAAACAAAACAAAAATAAAACCAAAAAAAAGGAAAAAAAAAGAAGACAGGAATGGCATGACTAGCATCTTAAGGACTTTTGTTTCACTTACTCCACTTCTCCAGGGACCGATGTTCATAGCAGCTGGGCAGGGCCAGTAGGGCAAGGGGCTGGATGCTGAACAGGAAGCCATTGCCCAAGTTCACTCCTTTAGGTCTGGTCACACTGACAGCAGAATCCTTCTTGGCCTCCGCCATGCTAGAATCAGCATCTCTTCTACAGCACTGCTTTCTGTCCCAGGAAGGTGCTTGGTCCCTGCAGGGCTCCTTGTGATGCAGGATGAGTAGACAGCTTCTTGCCAGGTAGTACACATACAGTCTTACAGCAGTTCTTGTTCACACTGAAAACCATGGCCTATGTGCAGCATGCACCAACTGACACACTGATAACTGCTTCCTTCAGAAAAGGGACTGGTGCCCCACACATTCATTTATCCCTATAAAATAGCAGGAGGGAGAATGGGCCAAAACTTACCTGCTCATGCTCATCTGGTGACCTCCTTTGTTCTGCCGCTTGGCACTGTGTCTGATAGACAGCATTCCCCAGTTCTCTGCAAGGTGGGAGCACTCTTCTACCCAGCAACGCAGTTCCTTCTCAAAGGCTGTGCAAGTGTCCCCCCCAGATTCACACAAGGCACTTATTCCCAGGACAGAACAAGTGTTGAAGCCAAAGACATTTATCAGCTTAGGGCCAACAGTCTCAACAGCAATGGTCACCTGACTTGCAAAGTGCCAGTGCTCAGCAGATGGGTACAGCTCTGTACCCACCTGCCCCACAGACTTGTGAGTACAGGCCACCTAACTTAAGTTTCCTAAGGTGACCTTCCAAGAGGGAGCAGAACCCTATTTCAGAAAGAGGATTTATGCAGAGATGTCGAGAGACAGAATCAGGGGAGGTGGCCATGTGTTCACTTGCCAAGCCTCGGCTCCCAGAGAAGCACAGCTTGCTGTGCTGGGAAGATGGCCACTGGGAAGGCCACCAGCACCACCTGAATGCAGAAAAGGGAGGAATTTTAACACAGAGCAATTCTGATAATTTGGAGAAGTGTGCGCATTCATCCAAAGCATGGCTGGGGGCTTTTCCTGCCAGTGGTTATTGGAAAAGGGAATGCCAGTGTGCTGCCACAAGTCACCTGCACCCAGAGATACAAGGCCAGCCCAATGTCCCAGGCTTTCTACAGCAGCAGAGGACAGCAAGTACATTAGTTCCATGTGGCCAGTAGAGTATTTTCTAATTAAACACCACAGATCTAGATTTCATTTACAATAGAGCCAGCTTAAAAAATAAGTTAGAAAAATGGATTTTATACCCATTCAATTCATGATTAATAAGAGAAAAATGGGAAAATGAACCAAATGAATAAAAAAAAAAAAAAAAGGCCAACACAGCAACACAATATGGTTTTGGTTTAAAAGTCAGCTTAAAAAAAATAGAACCAAAAGGAAATCTCTCATGCAAACACATAAAAGTAGCATGTAAAACAATGTGCAATTTAATATGTAGTATCATCCATCCTTTTGCTCTGCAGTCTCCTGCTCAGTCTCTGTCTCCCAGCCTCATTAACATCAGCTGTGGCTCCTTGCTGTGTTACTCTGGACCTCTGGTCCCTCCTCAACAGGCAGCACACCAGTCTCTGTTCTGCCTCACAGACCCTGGGGCAGCTGGCAGGAGGCTGACCCCAATAGAAGATGCTTCTGAAGCACCTGGTACCATTTTGAGCTCTTCCTGCCCAAGTGGACTCCCTACACCCAGTGGTTGGGACAGAGAAACTGAAAGATCATTGCAATAATACAGTACCTTTTAAGAGAGGTCCCTCAGGTTTCCTAGTCCNTAAAATAATAATAATAATAATAATAATAATAAAAAGTGACTTTGAATGGGTTCTCATCTGTCTCTAATGGATCAGTGGGAAGGTCCATGCAGGAACGGTGGGAACAGTCACGTGATGAATCAGTTCATCCCAACAAAAGAAACAGGACTAGAAAACGCAATTTTGTGACGATCTAAAAAAGGGGGCAGGAACAGTTTTCATATCCTTCCCCCTCGGGGCAGAGGGCGTGGGTGGGGTGGGACTTTGGAGATCTTCTGCTCACAGGGAAGCAGGTGGGGGACATCTTCAGAGTTTCTCTGGGGATGGGACCCAGATGTAGTGCCCAGACTGGTCCTCAATGATCTGTTTTATTTTGCTGTAAATCTCTTCAAGAGAGTCTCCTTGTATGATGGCTGGAAGAGGAGAGAACAAGCAAGATCTTGAGCACCAGGCAGTGCTGCCCCTTCCCCGCCATGAACTATGGGAAGGGCCTTCACTGTGCACCAAAGAGGCTGGTGTGGTGCAGCCAACAATGAATGAATGAGACAACCCATGTCAAAGGAGCTGTAACAGGTGCACGATGACACAGAGGGTTAACCCAGCACGTCCAAGAGGATTAGCGAGAGCTGATTCCATGCTGGCAGAGCTCCTCACTTATGTGAAGTGCTGGCTGGGTTCTCCACAACAGGCTGCTAATCAGCTTTGCAAACTGTGTCACGCCAGCGTGCCAAGGCTGTGGGCAGCTGGCCCTGGCACTGCAGCTACTCCACCACGGTGAACAGCAGGGCCTCATGCAGATTAGCTGGTGTGCACCAAGTGCGTACCCCAAGGTGCTAGATTTGTCCATCCCCTCTGGTCAGCTGCTGAGGGCTCCTCATGTTTGTTGCTTCCTCTGCTGCAGGGTGGGAATCGCAGCACTGTCGGCTGGAAAAGGCCAGCTTATGGCTGTTGCTCCCAGTAGTAACTCTTGCCCAAAGACCAGCGACAGTCTCGCTGTTTAGTACAGACGCAACACAAAGCACTTCACAGTGCTTCCTACATCAGAGCAAGAAGATGCACATGGAGGGCCAAAGCTGTCTGGTAATTCAGCTTGCCTCTGTAGCCCAGCCAGGACTATCTTCCAGCATCTCTGTTTCCTCATTGTAAGTTCCTGGCACAGAACTCACCACAGAGACCACCTCTCTGCCCATCACCCGCTTCTTTCAACAATGGGTTCCAGCCAAGAGCATTCCCAGGTCAACTTCAAACTCACTGTCCAAGTGTGCAATGGCATGCCCAGGGTCTGGCAAAACCGTGGCACACACTTCCTTTACACTCCTCCTGGAAGAGCAGCCAGCAGCTCTGGAAGAACTGCTGCCTGGGACAGGAGCTCTGGGGAAAGCTTTTACCCTGTTTGTACCCACATATTAGCTCAGCTGAGATCCATTTTTGGAAAAGTGTTCTGCTTGGAATTTTTTCTGGTAGCTGTTAGGTGGATAATACAGGGTTTGGCAGGATTATCACTCCTAAATTTTAGAAGAAACAGTTACTGCACTGAAGTAAAAATGGAAGACTAGTTTCTCTGCCTCTTTGCCTGCTCATGATTTTCCAGAATTAATCATGTTACAAATATTAGTTCCTTAATACACAAGGAGTCTGTGTCATGAACAGCTCATCTCTGCAGGCACAAAGTGCCAGGCAGCTCTTGACTGGCTCTTCAGCAAAGACTACTTAGGAAGCCAGCCAAACTTCCAGTAATGTTTTGGGAGCTGTTTTGTAATAACTCAGGACAGTCTCCATCATTTAGGTCACTAGTTTTTTTATCTTTCCTCTTAAAAATAACTCTTTTCTCTTTTTTTGAAAATGCTCCTCTTTCCCCTGCAAATGGAATTGGATTTCCTGCAGCCTTGCAGTGCCCATAATCTATGCTGCACTTTCTTTTTTTTTTTTCTTATTTTTAAAAAATACTATTAAAGTTGGTGATAAGCTTTCACAAACTTGGAAAATCCTGCCTGACAACTTGTCTCTTTCTCTAGACCTGGTTTACTCTTATCCACTGATCTTGAAGCAGGCCCTCTGCAGAGCTCTGCTGGCAAAGTGCCATTTCTTTTTTTCCTTTGATGAAGCTGGACATTTTCCCATGACCCTGCAGTGAGACAGTGCTGGTAGAGAGGTAACAGCTGCCAGCTAGAAAAATAAATCAGATACAAGCCCGCTCAGGACACTCACCTGTAAAATACTCTCCAAACTCCTGCTCAAGTTTCATGGCTTTGTCAAAGACCTTGTTGGCCTGCTCGTACGTCTGCCTCCGGTTCATCTCCCTGCCATGTAGGAAAGAAACAACAACCCAGAAACTTAGCTCTTTTTCTCAGCAATGAACAGAAGCAAAAAATAGCTCATGGAGCCAGGGCGCATAGGAAGTCTCTGCATACCAGGAATTAAAGCTGTGCAGGACCTAGTTCTCAAAGGCAGGACCCTTCTCCACATGCTCTTTGCTGCCTTGGTTCTCATCTTAACTTCCAACAGTTTCTCCCACTGTCACCTCCTCACTCATTTCACCACAGCACAGAAGTTGACTCAAATTCAGACAATCCTCTAAATTTGCAAGACCACTGTAGAAGTTTCCTTGCTTTCCCAGACCCTGTCACCCCCCTCCTTACCTAGGTTCCCTCATCTCCACGTAACATCCAAATAAATCTGACCATTTCTGGCTTGAGAAGGGGTTTTCCCCTCAGTGCCAGCAGAGTCTCTTCTGATCTCAGAGTCTGTCTCTAACTAGTCAATCTCCTCACAAATAATATTATCTATCTGCTGCTGCTTGGAGCACACCTCTTTGGGGTGAACAAAGGGCTTTAAGCTGGAGCAATCGACAGAGCCTAGATACACCATGGCATTAGATGTGGAGGGACACCACAGAGACAGCAATGGGTCCAGCTCACCTTAACAAGGGACAAGTTCAGCACCAGCAGTAACCTCCGCTGCTTCATAAAAAGCAGAAGCAGCTGACATACAAACCCCTGACATGCCAGAGCCACTCGCCCTGGAGAGCCACAGAAGATGGTGTTGCACTTACATGAGAGCTTCAATAGATTTTGGTTTGATGAAAATGGCAATGGGATAAAGTTGTGCTTGTTGCAACCTCTTGATAGCATTGCCAGACACATCCAGGATGCAGTGTTTCCCCTGTAAAGGAGACGATTGGGATCAGACCTACCCACACAGTCTACTCTGTGCAGAAAACAGCTTGCTCATACAGATGTGCTTACAAAAGAGAGGAGCCACAGAGATGAAACACCAGTCCTGAGACACAAGCTACCTCCCAGCGGCCTCATGTTCATGCCTGTTTAGGGCAGGACAGCAGCAATGCAAAGGGACTGAATCTTTCTCTGAACATGTGAAGCGATTTACAAGCCACCGGTACACTCCAGTACTCCTGCGGAGGAAATGCCACTGCTTTAAGAAAGGCAGCCTGGCACTTTTGCTCTGCGCACTCCCGAGCACGAGGCTGGTGCTGCCAAGCATCAGGCTTTCAGATGGAGTTTAGATGACAGAGGTATGACACCAAGGTGGAGTAACACAGCTGAGGAAAGCAGCCACGTGGCTTGGCAGGACTCTGGAGGGAGGAGAGGCTTGTGCCACGCTTGCTTAATGTGAAAGGAGGGGAACTGCTGAATGTGTCTGGGTTCCTGGTCCCAGGAATGCTACCAAACACTCACCCTCTCTGCCACTGCCCGCACTGACTGAATGCTGGTCCCATAAAGATTGTCATTGAACTGCCCAGCCTCTATGAACTTGTTGTCCTGGATGTCTTTCTCCATCTGTTCACGGGATATGACGAAGTGGTAGTCCTGTCCATCCACCTCGTTCTCACGTCGAGGCCTGGTAGTGTCTGGAGGAGAGTGGGCATCATGAGCAAACCTGGAGTAACGCATGCCAAAACTCCTGGGATGGAAAAAACCCATGGCATGCTCCCAGCCCCATCCCCATGCCACAGGCTAGACTCTGCAAGTAGCAGAGCCACCACTTTCCACTCCCTCCAGCAAGGGCACTGAGGGCCAGCTTGGACTTACGGGGCACACAGGAACCAAACTTGTGTGGGAATTCAGAGATGAGGTCATCGTTAATTCGGTCTTTTGTTGGACCCAGGATGATCACCGGTCTCGCATAGTGAACTGTGAACAAGAACCACAACCTTTCTGAAACCCTGTCAGTGCTGCAGGCAGCTGACCCTACTGCTGCCACCTTTGGCATCAACTTGCCCTCTTCCCTGCTAGCAGTGGATGCTGCCTCTCACACATGCACCCAAAAATGCCTCCTCCACGTGAGTGTGTCTCCTCCTTGTCACAGTCAACATCTCCTTCCCATATGACCCAAACCAACTGCATGACTGTAGGAAAGGTGCTGAGGGACTCTTGGGTCACAGATCAGCAAAGCTGCTTCCTTGCTCAGGGTAGAAGCCAGACAGCCAGGACAGTGGGTTGTGTTACAGACCTTGGGGAGCAACAGGAGCCTAAGAGTCTGATCCATTGTCTGGCAAGGAGAGATTGCTGAGGCTGGGACTATTCAGCCTGTGAAACGATCTGCAGGTACCAAGCATCAAACAAGGTAAAATGCTGAGAGTTTGGGGGATCACTCTGCAGCAGGGAACTGGTCCGAGGCAGGGAGGATAATCCGGTCCTCAGCTGGAGACTAAAGCCCAGCTCAGTTTTTAGTTCTGGATCTCTCCCTTGGTCTTGCAGACCAGGTCAAAAGTCTTTTCTTTTGATTCAAAAGGGGCGATCAAGTTCAGGGAATGAAGTGGTGTGCACGCCTGGCTGCCCTGTTGCACACAACAGACAAAAACCTCAGTGTTCATCTGGCATTGTGCTGGCATGGTAGAGGAGGTGAGATCACACTGGTCACCCTGGCTGTGCTGGGGACACAGATGCCAACACCACAGAAGGCATGGGGCAGCTCAGTGCCAGGACTTACTTTCTTGCCGCGTCACCGGCTCATATGACAGGATGGTGTCCTCTTGCCCTTCTGCAAAAGATCCACGGAGAGGTAGGTGAGCATCCACAGCAGCCTTCCAGTCCCTTTGCACCCACAAGAACCTGGCTCCTGCCCCTGCCAACCTCCCACCCCATTATGTTGCCAGCTGATACGGAGTGTGATGGGCATGCAGTTACCATCCTTTGATCCACATTACTTATTCATGTCCCAGCTCTGGGTCAAGCCTACTCTTTCCCTCCCACTGCTGGGGTCCCAGGCTTGGGGTCCATTAGGACACACTGTACTCCCTGCAGGGTGCGCTGCAGATGTGCTGCAGATTTTTAGAGGACCCACTAGGGATAATGGGAGCATTCACTGCAGCTGGACCCCCATGCTCTTGCACAGGCTTGGGCTCCAGAAGCCACCTATGCCATGGACCTGTCCTCTGACCATAGCTTCCCATAGCAGGCACCAAGAATAAGGGACCACCATGGACTGTGAAGCCGCCACCCAGCCTTGGAGGAGAGCCCTGCAGCCAGGAGAGAGCAGGGAAGCTGGCAGGCTCAATTCTGCCCCCCCAGGCCTCTGCTCCTCTCAGCCCCAAGGAGGGAACTGGCTGCAGCATCTTGGAGTCATCAGCATGAAGGACCAGCCTCTGAACAGAGCAACCACAGGGACAACACAAGATGAAAGTGCCAAAACATGCACAAATGTACAGATGCACAGACACAAAAGACATGCACAGCAGCAGGAGAGCAGGCGAGACACACACTTACTGGAACTGCTCTCGCTGTCACTGGTGTTTGATGTCACGCCCTCTGCAAAACAACCAGAGAGACCCCCTTCAGAAGGAACATGGGTGGAAGGCATAGGGGTACCCCAGCTGTCACCCAGCACTACTGACCCAGAGCAGGGCTGCACCGACCTCCCAAAATATCTGCACCCCAGCATCCACTGGGACAAGCCTGCACTGCATGGGAAGGGTGGCATGTCTCGCCTCTTGCTGGGAAACTGTTTATATGCAGGGGAATGCTTGGGCTACTCAGAGAAGGCAGGGATGCCAGGAGGGGGCTGTCTGGCAGGCATGGGCAGACGTGCAGGTGGTGGGCTTCCCAGGCTGAGAAGGTGGAGTGCGTGGGGAGGTGGGTGCTGGCAGGGGGAACAGGTGCAGCATGCACATGGAGGGAAGAGGAGGGCACAGTTCCACACCAGTACAGGGACAGGGAAGCCTACCTCTGGGGATGGGGCTGGGACTCACAGAGACAAGACAGTGATAGGATGGGACAGAGTTTGGGACTTCAATTGCTCAGGCTGATCCCAGTGCTGTGACCACCCCACAGAGGCTTGCTGGCCACTGCCTGCCCTGGTCAGGCTCTGCACCGATCAGGGTGGTTGCAGAGCTTGGCAAGGGACTCATGCCCAGCTGGCAGGGCTGAGGAACTCCTGCTCTCACTGTTTTGCAGTTATCAGTACATGGTGCCCCCGAAGAAGGTGGCAACACTTTCAAAACACTGTCACTTGCCCCATTCAGAGCAGGCCCATCACAATCACAACCACCTCCCACCTACACTGGCAGTGGCTCTGAGTCTCTGAGCACTAAATCAACAGCCACACCAGCTAGGAGCAGGAGGAAGAGGAGGATGAGGTACAGCTCATCCTGCTGGGCACAGTGGGCAGCCCTCAGCTGGTTGCACTTGGGGCACAGCCAACATCCCCAAGCAAACTGCCACATCCCCTCCCACGTGCAGCAGCCAGCACCTCCTCAAACCCAGTAGCCTCCACCGGCAGACACAGCATTCCCTGGCAGAGAAGCAGCACCCACAGGGCTCCTTTTCCCCTGAACCCAGAAAAGCGCAGCTGCCCAGGCCAGAGCCCGGCTGTTCCCCAGGCACCACCAGGCATGCCAGCGACAGAGAGTGAACAATGTGCATCAAAATTCAACTTACTCAGGTTCTTTGCTCCATAATAATCGTCACTTAACCCAGGGAAGTCCTGATTTCACAGACAGCGAGAAGGGAAAGAGGGGGAGAAAAAGACAGTGCGGGAGAGGGCAAGTCAGAGGGATGGGGGAGACAGAGCCAGACCAGCATTAGTGACAGGAGTGTGCAGAACGGCCCAGAGCTGCAACTGCAAGTGAGGTTAAATGTTTTCAGAGCTGACGCCATCAGCCTGCTGCCAATATCTCGCCTTGTGCATCTGGACCCTCCCACTGAGCTCATCCTCTGCCAAAAAGCCTCCAAGGACCACCCTGTGTCTGAGGAGGTCAGGGAGGCCACAGCAGCATTGGAAGGCCGTGGCAGCATCTGTCGGCACTGAGCAGTTGCAGCCTCGAGCTGCTGGCAAGCAGGGCTGAGGTGTTTCTCCATGATGTCTCACGAGGTGTATTGGTAGAGCTCAGCGACTCTGCACTCCCCTGGAACAGCCTGGCCACTCTGGTAGCAAAAACACCACAGCCAGTCCTCCAATGCACAGCACGAGGGCACTTTTTTTTCCCCCACCTTTGTGTTAGTTGCCCATGCTTCGCTGCTTGCATGGGCTGTGAAAACATTGCAGAAACATCCCACTGCAAGCTGGGATGGACAATGGCAGAGCACACGAAGGGAGCTGGCTGTGGGTCTGTGACATAGGCTGGCAAAGAGCATTGCCTGCCCCATCCTGGTGCTGCAGATCACTGCACCATAGGACTGGCCAACAGCAATGCCCTAGCGAATCACCAGCTCCAGCATGGAGCTGACTAGAGTCCAGCTACATCCAGGCACTACAAAGAGATACCCAGACATAACAGACTTAACGTTCACTGCAGGCTAGGGGCTTGTGCTGGCTGCTAAGCTCACTAGAAGCTGATGCTAGCCTGGCACAAGCAGCAGAGGGATGCAGGCTGCCCCCAGAACAGGCCAACATCAACCTCCTGCCTCTGCATCATGGCCAGAAGGGCTATTGGAGGGGATGGGATGCGTTCACTGCACTGGCATTGGGACATAGTCACTGCTCTTCCTTCCCCACCTCCTCTTCCCCAAGGTGTGTGGACAACAGCTCTCCGTCTGAATGCTTGCCAGAGGAATGGATGCAGTTTAGCATTTGGAAGGAGACGCTAGTTTTGGCAAGCAGCTCCAGTACTACTCATTCAGATTTGGGACAAGCTGAATGCCCTGTGTTTGCTGGGACCCCAGGGTCAGGGGCTGGGAGTCCCAACATTTGCAGCCAGCTACCAAAGGTGTGCATGGTCATTGGCAGACAGCTCCTCCACCAGCAAGGGCAAGGCTTCCCTGTGCCCATAGGGTTTAACCTGCAGGAAGGGCTCTCAGATGAGAATATGCAGCTGCAAGTCACATCTAAGAGAGTGGGGAGTGCAGGTGGGATCTCCCTCTCAGCACTGATGGGGACACGAGAAGCTCTGCAGGCGGTGGCCAGACCCTCGCTTAGAGGGGAGCAGCCCTTGGCAGCTGGAGGGAGGGAGCAGAGCCCACAGCAGAGAGGGGAGAGAAAGGGGAGGCAGAGCAGGGGGTCAAGAGGATGTAAAGTTGGATGAAACGATGAATACATTGAACATGAGAGAGAGAAAGAGAGCACTAGCCCACAGCCATTGCTTTCATTTCAAGCTCTGGCTTCTCCCTAGCTGCTGGCACAACTGTGGAGCACAGACCTCAATATGGGCAGACGCCAGGACCTCTGGCTACGAAAATGTGTTGAATCTCTCCCCACAAAGCAGGGGACCCAAGATTGCACACTTGCCCTCTCTGGCCAGCTACTACTTACGTTCCTGTCCGCTGCTCTCCTGGGCCAGGTTCTCTTTGCTCTTGTAAAATGGAAACTTTCGAGAGAGGCGGAAACTCTTTTTACGTTTCGTTTTGATCGACTGAAGAACATGGAGATGGAAGGGAGGACAGAAAAAACAATGGTGTTTAATGTGTGTGGGAAAAATTAAAATGAAGAGACAATGAAGACCTGTGTCAGGGCAGTTACCCTCGAATGAAATTATGGAGATTACATGAAAGCCGTAATGCAGGAAAAAAGTTAAGCATGGAGAAAAACATGTGGTAGGGATGCTGGGAAGCTGATGGGACAATAGGCAGCTCTGCAAGGGTAGCTGGGCCATTATCAGTTCCTTGTCCGCCCACTAAGTGCTCTGTGCAAGGGGTGAGGGCAGCTACCTTCACCTGCATGAGCTGCTTGCAGTCAGCTACCAGCCACAGGCCGCAGTGGGACAGGCTCTGCTCCCCCACCACTCCAACCAAGGGTCCTTCCCCAGCGCTTTTGCACCATCCCAGGCTCCTCTGCTCACCTCCTGCAGAGTGACAGAGGATTCACGCTGAGAAGATGCGGGCCTGGGCAGGTCTAGTCATGCTGCTCTTTGCTTTGGGATTGCTCCAGCCACCCCACCAGGAGCTCTGGCTGCTGGGACTCACCCTGCCCCTGCTAGCTACTGGCTCCAGGCATCCCACTGAGCCTTAGCTAAGCACTTACCCTGTTGGACTCAATCATGCCAGTCCTGGCGTGGAACTTCACTGTTTTCAACCGTGCTCTCTCCTTCTTTTCCACCCTGATTGGAAGTTAAAGGGAAGAAAGAGCTGCTATTCCCCTGAGTGCACCTTCCATGCCACCCGCTTGGTTCCCCAGGTGACTGTGCATCTTTGGGTGGTGGCTGTGTTAGTGAAGGGCAGCTCTCTCCATGAGAAGGATAGAGGTGGAGTTGCCTGTCAGGGTCTGACCAAGGCAGGAGCAGAAGAGGGGACAAGTCAGCCTTCCCAGGAGGGGAGAGAGATATGGCAGAGACGAGTCTGCAGACTTGAAGGCAGTGGCAGCCAGGTCCTCTGCTCCCTGTTACTGCCCATCTTATGGGACTTGGCTTGCAGAGAAAGGCAGGCAGGCTGGGACCACGAGGAGATCCCACCCTGAACAAACCCTCAAGGGCTGCGGTGCTCACAGAGACTGGGGGGAACCAAGAGACAACATGTGTGACATCTCCTGCTGACGGATACTCACCTTTTCTTGCTGGGGATGACTCCAATCTGCTCACCCTCGCCGTGGGGTGTGACAAGCCTAGCTTGCCACCACTCATCATCAGAGGCATTGATGACATGCAGAATGTCCCCATAGGAGAAGCTGAGACCCTGACTGGGCAAGCAACTGTCCCGGGTCCGATCATAGTCAAACAGGGCTCTGTGGAGGAGCAGAGAGAGGAGCAATGCCTTCTCCAAACATGGCCAGGCAGTGAGGGCAGCAGCAATCCTGGGGCACTGCCACCTTCGTACCTTAAGAGATTTAAGCCCAAACTTTGGGGAAACTTCCTGCCAAGGCCAGCAGTGCTGTACAGGCACCAGAACGTCCCTCCCACTGGTGGGCTAAGCACAAGCCCCAGAGTGTGCAACACAGGAATAATAGTGCTGGACCAAAACAACTTGCTCTTGACCTTAGCTGTGAGAGGCACACTACGCAGAGACGCATTTAAGGCAGCTGCACCTAGCAAACTGGTGAACTTCACACGATCTCAAGAAAGCAGTAGACTGCAGGAAGGCAGGACTCAGCCAGGGTGTTGGGCTGCTCCCAGCAATCCCTCCCCAGCAGCTGCAGAGCCAAGAAGTGCGATGGGAAACATTAGACCCTGCTGCTGGTGGGCAGCTGTACAGGCAGAGACTGTGGGGTGCTTTGAGCATGCAGTCTATTTACATACAGGGGTATGTTAGTCCAGAGCCTGTGTATTAGGGACACATCTGAGGGTATAAATACCTGCTTCCATAACTGATCCTTTAAAGACTCCTAAATATTTCCCCCAAAACCAGTTTATTTAATTTAAAATTATCTTCAATATTAAACTATACATACAGAAAAAAGATTTTTTTAACTAGAGGAGCACCAATATCCTTCCTGTACACACTTTATCACACACAGCACTGCAACTCATACGCAGACCTCAAGCCACATCAGCTTTGATACTTCCACTTTGCAACAAACCAAATCAAGGGAACAGTCACTACAAGCACCACTGCTAGTAGCACAAACCCTGTGTTTGTTCCTGGGACATTGGTCCTGCTTGCCTCCCAGACCAACACGAGCCCAGGTATAACAAACGTTGGCCAGCTGCTGGTTTAATCCTGGCACTAATGAGCCTTCCTCAACCAGGTGGGACACCCTCTGCCTTGCCTATTACTCCTCTGCACTGTGGAGACTCCTTAGGGGATCTGAAGGCACATGGTGCAAATGGGAGGGCCAAGGGATCCTGTGACAAATCCCCATGGAGCAGCAGAGCTGGGAGGTCACTTCTTCAGCCAGATCCCTGCTCCAGTGTTGCCAGGGGAGTGCTGGGCGATGAAACTTTTTGGGTCACTTGGGAGTGGGTCAAGGAAGCCGGTCTCGAATGCGGAGGAGAAGAGAGGCTGCTCTGTGGCTCTTTGGGATCAGATTTGATGCAGCCCTATACATGCAGGTACATCCAGTCACCAGGTCGCTCTCCCTTTCCCAGCTTGCTCAGCGCTGAGGCAGCAATCATGCTCTATCACTCTGCAGCCAAGTGTAGCCCCTGGCATGCTGAAGCTAGCAGCAAAGCACCAGAGGACACTTTGGCCAGAGGTAAGCAATCCTGGCAGGCAGCTCCTGGCCAAAAGATAAGGCTGTGGGTGGCCAGCGCAGCCAAGAGTAAAGCAAGGTTCCAGGGAACTGGTCTGACCGGTTCCTGAACTGAGGTGGCTGCAGGGCACCCTGCCCACACCCTGCATCCTGCCCTGCAGAGCAGTGCTGGCCCCACTGCTTGCTCCCGGTCTTCTCCCACAGCAGCTACTGGCATCCCTGGGCAGGCACGGCAAGATTTGTCCAAGGTCCAGACACTTGCAAAGCAGAGGCACAAGGCACTTGCGTCCCCAAGGCATAACGCTCCCGGAGACCAAACCCTGGCTGCGTCAACACCCACCGTGGCTGGGTGTGCCTCAGGACACATAGGCAGCAGGGGCAGGCTGCACGGGCAGACGGCAGCACAATCGCTCCACTCCGTCCGCAGATCACTTGCAGCACACTACACAAGCAGGCATGGGAGCAGACGGTTTGGCTGGAGAGCAGGGGAGCGGTGCCAGGGACTGAGCACATCCTACTCCCAGTGCCCAGGCACAATGCCCACCCGACCCCCATCCCCGCCTGGCACAGACCCAGCGCCAGTGGACTTTGCCCTGCAGCAGTGCAGACAAGTAGCAGGCAGCAAGCGAACTTGCCTCATCCCTGCCCATGCTGCACAGCTCCAGCACACATGATGAGCACCGGCACCCCCAAACTGGCTTCGGCAGGCACTCAGCTGCCTTGCTCCAGCCTCATCAACAGCATGGAGGGTGCAAAACAGCCTCACAGGGCTGACTCAAGTAGTTGGGTAGCAAGTCCTATAATCGATGTCCTGTCCACAACGCAGCAGCTCAGCTGGTTTCGGGTAAACTGTGCTCGAAACTACTCCGCCCAGAAAGGCTGGGGCAGCCCGGCAGCACTCACAAGCATGTTTGTGGGGTGCACAGCTGTAAGAGCTGGGGAGGGTCAGGAAGGGCCATACGGCGGGAAAGATCTCCCTGGGATCACTCTCTCAGCAAGGTAATGCCCAGCTCCCATCTGAAGCCACCTGGGTGTATGTGAGGGGACACAGTATTGCAGAAGTCACCAAATCCACATGGAGGGATGTATCAAGACATGCGAGATGCTACAAGCAGCCTGAATGCAGCAGGGAGCTCTCTGGTTTGAAGTCATGCCCTGATAAATGCAGCACCTACCCAGGCAGAGAACAGGAGGCTCACAGGCTCAACTCGTGGCAACCCAGCCTAATCTCTGCTCCATCCAAAAGCATGTACATGGGACAGCAGCAGTGAGGGTAGGACTAGCAAGATGTTTATTTAGCACAGCATCTAGCTTGTTGTACAGCCACAGCATAGAGCACTGAGATGCTAAATCAACCAAGATGCCTGCAGGAAGGCATGAATTGCAGGAACACACTACTGCAGCTCTGCCCTCTCACCAAGCCAGGCTTGCACCAGGTCCAGCAACAGCCTGAAGTCCCTCTGCAAGGAGAAGCCATGCAGTGGGAGATGCAGGTTGAGGCTGACACAGCCTTGACCCTTGTCAACCTTCCCAGAGGGAAGAGGCATCCTTTACACCTGCCAGACCCCACCTGCAATAGGCTGTGCAGAGCAAGGATTTACAGGATTATTTTAATTACCAAGTTAAAATTACTCATGAGCTGTCACCTCAGTCAAGCTGCAGCAGGCATGAGGTGGCAGAAGGAAGGCAGCAAGCAAGGGCTGCCCTATCGATGCAGGACTTGCAGCAGTTAGAGTTACATGGCTACTTAACCCTTGCCTGCCCTGTGCCTGCCTCTGGACAAAAAGCACATGTGGGGATATACACATCCCACCCACCTCCAGCAAGCAGGCAGGCAGGCAGGGTGGGGCTGAGCCTTACCGCACATAAAGAGATCTCTTCTCACTTGTCCGGAGTGAGCCGGAGCCAGAGCTCATGCTGCTGTTCATCATCTGCTCTCTCAGGTCGTGGATCTTTGACTCAAAGCGGCTGTACTCTGCAGGGAGAGAAATGGTCATCAGTACAGGCAGGAGCTGTGGCTGAGCCACTCCCCAGCACCAAGCAGGGTGCAACTGGTAGGCACTGAAAGAGGCAATGACAACCTGTCTATGGGGCATCTTGCCCATAAGCCTGTCCATCCCTGCACACGAGGGAGGATGAAGCCAAGCTAGGAGGAGGAATTCACCTTTCACTCCTACATCCCAGTAACACAGACTTGCAGGAGGAGCCAGGGGACACTCCAGAAGTCATTGCCACTTCCTTAACAGGCGCCTGGACAGGAGCAGCCACCACCCTGGGACCTGCTGCTGCAAGAGCCTGATCTTCAGTTGGGTGTAAAGGTCAAGTAACAAGTAGAGGGTGGAGGCACTGGCCCTGCTTACCCAGAGCTGACTGGGAAAGGTTTGCTAGGTCACAACCAACTACAGCACCAGGGAAGACACTGGCACTGCCATAGCCCACCCTGGCAGTTTTCATCTGGCACCTTTGATTTTGCCCCCTTGGCATACCCTGCAGTTACATCTTCACATCCCAGTGAGAGAGGACCTCATTTCTGCTGTAAAACTTGCCTAGAAAGCTGCCTCCCCAACTCAACAGTTTTGATGTGTGTTGGGTTTCTTTTTGTGAACCAGAGCACAGCAGCTCAGCAGTGCAGGAGATTGTGCTCACTGCAGAGCAGAGCCCCAGCAGTATAGGAGACTGTGCATGCTGCTGCCTGGCCTGCACAGAAGCATCACAGAGGTGGCTGGAACAATACACTACTAAGAAATGCACTGCAGACTGCATTTGAGAGGCAACTGCTCCTTGTGCAAGTGCAGAGGTGACTCTCAGTGGCAGATGTACATGGGTCTGGGGTTATGGAGTTACGCAGCCGCAGCTTGGCATTTCCTGACACTCCAGCCTTTCACTCTGCAGCCAGACCTGCCTGGGTATTCCTTTCACAGGCATCCCCCTCCCACATCCAGCTGCCAAAGATGCATTTTTACTTAAAGACTGAAAAAAGGGCAATACACACAGAAACTGCCAAGTGGCACACAAACTCCAAATGAAGCCCCTGCCCATGCCATAGGAAATCAAGAGATACTGCATGGCAGGCAGACTCAGCCACAACATGGAAGTCACCAGACCACTGCTGATCCTGGCTGGCCCATGCCAAGGGACACCCACTGCCCCTGCCTGCCTTTCTGCTAGCAGAGGGAAATACCGAAGCAGCTAGGCATGGGCAGGGCACAGCTCTCCAGCATGACAAGAAGCTCAAGTCAAGCTGGATGCAGCAAACTGAAAAAGAATAAAGTAGCTGCTCTGGCTTTATCTGCCAGAGAACAAACACAATACTGTCCTAGGAAGGGTTTCCCAAGGAGTCACCAATCCATGCTCATGCCAACTGCAGGAGGGCACAGGGCAGAGGAGCAACTGGATTCAAAAGCAAACCCACCACCTTCCTCCCGGTGCAGGGAAGGTAAGGTTACACTGGGAAAGAGAACAGGATGCTCCCAGTTGCCGCTTGTCCCGCCCCTTATCTGCATGCTGGAGCAGCCTCCAAGACAATTACCAGCAGATAATGCCCAGCAGTGCTCTTGCCTTTGCTTCCTGGTTCACAAATATCTTGCCTCCACATCCTGGAAGATGTCCTGTGCAGCCAAAACTCACCTGGGAAGCTTGGCCACAACATGGTGGGGAGGTGAGGATCAGCCATGGCTCACCTCTCCAGCATTCCTACAGGACTCAGGTTCCAAACACATTCAGGACACATTTATCAAGACTGAAAAATATGTACCAGGTGACCTGGTGTCTCTTGCCAGAAGCACAACTGTGGCACTGTGCCACGCACCAGGAAGGGCAGGACGTTTGCTATTCCCACTCAGCAACTCAATAAAAACACCACTCCACCCTCCTGCTGCTTTTCTCTTCCCAGAGTGAGGGTGCCCCTGGAGCTGGGCCTGATCCTGTAATGCAGAGTGAGCTTGGCATAAGGAGCAGGATGCTCAAGCCCTGCATGCTTGAGCATGTGCAGGTCGCAGACCATTAAGATCAGGTAGCAATCACCTGCCTGATCACCTGCCTGCACCGAGGATCCCCAGCACTGGCACACCCTTGTGTGGCATGCCTGCAAATACACACAGTGGAGCCAAAAAGATGGCAAATCTGCAGTTGGTTTCTGGGCACCAGAACACAGTGGAAGGGAAGAAGGCAATGGCAGAGAGGAGAGCTGCACCAGAAAGCAAACAGTGAGCAGGCATAAAGCCTCATGTGCATGCCCTGCTCTTCCACATGCAAACTCAACTGCTCAGGCCCAGGCTGGCTCTGCCAGGCCATCAACAAAGCCCAGGGATGCTCGGCCATAGGTTCCAGCGCAACCACCTACAAAAGCAACCCCCAGCTCTATCCTTCCCCTTCACCCTGCCGCTTTATTGCTCTAACGCTGCACACCTTCCAGCTGCAGGGTTAAAGTACAGACACCTCCCTGCACAGGGCACACGGTTAGTAGATCCAGGTGAGCAGAGCTGACATGGCCATGGGGAAGACTTTTAAAAGTCATTGCGAGGCCCTGGCATTTGCCTTTGAGTGGCCAGCTCAGAGAAACACTGTCACATGATTTTTTGTATTTTCAGGCGAGAAATATCAAGGATTTTTTGTGTGGGGCATGAGAAAGGGAACTGCCAAACCCAAGCACTGGTGACAGCAGCAGGCAAAGGTCAGGGGGAGAGGTGCTCAAAGGCAAGGAACCTCATAAACCGCTCAGAGGCACCATGACAGGGAGCAGCCTCCTTCTAGACAGCATGAAGCAGTGGACAGAAGAGCTGTGCCAGGTGCAGGTGCTGCGAAGAAAGGCAGGATGGCAGCTCCTCTTTCTATCCTTTCCTGGTTTTGTCTTTGCTTCTTTCCACTCCTAGTGCCTGCAAGACCTCACAGGGCAGGCACCTCATCCTCCAAGACCTGCAGAAGCAGCCTTTCTGCCCCCTTGGTGCTGCAGTAAGGTCAGAGGCAGAGCACACATGCGCTCAACCTGGCATTCCACTGGCAAGCCCCACCTGTGCTCACATATGAGACAGGTGCCATCCTCTGCCTCTGCTAGCAGGGAGGAATTTCTCCAGGTCCCTTTCCACCAGCATCTCCTCCTTTGGGCATATCACAAACCAGCTCTCTAGCTCTTTCCACTGCCACGACGCACAAAAGAAAAGGCAAATACTTGGGAGCACATCCCCTTGAGGGGACCCAGCCTCACCCACACATGGGGCTCACACAAGGGAGACCTTTCTCCTTGACTCCCAGGCTTTCAAGCCTCCATGCTTAGGTCAACCATGAAGATACAGCAGTCTGTGTTTCACAGTAGCAACACTGCCTCCCAGGACGCAGCCTGTATGCCAGGGTATTGCTGCCCACACGTGCCAGTAGCCATTGCAGACCTAGAAAGCCACTGGCTACAAAGCATTAATGTTTCAACCTTCGTCTAAAAGGGTTTCAAAATATTTCGTCCTGTTCAATATTTAGGAACCACTCTTTTTTGGAGCCTCTGCCAAACCTCAAGTGGCAAAGAGAGCCAGAAATACCAGAACATTAAGTGCTTCCTGGAAAGAAAGAAAGAAAGAAAGAAAAAGTGCCAAAACAAACAAATCCCAAACCCACAGCACACTCCGGAGTGGCACTAATGGCTCCGTGTCCTAATGGCTTCTGCCATGGGAGGTAGGAGGGACAGCGACCTGCAGGGCACTGCCCAGCGATACCACTGAGGAGGTACAAAGCAAAGGACAAACGAGGGGCAGCACGCTGTCCTCGATGGAGACCAGGAGAAAACCATCGGGACCCAGAAGAGACACTCTCATCAGGGAACATGAATGGATGCATCCCGGCACTCTGGACATTGGAAAAGCACGGCAGCAGCCCCAGAAGCAGCTTCCGGCCCCTCGTCCACCAGTAGGATGCCCTCCCCGGCACTCGCCCTTCCAGCCTACGGCTGATGTTTCAGTCCCGCTCGCCCCTGGAAGGTTTCGGTAGGCGGCTGCCAGCCCCCTTCCACAGCCACTAGCTGCCCCACGCAGGACCCTGCCACCCCACGTGGGACCACCAGCCCCGACACCTTTGCCAAGTGAATTAAAGGCCAGGGGTCATAAAAAACAGTTGTTGGGGTAGTGCGACAGCAGTCAGAAATGAGCCCCCACGCAGTACCGAGGCCCCTGTTCCAGCCCCACCGGCTCGGCGGTCGCAATTGGGTTCCCAAAACCCACCGCGCTGGGAGGGAAGGAAGCCGGCCCCCAGGACGAGGGACGGCTGCCGCATCCGCCATCCGCTCCGGAGACCCCCAGTGCCGAGCCACACAGCGAGGCCCACGGGACCCCACGGAGCGAGGACTACACGGCGACGCCCTCCGGCAAACTGATTCCCCCCCCCCCCCGCAACACACACCGGAGACGAACTCGCTCCCGACGAGGGCCCCCCACCGGCCCAGGCCTGGAGAGGGCAGCCCGGCTCGTGTTCCCAGATCAGCTACGGGATTGGGAAGGCGCGGGCAAAGTCATCAGAGCCCCGCTCACCTGCAGGCCGGAGGGGGGCGACGGCACCCCGGTAGCACCCCCGGAGCCGCCCGGCCCGCACACAAAGCCGCGCAGGCACCACCGGCGGGACGCCGATGCACCGCCCTCCCCTGCCCAGACGACCAATCGGCGCCCATACCTCCCCCCGGACCCCGCCCCGCCCCAATCGGCACCTCGCCGGCCGCCCCCCGCTCTGGCCTCTTGGCCCGCCCGATAGACGATACACGCGCTGGCCGACAGCGTTCGCGGTGGCGGTACCTTCGGGCCGGTATTGCGCGATGATGGTCACCGTCTGCCCCGCCCGCTTCAGCGCCGCCGCCGCCTGCTCGTGCGTGGCATTGCGGAGGTTCACGCCGTTCACCTGCCGAGATGGAGCGGCTCCACTGGAACGGACCGACCAGGTCTCGCACCGATCGGATCTGCCCTGCGCCTCGGCCCTCGGCACCCCTGCCCCCACTCCTGTATTGGTACCCGTGGTCCCCACTCTGTCACTGCCTCGTCACCCAGCTCTTGTGCCCCAGTACCACTTAAGGCACCAGCACCCCCGGTATCGGCATCTCTAGTACTGGGACTCCCGGTACCCGCCCCCGGCCGGCCCGGGCATCGGGAGTGCCCTCTGTCGGCAGGCGGGCGAACACCCGGCCAGTTCCCGCTCCACTGCAGGTCATACCATGGCCAGACTGCTGCTACGATTTTACGCCCCCAGGGGCCATGTTCACAACGGCCTTGGGGATGGATCCTGCCGAACCGTGTCCCGGGTGGCAGGGGATAAGTGTCCTGCGGGTGCCAATTCCAGGTTGTGTGGGAGGCCATGGAGGGACAGCGGGCAGCCCCACTGACTCACCGAGAGGATGCGGTCTCCCCTCCGTAGTTCCCCGCTAAGGTCAGCAGGGCCTCCGGCCAGGATAAATGACACGAAGATCCCCTCACCATCCTCCCCTCCGACGATGTTGAAGCCCAAGCCAGTGGAGCCTTTGTGCAGGATGATTTTCCGGGGTTCCCTGGAAAGACAGACATGGAACAGAAAGACAGTAGGGTGAGAGCTGGTGACAGGGTCAGCTGTACCTGGGATTTCTGGCACACCATCATGGTTGGCATCACTCTAAATGTGACCTGGAATGACTCAGCCCTTGGCACTGAGAAGGCTGATAAACCAGGAGAGATGCAGGCAGTTGCATGAGTGCCATAAGACAGGGCACAGACACAGACAGTCTCTGTGAAGTCATGCACAGAAACATCAGGCTGCAAGGCAGCATCAGATTCCGCAAGCCTGGGCATCGAGGATGCACAGCCATGCCAGGAGAGGAGGATCAAGCTCCTCCACACTCATGCAGCAGGGCAAGTGTGCCTGCAACCCAATACACCCCAATGTAACAGGCTCTGCACAGCTCAACAGAAATCCTAAATTTTTTGGTGACAAACTAGTTTCACAGCTCAAACAATAGGCAGGCAGAGGCAGAAAGACTGCCTGGCATTACAAAAATCCCGTGTCAATTTTTGTTGGGGAAAAAAAAAAAAATCTGGGAAAAACCCAGCTCCCAGCTCAGGTGCTGGGTTAAAATAAGAGGGAATTATTTTATTATTAAGGAATTATTAGCACAGGCTAGTGGTGATTGTCAGCCAACACAACACTGGGGATCATCAGCATATCCAGTGTGGTGACTGGCTGGATCCCAGTGCTCCAATGGGTACTGCAAAGACTGAGGACCTACCAGTGAGTTCAGCAGCCTAATCAAGCCTGTGCCTGCTAGTTAGCAGTAGGGAGATTTCTGGGATGCGGCAGGAGAGATGCTCAAGCTCTAGGTACAGCACTGGCCGAAGGCACGCAGAGTGGACCCTAAAATGCTGGCAGAATTGTGCTAAGGGGGCCCTGGGGCACTGAGAGGTCTGGCTTAGCTGGCCCCCCAGCTGCTGGCAACAACCAGGGAAGGAATGGGGCTCGGGGAAGGAGTGGGGCTCAGGCTGAGCAAACAACACAAATCCTTGCAGCCTGGCAGTATGCTCCCAGGCCACTCTTGCAAGAAAACATTTTTCAGCCCCGCCCCCGCCAAACCCCCAGGCCAGGCTGGAGCATCACTGCCATCACCTGGGCAGATGGGGAAGGTTTGGGCGTTTTCATGGATGCAGACAGCAAGAGGATTTACCTCCAGGGACACATGTCAGAACCCCAGGAAAAGTCTCCCACCATCCTTCCCTGTGGAGGACTCCTGATGGCCTGAAAGTCACTTAGGTCCTGGCAACCACCTTATAAGGAGCAACAGAAGCAGCAGACAGACAGAAGAGAAGCGCAGGATGCCTTGCAATAAGGTCTTGGTGTGCTCCTGGCTTGCCTAGGTCCCAGGATCAGCAAAGCTCAACTGTAGGGTTTCTGGAGGAAAATGGACGTATAGTGGACATACTGTGAGCAATCCTGGACATTGTCTAACAGGATTCTGTTCCCATGTGAAAGCATGCTGTTTGGGACACTTATTATGAGAAAGCATACAACCTCGGATTCTTTACTGTGTGAAAGTATGCTGGGAGAGCATACTCAAGGACGGCGTGTTTGTGCAATAGCAAATCAAGGAGATTAACGACCTTGCCACCTGCAACAACAAGAACCTGACAGAAGGAGTCAGAGGTGGAAATTGATGCCTTGTGGTCAGTAGGTCTTAGCAAATCATATGTAATGTTTAGACGAGTGGACAATGCATGTAACCAATTGTAATTTGAGCTATCACGTGGCACGTATGTAGAAAATGTATTTAAGTAGAGTGTGTGCTTAATAAAATCGACTTCTTGCTGAATTCATATTGAATCTTGAGTGGCGTCCGGGACTTCCGCGTCCGACACTCAACCCTCACAGTTCTCCTAGCTGCTCCCACCAGGCACATCAACATTCCAGTCCCCTACCTCTGGTCACACTTGCTCCTGTGGTCCCTCTGCTGCCAGGAAGGGGACAGGGATAGATGTCCTCTGTAGGACATGGAGGATGAGACACTGATGATGAACACAGTGGCATGGCAGGCTCTTCTGGTTTTGGGTTCTGCTGTTGCCCTGGGTGCTGCAGGACACAAGGCTCACTAGAGCCATGTCCATGTCTGTAGCAGTACTTCTGCTCACAGGAGTAGAATAGGCTTGACACTGGATCCAGGACCTCTGCTTCTCCTGGGGAATGGCTGGCAAGAGCTTCCTGGGAAAGAGCTGCTTTTTCAGTGGACTCACTGCCTTTCCCCACACCAGTAAGACACATTTTGACTATACTGATCCCAGTGCACAGTCTTGGTGATGTATGAGTAAACAGACCTGTGGCGATGAAGATGTCCTGGGGTGGTTAGTGATGCACAGGTTTTCAATGCTGCCATGGGATGGACAAGGGAGATGCTGAGTCCACTGCAGGCTGCAAATTTGGCCTGGAGAAGCAGGCTGTGGCTGGGGACAGTTGTTGAGTGGTGCCAGCCTGTCTACAGCGGGGCCCTCTTCAAGGAAGCACCATCCTCTAGTACGTGTTGCATGCACTAGGGCTACTGCCAAGCCACTGCTGAGACATCACTGAGCCGTTTTTGTCCCAGGCTGGGCTGCTCTCTCTGCTCTCTGGCCTACAGATAAGGACGCTGGCAAGTGTAGGAAGGGATACCATAGCAGGACCAGGGTCCCTCGCAAGAGGCAGATGATGTGTTTTCTGAGAGCTAGGATTCAGTCCCTCCTGTTTTGAAATGTAATGGCAGAAAGCACTGTTCCTGCATGTGGTATCCTCCAGTGTCTTGACAGCACAAGAGTGTAGCACCAGGAACAGGATGCAGAACCAGCATCGTTGGTGCCGAGACCAAACAGTCAGGGGGGGAAAGAGACGGAAAGAGAAGGAGCAGGGAGAAATGGGGCACCAGCAGAGGCCAGTACCACACATATCATGGTGTGCAGAGGCACCTGGCTGTGGCTGAGCAGCAGGAAGCAGAAAATCCCTGTGATGAAGGTGAGTGCAGCCACTCTCTGGGAGGACAATGGACCTGACACCAGATGACAAGTCAGGGTCTCCAGCTCCAGCATCTGCCAGCACACTGCAGAACTGAACAATCCCAGACGAGGCTACAGCATCTTCCACTGCAAATGCAACCCTGAAAGCAGCCTCCAACCTTGGTCCTAACTACAGAGCCAGCCCTAAACCTAATCTGAGTAACAGTCCTAAGAATACAGCCCTGGGGATACTAAACCCAGAGCAGGCTAAGCACTGGCCCTGGGGCTGTTTCAAGCAGAGGGAAAGCTGTGAGCCCAGGCAAGCAGAGCAGGACCAGCAAGGTCTCACTCTCCCATTCTCCTCTCCTCTGTGTGGAGAAAGTTGGAGAAGTTTTACACCATATTTAGGCTCAGAGCAACATCTCCTTTGTGCTCCTCTTTATTTCCTGTGTTCAGGAAACAAACCTACTTGTGCAGTGTAAATGACACAAAGTGGGGAAAAGGGGGCCATGCCAGGGCTGTGCAGGAGGCTGTGAAATGGCACCCGGGTACAAGTGGTTTGGGGTGCCAGGCTTGAGGAGCACAGGAAAAGGTTTGTATTTGTACCCAGAGCTGTGTTCCAGTCCCAGCCCTTCACAGACGGCACAGCTCCATGCAGGGACAGCTGACTCACAGCCTGGGAGCCTATGGTACTACTGACACTGCATGGTACTTTAAGGGCAGGGAACAGGTTGTATTTCAGGTATGGTAAAACAAGTAAGAGGACAAAGCTGAAATGCAGACCTGTAAGGCTTAGAGAGGAACAGGAGGGGGAATGGAGAAGGGGAGGCTGCAGTAAGCCAGGGAATGACACAGCAGGGCTGGTCTTTGGGGGGTTACCATGGAGCTCACTGTGAGGGCCCCAGGCTTTGCTCCATGCATTCACAAATGGGCTTTCAGCCGAGGCTCTGCACCAGCAGCAGAGATGAGGTCAAACAGTCAGGGAGGAAAAGAGACAGAAAGAGGAGGAGCATGGATTAGGGATGCTCGTGCCCAGTACTCACCTAGTAAAGTCCTCGTCCCCAATCATATGCCGAGGAATGGGCGAGTACCGAGATGGAGTCACCTGGGGAGGGACGGGATAGGCAGGCTTGCTCTCAACACTGCCCAGGTAGCCCAGACTGGAGTTATGGCTTATGTGGTTGTCAGCCAAGGCTGAGAAGGCTGCAGGGAGAAGGAGGGCATCAGGAGCAGAAATCCATCCGTAATGTGGACATGGAGATCATCCCAGTGTTGCCTGCCACCCCAGCATGCTCCATCCCCCCCAGCCCTGCGATGCCTAGGTTGCTGCACCACCTGCTGGCGGCATACGTACTGCTGGCATAGTCTGGTGGCGCGTACATGTCGTTGAGGTGGATATTGCCAGGTTTGGCCACTTTCAGGTACACCATGTCAGAGGTGTTCTTCAGGGCGGCCACTGCCTCCTCGTGCCGCACGTCCTGCAGGTTCGTGTTGTTCACCTGCCAGAGGGAAGGGGCTGGGTGACACAGATGCTGGCAGGAGGGCGGGCTGGAGGGCAGGGACCAATGCAGCCCTGCAGAAACAGTGTGGATTCCCGCAAGGTAGGTGCCAGTAGTAGGTCCACAGATAGGGTTTCATGTCCGTGGGTTTGGCCCTTCAGTCTGCAGCTGGTGTTGCACTTGCCCCTCCCACAGCCCTGTCCCAGTGGGCATCCGAGGGAAGGGGCACAGGGTTGCTGGTGTAAGGAGTGTTGAGGTTCAGGATTGGCATTGTGGCATGGCAGAGACTGCCTAGCTTTCCCTTGTAGCTGGCTGCTGACTTGAGACTTACCGCGAGCAGCCGGTCCCCGATCTGCAAGCGCCCATCCTTCTGGGCAGCACCTCCTTCGATGATCTTGGTGATGTAGATGCTGTTGTCCCCGGGGATGTGCTGGTTCCCAATGCCCCCTGCGATGCTGAACCCCAGGCCTGAGTGGGAGTAAAAGGTCAGGTGAGGGGTGACAAATATATAGATGGATAGAGCCCCATGCTGTCAGCATGGCCCCTGTGCCTCACTGGGCTTCCCAACCTACCCCAAAACCAGCAGAAACGGGCCTCCTTGCTGCTGTGTAGCAATAGCTCAGCCACTGTGCACTGCTCTGTGGGACTATCCCACACCCCATACCCCACGCTGCTGAGCCACTCTGGGGCATCCTGCACTGTGACAGTGCCACTTCACATCCCACATGCCTGTGGCATCCCATACCTAGGATACACCCCGTGCTCTCCCATGGGGCAGTGGGGCACCCTGGTCATGCGAGCAGATTGAGGGGTTCACCTTTGGGGCCCTTCATCAGGTTGACCTCCATTATGGTCTCTGGTGGGGGCTGCCGGCGACGCACCACAAGCCGCACCACAGGGCCTGCTTCCTTCAGGGCCTCCACAGCTTTGCTGTGCACCACCTCAGAGACGTCCACGTCGTTCACTCGCAGCACGCAGTCGTTCACCCTAAGGGCACAGGGTGGCCCTGAGCTCTCTTGGGGAATCACTAGCCTGTGCCACCCTCCTCTGGCCACACAGACCATTGTGTGAAGGATAGCTGCTCAAACTGGCCAGATCCTGTCCTGCCAGGATTAGAGAGGTATCTCTCCCAAAGGGAAAGCCAGCAGGGCTGGTGGGATATGAGGGGAAAGGCTGGATCCTGATCTGGGCTGCAGGGAGAAGGATGGGAGCTGGATCCCAGTGCAGGTAGGGGAGCAGGGTGTAATTGCAGACAGGAGGCTGGTGGCAGGGGACTGTGGGCATCCCTGCACTGAGGGGACCTGTGTTGGGGAAGGGACCAGGAAGGGTCAGGGACCATGGCAGGGGAGGGGGCAGAAGCTCTCTAACAGGTCTCTGGGAGATTCTGGATGGCACCCTGCTGGGGCTGCTTCCCTGGTCCTGTACTCACCCTAGACGGCCGTCCATGGCTGCTGCTCCCCCAGGGATAATTTTGGTGATGAAGATACCTGGGTCATCTGGAACATGGGGGTTGTCGATTCCTCCTGCTATGCTGAAGCCAAGGCCAGAGTTACCCTAGAGGAAATCAAAGACCACGTCCTTCCCTCAAACACTGGGCAAACACATGCTTACAGCCCTCCCTAAATGGCTCCCACTCCCAGCCACAGTTCCCTGGGGTACAGGAACCCTTACAACATCTATCAAGGGATTTCTTAGCTGGCATCAGAGTTAATGGCTGATCAGGATGTTGATGTAGACATGGGAGCAGCTCTTGCTGCAGACACATGTATGGTGGGTAAACTCAAAGCCACATCCCTCCATGGATAGTGTTTCCTCACTTACTGCCCCCAAAACACTGCTGCATTTGTCCTTGTCTTTACAACATGTACAAAGACTAATAATAGTGATAGGCCAACAATTCTGGGGCACACTGAGGTCATCTCTGAGAGCCAAACACATCAGCAAGGGGATGCCTCACCCACAGGCATCAGGGTACTTCTTCTGTAGTTAGATGGGGCTGTTGGATCCTACTGGGGACCAGGTGAAGGGGAAGGACCTGTGTATGCTCCATGTTGTCCCTGACTGCTAAGCAATGAAATTCCCTTGTAGTTTCTTGCTGCTGGAGAAGGAATTGCTGCCTAGGGTTTTGAAATAGGGGCAGCAGTAAGTGCTGCCTCTCTGTGTGACCCTGCCAGGTCCCCCCCTGCTTCCACTGTGGGCTGAGGACAGAAAATGCTCTGAAGAATCCCTGAAAATAAGGGTTTTGCCTCTAAATTGGGCCTGAAGAGAGTAGTGCTTAACCCAAAAAGGAAGCATCCCCTAGGCTGATTTTGTCAGGAGAAGCAGTGGGTGAAGCAGCAGCCCCAGATAACCTTCTGTCCACCCACCTCCATGATGAAGAGCCAAGAGGAGGAGTGAGATGACTAAGGGCAGAGAGAATAGCATAACGAACAATGCCTCTTCTCCTGTGATGCTGGCCACATGGCTAGGCCGAGCCACCTGGCATGGCATCAAGGACGAGGCAAGGTGTGCCATGAAGTGCCATAGGCAGCCTCCTGCCTCAGCCATCCCCATTCAGCAGGGCTGTGCCCCTGTCTTGGAGCAAACTTTGGGCCAGTTTTTTCTGCTTCCTTCCATCCTTCATCCCTGCACTGCCTGAGCACCAGGGAAAAGCCCTCCCTGCCCTACACAGTGCCAGATTGCCTCTGGATAAAGCCCCATCCATGGGGGAAGCATCAGCTCTATTGTCAACAGGCAAGAAAAGGCTCAAGAGAAACTTCCCCCATGGCAGTTTGGTTTGCTTGAAAACCCATCCTTGCCACATCCCTGGGCTGTGTACCCTGGAGAGATGAGGAGTCCAGTGGGAGGGAGGTACCAGTTCCCATGTCCAGCTGTGAGGTGCACCTCATTGAGGAGAACTCCCTGCACCTCCGTCTTCCGGCAAAGATGGTGACAAAGAACCTCCCCCAGGCTCCATGCTGGCAAGCTTGTTGAGGTGAGTGTGTGAACAAGGGAGGCAAGGGAGAAGCCCTCCTCCCTCCCTTCTGGAGTGGTGTGCAGAGGGGAGAAGCAGCAAGCCCACCTCTGCCCATGCCATGGCGGTATGCGGGGAAGGCAAGCACGACACGTCTGAAAACCTCCAGAGAGTAAGGGGAGCAGAGACCAACCTCTCTCCATCAGCTAACTTCGGGATGCAGGGAGAGCTGGCTGTGCTTGTGGGAGGTGAGTGGGAAGAGGCAGCAAAGGCTGCCGGCAAGCAAGTAAAGAGCACTTACCCTTTCCAAGACAATCTCCTCATATTTGAACATCCCATCGCTGCCATTCACCTGGGGAGAGGGAGACAGTGTGTTATGGCTCTGTGCTGGACCTGGGGGAATTTGCTTTTCTCCTCTAAGAGCTGAACATCGAGAATCCAACCTAAAAGCTGTGCCATCACTGCACAAAAAAACCCCTTAAATGCAATCACTAGAGCCTGCCCTGGAATTCAACCATACACTGCTTTTCTTTCTGGGTATGAGCCAAAGCCCACTGACTTTAATGCACTTCTGTGCAAAGCCTTTATTCTCCTGGCTCATTTCTCCAGCCATGAAAAGGAGCACAACCGAAAGCACAAAAAGAAATATCGCCTTTGTTACACAGCATGTAATTAACCTCGGGAATCCACTGCTGCAGGAAGGAAAGAAAGGGGGCTGGTCCACTTAAAGGACAAAAAATAATGTCTGTACAAAATAACATAATAAACAACTTGAGCAGCTTATATATTTTAAATCTTTTAGTAGCATGACTGTGTTAATGGGGAATTCAGAGTAAATTTGTTCTACTGAATTAGCTAGGTGCAAAGGAAATGAGGTGCAAGTGTGGGGCACAGTAAGAGGGGAAAACATTGTGGTGCCCTTAGGTAAAAAAAATGGTGTCGCCTGTCTCAACGCTGTACACCATACTGATCCCCATGCCTAAAAGTCTCCCATACTCAGTGTCAAAGCAGGGCTCTGGGAAACATAATAACTTGAAAGAAAAGGCATGCAACTGTAGGCTCTAAAATAAGAAATAGTAAATGTACAAGTCAAAAACTTCAATCTTCCCCATAAGCAACAATGCACAGGAAAACAAGGCAGCAGTTTCACTTCATATCATCAGGATCAGGCCATAAACAGCTACCAAGGTCTAAAATTTAGCAAGATTTGCAAAGCCATTGGAGCATCCAGAGATGTTACACTCAACAGCAAGAGTTTTGGAGGGGGCTGGACTAAACTTCACAATTTGAGTCACTCTGGGAAACAAGGGATGGGACGCAGCAAGGTTTGCATGGCATGGTGGAAGCAGCAGGACCTTGGGCTCAACAGGCAAACGTATTTCCCACTGTGCAACCCTGCCTCGGGTTCCTATGTGAATTTTACATCCACCATTAATTGACAGCTTGTAGATTGTATGGAGCTACTTTCTGTAGGTGCTGCATATCCCAAACCAGAGCTGCTCTGGCTTTATTTGGACACAGTGCTAGCATGCTAGCATGCCAGTTGTGTTCTGCTTGCTCAGCTCCCTGCTATCCACTCCTGCAGAGGCACAGCTCAGCCATCCTCCAAAACCTCACAGTGCTGTGTCATTAATGGAGAGCACAGCAAATATTATTTATGCTAAAGCTGTCATCTGACACCATCAAAGGAAACTCAGCAAGGTGGCTGTGAGGCCCTATTGTAGGTAGGAAGAATAAACAGTTTTTCTAAGTGGGAATAATCAGGTACCCAAGTGGAAGAGCAGTTCTGCATGCTAGGATCTGAGATATGGTTGTACCACCTGTGACACATGCACCATCATCTGGTTCAGCCCCTGTGAGGCCAAACAAACCCCACAACCTGTTGTGGGTATTGTGCTTCAAGAATAATGAGGCTGAGGAGAGTCTGGAACAGAGAGATGGGATGGGGGCTCCAGGGAACATAGGCTATGAGGATTGCCCCTCCTCAGATGTGCTCCGTGCCTGGTGCCTCTCAGCCATGGGAAGTTTTTCAGAGAATGGTTCAGGGCTGGGACATCCAGATGCTCCAATATTAGGATGTTCTGATCCTCCCAGCACATTGGGAAAGGCGTTGGTCAGCTCTTCAACAGGCCCCTCCACAGAAAAGCACTGGGAATGGTGGGATTAACCCATAGCAGGATCCCCAACAGCCTTGGAGACAGGGATGCATGGCTAGTGCCACCTCCTGCCACAGCACCACCCTGGGCTGTGCTCCCATGGGCCGGTCGACATTACCCCTCTTGCCACAGGCTCCCTCTCTGCCATGGGTTGCCTTTCCCTCCCCACATCCTACCATACTGAGTAATCCTGAGTGGAGCTGGCTTGCTGGCCACCCTCACAGCCTCCCTTACTGCAGCCTCCAGGCTCATCTTGTCTCCACAGTTGGTAGCCCAGTGTGTGGGGCGGGGCGTCGCCTCTGCTCAGCTTTCCAGCAACTCAAATTCCTGGCACCCTTTGCTACTACACACATTGTCCTCTCTGTTTTGGCATTCAACACAATTGCCATAAAGCCAGCCATATGTACACCCACAGCCACAGAAGAACAGCACATACATACCTACAGGATGAGGATGTACAGAAAACTCTGACAATCTGTGAGCCACAGAGAAAGCCAGCAGCATGCGAGCCCCACCAAGCAAGTAGCTGCTGCCAGAAAGCACCTGGAGCACAGAGACAACCCAGCATGCAACCCTGCTTTCAAGCAGGTGAGTTTGGGGTATCGCTGCTCCCCAAATCTCAGAGCTGCCAACACTCAGGGAAGTTTTGCATAGCTCCCTGAAAGTGCACAGTGTTTGCGTTCATCTGGCATGGTGCATACAGGTAGCAGCCTGCTCCAGCTGGGTGTGGTGGGGGCAGACAGACCTGACCATGAAGTTTTAGCTCTGATTGTTTCCAAAATCCATGCAACAGAGTACCAGTTAATTGCATAAGGAAGCCAAATGGAGAACTTAATATATACCATGTAACCAAGGGAACGAGCCAACAAAGCAAACGTTCCAGCGTTGGAAAATTGAATACCAGTCACTGACTGACGGCAAAACCTCCCCGCAGCACCCACCGTTGCTGCTGCAACCTGGCTCTGCCACAGGCTGTTCCCCTTCTCCTTCACCAGTGCCTTGTGCTCCTCCCCAGCTCCCTTCTGGGGCTGTCTCGGTGCTATAGGCTCAGTGGGGAGATGACCGGCTCCATTGTCCCCAGGCACAGCAAGCAAAGGCTACCCTACTCCTATCTCTGAATGTAATGCCTGCCTAGCACCTGCCAGAGTGTCAAACTCCAATATGCTGTTCCTCGGGTATCCCAATCCTAAGTACCATCTTTTTTCCAAGCCTTTCTCACACAGTAAGGCCACCTGAGAGCTCAGGAAGAGACCTGTTCACCGGCCTTCACTTCCCTTTCATGTTTTGAACAGCAAGGAAATAGTTAGTAACGATGACATTGAAATCATCAACAGAAGGATGCAAGGTTAACATTCATTTGATAAACAGAAGAACACACACCTTCCAGAGCTACTGCAAGCCGTCTGCAGCCTCTGCAGACCAACACCACACCAGTACACGTGGAAGGTGCTTTGCAATTTGCTAGAGTCAGGATATGGTTTTTGGTTTGGTTTGTTGTCATCATTTTGGTTTTTTGTATTAAAAAAAGAGGCCAAATTTAGAAGACTAAGATGGTGTTCCTCAGACCCAACTCAAATAGCCCATCAAGCTGCAATGGGAAATAACCTGCAGGAAGGATAACAGTGCTCACAGACACTTTTGGAGCAGGATCTAGCCCTTATCTTGTGGTTATGATGCAACAGAGACAGGCACTAGGAGCTGGTGGTGAAGCAGCTGTGTACTGACATAATGAAGAGAGTCTGAAGGCTGGAGGGTCAGCCCTCAGTGATGCCAGCCAGATCTGTGGGTGAAAGGCACCTGGTGATGTTGTTCCATGCCTGCCCCAGAAAGTGGAAAGGAAAGCAGCCCTGTGCTAGGGCAGCAGGTGCAATGGGCACCTCTCCCCTAGCAGGCACCGGCAGCACTGGCAAGGAAGAGCTCTCCCTGCCTGCACATGGCAGGGGGCCCAGAGAAAATAGGTCAAGAGCTCCCCTCTTTCACTTCCACGTGTCCATGCATCCTGACACTGCACCGAGACCTACTGACTCGCTTCCAGCTAATCCCTGGCCACAATCTCTTTGCATGCATTGCCCATGGTGTTGGCCTTGTGCACAAAGTAAATAAACACAGTATTTCTGGTCAATCTTTTGCTGGAGGGCCATGGCGAAAAGCCTGTTGAGCTTGGGCAGAAGGAAGGGGTTTGAAGCCTTACAGCCTCAGCACACAGCTGGAGGGCTCTGCAGTCATGCTGTCTACAGGATGTGTCACTGTTAGCTTCTGGGACCAAAGTGTGAGAGTGGCAGTTTAGTTTTGATTGTTTTGTTTTTCAGGCTTACAAGCAAGTTTTGCCCTGCTCGAAGGCACTGGACTGTGGGGGTCATGTCTGCTGTCCCCAAGTCTGCAGTGAGCATGGCTGGGGACCCTGGCAGAGAGTCAGCATTGCACAATGAGGTTGCTTCTGTGCTCATCAGCGTCAGAGCCTGGAGCTCCTGTGGTGCTTGCAGGCTGTAATCAGGCCTGGGAGACACCTGGCTTTCTCAAACCTGGCTTTTAGAGACTGAGGAGTTGGTGGCACCTTGCTGCTTAGCAGTGGAGCACCAAAAGAGGGCTCCAAGGACCCAGGCTACGAAACCTTCAACTCCTCAAGGGTTTTGAAGTGACCTTCCTTGCTCATTTTGGGACTGCCTGGCAGCAAGAAGTTGTTCCAGCTTCAGAAAGTCATCTCTGAAACATAGAGACCCCTTATGCCATGGGAACAGTGCTTTCAATGATCCACCTCTCCACTATAGATCTGCTGGGCAAAATAGACCAAGGGGTGAAACTGTGAGCAACAACCTGCAGCTGACATGGATGATTCCCCCTGGCACCCCCCCTTACCCTTCAAGTGATGCTTTTAATACAGCAGGAATTTTGTTAGGATTTATGTGGGTTTTTACATCCTGTGGGTGCTGGCCTCTGCACAAGCTTCAGGCAGCAAAGGTGAGCCCTGACCCCACTAGTGAGCAGGACCTGGTACAGCAGTTTGTATCTTATGGTGCTGTTGGTGCCACATGCTCTTGAGGATGGAGCTGGGTGGACAGAGAGATTGAAATGTGGAGCAGACTTCTCAAGAAACAGCCGGGGCCAAATCCAGCCCAGCATCTAATCCAATGCAATCAATGGAGCTAGAACAGGAAGGAACTAGACTATATCCATCTGTTTATCATTAAGGAAAGAAACGAATAGTTAAGTAACGAAAGACTGGAAGATGTGACTTTAACCCTTCTAAATACATACTGTACCATCAGGCTTCAGTTTTTAGGTTTGTAAAAAAAATTGCTTCCAGATATGCCATTTTGGTGTGCTTTTCTGCAGCAAGCCCCTGCTGTGGCTCCTTTGCTGACCTGAGAAATTGCTGAATGGAAGGTTTTGGGGTGTGTTCTCCCTGAAGCCTGAAGAGTTTGGCATCCTGGAGAAGGAAAGGATGGAGCAGGGCTAATTTATACACTGGTATGACATGAAATAGAAGGCAAGAGTTTCCAGGTTGGAGATTGAGAGGAATAAAAGTGAGATGTCTCCCCTTCACTGGGCATGTGCTCCAACAGGCACCTCATAGGCAGCACACTCTTGGGCACAGGGCAGGTGGTCCCTGCTTCTCCAAGAAGGTGACAGCCACAAGCTGCCTCTTCCTTTTGACTGCTGCAGGGCAGTTCCACTCCTGGCATGTGTTGCTGGGGCTGGGTGGATGGGGTAGATGACTGCCATCTCCAGGGTGATGCTAACGTCTGCCAGGAGTGTAGAGCAACCCCTGAAAAACAGCCAAATCCACCCCAGGGGCTGCAGGAAGGGCGCTCCCATCCAGCACAGCAAGAAGGAGCTGCAGCTAAGGCATGGGGAGAAGGGGTAGACTGAGAAACAGAACTAATAGGATGGAGGGACAGGGGGCAGGAGGGACATGGTGTTAATGAAATGGAGAATGGGGAGGCAGCCAGGAGGCCAGGAAAGTGGAATGCACTGTGGTGGGAGGAAATGGCTGCTGGCCCCACGGATGGGCTTCCTGCTGCTGGGTTCTGCAGGGCTCAGGAGCCTGCCTGGGGTGACAGAGCCTGTCCTTGGCCCTTGGGCTCATCTCTCGCTTCTCTTGGGCACACAGGCAGTGAAGAGCGACAGGCACAGCTGGAGCCTGGTGAAGGATGTGGTGCTGGTTTTTGCAATGGTGTGGTGGGTCTGTACTGGGTGAGAAGTTTCAGGAAGGTTCCTTCAGCCAATCAGCACCACCTCTGTGAATAGCATATTTAAGAGAGGAAAACAACTTCAAGGTGAGGTTTTCTCTGAAGTTGTTTTTGAGTTGCAAGCAATGGAGAGAGAGAGACAAGTGTGAGAATAGTGCCCTCCCCTCTCCACCGCGCCCCCCCTCCCCGCCAGGAGAAGAAGGAAGGAGTTCAGGAGAAGATCCTGGAGTGGCTCTCTCCCTTGGCATATGGAAAGGTTGGCAGCTGCCTTTGGAGCCCTTCAGAGGAGTTGCTGGCGGGGAGCTCACCATATGGCCTGTGGAGCAGGAGGAGCCCGTGCTGGAGCATGGGGAGTTCCTCCAAAGAGATACTGGGACTCTGGAGAAGACCCATGGGGATTGCTCCCTGTGGGAGGGATGCTAAGCTGCCAAAGGGAAGGATGGATAAGAGGATTTCCCCTGAAGAGGGCTGACTGATACCATTGCGGGCTGGACTGGTGTCCCACTCCACTCATTTGTTTACCCCTCTGCAGTAAAGGAGGGCAGATTCTACTGTAGGAACAGGGCTTCAGAGAGGAGCTGTGTGTGGGTTTTGTATGGTATGTATATGCTCTCACCCCACCTGGATTCAACTGTGATTTTGTTAGATTAAATTTTGCTTTTTCCTGCATGTCTGTTCTGTCTTTTGCCTATATCCATATGTAGTAAATGAGCCCTCTCTGTCCTTAGCTTAGACTCCTGAGTCCTCATTGTGTTTTCTCCTCCCCGTTCCAACAGTGAGGGGGAGAAATCAGTAAATGGCTGTGTGGTTTTGACCAGCTGGGGAGGCCTAAACTATGACAAATGGCAAGCAGGCAATGTTCCTCCAGGGAAGGGAGGGTGCAAAACAGATGAGAAAGCAGACTTTCCATCCAGGAATACTTCCCTGCCCTGCCCACAGCATACCTCTCACTTGCCCCAGTCCAACCTTGTGGTATGTCTGTGGCAGATACAGCTTCCTTCTCTGAAATACTAACCACACAATAGCCAGACATAAGCCTGAAACAAAGGGTCCAGGGCCTGCAGAAGGTAGTGTGGCAGCTAAGGACATCCAAGTTGGGGATTGTAACAGAAACCTTTTCAGGAATAGCTCAGAACCCTGCAGTGAGCACCATCTTCATGTCTGGGTTTGTCTTCATTACTGATCATATGTCCACCTCAGCTTATGGTATAAAATGGAGGGCTGCATGGACAAGAGTAAGACAACAGAACTGACTGTCATGCAGAGCAGTTGCAGCCCAAGAAAATTCTCTCCCAGAATTTGGGACACAATTTGGGGGTACTTCTACAGACTGAATGATCCCTCACCCCCTTACTTACGGTGAGCAAGCTGGGTACCAATAGAGAGAGAATTTCCCCTTTAATGTGAGTGCATGCAAATTGTGGTTTATTGTCCAAGGAATAAGACTGTGTATAGCTTAAGGATTGGTTGTGCTGTAGTAGGTCTCTGACAGACATCTGAACTTTTATGTAATTACTCAGAAGGAGTTCTAATTAATCTTATTTGCAATAAATCCACATTTTGGTTAATTATTGCTGTCCATTTTTTCGGTGCCTCCATGACAATGTCCTTCTCCTCCAGGAGATATCGTCCTTTTTCCAGTTCCCTGTAGAATGGTATCAGCCAGGTGAGAACAGGCTGCAACCTGCACAATCCTGCACACTGCAAGAAGCCTCCAACCCCACAAACACCTTATCATGCCATGTGTTTAGAGAAAGAAGCCTTTAGGGACAGTAATTCTTTTCTGCCATGTTCATACAAGGCTGCTGGACCCAGCCACATTGAGAGGCACTATTGCCTTCCTCCCCAATGCCAGGTGGCTTCAGTTCAGCACCCAAGGTAGAATTAAACCATGCAGACAGGGTTGAAGAGGTCTCAGCTGAGCTTCCCTTGCTCTTTGTAGCCCTGCCCAACCAGCCCAGTACAGCTCTGATGTCCACTGACTCCACCACAGGCTGTGGGCTGAGATCTGATTTATAAGAAAGTCACTGCCAGAATTCACCTGCAGCCCTCCACTGCAACTACAAAGACAAACCAACCCCAGCTCTGAGTCCTGGTGCTGCTTCCATAATGTGGAAGACAGCTGAAATTTGCTGTATCACAAGAAAACCAGATGCAAAGGATGAAGACTGGGCAAGCAGTCAGCTGAGGTCCCTTTGGGGAAAAAAAAAGGGAGCACCCCACAAGCACAGAGCCAGTGCTGCAGAAATCCATGCTGGTCACCCTGCTCCCTTCACCTCCCCACAAGCAGGAATGATTTGAAATGTTCTGGGAAGGGATGCAGTAGTGCATAAATCCTCTCTACAATAAACCAAGGAGAATTGTCTTTATTCTATGCCCACAGTATATGCCAAATGCACTGTGGCTGCAAACACAGTCATCAAGCACTGCTCAGCTGCTGGCAGCCTTCAATGGGAGAGGAGCAGTATCTGGTGGGTCCTGCTGCCCTGAGGACCAGCAGGTGCAATGGTAGTGAGTGCCCAGACAACCCTGCCTCCCTCCTGAGGGACGGGAGCTGACAAAGGGGCCTGAGGCAGTGCAGGGAGGTAAGGAATCCCTCAACAGAGCCTTGCAGACACCCTGCATGGGAGGCTAAGGAAATGGCTGTGTGGGTAACCCTGAATGCAGCCAGCCCAGCTTCCTCTGCAACTCTGATGCTTGCTGACTTCACAATGTGCCCCTCTGAATGTCTCCTGCCTTGTTCCCTCCCTGTGCTGTAGTTCCCAACATCACTTGCTGCTAGCCTTGGCTCTGCTTAGCATGAGCCTTTAGTGAGTTTTGGGGGTGGGATGTGCTGTGAGGACATGGCACAGGTACCAGGCTCCTCTGCCACCTTGCTGGGGCCTCCTTGAGCTGGAGAAGCCTTTCCTGCACTTCTGAGCAGGGAAAATACACTACTTGTTCAAAGGAAGTGAAACAAAACCAGGAGACTTACAGAGAGCCCTTGTTCCAGCGAGTCTGTGTTCATGATAATGGGAGCAGGGTTGGCCTGTGAGGAGACAAAAGTGGGATGTCATTGAGCTCAGAGCTGAACCCAGCCCTCCAAGGTGCATTTGCCGCTCCCTGGGCCATGCCACCACTGACCCTCCATGCCAGGCAGAAGACAGCAATTCAGGAAGGACTCTGCTTTTGTCCCTCCTCCAGGTGCCCAACTGCTCTGGCACAGGAACAGGGCACAGCATGGCTCTGGGTATCAGTCCCTTCCTCAAACCTGTTGTGTCCCAAACACTCCATGTCCTCAGCTGCTGGGAAGGAGACAAGAAAGACTGGAAACTCTTCCAGAATCCCACCAGCACCAAAATTTACTTGAAATCCACATTACTAAGGGATTCGGAAATAGAAGTAGGGAAGAAAGTTCTTCTGAGGGAAGGATACATTGCCAACAGACTAGCCCTGAGGCCTTCATTCACCTTTCAGCAGCTGCTGCTGTCCCTCCCAAGTATGGTGCCATGATGCCCTGGAACAGGTGGCAGCGTTCAGCCCCTCATCCTTGTTATCCTTAGGGTAAATGCTTTTCTCGGCAGCCTTGGCTCATCTCGCACACCATCACATGAAACCCCTCCTCTATTGCAGAGATCACCATAAACCTGTCTCCGGGTGCCCCTCCTTCTGGGCTGACCTCCACTCATTAGGTCGTTACACATCGCAGGATGGACATATGTGGAGATACCAAGCGAGACAGTACAAGGCAGGTGCGAGGCCCTAAAGGGAGACAGGGGCGAGGCCCTACAAGGAGGCAGGGAGAGAGGCCCTAAAGCGTGGCAGGGAGAGACGCCCTGAAGAGACAAGGGCACAGGGGAAGCTGCAGCGCCAGCCAGAGGGACTGGTGCCTCGCCGCTCCGGAGCTGTCCAGCGCCGCAACATCCTGAAAGTGCGGGGGTCCACGGAATCCGCAGCGCAGCCCCGCCCCTTCCCCAGGAGCAAGCCCTTCAGGCGCGGCTGCAATGGCAAAGATGCTGAGAAAGGCGTTTGTTTCTGAGCGGAAAAATAAGGGAGAAGCATCAACAAGTGAGAAATGTAAGATTAATTACAAGGCCAACAGTCCTGGACAGCACGCAACAGCAAGTGGTGCAAAATCTGTGAAGCCAGGTGTGAGTCGGGATTCACATCATCATTCTCGTGTGGAGAATAGCCAGAGTGAGACAGGGAAACACAAAGAGACATGAGCTGCAAGGGGAGGTGAATCCTCTGCCTTAGGGTATCAGAAACATCAGAGTCAGGGTCAGGAGCAAGCAAGTCAGGTGTGGGCTACTGCAGCAATTTTCAGGAACCAGCCTGTCCAGTAACACGGGTGGTTGGATTGCGTAGTCCAGTGGCCTCTCAGTCCATGATATTTTTGGAGGAGCAGCTACTTCCCTATTGCTCTCTTCTGGGTTTATAATCCCCCTGCCAGAGACCAACACGCTCATATAACTTGGCATGGCAGTCCCCACTGTCTCTTGTTTTAGTTGACTCTATCTCTGGTGATTCTCCCTCTCTGCTCTGCTCTCATGAGAGCCTACCCAGGGTACTTTGTCCAGCTCTGGGACCCCAACATAAGAAGGGCATAGACCTGTTCAAGCAAGTCCAGAGGAGGGCCACAAAGATGATTAGAGGGCTGGAGAACCTCTATGAAGACAGCCTGGAAGAGTCAGGGTTGTTCAGCCTGGAGAAGAAAAGGTTCTGATGAGACCTTACAGTAGCCTTCCAGTACCTAAAGGGGCCCTACAAGAAAGCTACAGAGGGACTTTTTATGAGGGCATGCTGTGATAGGACAAGGGGTAATGGCTTTAAACTGAGAGTGTGGATTTAGATTAGATATAAGGAAGAAATTCTTCACTGGGAACATATTGCCCAGAAAGTTTGTGGATGTGGAAGTGTTCAAGGCAAGGTTGGATGGGGCTTTGAGTAACCTGGTCTAGCTGAAGGTGTCAAGGGGGTTTGAGCTACATGATCTTTGAGATCCTTTCCAGCCATTCTATAACTCTGACTTTTCACTCTCCTCATTTTTCAGGTGGGAGAGTTAGGGGTCAACCAGACTGCAGTTTAAACCTTGTCCTGAAAGGTTGTATTCTCATATGGATGGAGCAGGAGGTAGTTAATTTGATTTATTCAGATGCTTTTTGATCTTTCCTGCAGCTGTAACTATTGGTTACAAAACCACAGTTTTAATGGCAATTAATTCTCTAGCTCAGGCAAATACGACCACTTCCAAAGTACTGCTGCCAAACCCCTCCCACACACATTAGAGAATCACACTTTTCAGGTCCAATGTCTTGGGATCTCCATGGCAATGTTAAGCTGGGAATATCCCCTCTCCAGCAGTACACAGTCCTTCTATTTAATCCAGATAATTTGTGAGATAGCATATATTAAACCTGGCATGGGCTTTTATTAGTCCATAGTGCAATTCTAGGAAGGGATTCCACATCTCAAGGCAAAAAAGAAGCACTTCTACTGACAGCAATTAACAAACAATAGTTGTTTGAACCTTAGTGTGCCAGAGGCTAGCTCTTATTAGATTAGTTTTTCCAGGAAGGATGCAGAAGAGGCAGCCTAAGTGAATGTATCCTGTCACATGCTCCATGATTTATGACATCATTTCAACTCCACAAATGATGCTTTGGATCCCTCCCAGGGAGAAGTGCTCTGTGTGTTAATGTTATAGAGGCTTTTGCAAGTCCAACTTCAGTTTTCAACTGAGCCCCACTGCAGTCTCTTCATTGAATTACTAATAGCCACAAATCACACATCACATTGTCTTGCTCACACACTGGTGAGCCCTAAGGACATATTTTGTCTAGCCTGCTCACTGTGCACTGAGCATCCTTCACAGCCATTCCACACTAGTGATTTTTACATCTCAAAATACTGCTAGGAGCATAATTTCCCACTCAGACTCCAGATGAGACCCAGGAGATGCTGAATACGAGTGGCTGCTTAAAACAAAGCCACAGATGGTCAGGAGGAATTCAGACCAGGAAATTCCCACTTGCCTCCTGTGGCCAGCTATTCCAGCTACTACAAGAAAGGTGTTTGGACATTAGGTCTGATTTCCACCTGCAAACACTCCAGCATTTGCACCTTGATTGTTCTACTACAGAGTCAGACAAGACCCTAGACTCAGAAATAAGCAGAGGGCCTGAAAATGCAAAGCCTCTGCCTCCCTCCATCAGGCAGGCACATGTAACAGAGACCTTTGCTAGCCAGATGAGGAGAGAAAATGTCATCTTTTTTTTGCTGGGCAGCAGGAACGTGCTGGTGAATTAACCATGACCTTAATTCTATAGGGAACAGTAAGTAATTTATGCCTTAAAGACCACAGGAGAGGAGAACAGGGCTGTTCATTCAGGTCACATTCAATGGGTGCCATCAGATCTCTTCCATTCAAACCACTTCATCAGACTATTACTATTTACCAACTCCTGTTTGTGGTTGTGGAGATTTACTAATAGAAAGAGGTCCGAGCTCACCTCATAGCAGCAGGAACACCAAAGCCCAGCAGAGCTGGAGATGTCCTGAACTCCCTCCATCAGGTGGAGATGCAATGGACTGCACAGATCCTTGTGCTCAACCCCACTGGCTGCAGGGAATGTGGGACTCAAGGTGGACCTTGTGGAGGGAGGGAAGTCACTGCACAGATGCAGAGAGATTGATCTATGCACAAAGCCAGTGAGGCAGAGGACAGCTGTTGGGAAAACCTGTGCAGCAACAGGACTCAAAAAGAATGGCAGTGAAGAGGGATGAGGTTTTATGGCTTGATTCAAGAGCTCTCTGATCTCACAGGGGCTGAGAGAACCAGAACCTCACATTCACCCAGGGCTCAAACACTACGTGATGGTCCTGGTGGCAGTCTCAGACCAGATCCTAACAGCAGGAACAGCAACCTGCCCCATACAGCCCCCAGCGAAGGACTGACTTCCTGCAGAGGCCCAAGGAGAGCCTAGAGCCTGTCTGGGAGCAGCTGCCTCCATAGCTAAAGCCAGGAGGAGGCTGCAGGTCTGCATGCAGGGCATGCGGATAGCTCATAGCACCCCTGAGCTGGAGTGATTCCACTACAGCATGTGCAGAGAGCAGCAAGACATCTGGCAAAGCTCAGACACACCTCAGATGCAGGATATAGCCTTTCAGAAACACCTCTAAATACCACCTCTGGGTAGTCACCTGAGAGGAACCACTGCCGTCTGGGCTATATTTCCAAAGGATGACTGGCCTCAGCAGCCATGGAGCACTAATGCAGTTACCTGGTGGCAGCCAAGCCCCAAAATTCTATAGGTAAAACCCTTCACCTCCACTTCTACTGCTGTCATCTGCTGGGACAAAGGTAGGAATTGCAAATCATGATGACTTTCCAAAACTTCCAAACAAAAGAAAAGTTGCAAAGTTTGCAATTAAATGCAAACAGATGAGGTTCATTATAGCTTGCTTCTGCAGGCTGAGCTTTGCCCTGTGGCATCTCCCCAAGAACTGCTCTCAGGGCTGGCACACGGGAGCCGAATGAGGAGACTCCGAAATGAAAGTTCAAGATATTCTCACCAGAACTGAAATCCTGAAGCTTTGCAACAGCTTCACATGCTCCATAGAGTCAGCACAGGGAGCCAGCCCACAGAAGTCAGGAATTACATACCTCCTCCAGACAAAATAAATGTGCTGTACACATCCCAGGCCAACGGGAACTGGATTGTGCCCACATATAAACCCATTTACATGTTAACTAGCAACAGGACTCAAAGAGAAGCCTCCACAGCTGACAAATACCAGGCCTAATGCACAGAGCTGGTCACTGTAGGAAGCCAGTGTGCCTCATGTCATGCACTGAAGAACGTGCAGGACAGAGTGTATATTTGTGATGCTGGGCTAGTACACAAGAAGCAAGGTACTAACTTAACTTCTTTAATTCCGCAACTTTCCTGGATTGGATCAGAGTGAAAAGTCAATACCCTTTAATGTTCTTTGCTTCATACCATCTGAGGTACAGTAGTAACACTCAAAAGGAAGTTGATCTGGAGATAAATGAAATTCAGTGTTTACATCCTTTTAAAAGCTCTCAGGGGCAGACTTCAAGTGGGGAGATGCCCCGAAGAGGCATCTAAACAGGGTGAACACAGTGGGCTGTTTGTAGGTCAGCGCCATTTGCTTTGGGTTTTTTTGTTTTGTTTTGTTTTTAGAGAGTGTTAAACCATAGAGAAAGCTATGCATTCACAGCTATGAAAGCAGCTGTTCTGTGGCAGGACCCCAGAGTGCCAAGAGCTAGCTGTGAACATGCACATACCAGCTCAGGGAGGCCGAGAAGCAGTGCAATGCTGCTGTGGCAGCAGGATCAGTTGTGGGATGTCTGGGTACCAACAGGTTCCTGCTACTGGGGCGAGTGGGTTTACACTGAGCTAATGAATTAATTTCACAAGAGTAAGCCCAGTTCCTGCTAGAACAGCACACGTGGTAAGCCAGTGCTCACCACCAGTCACCCTGATATGCACTGACACACTCATCTGCTTCATGCCAGACTTCCCTGCCCTTTGCAGAGACACTGTTTTCCCCAATGCTGGGGCTGCCTCATGCACCAACTCAGAGCACAACATGTAGCTGCCAAAAACATCACCTGAGATGAGGTAGCTGAGATAACACAGTTCCTCCACAGCAAGCTGTGGGCACTTCCAAGGTCGAGGCAGGCCAGACATCCACTCCTGAGGCTTCCCATGCCCAAAGCAAAAGAGGGGGCAAGCTCCAGGCCTGGTCCTCCCAGA
This sequence comes from Galbula dea, assembly GCA_013399015.1. Classification (NCBI taxonomy): domain Eukaryota; kingdom Metazoa; phylum Chordata; class Aves; order Piciformes; family Galbulidae; genus Galbula; species Galbula dea. The sequence continues at coordinate 3,940,437 of VWZX01003222.1, read as the reverse complement.
AAGCATATGTGTGGAGCAGAGAGGTGCTGGCATCATCCCTCCAGGCTACTATGAGCCCCCTTCCCTGTTGCCTGCATGCCTACAGACCCCCTCAACTTTCACTTGACTGTGTTCAAGGAAACCACCTTACACACCTCCTGTTAAGAAACAATGCATGGCTGACACCATTTGGTCAGGTGGATGCACAAATCACCCAACGGTATGCCTGCATGAAGAGAAGTGACAGGCTGAGTCTGACCTCACGTGCCTCTTCTGCACAGTTCAAAATGTGGTATAAATTATGTAGGAAATTATGCTGGGGCCAACCACGGAGCTTGGGGTTGCCCAGACCTGCTCTGTGGACAGCCTGTCCATCCCAGCTAGCCAGGCACTAGTTGTTGCCCTTGCCCCTGCGCTCAGCTTCCAGCCAGTGTGGTGGTCTGTGGGCAAGAGCAGCTTTCTTCTCCAGGCTACCTCTGGGAGCCAACAGACCTGGGCTGTTTTAGTGATGTGACCAGGCTCCGAGGTCACAGTGGCAGACACCCTGCCCTAAGGCTGCACCTTGATGCTGGCTCAAAGCACCACAGCCATCCAGAAATGGGGAACGTGGGACTTGAAAGGTCTCTGGTCACAAGGATGTTTGGTAAAGCCACTAAAGTGCCCAAAGTGTAATGTGAACACAAGCAGCTACTGAAGGTTTAATCTTTATTTTGGTACCTTTTTTTTAAAGAGTAAGCTTAAATAGTGACAGAAAAAATCCTTCACTGATTGGGGAAGGATGAGAGCTTCCCCAAACAGAAGCTCTGTGGAGTCTAAGTTTCCATTTAGAAACCATTAAGGCCAGCATGTTCATACTTGAAAGTTAGACACCCTGTTCCAGGCTCAGCCCACTAAAATAAGTGACCCAATTTGCAGACTTGCTGGGCTCTGGTAGCTTCCCTCTGACCTGGTGGTACCAAATAAAATTGACTCAATTCCTTTTTTCACAGGGAGAGTTATTATCATCTGAAAGACTCACATGTTTTTTCCTCCCCTCTCAGAAAAATACATATGTACAGGGGAAAAAAGAGTGAATAAGGAAGGGTTAAAACAAAAATTCATTCAGTCTCTGGGATTCTTTGCTCCCTGTTTTCTTCTCTTCAGTAAGTTCTAGTGTGCACCTAGTTAAAAATCGCTAAGAAGCATTCCTCTGGGATACAATCAAACCAAGATCCATCAACAGAACCTCAAACTAAATTCCAATTAACACAAATGTGATAAGAGGGTATTGAGGGGTCTTGTTCAGGGTGCTCTGAAGCATCACGTGTCCCAGAAATAAATACACCCTCTAAGTAGTCCTTCACCAAACCTTATACAAGCGAGCTCCTATAGTCTCAACTATGAACTTCTTTAAATTCAGGTATTCTGAACCTGTTCAATGCTGTATTAGATTTCACCTCCAAGTCCCTGATATATGTTCACAGCATACTGTTGGATTTGCAATGAGAGCCCTTGAGGGATCCCTGTATCATCCCATCTTTGCATGTGTTAAAACCAGCTGTGAGTTATTAGCACAGCCCACTGCACCCACAATGCTGGCACAACCTACAGCGAGGCTTATGCCCATTCCCAAATCACAGCTTTGATGCTGAGCCATAGATGCACCATGCCTCTTGCCAGTGCACAGAGTTTGGGATGGAATGCAGAGACCCCACACTGCAACCACACCAAGCTCTTCGTGCCTCAGCACAGATCATTGCTGGACCTGCTCTCCCCTGGGACTCAGAGACCATGGTCTCCCCGGAGAGAATCCTGCATGAGGCTGTGCACCGTAGGTGCCTGGCACATAGCCACGACCGTGGCTGTGCTGCCATCCAGTATGACCTGGACAGGCTGAAGAGCTGGGTGGAGAAAAATCTTATGAAATTCAACAAGGGCAAGCATAGGGTAATGCACCCCAAGTACCAGTACAGGTTAGGGACTGATCTGCTGGAAAGCAGCTCTGTGGAAAAAGACCTGGGAGTCCTGGTAGACAACAAGATGACCACGAGCCAACAATGTACCCTTGTGCCCAACAAGTCCAATGGCACCCTGGGGTGCATCAAGAGTGTGGTCAACAGGTTGAGAGAGGTTATTCTCCCACTCTACACTGCCCTAATGAGGCCACGTCTGGAGTACTGTGTCCAGTTCTGGCGTCCCCTGTTCAAGAAGGGCAGGGAACTTCTGGAGAGGGTACTTCTCCCTGTGCTGCTCCCAGGGTCCCTCTGGCACCTGAACTTCCCCAAACCAGCAGCTGGGTGCAGCTCCAGAGCCGTGATCTGCACTTCTGTGCTGGTTGGCAGGCAGTGGCTGGTAATCTGGCCACAGAGGAACTAAGCTGAGTCCTTCAACCCCCTTACCTAATTCCAGCATTATCCCTTACTGCATTAATGGGATGTGTCAGAAGGGTCAGCAAGCACAAGTGAACAATCCCTGTTCAAGGGATTCACATGCTCAGGGGAAGGGGGAAAAGTCTTATGGGTGAATGAAAAAGCCAAGGAGACAAATGTCCTCATCTATCCACTCCCAAATGAACTCAATATGTTTTGGGAAGGAACACTGAGGACATCTGGCCCTCCTCAGCCCTGTCCAGGTGATGGTTGACAGCAGGACATGGGATGCTCCAGGGTGGGTGAGGGGAACTGAATCACCTTCCTTAAACTTAAGGTTTAAGTTTCCCCAGGAGATGCACAGGGAGAGGAAATGCCTTTCTAAAGCATTAACTGGGCCTTGGTTCCAGCTGGACAGCAGGAAGGGAAGGTCAAGACCATCAAAAATATCATCTGCCTCCCAGGTATACATGGCAAAGAATAGAGGGCAGGCATGAGGCTGGGTTTGGGGGAAGGAGAGCAGCTCAGTGCCTAGTTACAGCAACTCAACTGGGTGATGACAGCAGAATCACCAGACGGAGATGCCCAAGAAAGAAGCTGAGAGGTGAAATCAGATGGAGGAAGATATATTAGGAACAGACATGCAGATTTATACATCATGAGTGCGGAGGTGACAAACAGGTTTGTGGGATTGGAATCAAACTCTCACAATGAGGGAGTGGAGTGCTATGAGGAGTAGTGGAGAGGGAAGACCCTCCTGGGATTCCAGCTGGCAGGAGGACACTCTGGAAGAGATGCTGGAGGTGGAGGGAGGGCAGAGGTGCTGCCAGCAACTGCAGAGCAGGGGCTGAGCAGACAGGCAAGCACTGCATTCAGTGATGGAGCCAGATGCAAAGGGCAAGTTTCACTACAGTTGTATCTACATTTAGGTTGCCAAAAATACCTTTCACAGATTGGCTGTATTTAATTAAAAGAATGCCTCCTGTGCTCCTGGCACAATGCAGAGCTCATCCTGCCACACAGGGCTCTGCATGGATGCTTGAGGGGGTTGGGAAGGAGAGTGTCTTTCCCATGGGGCATCTCCTCTCTGCCCTCGTCCTCCCACACCCTGCCAGTGCTGGGCAGGTCAGACAGCACTGCTTCCCCCAAAAGCCCCTCCACAGCATGGGTACAGACCAAAGGAGGAAAACTTCGCTCCCTTCCTGGTTTGGCATCTCTCCTTCCAAATGTGGAGAACGTCTTCCTCCTCTCTCCTCCACCTTTCAGTGCAAAGATTTAGCTAATTTCTCCTATGAATAGCACAGGAGTAGCCATAGCAACATCACCCTGCCAACCTCACCACCTCCACTGCCTCCATGTCCCCAGCACCCTGTTCCTCTCACCCTCCTTCGCACCTCCCCAGGGAACATCTGGGGCTTCAGCCATTGCCCACAAAGTGACTTGAATTTGGCTTCCCTCCTGCCCCCTCAGCACTCTCCCTTCTTCCTTCCAGCCATGTCTGCTCATCACTTGGAAACCCAGCCGAGACCCCATGGCTCCCCTAAAGCTCTTTCCTTCCCCCATCACCTGTGCTCCAAGAGCCAGAAGTCCCAAATCCAGCAACATTTGAAGGCTCAGCAAAGGCTGGTGCTTCTGCCAAGATGTGCCACCTTGTACCTACCTACTACAGGTAATGTGCCAGTGCACAGCAGGAACTATAACAAACAATATTTGTGTGTGAAACCTTTGCTGAAACACTCATTGCTGAAGACAGGCAGGGAAAACCCATCCCTCTCCTCCACCTGCCTGGCCATGAAACACCTCTGCCAGGGAGACCCATGTAAGCCTGGCATGCTCCAGGTACTTGCAGGCGGGCAAGGACTCATTGTGATGCTGCTCTAAGCCCCCTCTGCATACCCCTGACCTTCCAAGAGGGAGAAAGAAGCTGCAGGAAGGAGATGCAGCAGGACATAGCAATTCTGGCCAAGCAGGGCCAGCAAACCTAGGGCAGTCCCAGGAGCAGAGGGTATCCTCAACTACTTGCTGGGGAACTGCACTGCCCAGGGCCCCTTCCCCAGCCACGAGAAGAGGTACACATGCCCCAGCCACCATAAATGCACACGAAAACACTGGTGACACCCTTTGGAGTCTTATGGGATGCCTTGCTCTGACCACCATGCCTGACACCATGGACTTTAGGGTGAACTAAGCCACAGGGCTGGACCCCACCTGCAGGAGGGAAAGGTGCCAGCTGTTTCCAGAGTCTCAGCACAGGGAGCAGCACTGGAGAAGGGGCTCAGGCACAGCTGGGCAGCTCAGCACTCCTCTCCTGAGAGCCAGTGAGCATCACTGTGCTGGGGAGAGGAGGGGTTTGAGTGCTCTGCTCCTCTAGTACTGTGCCTCAGGGATGCTTCCTTCGATTTCATTACCATTCCTCCCCCAAAGCCAGGAGTCCTACTCTCACCCCAGTCTGGTAGGAGAGGACTTGAGGCCCCCATCAGCAAGCAAGGGGGTATGAGAAGGGCACAGGGCCAGCTGGAGGGGTCGCCATGGAAACAATGGAGGACAGCAATGACAGCAAGCGCAGGGAGCTGGGACTAACGAAAAGGGAACATCGATAGATAAGAAGGTAGAAATGGAAGAGATCTCAGAGGGAAGAAGAAAAGCAAAGCCAAAAGGAATGAAAAGCCCAGAACTCAGAGATTTCTTACCTCCAGGATTAGGAGGTCCCAGTTACTGGCACTGGCTGAGCAAGCTAATGTTTTTTCTAGAGAAACAGGAGAGGAAGGAGGAGAGAACCAACAGGGCACTGGAGGTGGGAGGAGGTATGGGTTAACACTGGGACCATGCTGCCTGTTGGGCAGCATGGGTGGACACATCTCACATGCCACAGAGCTGCCCACAGAGTCTATGATTATGCATGATGTCAGAGAACATACCCCACCATATGCAACTGTGAGCACATTTCTGATGTCAGAGCACCTGTGCACGTGGCTGCACCAGTGTGCAGATGGTGTACACTCTCCTCTGTTTGTGTGAAGAGGCGAGGGGAGAAAAAAGGCTTTAATGAGAAGTGGTGATGCTCTCCAGGAGGTGAACAGATCCCTGTTTTCCTTGAGGAGCCTCATGGCCCGCACACACCTTCCCACCTCTGCAGCTGGAAGACCTTCCAGGGACAGGGAGCTCATTTAAAGGGGCAACCCTCAAAAATGGCAGCTTTGCCTCTAGCCAAGGCTCTTGAGGATGTGGAGGCTGCATCCTCAGCTCCTGCAAAGGAGACCAGCTTTGCTTTCACAGCATCTGGACAAACCTACCCAGGGTCCAACATCTGGCTGCCTAAAGGTAAACCTGTCTGCCTGGGCACAAAGCCATTCCCAGCTGTTTCCATTATACCACCTTTTGCCTCTCTGACTACCACTGGACTGGGAAGAACATGGACTCCTGACAGCTCAGGTGCTTTGCATTCTTGGATCAGAAGGAGAGCACTGCTGAGATACTCGCTGTGAAGCTTTACTCACTGCATATATTTGCTACACACCAAGGAGCAATCCTGCTTGCTCTGATACAGGCAGTGAACATACCACACACGTCATATTCTACATGCAGATCCTGTTATGTTCACATAGCTTCACACACTGGCATCCTCTGTTATTTGCAATGCTATGAGCCACCTATTATTTTTTTTCCATCTTCAGAAAGGCTAAGACCAAGCAGAAATTCCCAGCGTGGACCTTCAGAGCAGCCCAAGCCCCTGGGCTCCATGGCAGCACCACAAAGAGACAATGATTTCTCTTCCACCATTGCAAAAACATGAAAGGCTTGCCTGCCACGGGAGCAATGCAGCTGGTATTGCTTCCTTTCCAGTCTGCTTGCAATCATCTTACCAGGGACCCTGGGCCAGACCTTCCACACAAGCAGCAGTGGAAAGGAGGGAGCAGACATGCTTCATTTCCTTGCTCCTACTCAGCTCCCTGAGCTTGCTGCTCGGGGTGGAGGGAAGGAATGAAATAATGAAGGAAAGATGGATGAATGCTTGCCAGGAATCAGCAGACAAGATTGAGTTGAGGCTAATTTTGATGCAGAGTGGCAGAGAAAGAGACAGAAACCAAGACTCGGCTGATAGGAAGGTGGCTGGGGTTTTGAGTGCTTCTTGTAAACACCATCTGAGCATATCAGCTTTGAATCAAATTATTACAACCAGAGCTACAGACTAAGACAGCAATAAAGAAAAAAACAGGGGAAAGGAAGAAGAGGGTTGTGTTTTCCAAGGGAAAAAGGAAGAAAAAATTCCCACTGATTGCCATGTGTTTGCCTGCTACAGTGTCTTGAAATAATAATTACAAGGATCAATAAGAAATCATATGAGGCTTGAAGATAATGAATGAAAGAGGCAGAAGCAGCAAATTGAAATGCCTTTCTCTAAAGCAGGGTAAATTGTTTTTCAGGCAGGTTCTAGCCTCCATTTTAATGCTTTGCAAACAGATCCAACCATTTTCTAACCTGACTTGTGGGTTCAAAACAAGACTGGTCTCTCCATTTAGAGACACAGCCTGAGAATGGGTCCTGGAAGACAACACTAATAAAATGGATGTGTGTAGGAAGAAATGGAGGCAGTGAAATGGGGCAGAAGACACACAGCACACCAGCAACCAGAGCACAGTTACGTAATAATCTTGGGGAGCAGGGACATAGCAGCAGAGCGAGCAAAACACAACTCAATGAAGAGTGGGTGCCAGTTTGGGAGTACTGGCAAGAAGCACCACGAGCCCATACGCCTGCTAAACGCAGTACCATGGGATGCCCTCGACACAGCCAGGGCTTCAGGCAATGGTATCACAGGCAGCAAGTACCTCGAGTGCTGTGTCCAAAAAACCTAAGTCCAAGGCATATCTTGTGCTGAGCGAGACCCAGCTGGCCCAGCTTCGCCACGGGGACGCTGCTCCGGTGCAAAGCTCCTACGCTGGGCAGGACCACAGCGGCCAGCACGAGCAACAGCGATGCCATGCCGACGGCCAACTCGAGCGACGCCAGTCTCCACCCTGGCCGCCCGCAACGCCCCAGGGGTGACGCTGCACCCTGTCGCAACACCGCCACTCTCCTCATCAGCCGCCCGCCCCGTCCCATCCCGTCCCGCACCAGGGAGCCGCTGTCAGGGGCCGGCCCGTACCTGCTCGTACCAGTCGCGGCTCGAACATGTGCACTCGGGCCACCAGCCCGGGCCGCTCCCGTTCACCTTGGGTGCGCTCTTCCCCGGCGGTGGCGGAGGCTTCAGCGCGGCGGGGTCGCGGGCGGGGGGCCCCAGCTTGGCCTTGCCGCGGGCGGCGGGCGCGGTCCCCCCGGGCGCGGGCAGAGTCTGCGAGCCGCCCCCGCCATAGCCGTACTGCTCGTGCTGCCACTCGCCGTAGGAGGGTGGCTCCATGCGCCGCAGGGCCGCCATCCGCGTCACCTCGTAGCACTCGGGGCACTTGCAGCAGTGGTGATGCTTGTGCATCGCTGCCCTCACACCATAGAGCCGGCAGGGAGGGAGGGAAGGAGGGACGGAGGGAGGAGGCGCAAAGGGAGGGATGCTGGAGGGGCGGCAGCGGCCCCCGCCCCGCGCAAGGCGCGCCTGCTGCCTCCTCGCTCACTCAGCGCCCCCGGCCCTGCGGGCGGGTGCGGGAGGAGGAGGAGGGCGTGTGTGCGCGGGTTACAGAGCGGTGATCGACGCGGGGGCGCGCCGCGGCATCGCCCGCAGCGCCCCTCAGTCCTGGGGCCACTCCCGGCGCGGAGCGCGGGGCAGCGCCTCCGCCCCGCTCCGCAGCATGGAGCGGTTCGGCTCAGCTCAGCTCAGCTCAGCCCGGCCCAACCCAGCCAGGTTCAGCCCGGTGCAGCTTAGCTCAACCCGATCGGGCGCAGCTCGGAAGCGCGGAACGCAGCACCTGCGGCGACGCGAACCATCTCCCACCTCCTCCCCTCAGCGGCCAATCCACGCCGGCGGAGCCTTCCCAGCCCCGCCCCGCTTCACCGATGAGCGCGGTGGCGGAGGGACCACTGCTTGCTGTGGGTCACGGCAGTGCTTACCCTCACCGGACGGACCGGCTTCCGGTTAGAGAGTCTGAAAACTGCCCGCGAGCCGCAAGGCAGGGGGAAGTGTCTGCGCTGCCCCTACTGCACCCCCAGTAGCCTTCGCTGGTAGCACTCAAACGGAATAGAAATCTGCTTAGCAGGCTCATGCATCACTTGCGGCTGCACTCACCTCGTCCCCACAGCAGGCAGCTCTTGTGCAGCTCAGTTCCTGCAGCCCCTTCACGGTAATGGGCAGCTCTGCCAGCTTTGTGGTTGACACCAACAGGGATCACTTCGCATCAGCTGTGGTCAACACTGGAGTAGGAAATAATTTTTCCAGATCTGAACCATGGTCACTAGCCCAGCAGCAGCCTCCTTTGCTGGAAATGTTACCGTGTGCTCCAGCACAGCACTCTGGGGATACCACCATTGCCCAGTGAGCTACGGGGCTCTAGAAACCCCAAGGGCCTTTGCTGCATCTTCCACATATTGCTAGCAGGTGATGGTAAAAGCAGAGCAGAAATGCTCGCTGGTGTAGCAGGGCAAGGGTGCTTCTCCCAGTGCCACTCAGGCAGCTCCTTACCTCTTGCACAGAGGTGTTGGACTGGAAGTTCAGAAGAGAGTCACCCAGGCAAATTGAATGTTAGGAAGAAAAACCATTACAAAACCCCACATCTGACCAGTTAGAACCTGAACCTGGCCTCCTAACGCTTAACAGTTGTAATAAATATTAGGGTGGGTGAAAAATTATTTGAACAAATGCTACATACATATACGTAGAAGAGCAATCAAAGATGTAATAGGGCTCCAGCAGCATACAAGTAAAGGAATGAGATGGAAGTGGGAGGGGGCTTCAAGTTGAAGACATGGAGGTTCAACACCCCAGTCCAGGCTACAAAATGTCAGGCTCCCACTGGCCTCATGCAGCTAGCGCAATATGGCTCTGCTCATAAGCTCCAGACATGTCTCCTACTTTCACTGCAGTGGGGGAAGGCAGGGGTATGGGCATCCCCTTAGGGACAAATGCCAAAGCAAAGGACAAGACCTTTTAGGGACAAATGCTTTAATAAGGAACAGAGTGAACAACTAAGTGAAGCAATTAATTTTTTACACTCCCCCCGTCCCCCCGCCCCCTCCCCGGCAGACTGGAGTGGATCCTCCACAAGGAAGGTCTCCGGTCTTCTCCTGCTTGGTCTCTGGCAGCTCTGCAAATGGAGGGGCCATGAGCCTCAGACCCTGCAGCTCTGACAGAGCCCTTCTCTACCTGCTTGCCATGAGAGTTGTTCAGTTTCTACTCATTTGTAGTAAACTGCATGTTACACCTGCTAGCCCAAATTAAAAGGGAAAAAAGTCCCTGGTTGCTGTCACCTTCTTGCAATGCTCCCTAACGCTGTGCAGGGCTCAGGACATGTTATTGTTCTCAAGAGGAGGCCAGGGCCAGCTAGCCAGGGGTATCTACATACTGCACTTCTCCAGCTCGTTTAAGTGAGCAGTGGCATGTTGGCTACTTGGAGTGGCACTACCGGAACCCCAAATGGCATGAACACCTGCACTGGGGAGACCAGACCTGGGTTTGGCAGGGCAGGTGCTGCACCCAGTGCCTCCAGGCAGCTCTGTGCATCTTGCCCCAGTGATGTAGGCATTGACCAGGGCTAAAGAAATTGGAGGCTGATTTCCAGGCAGGTGCCTTCACGGAGGAAAGCAACTCAAGGAAAACTCTCTTATCCTCTACCCTCTTCCTACCTGAAGGCTGCCCATCTTATTTAAATTCAGTTTGGCAGCTGCTCTTTTTACAGGTGCTAATTTCAGAGAAGTGTCAATAAATCCCTGGAGATGGTGCTATTTACACAGCACGAAGGGAGCACAGAGCTAGGCTTTATCTGGTGTTGCTGGCATTTCAGCCCCAGTTGTCACTTCTTTCCTCCCACATGACGTCCTGTGGCAAGTGTGACCAGAAGTTGGGGGTTCGTTGCACTTAAAAGCCTTTGTAGGAGCAGAAGATGGGGCAGGGTGAACAAAGACAGCCCCTTGCAGAGATGACAGTCACAAGAGCACTGTCACACTGTTCCTTGCCTTTAGCCCAAGCAAGAGCTGAGTCCTGCCTGGAGAATTAAAGCTGTATGTTAGCTCTGAGACTGGGTGCAGATGGGGAAGCTGTCACCTTTGTAATGCTGGGGGAGGAGGTGGGTAAGTTTTGTAACAGAGAGGTACCTTTCTTGACTGAATTCACCTGCAAAAACCTACTCAATGTCCAAAACACAGGGGAGGCAGCAGGGTCTGCAGCCACACAGCTGAGAATGGTGGATGGAGAGATGAGTAGTGAAGGGAGGAATGAACTGAACTTGACTCAGTCCGTCAGTCAGTCGCTTAGCACTACCACAGACCCCCATCCAGCAGGGATTTGCAATTTTCTGCATCTGGGGCTTGTCAAATAAAACTTGAACAGGCTCTATGCAGAGCCAGCTGCACAGCTAGTAGACAAATGGGGCCAGTGGTTCCTGTAAGCATTGGAGGTTTGCACAGAAACAGTTGAGTGGGAAGGGGCAGGATAATGAACATCTTACGCTGACACTGTTCCTCCCTGCCACCAGCAGCAATTCATGCTGGGAAATGTGCAGCTGGGATAATAATAACCAGGCATACCAAGGGACCAATAGCTCTCAATGCTCTCAGGAGAGTTGCTAAAGAAATTCTTTTCCTCCAGGGCAAAACCATTTTCATTCATTAACGATCCCTGATACGTTGCCCAATGTCACTACACAGTTCCTATAACCTCACTCGTGGCAGTAATGGGTGCAAGGGTCTTCAAACATCACTGGTCACTTTCTGCAATTGAAATTATGGCCAACTAAATGTCTTCATGCTGTGTTGGCAGGGTAGAGGAAGGACAGAGACCTGTGGCAGATCCCTGTAGCACAGCCCAGGCTCCCTCCCTGTAAAGGAGAGCCTGGAGGCTCTATTTAATAGTAATCAACCACAGCAGGCTTTATGGATTTCCTGACAGCCTCACAACGCCCACAGCCACTCTCCCTAACACCTGGCAGAAAGGCTCCTGCCTTGCGCTGAAGCATGGGCTGATTCTGGGCTGCCTTCCTGCGGCATCTCCCTAGGCACTAGGAGGAAGCCTTGCTGCATGGCAATTACAGCACTAGCATGCCTTGTGGTTTGTGGTTGCCCAGTCAATGTGTATGCGTCATTTCCTTTAGAATAAAGCACATTTCCAGCCTGAGCCAAGGGAAGGTTTGAAAATGTGACCAGGGCACAACTTCACTGCTCCAAGCCAGAGTCAGAGTGAGGCATTTTGGAGTCTCATGTCTTTAAGAGAATTGGTTGATTTTTTTTATTTTTTTTTCCTTGTCCTGCCCCTTGATCTCCAGGCAGTTGTGCATAGTATAACCCCACCAGACATGCTGGTTCCCTGCATCTTTCACTAGTCCCAGGTTGTCCCTGTTGTGCTTACACACTCAGACTTAGTGGCAGCCAAACACACCCTGTTTATGCTGTGGAAGGATGTCAGAGGTGTCTGGGCTGGCCTCGCCTAAGCTGGTGTGACCTTGGGGTCACAAAGCTCCACAAGTCGGCTCTCAAGGAGTCCCCAGTGGGAGCCGTCGCTACAGAAACCAGTCCCATCCTTGGAGTGTGTCAACATTTGGCTCTGAAAGCGCTGCAAGGGTTCAGCACCACTCTGCTCAGATCTGAGGCTGCCCTGGGCAGCAAAGACCTGGCCAGAGGGTCCTTACCTCACATCCAGGGCGTATGGATGCCCTTTCCTCGATTATTCCTACCCAGCATGGGGTACAAAAAGGGGAGCTCTGTAGGTCGACACTTTCTCTCTTTTGCCTGGCCTGCTCTGCTGCAGTCTGCCCCCTCCACATGACGCAATGCCATTCCAGCATCTCCCACTGTCCCCAGCCAGTGGCTCATGGGTATACTGGTACCTTGTCCGGTTTGTGTTGCCCCAGGACATGCTTTCCGGCATGGGAACCTGCCCACCTTCGGGGAGCAAAACAAGTGCTTGTGCCTCTGGGAGCCCTGGGCATCCGCAGTGGTGGGGAGGTGGGCGCTGAGCTGGCCCTAGCACATCCTGCCGCCACTGCTCTGTCCCCTTTAAAGGAGAAAGTGCTGCTTGGAAATTTCTGAATGGCTGTCCCCACTCTTGGCCCGCCTGCCGGCTGCTCGACCAATCAGCTTGTGCGCCACAAGGACGCAGCCGCCTCACGGACCTATCTTAAAGGCACACTGTCACCACCATGCTTTCATCTATTGCCTGCATGCCAGGAGAAGATAACGACCATTTTGGAAGCCCGAGGTGACCTTCAAATGGAGTCCCAGCTGTGGGGCAAAGAGGTGTTCCCAAGGCACAGGCACAAGCCCTGACTGATGGATGGTGTTGGCAGATGCCATGCCAGTTCCATCAACCAGGCCTCAGAGCTTGGTTTGGAGATGGGATGGTCAGGTCTTAGGGACTGGGCATCCACAGGGGCCAGAGGAAAGGAAACCACTGAAGGAAGGTAGGCCATGAGCTCTGCCACCAAGCCACAGTTCAGTGAGTGCAGGAAGCTAGGAAAGCAGTTTCATGTTCGTGTTCTAAACCAGAAGAGTAACTCCAGAGTGCTCCCACTGCAACAGAGACTCAGTGCTTACAAAACTTCCATGCAAAAACATCCCATGATACTCAACTACGCAAAATCTACCACTGTACTGAGGGGCGATAGCTGTGCAGTACATGTCAAGGAAGCAGGAATGAGCAGTGCAGCAATGGCACCATGACATTATCGCAAAACAGTGGGCAGAGCTTGCCCCTGGCTTCAGCAATGAATCCAGCTCCAGGACCAGCCTGAGCGTCCCCCTTGCACCGCAGTGCAGTGCCCCATCACTTGCTCTGCCACAGCTCCTCCTGCAGTCTGCTGTAGCCCAGGCTGTGAAATGATCTGGTCTAAAAATAGCCCTTTAAAAGGGGTGGACAGCCTGGCAGGGCATTGTCACGTTTCCTGGACACGCGCAGGTGAGAAAGTGGTTGTGAGGCTGGGAAAGCAATGCCAGCCAGGCATGATGCTCTCCATGCCAGTGCTTTGGGTACAGACGCTAGTGTGCCAGCCCTGAGAGCTATCTAGGCCACAGACCACAGGAGGCCTTTGCCTGAATCTTAATGCTTGGAAGAAGTTTTAGGTGCAATGCCAGTGAAGCTCCTGCAAGGTGCTTTGTACCTACAGGCTGCAAGGCTCTGGTGAACGCTGCCCTGGAGCAAACCTTTGCTTCCTGCAATAAGGCAGGAGGTTGGCTTGAAACACTTGCACTACTGCAGCCATGCATAGTCTAACCCCCTCAAAGCAGGCACAGAAAAGCAAGAGAAGGCAGCACACAACAGATAGCACCTTTCAAAGGGCTTACACTTGGATTCACAAGAGGGACAACTGCAAAAACCACACTCATACAGTCCTTCTCCTGCAATTCCCCTAGCTCCTGCCAGTGCTGAGGATAATGGATCACTCAGTGTAGCTTGATACTGATCCTCCAAATCCTAAAGACTAAAAACCTTCATGAACAGTTATCATGACTGCTCTATTTATAACAGTGCCAGTATTGCCTCTGCCACCAGAATCCTGATTTCTGTCCAGCTTGATGTCATTAAGATTCAGCGATGTTCCCCCAGCTCCAGTGCTCCAGATAGAAAGCAGCTGGCCTGCCAGGCTCTGCCTTCAAGCTTAGTTTGTTCCTTTAAAAATTGGCCTGTTTGTTTTGAAGAAACACACTCAGGAGATTTGTCCTGAGCCTCCTGAGGGGAGGCTGCAAGGAGGAGCAGAGCATGGATGGATGGGGGTTAGGGTGGTACATCCTGTGCTATGCGCAGAGAGGCTCTGCGCTTTGAGAACTTTTTGGTTTGTGCTACAGGAGATGGGCTTGAACGCTTCACTTAAGTTGCAGCAGGAATGTGATCAGTCACCTGATAAGGCAAAGCAGGAAAAAAGTGATCTAGGTGCTGCTGTGGGGATCCTGCACTGAGGCTGCAGGAGCTGATTTTTGGAAACCTGATGAGCACAGCAGCCAGAGACCCAGGGGGACAGTGTGGTGGCTCATGGAGCTCCTGGTCAAGGCACTGATATGGCTGGCTCCTGTTCAGTCCCCATCTCACCGAGATACCTGTGAATTGTCTCAATTCTTGCTTTCAGAGCTACACATGAAATCCATCAGTGCGAACTGCCCCAGCAGCTATAATCCCCTGAGGATGGGCAGGCACTTACACTAAGTGGAGGCAAAGAAAGCCAGAGCATGAATCTCGAGGGAGGATGGGTGGAGTCCAGGGTTGTCTGGACTATTCTGGAGTGTGGGTGTCTGTGGGACACTCCTCAAAGCTTTTCCCTCCTTCCATTACACAAGAAGCGCAGCACACACTTGCACCATCACAAAATAACTTCAAAATAGTGACAATGACTTGGATGAATGGATGGACCAACAGCCCTATGTCCAGCAAGGCTTTCCAACACTAGGCAATAAGAAAAGCCTTGAGGTCTGCTTAATATCTTCCTTTTACTGCTAGTTTTAGACAGAAGGTCCCCAAATAGATTAGGAACAGGTGGCCATGCATAAACCTTTGATTTGACAGCCTGGTGGCTCTACTGAATTCTTCATCCTTTGTTGAAGCTGTATATTGAGCTGGGAGAAGTGAAGTCTAAGCATTTCCTTGTTCATCTCTGCAGCAGGACTAGCAAGAGCCTCTAGTAAACCTGAGGCCATTCAACCCCAAAAAGTCCACTCAAGTGACACCTCTCACTGACACAGGCTGTGCTGACCCTCCTTTGAGCAGCAGCATCCTTGGGACACAAGCAGCCAGCTGCCTGGCCGAGTGTCTGTGCTATGCTGATGTATGGTTCAGTCTGAGTACGTTACTGCAGACAAATACATTCTTGGCTCCAGTGCTTTGGCCTTCCAGCTTGTGTCTACAATGTCAAAACACAAAACTGCTGGAGAGCATCTGAATGCGGAGCCCTGAAGTGACTTTCAGGCATGAAACAGCTCAAGTGACACCAGGGCAACAGCCGAGGCCTCTGGGCTGTGGGTTTCTGCTTTTCTTCTCTACTTCTCATAAAATGAAACATGTTCTCAAAGGTGCATGGAAATGCAATAGGAAGAGGGGTCCCTCTGGGAGCTGGTTGCTCCTCTGATCTCATTGCTTGAGAATTAGCCACTTCCCAGGATTTTGGAGTCACAGGACTGATGCTGCCAGGCTTCAACTGAGATAAAGCAGTGGCCAGTCTGGCCTGCAGTGATGGCTTCAGGTGCTTGCCCAGTCAGCCCACATAGAGGACATAGAGTGGTGGGGACAGCAGGGCACATTCAACACAGCAACCTTATGTGGGGCTTCTTGTAGGGATTGCGTTCATTGTCAGACATTTGCTCGCATCAGGAACCTGCTTAATTTCCTTGAGGGTCTTTGCAATAGCAGTTACTTAGTGCTTCCCCTCCCACATATCTTGCAGGGGAAATGAACAGCAGCCAGGGCAGGGGGGGATGGGAACCTCACAGTGGGCATTTTGCAGCCACAGCATCTGACACGTGCTGGTCTCATCCTGACCTGCTGAGGGTGCCCAGAGCGGCTCCCATCAGGCAAAAGCACAGACCATGGGAATTCCCTCCTCTTTGGCCAAAGGCAAATTGGTAAAGAGGAAAAAGCACTCAAGAGAAGGACAGGGACAGTCGCCATGCTGGCAGCACAGCTTGCCTTTCTCTAACAAATCCCTTGGGGAGCTATACAAACCTTTTTGGCCATTGAGCTGTGGGTTATAGGGCAGACGGGTGCATTTTCTTCGGTGACAGGTGCAGCAGGGAGGGCTTCCAGGGTGTTTCTGCAGAGCTGGGCTGCACGGAGGGAAGGGGACATTTTTTGCTTCAGCCCAGAAGGGCTAAAGCACAGCCAGCACCTGGCATGCTGTGGGCATGCTCAGTGGCATCCTGCAAACCCACAGCTTGAGGGAGCAGCAGCACCTTCTGTCAGCAAGGTTTCCTGTTTGCCAGTGACATTGGAGCAGGCACAGAATGTCTGTCCTCTGAAGCAGTTTCTCTCGCTCTGTCCAGTACGTTAAGACCTGCTGTTGTTCGGTGTTAACTGTCGGGCTGAGCAAGAACAGAGACGTGGTGCTAGCGCTGGGCAGTGAAGCAATCGAACAGGCAGGGAGGGCTGCACGGGCAGTGCAATAACAGGAATGAAGTCAGAGTGGCTACAGAGCTGTGCAGAAGGAGAGGGTGGCAGGGGAAGAGCAGTGCTTCCTCACAGGCACAGTGTTTCTGCTCATCAGCGACATTGTTCCTGTTTCATTTATCTTTACAGCTGGCTGCTCTCTGTCCCCCGCATCGAGGATGACAATGGCACTTACAGAGAAAACCAGCCTTTTTGCCAGGCTATGAGCATAGGCGAATGACACTGGCTATGGAAGCATCCTCGTGGGTCTTCTCACTGCATATGCATACAAGCCCTGAGCAGCCCTTCTAAAGCAATCATGGGGCTTGGGGCAAGGTTGAAATGGAGCACTTGGCAAGTAAAACCCCACAAACCCCGAAGCTCAGGCAAGATTGTGCCTCTGAGTGCTTCAAGAGGGCACTTCAGCTGTCTTGAGTTCCTTTGCTCTTGCCCCGTTTATGGCTGAACGTTCACCTTCCCATGGATGAATGGTTTCAGCCCCACTAAGCCCAACATATTGCTGCTGTATTTACTAGTCCCACTTCCTTTGCAGCAGCCATTTGCACACTGCAGGGCTCCATGGAGTGCACACACATCCTTGCAGCAGACACAAAATTTCCTGCTCCTGGAAGCATTTGTGTGGAGAGACAATTTATTTCTCATGCATCTTGCTGGCTAAAGCAGGTTATGGTGACTTTTGATCTGCTGTCACCATTGGAGAGAGCTGCAGGCAGGAGAGAGGACAAAGCCAGAACAGAAAACTTATTTGTATTGACAAATGTGATAAGAGAATTGCACTTCAGGCAGGACAAGCCAATTCATCATTTCATCTTTTATCAGTGGCAGAGTGTCCACAAGGGCTCTTCTTCCTGTGCTGATACCACCAGAGGGACAACTGCTCTGCCCTGCAGATGGTGCCCTCCTGCCCTGGCATTAAATATCACCTATTATAAAAGTTGCCCTGGTTCTCCCAAGTGCTGTTTGCCACTTCCAGGGTTCTTCTGAAATCCAGTATGGAAATGCTCATGGCAAAAATCATGCACTGAATGCTGGGAAGCAAGAAGTCACCATGGAGGTGGGCAGTAGCTGGGTGTGTAGGTGTTGTCCAGCCTCAACATTGTCCTGCATGCTGAGGCTGTTGAGAACTGACACAGGAGATGATGTTGGGCAGGAGCTGAGGTGTTCTCAGTGCCTTCCTGCAGGAGTGAGGGATGCAAAGCAGGGCCTACACTGCAGTCCATCAGCACAGCTTGCTCCCGAGCATAGCCAATCCCACGTCATTATCCCATGCTAACATGGGGGACTTCTGGAAATACTCCTACTCCACTGGAATACAGCCTGTGTTCAGTGGTGTAGGTGATATCTCAGGGAACAGGCTCACCACTGTGTCAAAGGCCACCACAATGTCTGCCACAGAGGAACAGAGCTCAAGCCAGCAGCTCATCAGCACCGCTTGGTCCCAGTTTCCAGGAAAGCTGCTCAATCTCCACCAAAAGCCAAATTTCAAGCAGGACTGCAAGCATGGCTAAGCCAGCACTATCCCAATGTCTTTTTTTCCTCCAGGTCCCTGCTCTGCCTGTGGCCAGGCTGTGAATTAGCCATCCTTTGGGATGTAGGAGGCTGTAGATAAGAAAGCCTTGCCAGAGTGCACCCCTCTCAGAGCCCTGTCCTGCCTACCTAGGCCCCCATCACCTCCTCCCTCTCACGGCAGTGACACCCTGTCCAAGCCATCAGCTACAGTCCCTGTGGATGGGTGACCCCAAAAGCACCAGTGCCTGGCACCAAGGACTGGCTCCTGACCTGTACTTACACAGGCTAGAAAAGGAGGAAGCTGAAAATAAAAACGCTTCAGAAAAGAATGACAGGAATTATTTCAGGGCTGGAACAACTTGCCTCACACTGAGCAAGTGAAGAAGCCAATCTGTTTAGTTTATCTAAGGGAGAGTTAAGAGGGAACTTAGACGCATCTATAAATACCTACATGTTGGGAACATTTCTGATTGCCGTGGTCCTTTATTCTGGCAAACAAAGGCAGTAAAATTTCCTGGGGCTGGAAGCTAAAGCAAAAGAAATCCGGGCTAACAGCAAAGTGCAGATTTTTAATAGGAAGGATAAATAACCATCAGGCCAGCCAGGATAGGGACACAGCAGATTCCCCATCACATGAAGTCTTTAAAATCAAAGCTAGATGGCTGCTGATAAAGGAGACATTGCAACTCTGCCAGACATTTTGGGCTGGATGCAAGAGCCACTGTACTCCACAGCCTGCGACTGCTAGGAAGAAAAGCCCTTAATAACTGACTGTTCTCAACGGATCAGGCTCTCACCCCTTGTGGTTTTGCCCTATGACTTCCCCATTTGTGGTCATGGCTCCCTCCCACCAGTGAACGGAGACTGGCAGTCAAGCTCAACCTCCTGTTGTGTTCAGAAAACCACCATCCTGTCCTTCCAAAACTGGTAGATTTGGTGAATGTTTGAAAATGTAGAGAGTAGCAAGAGGAAAAGGAGAAATTAAACAGTAAGGGGAAAAAATGGGGCATTACCCATTTTATTGCAGTCCAGAATAAGAAAGGAAACATTTAAAAAGGAGAGAAAAGAAACAGTGCAATTTTCAGGTTTAAAATATTTTGGAAGAAGACTTTCACTAGGCAAACAAGCATTATTTCAAACTATGCCTAGGAAAACACCTTCATATCATTTTGTATCTGTGGTGACCTCCTGACCACTTCACCTCTCCCAAAAGTACATTTTGCCCTTCATTCGTCCCTAAAACTCCCCTCAAATATGTAGCCCAAATGATGCACTCACACCAGGAGGAAGCTGAGATTTATGATGTACATCCAAATATACGGCATTTCCAAGTAAATAAACAGCAGAGAAAACTTCCCAGTAAGGTGAGGAATGGACCTGCCATTTAAGAGCCCAGAGGAAAAAAAAAAACAGAAATCTGCAGCATGGGAGTGTGCCAGCACTGGGACCAAGAGGGATGGGGCTGGGAGGATTTCCAGCTCCACATAAACCCTTTATTTCTGCACCATATCCACCTGCCTTCTGAGCCCTGAGGGCTGACACAGGATCACGGCACATGCTAATTTAAGGGGCTCATTTCAGTGTCATCCAGCGCCTGGCACAGAGGTGACTGCTATATTTCCTAGCCTGAACATCTCCAGAACAGCCATGAGGAAGCACTGCCAGGCCCATGGGAGAAAAACACCTCCCCAGCACCATCCCTGCAGTGCTAGTGCTGTCCCCTCAATGCCAGTCGCTGGCTGGGCTGGCAGGGTGGGACACAGTGTGGGGCGCTTGAAGGCTCACCTGGGGCAGGGCGCTGTGAAAGCCAAGCACCAGGCTGCAGACGCTGGCTGGAACTTCAGTCCTCCGTGCCGTCACCCTCACCAGCCGTGGCGGCGTCCCTGGCACACTGTCCCCAGTGCTTGTGGGAAGCCTTTGATCACCGTCCTGGGATGGATCCTGAAATGAGACAGGGGGGTACCTGCAGGTAGGGCAGGCCAGCTACCTCCAGGCCCCTCCACCACTTCTGGGAGGGCCCAAATGAGCTTTCCTCCATACAAAGGGGTCATATTGCCTTCAGTGAGCATCCCGTTGCCTGTGACAACCTGCCCTGGCACTGGCCCCATGGGAGGCAGGGTCACTGTATATGCTGGTGGAGGCTTACAAGCGGAATCTGCAGCTGTCCCACTGGTGGGTGGGGTAGCTCCCTGTTGTATTTCATGTTTCAGCAGCACAAGACACCTCAAATACATTTTTTTTTGAGAAAGAAGAAAGAGAATGCAAACAAGAGAGGCAGAAGTTACCTGAGAGCTGGAAAAAATCCTGAAAAGGGAAACTTACTCAACCTACTTCACTTATCAAAAGCAGCCTGTGAGGTGGCTATATTATTAGATGGCCAAAACACCTTCATGAGAGACAGGTCAACTAATCTAGCTACAACAGCTGAGTGGGAACCATAGCTGGAGCTGAAGCTGCTTGCATTACAAGTAATTCAATTAACACCTGTGAACCAGAGAAGTTGCCTTGATAATGGAACAACCTGTAGCAGACGAAGTTTGTTAACACCCTAGGTGTGAGCTGGCTGGGTTGTGGTGGCAAGCAGCCTCTTGTGCCCCTTGACTCCTTGGTGCAGAAGTGTGCAGGGTCTGGCCCTGCAGCATCATGCTGGAGTGGCTCTTACCTTCGGTAGATTTTGGGGCTCTCTGGGTGTGACTGCAGAGCTGGGCTTACTGGCCTCGTGCTGCTGGCTTGCTGTGCCATGATGTGCATCTGGGCTGGGAGGCTGTAGGGGTGCAGAGCGCAGCGTGAAATCGTAGAATTCATGGATATCTGCAAAACAGTGTAAGAAACATCCACAGGACTGGGGATGCAGCCTGATTCCAGAGTTCTGCATGGGGTGCAGCACCTGTGCCCACCCACTCTGCTCCCAGAGCATCATAAATCTGAGCCCTCTGTTAGAAGCTGGCACCTGGCTGAAGGGCTGGTACAGGGCTCTGGTGGCTCCCCACCCTTGCTGCACCACCCAACACATGGCAAGAGGTGTAGTGGGGTGCCTGGCTCAGTACCCTGTGGCTCTGGAAGGGATGGGCACTTCAAAAAAGCAATGTCCACACCCTCCTCAGGGACTATGGGCAAACCACACTCAGCAGCATCAGTCAGAAGCACGCCCCATCCTGTTGTCCTCCAGGCTGTGCCAGCCCCATGCCCTTCTGCTCTGAGAAGCCTCCTGTGCCAAGCAGGCCCTGCCTGCCAGCCCTGATGCTGCCAGGCTCTTCTCTCCCCATTTCTGCTTCCCAGTGCCTCTGGCCCATTGAGGGGATCCCCTCCCACAGGGACAGGCAGAGAAGGCACAGGGCACTAGGACAGCAGGCTCATGGTGTACAAGCTCTAAAGCTTACAGCTACAGCTGCGTTATCTCCAGCTGCTTCCCCAGTAAATTCCCTCTTCCTGTCTGGCACAGTATTACCTACACACTGCCACAAGCCAGGTATCCTTGCTCTGGGCTCCAAGGACCTGAGTCTGCTGCTGTACATCATAGTGGCTCCAGAGAGAGGGATGCGAATGGGCTGTCCCAGCCCTTGCTGCTCTAGAGACAGTTATGGGGTGTTGCCAAGACTTGATGGCATCTGCTGCCTGAGTATAGATCCAGGGGGGCTGTGGGAGCTGAGACATACCCCTACCCCTGCCAGGAGCATTTTACCCTCTCCCAGTCACACATGGAGGATTGCAGGGAGCAGGAGGGCTGTAGTGGGCTTTCCTCTCCCTAAGGAACTCCCCACTGCTGTGCACCCAAGCAGCTGTTGGCTCCCAGCAGTCCCCAGTTCATCTCTAGAGCCAGGCCTGACATGGACCCACAGACCCAGCACCTCCATAGGAGCAACAAAAGCCAATATACCCATTGCAGAAGGGTTTAATTTCAGAAACTACATCAAAAGTGAGA
This sequence comes from Galbula dea, assembly GCA_013399015.1. Classification (NCBI taxonomy): domain Eukaryota; kingdom Metazoa; phylum Chordata; class Aves; order Piciformes; family Galbulidae; genus Galbula; species Galbula dea. Next base: position 3,918,458 of record VWZX01003222.1, on the reverse strand, counting down.
AGCTTTTTAATGAAAAAACTGAAAGGGGCAACAAAGAGGGTAAAACATTTGTGGGATGCACTGAGCCTATTCAGAGAGACTCCGCTGGGACATCAAAGCAAACATACAGTGCCTAGCCAGAGACTACTGTAAAGGCAAAAGGGAGGTAAGAGAAAAGGCAAGGCTGGTCCACTGAGGAAGGGAGGCTACTGAAAGCAAGAAGACACTAATCTAAAAAGCTGAAGCTCCATCCACCTAAAAAAACCCAGAAATGATGGCAAATGCTGCCAGGTTAAAAGTAAAGCTGTAAAAGGTTGGGAAAAGAGTTTGGCAAATGCCTTGCAAAAGGCATAAAAAACCTTCCAAGAACCTGGAAAACAAGAAACCTGGTGGAGTAGGCAGGGCAAAAAAGTCATATAAGTAATCACTCGAAGTGGTTAAAGCCACAGCAGGAACTTGAGTTCATTTTCTGTACTGCAACCAGTGCAGAGGAGGCTGGAGAGCCTGTCTTCTGCAAGCAACCCCAACAGCAAGTGGTGGGTCTCAGCTTGAGGAGGCCATGGCTGTTCCTCCAGTGCTCCCTAGGGGCTCAGGAATGAAGCAGCTACAACAGCCCTTCTGTGTGTGACTGATCACCTGAAACTATGTCCCATCGAGGCACCAAGGAGTATTACATGCCCACTTTATTTCCAAAGGAAACCTGGTGAGCACTGGGCAGTGTAAACAAGGACATTCTGAGGACTGCCCAAGGCTATTTCCTCAGGAGGCTTTCACAAAGGAGGCTTGCACCCTCAAACGCACATCCTCATCCCCTCTCTGTGCTTAACCACATGACCATGCACTGCAGCAGCATGTGTGTGTTGCAGATGGGATGGGGAGCTGCATCAATCCCCATCATCCAGCTCCTACAGCCTACCTGCTGACTTCCCAGCCATAGTGAAAAAGCTACTATAAATCTCAGCTGCTGGTAGAGCAGCTTTGTGCCCATGGGGAGCCCAGCCAGGCCATGTGGCTGCCCAAGTCAGGGAGCAGTGTGCCAGAATCAATGCCACTTCTGGAGCTGCTGTTCTGCATTGCTTCATTGCCAGGCTCTGTCCTATGCCCCAGGAGAAATGGGGCAGCCAGCAATGACAGGAGGAGTGGGAGTCCCCAGATTCACTCACCACACCTGGGGCATCCCCTTCACAGCCTCTCAGTGCCGAGTGCACTGCTGGCAGCTCTCAAAGCCCTCCTAAATCAGACATGAGGTCACGGCAAGCAGTCATCACACAGCCAGACAAATGGGACTTTGTTTTTGTGCAAAAACATCTCTCCCTCTGGTTGTAAAAATACTAATTGTGCAATGGGATAGCAGTGGCTGTGTGGACCACGCTTGGAATGCTGAAAACTGCAAAAATGAAAACATGATTTCAACAGCCCTCTCATGGGGGTGCACCACTGCCAGCATCCCAGTTAGTCACTCATCTGCTGCAGGAACAAAGCCTTGGGTAGTCAAGCTGGCAAGGCACCTGTGGAGCAAGAAACTTGTCCTCCAAAGCAGCTCTTTTCCACTTCCAAAGCCCCAGCTCCTTTTAGATGCTTGCCAGGAGAGGGAATTGTTGCTGGCATCAGGGATTAGAGGAGTTTCAGGATCAGGAGGATGAGGTTCAGGCAGCACATGGTGTGGCCGTGACAGGAGTACATTTTAGTACACATATGCATGTGGCATTAAAGATAATTGAAATACATGTTGGTTTCCTTCATTTCTTATGGGCATCTAATGTTGCACATGTCTGCCCCACCTGCACACTTTAACAGCAGCATTTCCTAAAAAGCCTCAGTAAGAGGATGTTGTGGTAGCAAGAGATGATGCTGCATGTTCCATCTTACAGCCCTGTTTCTGTTTAATGACAGTGTAAATCTGCTCTGGATCTAATAAGGAAGAGTAACTCGAGATTTACAGATATTAAAATTTGTTGAACAATTTCCTCCTGGGGCAAATATGTCAAATAAATATCATTAAATATTTCTATAGCACCAGCATCTGAGGTACCATGCAGTGCCCTTGTGACAGCAGGCATACGCACTTCCAGAAAATGACATTTCTTACCTGACGTATGCACTGTCTTGAGCTACATCAGTGCAGATCTACCCTGAGCAGGAACTCCAGCCTCACACCAGCCTCTGAGCCATGGCCATACTGCTGTAGGGAGGATTCACACCTATGGCAGCCACAGCAAATTTCCATCCCTGCCTATTGGCTCAGTTGCAAGAGGAGGAGTCCTCGGATGGAAATCCTCCAGGTTCCTCCAGTTTTCCACCCTGGTTCCTGCTGCCACCCAGTGAAACTGAGACTGCCATCCCTGGTAGCACTGCTGGCAAGCTGGAGTTTTGCTCCCAGGGAAGTGCCTGCCTCTCCTCATGCCTCTGCAGCAGTAAGGGCTTTTAGGAAGAAACTTTTCTGGGGTAAAAGGAGCCATAAGAGAGGTCCGAGAGCCTGAGCAGCCGAAAGGACCTCATTGTGGTCTGTACCAGCCACCGCTCAGGCACAGGAGAGGAGCTGAGCCTCTGAGGGCTCTGGGGAGGAGACCTGTTCTTTAAGCTGCTGGCAGCTGGGGTGGCTGAACACACACAAAACTGTCTGTTTGCCCAGCTTCGCCCATTGCAGAGGGCACAATAGCCCCTTTCAGCCCTAGCTCTGGGAAAGGAAAGGTCAGGGAGCTGCTTCTGCGTGTGAGCCCCATCCTCTCCAGTGGCATGAGATGAGGCCAAGCATCTCCCGGCGGGGCTCCAGGGAGCAGAGGGAGAACAGGGCCACGATCATCCCAGCCCAGCCACAGTGACCCCAAGCCTAGGCTCCCCAAGCGTCCTTTCATCAGGCATTTTCCTGCAAGTCACGCGCTTGTCTCTGCGGCCTCAGATGCAGGGAGAGAGGGGCCAGGAGGAGGGAGACAGCACAGCCTCTTTTCCCTCTGTGCCGCCAAAGAATTTCTTCTGTGCGGAGGGGGGGCAGGAGCATTCCAACGTGAGAGCTGCTCCTGCATCGATGCTGCCCAGGTGCCAAGGCACATGTAGGGAGCTGTTGCAGCTCTGGCAGAGAGCCAGCATGCTCCGGGGCATAGCCAGCTCCTGGGAGAGGGAACTGAGTCTGGCACAGTGGTCACAAGGATTCAAGAGGCCATGCTGTGCTCAGAGGAGTCTGGCAGAAAATCATGCATGTGCAAAGCAATATTGGACACATTCATGGTGACAGATACAACAAGCCCTGGACACCATACAGGCTTTATCTGAATATCCCAGCAGATCCTCCCCTGGAGCTGGGTAAACTGGGGCTTCTGGAGGCCACAAAACAGTGCACTTTTTTTTTAAAAAAAGACACGTGTGAAGCCATATCCCTGGCATTTGTCACATAGATCTTGGAAAACTCCATGAAGTTTGGCACTTCTGGTAGTTCCACTGTGGCATAATGCATTTTGATGTTTAAACTCAAGCTGGCCGTTGCACATGATCTGAGCACAGGGATGTAACATGTTCATGCATTCACGTTCCCTAGGGGCTGAAAAACAGTCAGACACCTGTTGGTGAAAGGGATCACCTCTGCAGGATGAGACTTCTCCAGAACCTGGCATAGCATGGGGCAGTAAAATGGAAGCCTCTGTGCTGGGAGGTGTACCTGCAGCTCTTCTGCAAATCCTCCTCCCTCACATAAACTCTGAACCAGGCCCATGACTCTGAGCATACTTCAGACAAAGACACAGCAACCCATTGGGAAAAAGAGGGGTGAAAAATCAAATAAAATAGAAATGCTCCACCACCCTCCCAGAGTTGTCACTGCACTCCAGTGGTTCCATACTGTGGACACTAAGTGATTCCAGTGTCTGCCAGCTCTATGCAGGCATAGCAAGCATGCAGCTGGAGACAGCATCATACATGTCAATGAAGGGACAGAGGATTTCACAAACTCATGCTCCAGGGCGGGGGAGGAGGAACAGAAAGTAATTAATGCAAACGCCTAGTTAGGTAAACATATCTAGAGAAAGCTCACTTTGGCATGGGGAAGTAATATCCTGTTAAACCAGTTGAAAAGGTCACCAGCAACCAAGTGACACTCCCTCATGCCAGTGTTGACAGGACACCAAGACAGACAATTAGAGCAAGGACCTGGGAAGTTTGTACAGTGTCCACATGCCGGCATGCAAACTGCAGCCAGTTCAGCATGTGGCGTGGATGTGCTCTCTCCCACTACAGTCTCCACAGCACTTTTGCACTAATGTGAACAGCCCTGGGCTTTGGGGAAGCAAAGGGTTCTCTGGGATTAACTCCAAAATTAGTGCTGTAAGTGAGCCCACACAGCCAGGATTTGGTCTGCTCTGGCAGGAACTGAGCAACTTCATAGTAAAAACCCACTAAATTCTGTTTTTCTGAAAAAAATACTTAGCAAAGAGTCCATTTTCAAATTACCATGTTCAGCAAGATAGCTGTCATCTTTCACAGAGAAGCTGTGTAGTCCAGTGAGACTCCTGCTGTGTTTGTTTACATCCACATGGAGAAATTTATGCTGCACTGAAAATGGCATTTTCTGGTGCCCATCCCCAAGATTAGCCTCGCTGTCCAGTCTGTTTCTTAAGTAAAATGGAATCACTGGCACAGTGCAAGAAAGGCCAGCATACCACAAAAGGAGCTGAGTATACGTGGATTCACTCGCAAAGACAGAAAAACATAGCTTTTGGGTTGGCAAAAGGAATGGAAATAGCAGGATGTGATGAGGCTGAGGAGCGCAGGAAGGAGTGAGGCCCTGTGGTGGGGTGTTCTTGGTACAGCAGCAGAGCTGGAAACCCAGCGGTGGCTGTGGACACATCACTCCTGCACTGTGCAGAGTGCTCATGGCACTGCAGCATCCTTTAGCAGATGGTAGATAGATCTGTCATGGCCTGTTGAACAAGGCTTTACCCCTTGTTCACTATCACCCAACTGAAGAATTCTGTTCATGTCATACACACTCAGGAGACTGCAGCCCTGATCCCATGTATCTCCTGCCCAAGCCATGGAGGAAAAAGACAGCCTAGCTCTCTGGCATTACAGGCATCCATGCGTTTGCAGAGGATGCACCCAGCCTCGACGGTGCCAGACATCTGTGCAGGATCGGGCCCCTAGGAAGGCCCATTGACAACAAAGCTCCAGGAACCACAAAGCAGGGGCTTACCCAGCAGAGCCTGGAAGAGTTCACTTTGGAAGATGTGCGAAACTTTTCCAATGGAGGCTTTTAGCTCCTGCTCCTCTGGGGACTGCAGGGTGCTTTGGTATCTGGTCAGAATTTCCACTGCCCGTTCAGTGTCTGCAGAAATGACACAGGAATAACAAGGCATTAACACTGAAGGATGGACAGACATCACCAGGGAAGGCAGCCTTGGAATAGTGCAAAGGGCTCAGCTGGATAATGCCTTAAGTTGCCTTCCAGCTCTGGATTTTTAAGAGTCAGCCACAAAACCAGCTTCCTTATACATACCTGGAAGAGCTAACTCTGCTGCAAGGTGCAGAGGGGCCACAGTAGAGAGCTGGGCAGGGGCTGGAGGACAGGTGGTTCTGCCTGCTGGCCCTCCTCAACCCTGAAAATCAGGGTCTAAACCCAGGTTCACTCACATCTGAGCCCCATGGCACCAAGCAGCCTGAGCACTTCTGCCATCTCCCAGGCAGAGAAGCCATTCAAGAGCTAGACACATCCAGACTGCACAGGGCTATGAGTACCGCCACAGGAACTGCAGCCTCCCATGTGGGGCCAGCTGGCTGAAGCAAAGCTGAGAATAGCACCACTCATGCAGTGCAAAATACTGCAAACAGCTCAGCTACCTGAATGGCAAAACTTTGGTATCTATAGGGTGACGCATAAGGATTGCCCCATGAAGCAAGCAGCATTGGGTCAGCAGGAGACACCATGGGAAAGGAACACAGTGCCTTGGGGTCACAGAAGGAGGGATGCTGGCCAGGAGTGGAGCTGGAGGCTGCCGTGAATGCTTTGGTTAAATATTGGGTTTACCATACCTGTGAGACAACCTTGGACCTCAAATAGTGGAAGCTGTGATCTCTGCCAGAACACGTTCATGTTTCTTTGGGCAGAAGAGAATGGCACATGCTTCTGCCAGTCCAGCTCCAGCCCCAGATGTGATCCATCTCTCATGTGGGTGGGGAGCTTCTCACAAAGCATGCTAAATTGGTCTGCATTTCTTTCACACAAATAACTAGGCCTTAACGCCACAAGCTCCAGTGTACCTTGAGCCCATTCCAACCTTATCAGAGAATATTTCCCTTTGCTACCCAGTAAACCCGCAGACAAAGACAGTCCGTGTGAGGAGGTGGGGGAGCTGTCCTGCCACTGTTGGGGACTCATCTTTTAACCCAGGAACTCATGCAGAAAGGATGACCCTGCTCATTCTAGGGCTCTCGCCTGGGAATTCAGGTCATCGAACAAGACTGCCTGTGTCTGCTAGGCTGTGCCACCTGCTGTCCCAGCTCGCTCGACTGGGCCAAAAGGGGAAAGTGGATTGCCTGTGTTGCAGGCCCACACTGACTCATCCTGGGAGCAGAACAGAGAAAGGCGCCTGGGGAACTGTGAATAGCTCCTGCTCAGAGCTGGACTCCTTGCTGGCTCCAGAAAAAGCAGGAAACAAGCTCCAGATTTATTCAGCTTTATGGGTATCCCAGCCCTGCGTTATTACTAAGGGTTTCCTTTTCTGCAAGATCAGACAGTGGCTTCAGACACTGCCCAGCATCCTGCAAAGGGGGTTGAGTCATCTTCGTCTGGTTATTCCTGGCTTTATCGGCAGAAGCTAAAGAAGCAGGGGGAGAAGCAGGGTCACCATGCCAGGACAACAAAGAGTGTGAACCTGGTGTGAACATCCTGCCCCAGCCCAGGCTGCACAGAAAGAGCAGCATGCACTGTGCTCTGACCTCTGTGCTGCTAGCCACCAGCACCTGTTGATAACTGGGGAGTGCTGGCCCTGGATCACCAAACCCAGGGAAGTGCTGTGCCCCCAGCACAGTGGAGAGACCAGAGCACCCTTCCTGCATCATCCAAGGAAAAGCATGTGCCGTCGAGGGCCCATTGAACCATGCCTCGAGGTGCATGAACGACTTACAGGAGACCCCTTCCTTGCAGGGCCCACCCCCCCATACCTGCCTTTCCCACAGCACCCAAGGGTGCTGCAACCACAGCATTCCATAGCCACCCACTCTGAGCCACGGTGGCACAAGGACGTATCCCACAGCCCGAGAAGGGAGTGAAGCCAGGGCACCCGATCCTCAGGTCTCAACCCCGGGGCTGCACCGGCCAGCGACGCCCGGCCTGTAGCACGGGGGAGGAAGGGGGAGAGAGGGAGAGAGAGAGAGAGAGGGAAGAAAGGAGGGCGGGAGTGCCCCGCAGGAGCGCGGGCCACCCGGAGCAATCCCGGTGCCGGTACCAGCAGGGCAGACACTTGTTGAACGAGGCGGACCGCAGTGCCTGGTGCAGCGGGCAGCGCGGGCAGGGCAAGGCGCTCCTTACCTTCCCGGCGGATCATCGCTCCGCCGTGGCCGGCGGCCGCTCCGGTCGGTGCCAGCCCGCGAGCGGCCGAGCCACCGCCCGCCCCGCCCCGCGGGAGCTGGCCGAGGAGCCGCCCCCTGCCCGCCGGCACCGCCTCGGCACCGAGAACGCATCCGCACCCGGGCGCACCCGCTGCTCTGTTCCGGGGCGCGGCTGATCGGAGCCCGCCAGGCTACCGAGGCGGCTCGGCGTGCGACCCCGCCCCGGGAACCCTGGCAGGCACGACCGCCTCGGCCTCTCCGCTCTTTCCGCTGCGGAGGGCCTGGCTCGGGGGAGCCACTCGGTCCCCGGCACCGCTTCTCCGCGCTATCACTAGATGGCACGGACGCTCCGCGGATCGCCGCCTGCCCCGAGCCGATACCGGTTGGGCTGCGTCTCCACGGAGTTGGCAGCACGCCAGGCAGCCGAGGCGTGCAGGTAAAGGTCGGGGGGTGCAGGGGAACGGGGGAGGGGGAAGAAGCAGCTATGCCCAACTCACCACTTCAGAATCGGTCTACCGGTCCGCTGATTTATTGACATAAATAGGTAGAACAAGTAAAACTGACCCGATCCCCTTATCCAAGTTCAAGGCCCTGCTGCAAAGTGACCTATGCAGAGTCCCACCGCTCCCATTCCCTTGCACACCTCCTCAGCCTTGCAGCAGCGGGAGCATGTCTGTGGTCCGGCCAGCCTCAGACACCCTCCACCTCCACTCATTAATCCCTTTTCTCCCAGAGCAACAGGCAGTAACTGTTGCATGGGGTTGCCAGCATACTGGACCACGAGCATGAAGCCAGGAGCAGCAGTGGCAGGATTTGTGTCCAGCATGGGGGTGGAAAGATCTCAACTCCCCCTTTGCACCCCTTTTCCTATTCGTCAAGCCATGGGCAGGGCAGCCCCCAGGGGATCAGGGCTTTAAACAAGGTTTCCCATCGCTGGTTGCAGAACTGCTGATTACAGGTAGGGGCTGCCCTTCGCCTGCACCAAACAGCGGCTTAAATCCCCAGTAGACTCCAAACCCCATGGAAGAGGTCTGAGCCCCAGCACCGCTGGATAACTACTCAGCCTCCTGGCACAGGCCAGCCTCAGGAAGACCCTGCAAAGGTTGGAGTGCCTTGCTGCCAGTGGGGGCTGGAAACGCAGTTGCAGGTCTTTTCACCTGAGGGCAGTTGTACACCACTCAAGGAGCCAGGAAGCCTGTGGGGAACAGGAGGCTCAGGAAAGAGTCTGCAAAGGAAGGGAGCCTTGAAGCTGGCCTGAGGAGTGCTTCCCACTTGAGCTGTGCAGGGCTGTCTGCCCTTCCCCATGGCTGATGCAAGCTGGATGGGTCATTCTTGCATCAAGCTGTTGATCTTCGTGAGTAGCACGTCCGTCTCAGACTCTGGGGAGACACAGACAAAAAAAGTCATTGTAGGAAGCCAGCATCCCACAGCAACAGGCAGAGCAGCCTAAAAAGCAGGTATTAGGAGACTTGGGGAATGTGGGAATTCCCCAGTGCTGTGCCACAGGACTGTTTGCAAAGGGCAGGGAAGGAACTCCTTGGGCTGGGATTCCCTCCCCTGGCCATCCCAAACCGCGCTTTGTTTGGCTGGAGAAAGCTGCCTGCCTGCCAAAGAGAATCCTGTAGGCACAGCCTGACTCTTGAGGGAGTGGAGCTCATATCCATGCACACTTACCCGCTGGCTGTCTTCTCTGAGAGCATTTCCTAGGAGATGGAATAGGATCTATGTTAGCATGTCAGCCTGGCCTCCTCCTTCCCTCCCTTAATCTCCCAACTGGAGTCTGTGGGGTCCCACAGGACACACATTGCCACAGGGATCTGCTCTTGATGCCTGCAGCACTGTTAAAGGGCCAGGGACAAGGTCGTCCAGCTTCAGCCCATCAAGCCTTGCAGTACAGAGTGAGCTAAGTGTTAACTAAGGCATCCAGCATCTTAAGGAAGGGTCAGGACAGATTTTTGCTGCAGCCTGGTGATAAAAGCTGCCTTCACACACTGTCTCCTTTAGCCAGACAGGACAGGACTCCCAAGGATCTGAGTCCTGAGAGGGGTGGCAGGATATACAAATGGTTTTGGGTATGTACTAGCCACCCAGGGCACACTACAAGCCCCCCCCAACAGACCTGCCCCGGGAGGGGGGGAAGGGATTAAACACACTTCAGCAAAAAGAAGGCCCAGAGGATGGCAAGGAGAGAAGCGCAGTCTACAACAATCCAGATCATGAGGTATGTGCTGCTGGGCTGCAAGGCAACAAGACAAGCCGTGAATGTCAGCCGGGGTAGCCCAGCCCACTGTGCCAGCAGTGCCTTCTGCAAGGTCATATGTTCCCATGCCAGCACAGCACTGAGCAAAAGCCACCCTCCAGGCAGCGGGCTGCCTAGGGCTGCTGCAGAAAAGGACTCACACATGCTTGGGGCACATGGCTGTAGGGCAGGATGAAGGATGGAGGGGTCACTTACGAGCAGCCAGATGGGTTGTTTCATCTCCTTTAGCACCTGGCAGGCGTTGGTGGTGACAGAGGTCACCCCGGAGCACCACAGCACGGAGAAAAGCCAGGGTTTGTTCACCACGTACAAGTTGACAGAGATGTTATCCTGGCGGTACTGCCTGCACAGGGCAGACTCTGGTCAGAGCAGAAGAGAGCAGGGTGCTGGCACACTCAGTGCACAGGCAGAGAATACTGTGTATCTGGAATGCGATCCGGCATTTGCAGCCACATGAAGCAACTGTCTGGAGACCCAGACCCACAGCAGATTTGCTGGCAAGGCAGAGGACTGGAGCCAGCTCTATCTCCTGCACCAGCCCTACCTGATGAGGCATGCTTGTCTACAAAGCTGTAGCACACACTCTGCCCTCCCCAGCAGTGCACTGGTGCTCAGTCTCAGCTGGCCCTCACTTCTTGCTGGTCTCTGGGACAGAGCTGGGACAGTGCCCACACCCTACAGCCCACAGCTGCCAGGCCCCTGAGCACAGGGCTCTCACCTGATCTCCTCAGAGCTCATGTCCTGGTAGGGCAGATTGACATGCAGGAGTGGCTCCTTTTCATTCTGGAGTCTCTTCCGGCCATAAACATGCTGAATACCTGGGGCTTGTTGTTTGACCTGTTCCCTGAACCCATCTGGCAGCCAGAGAACCTAGACCACACAGAATGTACAAAGAAGTGGGGCTCCAGAGAGCTTGCTTTCTTCTGATATTTACTTGCAGGTCCAGCCACACATGGCCTGCTGAGACAGCTGCTACCTGCCCCCCTCTCCATGCTCAGCTGCTGCATGAGGATCTCAGCCAGGACAGTCTTCTAAAAGCTTGCCCCAGCCAAGAAGTAAGCACAACAGACCCTACTGAGGGAAGATAGCAATTCCAGCCTAAGAAACCTGTAGCAGTTATGTCCTTTCTGCATCCCTGAATTGATTAAATAGTGCATGCTTTTGGCCCCAACTCTTGAAGAAGAATGCGCCTTGGATAAGCAGTGCTGTACAAGTCTTTGCTGTGTCCCCTCCTGCCGTACATTCCCCAAAAGAAGGGAAAGCTATTTAAGTGCTAATTCATCCCTTCAGGGCAGTATGTGTCCTGAGCTGCAGAGGTTGGATGAAGTGCAAAGGCAACGCAGGAGGTTTCTGCCAGAGTCCAAGAGCTGCAGGGAGAGGTGTAGTGAAGTGTGGGTAGGTGGAAGCCTGAGGATGGTTTTCCTGCTCTTGGTAGCACTGTTGGTACACCCCTTAGGCTAAGTCACAGTTTACACTGTAGGATTGCTGGTGCAGTATTTGGATGGGTCTGGGGCTGTCGACCCCTAATTATTGGTGACTTCTCCCAGCCAGAGAACCCCACGCCTGGACAGCATTTCCCAGCAGGGATCACATATGGGGATGTGGTGTATGGGGTGGCAACAATGCTTAGTGGGGTTGATGGGGCAACTCCCATCATGGCAGGGGTATGACAGTAGGGCCCAGCAGTGGCAGAGTGGTGGCCAGCTCACCTGCTGTAGTGGGATGCCTGACTGTAAGATCACTTCCAAGGTAGCATTGACAAAACTCTGGTAGTCACTGTGGTTCTCAGGCCGAAGGTCAAACATGATGGAGATATTGCTCTGCTTGGCTGCCTTTAGCACCTGTTCCAGGGATGGAATCCTCTGTTCAGTCACTAGGTAGCGATCTCCAGCAGAAAGACTCTGCACTGTGGGAAATGGCTTCCGCTGCAAGAATGAGAGAGAGTTAGTCATCATAGGTAAACCCTCTGTAATCTTCCACATCCCAAATGTAATCTTCCACCTCCCAAATTGATGCCCATCTCTGGCTCTTAGTTTCCTACACTCCAGATGCTCCCCAGTGCAGACAGGAACAGGGATCCTTCTCCTGCACATCCATGGGGCACCTCTACCCTACTCCAAACTAAGCGTACTGTTCAAGCAGCCCCAACACCTGTGAGCACTCAGAGCAGCTCAGCAGTTGGTCTCCTTCTGGAAAGAGCCTTGCTACAGCTGCCTCCAAGCCCAGACAGGCTGTGCAGTGCAGAGCAAATGGATGAGACATCTCCCCTCAAACCAGCCTCCTCCATGACTCAGCTGAGGAGTCTGAACAGAGCCCAGCTTGAGGTGTAACTGCACTCAAGAGATTTGTGCAGGCATGGAAGTGCTTCTGCACCCTGTCCAGGTGTCTCCCAGGACCAGTGCTTCAGAGGGAACCTTCCCCAGGGCAGAGCTCATGCTTCACACATAAATACACCCATCCCTGAACAGCCACCCCAGGGGCATTCCAGGTCACCTCCAGGAACCAGCTGCCAGCATCCAGCTGCTGGAGGTCTGTCCAGTTGAAGGCGGTGCTGTTGAGGGCAGCCCTCTCGGGGAACACAGCCTGCACATTGGTGGTCCTGGTGAGTTCCTCGTCATGCATGAGGAATGGGACCCCGTCAGCACTGGCAAGGAGCAGAGAAGGAAGCTCTGTGTTGCAAGCTGTTTGTCTCCTTTCCCTGTCCTGGCTTTTCTACCTCCTCCTAGCCACTCTGCTAGGGTAACCCCCACCCTAATGCCTTGGTCCTCTACAGAGAAAGGTGAGTGTCTGGAAAGCACAGACCACCTAGACACCAAGCCAAGAACCACGTAGTTCCTTGCTTACTGTAACAGCTGCCCCCATAGCAGGATTGCATAGAATGAACTAGGGCCAGGTTCTGTTTTCCAAGCAATGCCCCTGCTCTGGTGGTGCCTCTTTCCTAATGCCCTGGAAGGCAACCTGTGTGGGGAGGACAGAAACCTAGTACTTCTCCCAGATCATTGGGACACCAAGCTGGAGCCAGTCCCATACTGGGAAGGTGGGAAAGGCAGAGCCCTTTGAACAGGACTGCCTCCAAATGCAGGCCTTTATCAGTTCTCCAGGTGTGTTCCAGGGTGCTCCATGTGGGAGGTGACATCCAAGGATGCATCCAAGGCCTCTTCCTCCCTCTGAGTCCCTGCTGCCCCTTTACCTCACCATGACGTCTGTCTCAAAGACTTGCACATCACAGTCCGCCGCCTTGTGCAGTGACATCAGGGTGTTTTCAGGGGCCAGCTGGAAAAGGAATGGCGTTAGTGCAGAGGGCATGGCCCCTGTCCCCAGCCCTAGTCCCCAAAATTCACATGCTCCAATGAAATGGATCTGCTACTGCAGCCAGCACTGCTGGAAGAGCCACAGTGCTGGGGAGTGAATGACAAGGATGGCAGGCACTCACACAGCCTGGCTGCACCCAGCAGTTTGTCTGGGCTCTAGGGCTACCACAATGAGACTGGGGTGACCCTGCTAGTGCAGGGTATAGAAGAGGGCTGAGTGCACACAGCCGGAGCCTGCCTAGTTCCTGCTTCCCAGCCCACTCTACGCTGCTAGGCTTTCTGCTGAGTTGCCTGCTCCTGGTCCAGCAGCACTCAGCTGCCCTGCAGTTGCTGGACTCACTCTTCTCACCCTGTGCTCTCTCATCCTCCAGCCCTGTGCTTCCCTGCATGGTGTGGGGACCCCTCACTACTGTGTTGGCCAGAGCTTGTCCAGGTCTGCAGCAGCACGGGATTGATGCCAGTGCCCCCACCAGGCGCAGCCTGGCTTTTGCTGGTGGATTAGCCTGCCCCATCCACCATAACCACTGTGCCAGGGTGCTGTCAGTGCAAGTCACTCACCATGGGTGCTCCTCGGTGGCCAACTAGGGCTGGCTTGGGGGGCAGCTGGTTCTTTTCCATGATGCAGGGGGAGGTGATTCCCAGGGGAGCCAAATACAGTGCAATCATCACTGTGCAGTACACAAGCAGCAGAAACACCTTGAGGCCTGCAGGCAGAGACAGAAAGTTATAGGGGTGAGGTGCAGAGGAAGTATTTTGTAGGTAGTTAGGAATAAGCTAAGGCTGCTTCATCTGGCATTAACTTATGGTTGCCCTAGGTCAGGCATTGCATCCTCAGCCTTAGGCACACTGCAGATTTATTCAAGGACACTACATGTCCTTGCACCTCAACCCAGCACTTCTGCAGGACTCAGTCTGCCATCTGTAGCTCTCTTTCAGCTACAAAGCAGTGATGGCTAAAGCTACATCAAGGGCTGGTCATGAGCAGCTGCAACAAAGAGCAGGCATTACTAGCAGATTGAGTCCTGGGGACCTGTTCCCACTGCACTGATGCTCTCAGTGCACCACTCTGCTACCGGTGCCACTAGGTTGGGTGGTACAAAGCAGGGCACGAACTGAGGGGAGAGGTGCAGACCTTAGAAGGGGATTACCTGTGTTGCGGGTGTGGTAAATGAAGCTGGCTAGGGGCCAGGCAAGGAGTGTCATGCCCCCCACGATTCCAATGTGCAGGAAGGGACCTGTTGCCTGGGAATGCAAAAGCAGGGTGTTAGCTGGTACCAGCCCAGCCCCTGCCCCCAAAATCCACATGCTCCAATGCCATGGATCTGCTACTGCAGACAGCACTGCTGGAAGAGCCACAGTGCTGGTGAGTGAATGACAAGCTCTTGCGGGGGACTGAACACACTCCACGCTCTGGTCGAGCCATTGTTCACCATTCTGACTGCAGCTGCTCCAGGCAGGACTGCAAGAGCAGAAGGAGCACTTTGCCTGGCCAGACAGCAGAAGTCAAAGGCAAGGAGTTAACTCCCATGGCACACAGCCATGCTTGGGGGCTCCAGTCACTACCCTGCAGTTCATCCCCACAGGCTGGGGATGTACTGAGTACAGCGGGGGTGTCTCTGGTATGGAGGTGACTCACCTGCAGGGAGATACGTGCACTTCTCCACTCTTCCGCCCACTTTATTCCCAGCCCTGCGAAGGCTGCAGCCACCACCAAGGCAGTTGAGATCAGCAGGGTCTACAGGGAAGGGCACAGGGCAGTTAGGGGAGCACAGAGCATCTTGCAGGTCTCCTGGGCTCTGCCCTGCCAGGACAGGCAGAGTCCTCATCCCTTCCTCCTGAATCCCTGCAAATACTGAGATCCTACTTCTCCTTTCTGGGTTTGCAGCTGAGCTCTGTACACCATGCTTTTAGCAAGAGAAATAGTCCCATCCCAGAGATGTGTGGCTGGGGAATTAATAGCAGCTTGGCAGGGACACACAGCCACTCAGTGAGGTCACAGCACACAGCCCCAGTAGGCTGGTTGCAGCTTTCCAAGGTGCAAGGGCAGCCAGAGCAGACACGATCTTCCTGTGCAATCTCTCACCTTGTGCAGCCAATGTAGCTTCAAGGGCTGGCCACAGAGCTGCAAGCACAAAGCAAGGACCTGTGAGAAGAACAAATATATGTCAGAACTGGGCTGTACTGCACACCTCAGCCATTTAAGGGCACAGGACTCAGCCACAGGAGGGCTGGCCCCTCAAGACAGGTAGAGTCTCTGGCCATCCTCAGGCTGACACAGCTCCAGCAGGCCAGATGCTGTGGGCTCTACCTGGCTCTGCACAGTGCATGGCAGCCAGCCTGTGCTGAGCACAGCTCCATACACCCACTAGCTCAGACATGATCAGCGGGGCTCACCAGCAGCACAGCCAAGTAGGAGGTCAGCACAGCCGTAGCTATGAGCAGGACTAGGGACCAGTCTAGCCACAACTTCCTCTGCTTGAAGATGAACCTGCCAGCAAAGGGGATGGTCAGAAGGGCAGGGGGAACAGGTGGAACAAGTCTGGTTGTGGGATCCTACTCACTCATTGAAGTTGTGGAAATCATTGAGGATGATGATGGTGAAGTAGAGCCACGCCAGTGTGAAGAGGAAGACGAAAAAAAGGAAAAGGAACCAGCAGCAGTCGCACTGAAAGCCAGAGATGACAACTATGCACACACCTGCAGGGCATCTAGCTCCTGGCAAGGCTGCTGAGACTTCTGGGGAGCACAGCCTGCAGCAGGGTGCACAGGGGGTCACAGCAGGCACTGGCCTCATGGGTCCAGGCATTGAGCTGTCCCGTGGAGAGGGAACAGAGCATTCCCCAAGAGGGCTGTTATGACTGGAGCCATGCTACAAGAAGATGGACCAGCATCTCCTGTAACACACTAAAAAGCTGCCTATGCCAGGCTGGGGAGGACAGCCCCTGTGGAAGGACCGCTTCCTTTCCCATCCAGCAGCCCCTGGGAGCAGGATGTGACTTTGGACATGGGAAGGGGCAGGGACCCAGGTCCTGTTCTGTTCTAGCTTGGTAATCTGTGGGATGGACAGATATGGGTGCTATGTGTCAGACCTGCCATTGCAGTGGTGATCCTGCATACTGGTCCTGCCTGGCCAGTCAAAACCAGGTCCAGCTTTGGGTTCTCCAGCCCGAAGCCCTGGGTACTCATGGAAGTGAGGGATGCCGTAGGTGCTAAGTGGAACATGCAGCAGCTCGGGCCAGTTCACACATTCCAGGCAAGATGGTACAAGCAGCAGCACAGCCACACCCATGGGAGTTGGAGACCTCACGGAATCCCAGGTCCTCAACCCTCTCGGTTTACAAATTGCAAGGGACACCCCCTTCCATTACCCCATCAGGGAGGGACACACCCAACCTAGGAACCGTGTCTCCCACGTGCCTTGCCAGGCACTCAATGCCTGGGGACCTTCCTGCCATGCTCAGCCCTCAGGGAGTGCAGTGCTCTGCCTTTCCTTCTTGTTACCCAGCGGGAACAAACAGCTCACCCTCTTACCTGCCCACTGCTCCAGGCTAGGGCAGTCCATGGACAGAGAGGGTGCCAGGTAGCACCTCAGCTCTCTTGGGCCTTAGCCCTGGGGAGCAGGATCAGTGGCAAGGGGTCAGCAGCCCAATATTTGGGCTGACTCTCCCTAGCTGGAGCCCTTCCTCACCCAGCCACTACTCTGAGCCTCTCGCTCAGCGAGTCAGCCGCATCTCAGCATCACGCATGGTATCACCTTGGTGGTTCTCAGGCCTTTCCTCTTCTCCTTCTTCACAGTGATCCACTGGCAGCTGTAAAGGTGGAAGAGGCAGGAGGCACAGGGGCGGCAGCAACCAGGGGGGTCAGCCATCACGCCAAGCTGTCCCAGGTGTCCTGCAGGGGATGCACACAGCATGTTTACACAGACCTCCCAACACACACTGCCCCCCCAGCCCATAGGCAACCACGCACTGCAGCATCCTGGGTCCAGGTACCCTGGCAGGCAGCTGCCTCAGAACCCTGGGACATAGCAGGGTTGCTGGCTTTATCTGCAGACATTGCCTGGTGTCAGGTAAAGCAGGAGCACAGCATAAAGTCCAAACTGTTCAGCAGGCTGCCCTGCAACCTTTTGCTCGGTGAGCTGGAGAAAGCCCAGAGCTGTAGAGGAGCAAGGCCTGCTCCCCATCCCAGGCTTTGCTACTCTGCCCCCCCAGTCCAGGGGCACTATGTAGGCACCAGAGGCCAGCAGCCTTGCTGGCCAGCTTGACACACAAGCTTGCACCCAAAAAAAAGGTGCTTGCAACCAAGCAAAAGCTCCCGGGGGAAGCCCAGCTGCAAGGACTACGCAGCGCCATGCTGCAGCTCGGGGCTTCTGCTGCTCAGCTGGGGGTGTGTGCAAAAGCCTGGGAAGTCCTTGTCCTTCTCCATAAGTCCAGGTCCTCACTGAGGCAGCACTATCCCAGCAGCCTTCCAGCTCAGCTTGCACAGTAAGAGCTCCTTAGAGGGGCTGGAAGAGCTGCAGCTGAGCAGGTGCTGGATGGCAGTTGATCCAAACGCTATAGGGGGAAGGGGGAGAGCAGCAGTCATGGAGGAAACCCATTGCTACAGTCGCAGACATCGAGGCTGGGTGCAGGGCTATCACTGGGTTCCCTTTCACCTGGGAAGAGGAGAGGGCCAGGACACTTTGCTGTGGTCCTCAGATTCTTGGTGCTTACCTGGAGTTAGGAGGGAGCCCCAAAAAAGGCCTCCCTTTATGCACCTCGAGAAACTCCATGTTTATTATCACTTGCCTTGTTGTACAGCTACTCTCCCTCCTCATCCCAACCTCCCATCTCCAACTGGCCAGGCAACTCACGTAACACTCTTGCCCTGCAGTTTAAGCCAGACTGTCATTTCACTGTGACCACTGAATCCAGCATGGGAGCCAGCTGACCACACCTTCCCAGCCACATCCTCTCCAATGCTGGGGCCAAAGGTGTGCCTAGCAGGGCTGTGTCCCATTCCAACCTGGGCCCTAGATAAGGGAAGCAGAGCTAGCCCAGACCCTCCCAGCCCCAGCCACACCAGAGCAGCTCTACCATGCCCTCTGCCCTGGCCATAGCCAGTCTGGTCTCCCCCTGTGACACAGTATCAGCCCAGCAAGGCACCTCACTCCCAAACACCACCAGTATGTTAGTTTCCAGGGCTGAGGTGCAGAGTATCCCCCAGGACCCACACAGAACAGTGGCTGCTGGGGCATGCATAGCCAGGTACCAACCCAGGATTGCTGACTTTCCCAGCTGGCTTCTGCAGGGCTAACAAAAGTGCAAGAAGCCATGGAACTAGACAGTTTCCCACCCTGATGTCCAGGGGCTCTGACTGCAGGTTCATACCCCTGCTGTCGCCAGAAGCAGAGGCACCATTTCCACCAGGGAGCAGAAGGCTCAGCTAGCATTCACTGGGGATTGCCCTGTCACCCCCTCACTGCTCATACAAGCAGAGTACCAGTGGCAGGAGCTGTTTAGGGAAACCCTGTCACTCCCTTGTCTGGCTCCCATACAGGGCACAAAGTACAGCAGGAGTGGCTGTGGGCACCAGCCAAACTTCAGCACTGGTCCAAGAGGCTTTTGCTGCCGGGACTGGAGCATAGTAAAGCAGTAGCGTAGGACCGGCCACAAATCTACATCAGCGAGGAGAAAATGCCACCCTGTCCCACAGCTCACAGTGGGACTGCAGCAGAGGCACCAGGAGCTATTGTGCAATGCCCCCGCACTGGGCACAAATCCCAAATAGAACTCGGCTGAGCATGCAGCACACCCTGCTCAGGTTCTGCTTCAGCTTCAAAGGAAAACCTGCACAGTGGGAGCTGCGGGTCTGTCAGGGTCAGAGGGAGCCCTCTTTCAGCTTCCACCAAACAACACCCCTGGCACACCCTCGGCCCTGGTGTGGTGGGCACACGGGGCTTGAAGGGATGACAAACCCATTGCTACAGTCACCAACACAACAGCATGCATCTGCAGCCCTGCAGGGACCTTTGCTCCTCAGGGGTACCGGCACAGAACAACCAGAAGGCTGTAGGCAGGGCAAGATCCCCTTTGTCTTGTGGAGCTGAGCCAGCCCAGGCCGAGTGCAACCAGGCAGGTCAGTAGGAGGTGACACCCGGCCCCACTGTCCCCTGACCTCTCTGGAGGGAGTGCAGAGCTCCTCAGTCAGTGCGGGGTACAGGGTGACCCTGAAACAGCAAAAACAGCACAGCCCGTCCGAGATCCCCTACTCCCAGCCTCATACCCAACATCTTCCATGTGCAGTCAGTCCTAGGCTCCCTATTCCTGCTCTCTAGAGCATGGGAACAGCGTGGGCAGTCCTTTTCGTTACCCCTCTCAGCTGCATGTAGGGCTGGCATGATCACCCCTGTGTCCCCCCCCCTCCCCCCCCGCTGCTCTGCCAGCTCTCCTGCAGCTCCAATGGCAGCGCAGGACAGTGTCCCCATACCATAGGCTGTCACCCTGGGGCAGGAACCCAAGCCGGCAAAATACCTGCTCCCTGCGGATGTTGGGTTCACACAGCTGGGACGCAGGCAGGCCAGGTGAACTCTCGCACTGAGCTCTCAGCTGAGGTTTCCTGCGTGAGAGAGCCCTGCTCTGCTCTCTGCTGCCTGCTCACACCCTCCTGGGTGTGTTCGTGGCCTGGCAACACTGCCAATGCCTCCTACAGGTCTGCACAGGCCAGCAGAGGCAGGCAGCCCACAGTGGGTAGGGCTGAGGGTCAGGGTGGATCCCACCGGCAGCTTTGTGCCCCTCTGACCCCAGTGCAGTCACTGCTTTGTGGCCACTGGGAAAGCAGAGGAGAAGCCCAGGGTGGCATCACATGCTGCAGCACAGAGTTTGCAGGCAGCCCACGCTCCAGATGGATTAAAGCTCTGGGAAGAGCTCCAGGAGTGGGGAAGGCAGATGGAAGCAATGCTTCATGCATTGCTGGGCCTTTGAGCAAGGGGTTGTGTGAGCCCCTCTGTGAAAAGGAGACTTTTCCTCTCTTTGCAGGGCAAGCCTGGGATGGACACCCAGGCCACCACAGCTGGCCCAACTGACACTCACTGGGGCGTGCTTTGAAGGCAGAAGCACAGAGGCAAAAGTGATTTCTTGTCTTGAGCCAAGAGAAATCTTTTACAGCCAATGCTCCAAACTTTGCTAAAGCAGCAGATGAAAAGAGGCTCCAAGATAGGCACCTGATGGCACCTGCAGGTGGATGGGGCTATGCCTTCCATCTCCTCAGCTCCTTCCCCTCGGCATGGCACAACTGTGTCCCCCGACTCCACTCAAGATCTCAGCAGAGGAGCAGCCCCTGGTGAGTCAGGATGCAGGACAGGGTCTTAGAGCTTTCTGTGTCAAGTGACTTGCTCTGTCATTGCCTGGGATTTTGGGGGACATCTGTGATCTCCTGCCACTTGCAAAGGAGCCGAGATAGCTCATTTACAGGGAAGTGACAGCATCCTGCAGTGATACAGCAACTGCCAGGCTAGGCTGAAGCCTCAGCACTCAACCCTGCAGCTGATCCTATTCTACACCATTAGTAACAGCTTTGGCACAAATCGAACAGCTTCATGAAATGTGCTGACCCAGTACATCTGCAAGGCCTTACTAGTGGAAAGTCTGGAGCACTGCAGGAGGGGTTGTGCAACACCTACTGATCCACAATCAAAAGAGTAAGGTAAAAGCATTGCAATGGGTGGGAATGGCCCTGGGACAAGGAGGCAGGCCTGCACCCCAAATTTTATCAGCAGCGAGCAGCTAGCAGGGAGGTTTACCACTTGCTCTGCCAGCTCCAGTACACATCACCTGCAGTGCCACAGAGCAGAGCAAACCTAGGGACAGGAGTCTTTTCTGTGGGACTGTGCCACAGGAGAACCCCTGGGATCTAGGGAGCCCGTTTTACCAGATTGAAGATACTGTTAGGATTAGGGTTGCAGATTATAAAGAGAGGAAGAAGTGAGCACTGGGGAGGGGTGAAGGACCACCTAAGCCAAGAAACAGTTTAGACAGCAGGGAGGGGAAAACAGTGTGAATAAAGAGACTGAGGTGATACTTGAAGAAGGGAGGTTGCAGCAGACCTCCTGGAGACCTAAAAGCTGTGGATTTTAGGCGCATGAGGCAAAGCTAACGGAAGAGACATGGGCAGATGGAGCGGTGGGACTGATGGCTCCTCCACGGATCCCCTCGGGTACTGGCCGCCGTCTGACCCTGCCGGGCAGGAGCTTGCTTCTCTCTCGAAGGACAAACTGTGACAAGCCCGGCGCTATCGAGAGAGCAAAGCTTCCTGCGCCCGCACCGGGTCCTCGCCAGTGAAGCCTCGCCAGAGACGGGCACGCAGCCCCCGCCGCCTACAGCGGCCACCTCTGTCCACCAAGGGGCGCCACTGCGCTACCGCCGGCGCCGCGGCTCTGCAGAGCTGAAGGGGAGCGCCTCGTTCTACTCGTTCTTTAATTCCGCAATCCCTTCCGCTATCGGCTTATGGCTCGGCGGCACCCGGACACGGGCAACTACTGAGAAGGGGACCGGCGTCGGTGCTGCTACTCCCGTGTAGAATCCAGACTTCAGCCCTGTAGGAAGCGGCAGCTCTTTTTTATCGCTGCCCCGTGACAGCAGGAAGCAGCCATAGAGAGCAAGGGCAGCGGCGCCGTATTGATGCCTTAAGGGCGGAAGCCATTTTGAGTACTGGCACGTGCAGCGTGCGACAGAGCTGCCGGGGCCCTGCGCGGTCAGTGCCGCTGCACAGCCACAGGAGGGCGCGCTAGGTCCGCGCTGCCGCCGCCACAGGGCAGGCGCAGCGATCGGTTTTTGCTCTGCAGCCGTTGCTCACAGCTGCCGCTCTTTCACAAGGGCCTCTAGGAGTTAAGTGAAGTCTCTTGGGGAAGCCTGTTGCAGGCTGCGGCGGGCACGTTTCTGCTGGCAGTTCGCCTGGGAGGCTCCTTGTGCTCCTCTTTCCGCAGAGGTAGGTCTCGGCTGCAGACTCTCACAGCTGCAGGTTCCCAGAGAGCAGCCAGGAGCTGCCTGTCACCTTAGATGACTTGGGCTACCACCGTTTTGAGGTTGTAAAAGGCCAATTGGAGGTGACATACAGTGACATCTAGTTTGCTTCTGCTCACATTTTAGGTTTTCCTGTAGTAGATGTTCACATAATAAGAGTCAGCAGCTAATGGAGCTGAACTGCTGCTGCTTTGTGATGAACATTTCCCTTGTACTGCCTCTGTTTAAAGTGAGCCTCACCAGAGGGGCAGGTTCCGGCTGCCTGAGCTTGCTAGAGCACAGGACCACAGGTCTGGGTTTCTCCAAGAGGAAGGAGGTAAACAGGGATGTTTTGTGGATGAGCATGCTACACATGCACTGCTTTTCCAGCTCAAATCCTTGTAGGACCTCTAGAAACCAAGACAGTTGAACAGTTGAAGTTGACCACCAGAATGCATAGTCAAGCTAGTTTAGGTCTACAGTTGTCTCATAATGAAATCAGAAGTGCAAGAAGTAGTTTGGAAGACAGAAAATAATATCCCTCTCAGCACAGTTCAATCAGCTCACACATAATAAAGTGTTACATAGCTGTAAGTGAAATTTGTGCTCTACCTTCACCTGTGAACAGTCTTATCTGTAAGTGTCCTTTTTAAGTTCTAAAAACAAATGCAGACAGCAATGATGTGAGCAGAGAAACTTCTGTTGGTATATTGCAGATCAGCAGAAGCTGTCTCTATAGACATTTAACTTCAAGAGCACAGAACCTCTTTTCAACATATGAAGTTACTTAATAGCTTCATGTTAGGTCCTTGTTTGTCAGCTGAACCAGTCACAAACCAGTCTTTTCAGAAAAAGATGTAAGCCACTGTTTCAGTTACTTCTGTTTTTCAGTATGCCACATGTAATCTGCAAGAAGTACAGCTTTTAAGTTTGACTAGTTAAAGGAATGTTTTCCCTTAATGTAATCTCCCATAGGACTCAAGACCTGGGATAAAAGAGTAAGGCAAGGGTAAGGTTTCTGTAACCATTAACTCTCTCAGCTGGTTAAAGATAATAAAAATTCAGCGTATCACCATTGCTCTGCTGCCAACACTTTAAAAGCCAGTGGCAGAGACTATGCTTTCACCCCAGCTGGTAGCTGACCTGCACAAACTCATAGGCCAAGCCAGTGGTCTTTCCATTGTGATCTAAAAATCCCTATTTACTGATAATCTGCAGTAACGTAGAATTTAGCTACACTTTCAAGCTGTCCTGCGTAGGCATACTAAGAAATTAAGTCATTAGAAAGGAGTACTAGGAAGGTAAAATGCCTACTTAAGGGAAGTTATATGGATCATGGTGCTAGTCTCAATGGTTAGGTTTGCTTTTTTTCTAAAGGTCAGAAGCTTGTAATGAATTAAAGTCTGTGGTGAACAGACTTTGGATCAGAGATTTTTTTTTCCCCTCAGAAGTAGGGCAGTAAGGAGACTAGGCATGCAGATTGTGAGAGTATTGCTCAGCATGAGAAAAGCCTCTGTGGTGAACTATTTATTTCAGCTCTTGCCACTGAATGTGTATGATAGAAAGCAAATTACTTAAACTTTTCACGGGTGGTCCTTGTAGTTTTCATTTCCTGAGTACTTTAAAACAGCATGGGGCTGATTTTCAGGAGTGCTAATCATTCATTGTTGTAATTGAGATCAGTGATAGCAGCTCTGAAGATCAAATGCTAATGAGAGTTAAGGGTTCAAGCTGCACAGTAACAGCAGATCTCTTTTTGGGCACTGTACCAGTGCAGCATTTAGCTGTTCTCATAGGAATCTGGTACCCCTCAAGGGTTTATGGTGACACTTTTATAAATGTACAGAGAGCACAGTAGAAAATCAGAAGGTGATCTGTTCAGTAGGCACTATACAGTACACATACAGTTAGGAAATTATTCTATTTTAGGCATAGTGTCCTGGTGTATCCAAAGTTGATAAGGCAACAAAGATGACTTTTCTGGGCCTCTCTGAAAAAGAGGAATTCAAATAGGCAAGTCTGCTTCAGTTTTTAAAAATATTAGTTCTCAGATTCTGATATTTCTCTCAGAAGTCTCCTGTAGTATTTACATGCTATACTTCATCCAGGACTTCAAGGGCTGAAATAATTGCTTTGGTCCAGATGTAGCTTTTTCCTTTTGGAACTTGAACTAGTTTAGAATTTGAAGATATTTATCATTTGCCATTTGCTGATTACCTTATTAATCTAAGTCACACAATAACAAACTGAAGCCAACTCTTAACTATTACATTTAAGATACGATAGGAGGGATGCTCTCAGGGTATTCTCACATGCAATTTTGCATGTTAAATTACATTTTTTTGTGTTTTGTGTAATCTACAAAGGAAGCTAATTATAGCAAACCTGTTTTTTTTCTAGATAGTCTGTTTCCTTTACAGGGATAATTAGCTTTGCTTTACTTAAGTTCTGGGCATGGCTTACTGAGTGGGGTGACACCAATTCTCTGCCAACCTGATTCTACTTGCTTTGCACTGAAAACAATACTTGAGTAGTATCAGTAGTTTATGTTATTTTCTGACCAACATTTGTGTGTTTTTTTTCCCAGAAAAAATACTTCCTTTGTCAATAAATATAAACCATCTTATCTGCCACTTACTTCTATTCTTCTACTACAGAAACTTTTGTAAATAGCCTTTTTTTGTTGTTTAAGACATAACATTACTTTTGCACCGAGTTAAGATTTTGCTATGGAGTGTTTGCTCCTGACACATCTCTAGTTTCTGTTCAGAGTTATAGTTACTGTAGAAGAGCATTTCCCTTCCCTTTCAGAGAATAAAAGCAGCTGCTACAACACTATGTTAAGAACAAAAAATCAATTTGTTGCTTAAGCTACCTTTCTTTTCTCATTGTTTCAGAAGCTTTCCATAAAGTCATTTCTGCTCACTGATGTTACTGTTACACCACATATTTTGTTATGGCATAATGAGGAACAAACAGCAGTCCAGATAGGATAAGACTGAATCAGTGATCATGTCAAAAACAAGCTTAAGCACTTGACAAAGACAGTCTCAATTCTCAAACAATAACAAGCACCTATTAGGATACAGCTCAAGCTTCCAAGCCCTTAACTTGTAAATACTGCCTTTGTATTCAAGTATCAGCACAAGCAGTGGTTCAAGTCAGTCCTTGCTCTAAGAGTACCACTTCTGATCCCCTACTAGCATGGGATTCTAGCCTCTTTACAAATCTAGGCAAAGATAACAAAGCTCTCTTACACATTTATTTTACTATCATTTTGTTAGTCTCAGGTAAGTCTTTTGAGGATAAATAGTACTTCTGAGAGTCATGATGTGCTACAGCCACTAATATTCCCATTGTACTTACAGTACTACTGCATTTTTCCTCCTAATAACTGCAAGCTGTTCTTACAAGGTAGCTTCACAGAGCTATTGGAGCTTTTTCTATTGTTTAATGGTTACAATTAATTTCTATTAGGCATTTCTACAAAAGCAACTTTCCTACACTTAACTTATCTGCACCCTTTACTTTATAATTGCCTATTAGCTTAAATGGTAAAAAGAACCCCAAAATTAAAAAAATAAAACAATCTAAGAAAAGGCCTAAAACTGCTATACTTACCAGCTAGAAGCAGCTTCTTATTTCAAATTCTCTGGTGTATATAAGCAACAGCTGGCTGTCATTGCCAAATTTATAAAACCAGCCTCCAGAGCATTGCCCTGAGGGTAAGTTTAGATAAAGGGCCTTTGCAAGGGAGGGGTGAGTAATTTGGTACTGATAAGAAAAAGGAGAGAAGAGGGGGAGCATTGTAGTAAAACTGGTATGTAAAATTATTAATAGAGAAGTAGCTTTTGTTTAAAATAACAGCACTTTTGTTCTAAAGTAGTTTAACCTTTTTGTTCATTAGAAGTATAAGTTTTTGGCCACATTCATTTGTGGCTTATTTTGTTGTATGTATTTAAGTCCCTGTCAGTCATAGATAGGTAAAGACTTTACAAAATTGTTTAATGTAGCTAAAATGTATGTTTTTTTCTGAAATATAATTAGCTCTTGATTGTGTATTGTCTAGTTTAGAAAGGCCTTAGTGTTTACCATCTGTTTTTTTACTTGATTGTTATAGATGCCTATTCTAAATGTGTATAAGGGCTCTGTTTTGGTAACTTCTATGTGAATTTTTTAATGAGCCTTTAACTAATGCAAAAGGTTGTGGGGGATTTCTAGCTAGATGTCTGCATTTGTTGGTTTTCCCTTTTACTTTTTTTTCCCCACTGTACTGTTTCAGAGCTCCTATGTAATCAGTGTCTCTGGGGCTTGGTGTCTAGCTGCCTGTGGCTTCTCATGTTCAGTGTTTATGGGCAAAATGTGTATGTTTTGGGGGAAAAGCTGTCTCCTACACTGTAGATGTTTGTGTAGTTGTGAAAATGACATTTTGTTGCTATCACATGTTGATTGGGAGGGAACTTTTTGTTGTTGTTGATGCTAAGAAAGTACAGGTGTAACTTTTTTTGTCTTTGCCCCTGGAAGACCTTCTTTTCCGGAACCTAGGCTGTGAGAGGTGCTGCTTTTTCAGATAGAGTGAATGACAATATGAAGAGGCTTGACATGGCTTAGTTCTTCTTCTGAAGAGTTGCTACTTAAAAATACAGCAGAAAGATTTGTTGTTGTTTTTAGTTATCTGACAATGGAAAACAATTTCCTGTGGTCATGGAGAGGCTAATTTGTAAGGCAGAACTTAAAAATGTAAAAACCTTAGTCTGCCAAATCCCCTTCCACAACAGTGCTTTGGTTTCTACCTGAGGGACCTGCTACAAATGACTGATTCTGGCAGGCTAGAGCTGGGCATTGTGGCTTGCCCAGGTAAATACTATCCAGAACCAGTGTTCCTCTGCTGTTAGCTTGAAGTGGCTGTGCCTGTCTGAACCTTTAAAATAGTTAAATACCATTTCTCATGAGCAAAGAGAATGTACTTTGGGAATGTATTAACAGCTGAAATTACTTGTGCTGTAGTATGTATAGGCTACCTCTGTTGGATGTGCATTCTTAGCCTCTTGGAAATGATTTTCGAGGAGGCACATATATGATTCTTTAAGATTATTGGCTCTCAGCTTATCTGGAAGCCAAGCAGCTTGTTCCTGCTAAATTTTAATTGATGATAAGAAATACTGCTAGACTAAAAAAGTCATAATTCTAGTTTTCTCTGCATTTGAGTCAGTAAAAGCATCACAGATTCAGATGTTACTAAGACCAGATAAATAGAAACATTGGACATAGTGGTGGTTAAAACAGCACGTGTATACCTTTGGGACTCTGGATTCAGGTGGGTAGGAATATGACACTAATGCCTACCTGTAATGAAACTTATGCTTAATTTTTTTCTTCACTACTTCAATAGATTGGCTTATTATAAGCTATTAGTTTTCATGTATCTTTTCAAGGTGTTCTTTCTGAAATATCACTAGCTCTTAGTTGAGCACTGGCTAGCTGTCTACTAAGTGGACTTTGCCTATTTGGTTTTGCTTTTGTTACTGTTAATTGATGGCTTACGGCTTGCACCCAGGCATGGATTTGAAAAACTTCTGGGTGATTTCCAAGCTACTCATTGTTCTGCACTTGTACCTCTTGAGTGATTACTGTTAATTTGTCTTTTTCCCCCCAGCTTGCTTATTTCTCACTCTAATGCAAAGCTCATGCAGTTAACTAGCTTGTGCAGTTGAAGGACGCACCGGTTGCTATCTCCCACAATGTAGCTTACACTTAAATTCTTAAGTCATTTTTATACCTTTTGCTACATTAGCCTTGGGTTTGGCTGTTAATTTAAGTATTTGATCCTGTGTCCAGAACACAATGTAACTTACATTAGGAAATGAAAACAGACTTGGGATTCTTGTCTCCTGTGTTGCAGCAGACATGCACTAAGAACTTCTAGGCATTCTTGTGAAGCGCTCACTAGATAAGATACTTATACAGAGATATAGCTTCTATTCACAAAACTTACCTTGATTTTAAGAAGGTGCTTGAGTGCTCAGAAGAGGTTCTGTTCTTGTTTGGCAGAATTGGGCTGGTCCATCATGGATTTAGAATTTGTGAAATGAATGTTCTGTCTTCTTGATCACTGCAGAGTGATGCTGATATGGGAAGATTTGTTGCTTAAAGTCCTGATTTCCAGCACTGGAATGAAAAGCAACATGCCTGGAAAAAAAAGAATTAAGAGCAAGTCCTGATAGGACTGTCAATTGTTGAAATGGATATTGAAATGAAAAATGCCACTGTCTAAGTTTGCAGCTGTCATATGTGGAGGTACCATCAGAGATAGTATTTCATTACATTAGACATTATACAACTATAGGATGAAGGTGATTGTTTCCTCAGGTACTTGCACTCGCCTTGTCAGATACTGTTACGGACAGATGGTTATGAGGAACTGAGAATATGCATAGCTCAGCATGAAGGGCATTTGTCTTGGCACTCTTAGCTGTTTTGTCACTGTCAAGCTTTGTTTCTAGGTTCTGCAGAATTACACAGAAGCTGAGTACTGTATGTATTTGAGACAGTCCCCACATATGAAGGCTAGCAGGGGAGAAAACAAAGCATGCTTGTTTGCAAAACAAAAGAAGTGGTGAGGAGAACAGGCTCAAAATAGGGATGCAGCTAAAGCTTAAGCTGAGTTCTAGTTGTGTGATAAAATGTTAGGAATAAAACTGCAAAATGTAAATGAAGTTTGCTTGTGTCCAGATGGAGTTGTGTGTGACACTGGCATTCTTCTGATGTTGGTAATCAGTGGTTTGAAAAGATAGCAGAAAGCTTGCAAAAAGCTTTTGGAGTGCTTTACACTCCTCTTGGAGACTCTTGGAAACACAGTATTAGATGCAGCTGTGATCTAGTCTGTGAGTAGCAGAGGCTACTGTGTGGCTACCACTACAGGGTAGACTGAACTGTGCCTCCTATGCTTTCTTGGTGCTACAAAGGTGCTTGCTAGCTTCTTAGCAACTCATGATCACAAAAGTGATCAAGGGTGTATTTGAACTGGACAGCTGAATAAACGTTGGGGAGTGATAGATTAGGCTAAGAATCCCTGAAACAGCTCTAACTGCAAGCTCTGACTTCTGTTGTGTTATTGTGCAAATACTTGTACTAATTTGCACTGCTTAAACTGCTCTTTCAGATGCCTAATTAAATACAACATGTATCCTGACTAGAAATGCTTTAGTAAGGATACTACTTGAGGTTACCACTACCAGAAATGTTATTCAATAACTCTAGTCTAATGACATGAACCCTGGAATGTTTAGCTGGACTGCTAAATGCTGTTAGTGAAACCTTTTTTCTAACTGCAAGCATGTTATCAGATCCCTTCTCCCCCAGCCACAACATTACCTAACTTTGAGAAAGACAGGGGATCAGTTTTATTCTAAACATTGAGAAACACTTTGTGAAAACAGTAGAAGGCATGAAATTCAACTCTGCTGAATTCCATAAACATTGCAAAACTCAACAGCATTATCGAGAGAATGGATTTAACTGCAAAGGCAGAAGTCAAAGTGTTTAATGAAAAAAAAGAGAAACAGAAGAGGCTTTTCAAAAGAACATTACTTGACACTGTAAAACTGAAAATATTGCCCTTACTAATGTCAGTAAAGAGACCTATACCACAGTAAATGCTCCCTGAATACTTCTATGTCTCTGTTAAAACCCCTGTATAGTCTGTCTTCAGACTGCATTACTACATGAACTTCTTGTGAGAGAAATACTCAATAGTTGAACAGATTTGTTGAGGTGCAGAAATCATTGACACATTTTTGTACTCCTGTTTAAACCAGTGCTTGGTTCAGAAATGGATTCCCTCATGATTTCATGTAGTTGGGTATAAATATAGCATTCTGTGACTCGTAACAGCAAATACAGCAGAGCAACCTTGTAGCTGGCAAACTTGCTAGGTAAACATTCTTCAACTGCATTAAGCTATACTCAAGCACAGAGCTAGTGTCAATTTTCATTTGTAATTGAAACACAGTTGCCAACATGCTAACTCCGTGGTTAAGTTAATAACAGCAAGGGTGTTGGCTGTGACCTTGCAGCAAGAGCTTCGTGGGCAGATCTTTTGCTTACTTGAAACCTGTTGTAAGATTAAGGACGTGCTGATTAAAACTTTATTGAGCATGTGCTTTGCACTAGCCATGTGCATAACTCCATTTTTATTCAGCATGATATGTGCCTGAGGAAGACATTTCAAAAGCAGAAAATACAGGCTTCTTAACTGCCCCTTACACCTAAGGAAATTACCCAAGTGATGTGTTGAACAGGATAGTGTGATCTGGGTGTATTTGTCAAGAAATGGTTTCTTTACTTAGCATGAAGTGGTTATGCAAGTAAGAAACTGCAGTCTCTCAGGTAAGGTATTTCCACTCCACTGTAGACAAAGATTATAAACTAACTTTAACAGGTACAGAAAAAAAAATATAACTAAGGGAATGGATTGCCTGTTTCATAAGTGACTGGAAAAACTTGGCCTGTGAAACTTGGCAAAAAGAAAGGTGAGGAAGATAGTTGCTTTCTTTGGAACATCAAGCAGTTAAGTACCAGAGAAAGAAAAAAAAAAATCAAATGAGAAGATGCCATTTCCACAAGTACAGGTGGGTACAAATAAATAGTGTGATTAAATCTTCTTCCCCTGATAATCAACCTGAAAATAGACTAGCACAGTAAGGTCTGGAGAAGACTAAAAGACTAAAGGCAATGGGGACACAAATTTTAACCACTTCTGCCATGGTATTTGCATAGGTTATGTAGAGGAGGATATGATATGATACCTGCAACAGTGGGGGCTGATTTGCAAGGTCTGGGAAATTCTGCATCTCTTTACTGTGACAGCCAGTATCTGTTGAGGATCTGTAAGCTAAAATGGTCTCTCATTTTTTGATCTGTGGATCAGAGTTGAACTAAACTCTTCGGCTGAGGTCTGAGGGGAGAAAAAAAAGTGAAGATTCAAGTGCCTTGCAAGTGCTTCAGTTAATATTAAAAAGTAAAAAAGGCAGTAAAATATTGCCAGCCACATCTGGCCACAGCAACTTTGGGAGATGCTAATACCTTTCTCACTCCCAGAATGTTTTGAAATACCAACACAGATTCACACTACTTGGACCCGCATTATTCCTTCCTTCAGCTGGAACCAGATGAAGAGTTGCTTTGGAGCCAGTAAGGCTTGTTGTGTGATGGCCCTTTCCAAAGTTTTAGCAGTAGATGTACAGATTCTAATATGCTCCCCAGGCTCATGAATGCCTTATAAGCATCTGACACCAGCACTGAGGATGAAGGGGAATGTGGTGACAGTCGTGTTCTTACTGCAGCCTGGGGGCAACCATGCTGTCATTCACTATTCAGGGCCTGTGAAGTTGAAGTTGGCCTATAAGTGAGAGGCTTCCCCCCCAATTTTATGGTTGGATGTTGAAATAAGAAAAGTGTTGGCCCTAATGCATGCAGCAAAGGAAGGCCAGCCAAGGGAAGTACTCACAGGCTTCATGTAGGTTGGTTAGAAACTGGTTCAACATGCACACAGGCAAATGGAAATGGCTCAAGTTCCATCAGCTGTGGATTGGGAATGGCTAATTATAGATTGGCTATGGACAATAAGATTTTCTCAGAGCAGTGTGTTAAGGGTGAATGCTCCAGTAACTTCTGACCAGAGCTGTGCTCTCTAAGGGCATAGTTTTCTGTGTGGAGAGCTGAAATGTCAAAAATTTTAGCTTTTGTCATCCAGGGTGAGGAAATTATGCTTCCATAGAAGTTGTTTTGGGTGCTTCCTACCCACCTATCTGTGTATGGCTTTTAGACGAATAAGCACTGATAGGAGTGTCCTTCATTGTGGATTTCCTGGTTGGCTCCACAGCAATCACCTTTTGGTCATGTTTGTCTTCTGAAGAATGAGTTATCTAGGCAGTAGCAAAGATTCTCATTCCTGGTCCAGATCTCTGAATTTCCTTGTCTAACAAAAATCAAACAGGGCCATAGGTGATTGAAGACATCAAGCAGGAATTAATTTAAAAGTGAAGGAAAAGTATTGATTTACAAACTAACAAACCTTACACAGGATCCTTCTTTCTAATGACAAAAACCATTTGGCCTGATCCTATGGTCTTGAGTGGAGAAGCAACTTCATCCTAAAGTGACTAGATGTGCCTGACTTCAGTTTAGTCTGTAGCTGTACTGACACCTGGAATGCTTGATGGGAAGGCAAGATTACTGGAAGATTGTGGTGCACAACACCATGATTATTAAGCAGAAGTTGGCTAGGAGGTGCCAGTGCTTACCACACTTCCCAATTACTGTATGACAAAAAGACAAATACACTTTGCTTAGCTTATGTTCCTAATTAAAAGTGGGAGTTTTACAGTGGGAAGAGAGAATCAGTCTAAAAATACAAACCAAAAAAGACCTTCCTGTGGTCCAAGCAGTGGCTTCTGTACAGAGTGGGTTCCAAGAACATGGCTATGCTGAATGTGCTGCACAATCCTAGAGAAGAACATCTTTCAGCTACTTTTGAAAGTAACCTGCTGATTTTAGGAGCTGATTTTTTTTTTTGGTTTTTGAAGGACTTCGTCATGTTTAAGATCTGCTTACAGACTTATTTGTGAATGAGTGACTTGATTCTACACAATCAGTGATGACATGAAGTCATACCTGTCGTTCAATGGCATGTGTGACATGAAATTGCTGGTGTTTATTGCTCAATTGTGTCTTAGTCATTCATTGCATTAAAACTGCATTTAAATATTTAAAGACTGCAGGTCATACTTTACTAGTGAAATGTTTTTCCCGTCTGCAAACATGCAGGTTCTCTGATTACAAAGATCAGTCTTCAAGACAAGAAGCTGCTTCTTGGAAAAAAAAAAAAGAAATTGAATAGAAATGTAATCCATGTACCTCCCCCACTTCATGAAACCTGTTCAAACAAACACAGAGGGAATAATAATATATTGATAAATAAAATTTTGTTAAGTTAATGTCAGGTTCATTGACACTAAATAGTTTCTTTAGCATATAATATCCGTGCTTATGCAATACAGCAGAATGCTGCTTCTCCCTAAAGGACTGTTGCTTTTTTTCTCACAAGTTTTTTTTGTTTTCAGGTACTTCCAAAGGGCCCCAAGCTCACAGAATCTGGCAAGCTGCCCAATAGTGAGGTCTTTTTTTATTTCATTGAGTAAACCCCAAATATATATACTGTTAGTGGCTTTTACTTCTTATACCATGGCAGTATCAGTACAGATACTTCATGTAATAGGAATATTGTTTGACTCCTGGAACCATTTGGGCTTATACACTCATCTTTTGGCAGGCACAGCACTTCTGTTAAGAGCACTTCAAAAAGTTTTGACAGAATTTGTGTACCATGCTAAGTACATGAGCTTTCTTTTTTTAATAAAGTTTTTGGTTTCAAATGTAACTTACATTTTTCTTATGGAAGTGTGCTCATACCGAATTTAGTGCTCAAGAAATCAAGGTTCAAAAGCTACAGTGTATTTTTGTGCATTTAAACCACTCTGGCTTTCTCACTGAGAATAGCAGGAAGTAATTAGTAATCGACAGTGGGAGTGTAACATTGTAATTCTCCAGCTGTTGTACAAAATAACTTTGTACATATCTGGTAGAAACAATTAGTGAAATAACTAGGAATAAAAATTATGCACCACAGTTGCAGAAATTGAACAGAACAGTTGGTAGAAATTGCTGGATTCTTTTGGTTTGTTGCCACTCATGTAAATGAAAATCTGAAAAACCTGTCAGCAAAAGAATTGTGTTTATTAGCTTGAAAGTTGAGACTGACTGAGTGTAATAGAGGAGCTAGCTGCTCAAATGGAAGTGGAAAGAACATTTTCATGGGATTTGTATGAGGTGGGCTGTTTTAGAAGCTTTAAGGTGTTGTACAGGGGGCTGGATTCCTTTGGTTAAATAGATCCTAATGCTTTGAGCTCCCAAGTATGTGCTGCTGTGATATGGTGCTCTGTCATAGCTCCTAGTGGGCAGTAGATGGGTTTTTCCCAACTCGTATTCCATAGGTCTTGATTTAGTAAAACAGCTTCTGTAGTGGCATAATATGTTCTTTGATCAGGGTACTGGAGGGCTGTTATTGATTAAATAGATTAATATACTGTATTACAGAGCTCCTAAAAAAATAACTGTTCTCTGTCAACTCTGAGCTTGCATATATTGCAGATCTGCTTAGTCCCTTAGCTTCATGGGAACACAGCTGAAACTGTTTCAACATAGCCGGTAGTAGTAAAAACATTTGCATATGTCAAAGGAAATAGGATCAACAAATGAAGTGAGAAACATGTCTTTTGTAAACAGAATTGTGAAAAAAATTGCCTTCTAGCTCATCTGGAGTGTGCCATGTGGGACCATATGCTATTTGAGGTTTATTTCTTTGGCTAAATAGTTTGTTATGATGAAAACAAGTTCAGAAAATGGGTTGAGTTACAACACAGCTTTGGTTAGAAAAATCAACAACCCTTTTTGTCTATTCTCTGAAACATTCTTGTAATTGTATATGTGCTTTTTGCAATACCTTCTCTTCTATGGCTGTATCTTTCTGCTTCACATAACATGGAAATTTGAGGTTATAAGTGCATTTTGAGCTAATCTATTAAGTAACTTGAGTTGTGTGGGCAAAGTTGTTGAGCAGCAACACATAGTTAGAATCCATATATTTATTACTTGGACTAAAGATATTTCCTGTATAGGTTTTTATGGCTCAAACATATGAGCTTTTCCCTGGTTCCACGATTATCTTTTATGGAAGTGTTGTTTGAAACATGTAGTCTGATGTGGTGCTTGAGAGCTCACTGCAAATCATGCAAAATTCTTAGTGTGCCTATGGTAATTTTGACAATTTGGCCTATGTATAATGAACTCTGTGACATCTTGGCTGAGGTGTGCCCTAATCTTTCTGTGTAGGGATCATTCTGTTGTGCTCCTGGCAGTTCCTTAATTGAGTACATAAGTTGTTGACTACACAAAGCAATGAGCATGAAAGGTAATGGAGTTATCTCCTGAATTCTAAGACCTGTAGAAAAATAGGCAAAATTTGTAGGGTTTTGCTGTAGTGTTGGTTTTTTTTTTAATTAAAATGCATGTTTTCTGTCTTTGTTTTTAACCCTGCTTCATTCCACTTTGCTGTCAAAGTGATGCTTGTCATAAGAAAACCTGATGCTGTGTTAATTCAAGTCTCCCAAAAGAGACCAGCTCCAAACTAGGCAGGTAAGTCCTCATCAGTTTTGCCTAGTAGGAGAAAGTCTTTCCCAGAAAAGAAATCTTGTGGCTTTCAGTCAGGAAGAACTGTGTAAGATGAAATGGTGAAATTCCACAGACAGATCCACAAAGATTTCATTGCCTCTGGATGTGTTTCTTTCTATTTATTTGTATGAAGCTGCAGTGAGATTTCTCATTGTTCCTTGAAGTGCTCTTGAGTGCAGAGGAATCACACAGATCTGGGGGTCTGAATCCATCTCTTGTATGCTGTGCATGGTGTCATTTCCTGTCATTAATTTCCAACTCGTTCTGCACTGAACTGCTCTGTCTGGATAATTATGTTAATGGGACAGAATTGGTCACCTGTCACAAATACCTGGTGCATTGTGTCCAGGATGGGGCTCCCCAGTATGAGAGACGTGAATATACTGGATTGAGACTAGTAAAGGACTCAGAAGTCCATGAAGGTGATGAAGGAATTAAAGCATATGAGATGTAGGGAAAGGCTGAGAGACCTGAGACTATTTGGCCTGGAAAAGAGAAGGCTTAGAGGGATCTTATCTATGTGCATAATGAATGCCTGATTGGGGGTGAGGAGTAAAGATGATAGAGTCAGACTCTTCTCAGTGGAGCTCAGTGAAAGGACAGGAAGCAATAAACACAAATTGAAATACAGGAAATTATGGAGGTTGTGTGTCCTGTGAAGGTAATTGAACACTAGTGCTGGGTGCCTAAAAAGGCTGTGGTCTCCATCCTTGGAGATACTCAAAATCTACATGGACAAAGTCATGAGCCTTGTGCTCTGGCTGACACTGCCCTGTGCAGAGGATCTGGAGGTGTCTCAGCCATTCTGTGCTTCTGTGATCCTGTCTGCCTGGATACAGCCATGTGCCTAAAACTCTATGAAAGGTAGCAATCAAGTAGGTGCACTAACAGCTCTTGTAATCCTGTGTTACAGTGAGATATCTTCATTTAGACTTGTAGCCCTTTGTATTCCTGAGTGACATTAGCCTATTATCCTACTACTAATTGTTTCCACTTGGTGGGAGGCTATGAAATGTATTGGTTACCAGTTAATGAGCACTGCAATTAGAACACTTATAGCAGAAGTTAGTATAGCTTTATTGTATAAAATTGTAGTGAGCATGCAAAATAAGAGTTTCCTGAGATACTCATGACATGGAAGGAACTGTAGCTGAAGTCTGACCCCTTATTACTGTGTTAATAAATCCTGAAACTGCATTTATTCTTCTTGCATTGTTTTAGAAAGAAGTAGTAAGATATTAAACTACTGGTTTATACTTCTCCCTTTATTTTTTCTTATCAGTAATACACATTTTTCTGTGCTAGCAAACAATTTTTCAAGGGCTTTGTGGATGGTGGCAAAGGAACTGCTGCATGTTCCTGGTCCTCTGGTTATAACTGCCTGTGTGGGAGTGCAGATTCTTGGAGCTGGCTGGATGTGATGAATCTGCAGTATTTGCCCCTAGATGCCTGCAGTCTATTGAAGAGCCCAAAAAGAGAAATCACTTGTGCGCTAATAGGTTTTTTCCTATTAAATTAGGCTGAAGTGCTACAGGAGCACTAGACTAGCTGAGATCTGTTTGATTGCTTAAAGCTTCTGCAGTATTTAGCATCTGTGCTGCCCAGCTGCTTTGTAGAATGTGTTCCTATTGTGAAGCTCTTTGGTTCTCTAGATGTCAGGAGCTCTGCACCTTTTAGGCTAAATCTGATTAGTTTGAGTTTGCATGGTTGTGCTGTCCATTAGGGGAATGCTGCTTAACCATTAAATTTCCTTTTCTCATGCTTATCCTCTCATAAATTTAGAGAGAAAAGTGTATTGGTTTTACATGGCAAGCTTTTGCTAGACTAAACAGATTGTTGTACTCTGTTCCAGTAGAGGGATTTTGGGGGATCTGTAAAAAGGTTGCCTTTAATCTTTCTTCCAATGTCTTAATTTCTTCCATTTCTTAATTTCTCCTAAAGCTTAGTCTGTTACAGTGGCTGGACTAGTGCCCCTGTCACTTCTCTGAAATCATGTAGGTGAACCCAATGTTCAGATCCATTAGCATGAGTTTTTACCACTTCTGTATTTTCCTCTGCCTCTGTATTTGGAATTGTGGTGCAGAGATGATCTGGTTCCAGTGCTGAGCCTTGTAGGATTTTGTGCTGTGCTTACATGATGGATGCAGTTCCTCTCCCTTCATTGAATGTCTGCAGCCTTTTACCTTGTGTATGTGTGTGTATTTTCCTCTACTGAAAATAGGACAGGACACAGCTCCAAGTGCTAGTGTGTGTACATGTGTGCCCATATTACATGGTACAGAATGGGCAAGAGTCACATGGGAGCACTGGGCTTAGTGGCTAGGCTGCATTTGCAGGCCAGTGGGAACAGATACGTAGTGTGAAACAACTACTCAAGCCTTGATATCCATGCTATAGGCATTTCAGGTTGTTTCAGTGTGGGTTTTTTTAACATCAGATTAGTTCTAGGCTGTGTTTATGTTGCAGCTGGAGTGGATTTCTAGTCTATGTTCAGCTGAAAGGAAGTCAGTTCACTTGCTCTGAGATGCCACAATGTGCATCAGGGTGCTCTAAGTGAGGATGTTTGTAAGGATCAATTTGAAAGCACACTCCTGAGGCAAACAAAGCACAAAGGTATGCTCAGTGAAGTTCCTTGGCACTGCTACAGTGTGAATGATTACTGGGACTAATTTCTCAGGCTCTGACAGATCTTTCTAGTACCCCTGTGTGACAATTACAGTGCAGCATTGAGACTGCTCTGAAGGTGTTTTTGCTGGGGCCAAGTTACTTTGAAATTTGTATTTGGTTGTTATTGTTTGAGTTAATAAAACCAAATTGTAAGATTATAAGTAATTGGGCATTGGATGAAAGTTCCTGCAGTTGATACTAATAACCTAAACCTGCAACAACTAATCTGCTTAAAAATGTATTTCACACTCAGAATGACAGAATATTAGGAGTTGGAAGGGACCTCTATAGAGCATCACATCTTATGTTCTTCTTTTATTGGATACTTTAACTCACAACCACACACACTAAGTAATGCATTATTGACAGGTGGAATAATTGTGTAAGAGTATATAACTGAGGATGTCATGGATCCTTTACACAAATGTTATTTCTTGTTTCCTTTTCCATCATAAATGAGTCCTTGCCTTTATAATGTGGGAGAACTGCAAGATGCAGGCAGTGGTAATTGTGCAATAAATTTCAGAATAATGGAGGCCTTAAAATCAGGTCTGGCTCAGCACTATGCTTCATTGTCAGAACTGCCATCCTGCTCTATGCTTATGTGATGAGACCTGAATTATGATGGTGTGGTGACTGGCTGCCAGACAAGCACCTAACTGCTCTTGCTCGCCCTACCTAACTGGGCAGGGGAAGGAAATAAGATGAAGCAGCTCATGAGTGAGATGAAAGCAGGGATATCAATTGCCAATTACTATCATGGGCAAAATGGACTTGACTTGAGGAAATAGGAATTTAAATTATATATTGCTAATTAAAGATAGGATAGCGAGAAATACATACAAAACTAAAACCACCTTCCCTCCGCTGTAGGCATGTCAGCTTTGTCAAAATGTTACATCAGGAATTGGTATGTCTTTTTGAATGGGGTTTAATAAAAAATGAAATTAACTTCCATTTTTTTGCATTCCAGTTTCTGCTGTTCAGAATTTGGATTGTGCCATAGATAGCTTTAAAGTCCTATGGGATTTTACAGGGAGAATAGAAAACATCCTTTACCGGAGAAGGCTAAATTCAGTATCTCTGCCAGCATCCTAACTTATTTTCACATATTTTGCTGTTTTCAATATAAAAAAAAAAATCATCACCTTGCTGTAGTCACCCCAAACAACCTTACTTTTTAAGAGCTAAATAAATGTGCAGTTGGTGTAGCCTGACCAACATAATTATGTTGCAAATTTATAAGGCAAAAAAATATATATTGAAGAAGAAATGCAAAAGAAACAATCGAGGTCAGTGGCAGCAAAATTAGGACAGGGAGAAAATAGCTCTACTAAATAATAACATGGATTTAAACAACAAAACCTAAGATCACTTACCATCTATTTAAATAAAGATTTGCAACCCTATACCTTTTTTTATTATATTGTGTAGGATGCAAGGCAAGTTGTTGAAATACTCATTCCCATTGACTGCAAAACCGGTGTGCTGGTTTTGGTTGGGATGGGGTTAGTTTTCCTCCTAGTAGCTAGTATGGGGTGATGTTTTGCACTGAAAACAGTGCAGGTTGCTGCTGCTGAGTGCTGCTTACACAGTATCAAGGCCTTTTCTGCTTCTCACATCACTCCACCAGTGAACAGGCTGGAGGTACACAAAAAGTTGGGAGGGAGCATAGCTGGGACAGCTGACCCTAATTAACCAAAGGGATATTCCATACTGTATGACGTCATGCTCAGCATATAGAACCAGAGGAAGAGGGGAGTGGGGGAAGTTTGGAGTAAGGAAGTAAGAATTCTCCTACAGGTAAGGGTGTAACAAGTATTTTGTTTAATCCAAGAGATGTTTTTACTTCATTTATGAAAGTGATGGAATAGAGATAGAATATTTTGTTGGTGAATTGGAGGCTGAACCTATCAACGTTCTCAATATTTGCAAATGTTTTAAATGGGCTACATCACATAATCCTAACCCAAATATGAAAAATCCAGGTTCCTTGATCCAATATAAATAGCAGGGCAGCTTCTTCTTTCCTGAAAATATCCAATAGCTTTACTGTTGTGTACTTTTAAGTCAGATTTCTTTTCATGCTAGTACTTCCTTCACCTTATATGTAAGGGACAATCTCTGAGAGGAAGAGATTTTGAATCAGTGATGCTGCTTTTCCTTTCACAGTTTCTCAGTCATGGATTTTTTAAAAATCTTTTTGCAGTTAAATGTTTTTCTTGTTTAAACTTTTTGACCTGTTTTTGATTGTGCAGATTTTACTTTTGTCACAGGCTACTTATCCACTGTCTTCTATTATATGGTACCTCAGAGCTGTCACTTGTTGATACCAGTTCTTGAACTGACTTTCAGCCTAGTGGGAGATGCACTTTTTGACTTTCCAAACCAAGTTTCAGACATCTGCAGAATATCCTTGTATCACCATAGGACTAGGATTGATTTCAAAGAAGTAAAAGTATGTAGGTGTTCTTGCTGACAATTTAAAAATAAGAGTAGTAAATTTTATTGTAATGAAGTGGTTACAAACTGGAATAAATCTACAGGAAAAAAATAAAAAATAAAAGCAGCAGTTCTGCAGAGACTATGCCTGGTATTAAGCTGTTACCTCACATTGTGTCTATCTGCAGTCTTTTGGCAATATCTCAGTCTTCTGCCTGTCTCTGTCTTTCAAAATGTATTCTGCTCTGGTACACCTCTCTAATTGCACTTGAACATTATCAGGATGCTGTTGAGTGCTAATGAGTCTTCAAAGTAGTATGTAGGGACTTCCACTTCCTTTCTGTCCATGCTAATTAAGTTAGAGTAATTTTATATTGTGCCTTGATTAATTCTGGGAGTTTGTAAGAATGCAAATGAAAGATTGTTTATCTGGGACCGAGTTATCTTTTGATATGCAAACACCCTCTTGTATGCTGATTTTCATTACCAGGGTTACCTTCCTCTTTGGGAGGGCAGTTGAAATACAATTCCATCTGACTCCTCCCTGCACTGAAGATGTGAATTCTGTTGCTCACATTTCAAAACTGTATACAAGTTCCTCGTTGTGTCTGAACAATGTTCCTGCCAGTCTAGCAACATCAGGGAGATGATGCTTCTCAAACGGCCCCTCAGGCTGTCTGAATTGGAGCATTGAGCAATCCCTTCTGCCACTGCCAGGCTGCTGTGGTGGCCTGAGTGTTGGTACACCTTCAGCTGCCTAATTGGGTAAAAAGTTAAGTACATGCCTTTAATACAAGTGTATGGATGTGCCCTTAAATCTTGGCATAGGGAGATAATAACACCAAGGTTTGCTTAGAAAACCATTAAAAATTTTTCTGCAGAGTGTCTGCTAATGTCAAAACTGAGTATTTTCTTTGAAGTATTTGTCCTCTGTTATCTCCTCCACAGCTATCATGGTCGTAGGATAGATAATGTGCATTCTACAGGCCTTCATTTTGACTGATTTGGCTCAATTGTGCCTATCTCAACTGATTTTTCTAGAGGGAGTATTTGAGTAAAATAGTCCATATTCCTACATTTAGTGAGTAGACAGTTTTATAAATGCCGTATTTAGCTTATATTTTTTTCATGAGCAAGATGCTGGTAGAATCTTCTGAGGGATCTGTTTAATGTTTTTTCTAAACAGATAAGAAAGGATTTGTGTATGAAAAATACACACTTGTTTGGTTTCTTTGTAGCTGACTTGCCTTTGCATGGTGCCTCTCACTGCAAGTGCATATGGAGGACTGTTCATGATGCTATTTTAATTCTTAATTTATCTTGTCATTTGAGGGTTCTGTTATAGGGTACAGAGCTAGATAATGTGTTCAGTGTTGTGAATGTAATAAAGAAGGCTTTTGCTTTCTAATTCTATTCTATCTTAGCCCATATGTCCATACATCTCTTCCTAATCCTGGGAAGACACCCTAAACACCAGAATGTGCCAAGAGAAATTAAAACACCCTAAATTAACAAACACATGGCAGAGTCCATATGTTCTAAAATTAGGCTTATCTATGCTTAGAACATGCTTACTTCTGCATCTAGAAAAGGGAATCAAACCAATACCACTATGTGGAAAGAATCTCATTGTATTTTAAATGCTACTAGCACATTAATCACTTCCTCTGGTATTTTTCAATTTAGTCTTTTGAATTCATCCCTGGAAAAGAATTTACTTAAAAATAATAGTATCATAGGCTTTAAATACATACTTCTTTCAGTAATGCTGATATACTTATTAAATGATTCATGTGCTGCCCCATAATAAATTCTTGCATGAGAAACTGTGATCCAAGCTTTGCATGCTTTATGGAGGTGATGTGGTAGTGGTAGAAAACTCAAGACAATGAGAAGTATGAACTTGGCTAGTTATTTTGACCATTTTTGGGATTGGAAAGTCTGTTACTCAAATTTAGTTTGTTAATTTTCATTTCTATAGGAAAGCAGTTTTCTGGCTGTAGAACAGACTAATCCGCTGAAGAACAAGATGAGTTTGGTAAGAACAGCTGATGCTAGTGAACAAGTTGAGTGTTCTGGGATTTGTAGAGATCTGCCCTTTAAATACATGTAAATTTAAACATGTACCTGACTGTAAGCCTTAGCAAAATGGACTGGAAAACTGACAACTTCCATTTTTTTGACCAGTTCCATTGATGTGACTTCAATGAATAGTGTCTATCTTTCACAAGCAGTTTTCTTTGTGCCCTGGTGCCCCTGGTCCTGTCTTGCATGATATTCAAATTTTAGGTAGCAAAAGTCTTGAAAGGATTCAGTTTTTCAAAACACAAACACCCTGGAAGTGAAACAGCTTATATGTCTACTGGGCTGTCTCAGTGAAAAGCATGCTCATCTTGATCCATGACTGTTGTCATGCTGACGGCCAAGGTCAAAGAGTAATAACTATCATGCCAGGATAGTCCCTCTGGCAGCTTTTAGTTTCAGTAGAAAGCCTAAAATTCTGAGCAGATGCAGCCACTGGACAGAAACATAAGTTATGAAAAACAGACCTGTAGAACTGATGTAAAGAAACTTGTGAGCAGAAGTTCATAAGGTCTTAGAGGCTTGTTATCAAAATGCAGGTATTAGAAATCATTTGCTGCTCTCCTACCAAAAAAGACAAAACAAACATGCTGATTAAACAACATTGTACTACTACAGCATGGTTACCAACCCAAAGTGACAGTTAATGAATGCTGTGTACTGTGCCATAAGCAGGCTTGGAGGATGTGTCTATGCCTGTAACCCTGTCACATCTAGAGAATGAAGAAAGCTTCAGGAGTCTGAGTACCATGATCCTTGTTTGAAGATACCTGGGGTGACTGTGGTCAATTAACAAAGCAAAACAAAGGAAAATCTGAGACAGAATCTAGACCATTTCCTATGGGAGGCCTTATGGTTTGCAAATTTTCAAGTGTTTAGGGACAAATGTGGCATTTTTCATCAGAACTATGCATATGCTTTTAATGAAATTGCTTCTGTTAATGTATGTGCATAAGTGTTTGCAGGGTCTGTTGGTTTTGGGGACTGTATGTACAGCAGAACACTTGCATCACCATCTAGCATCTTGTCTCTATATAAAACTTCTGCTATAAAAACTGCCAAACAAGATCTACAGTGTTTGCTTTGGGTGGGTTCCAGTTTTCATTCTACTTTGAAAACAAGATTCCAGCATCATACAAAAAAGGGAAGAGATTAGCAAATTACCACTTGAAATGCAGTGATTTGTAGGTCTTTTTCTCACCAGGCAGTCCTAATAAAATAACTTGCTCCTTTTAATTTATTTGTACCAAGGGATGCAAGCTGAGAAGTGTGTGATATACAGTACATCTCACGAAACTAAGTTCAGACTACTTGACCTTTTCCATAAAACAGTTATTCACAGAGTATTTGGTTAGAATAACAATCCAAGTCACAACTCTGCTGGTTTTGTTTGGGATAATTTTCTTCATAGTAGCTAGTAAGGGGACATGTTTTGGATTTGTGCTGAAAACAATGTTGATAATACAGGGATGTTTTTGTTATTTCAGAGCAGTGCTTATGGTGTCAAGGTTTTTTCTATTCCTCACACCACCCCACCAGTGAGTAGGCTGGAAGTGCACAAGAAGCTATTAGGGGACACAGCTGGGACAGTTGACCCCAACTGATCAAAGGGATGTTCCATACCATATGATGTAAACTCAGCATGTAAACCTGGGGGAAGAAGGAAAGTGGGATGCTTAGAGTAACCACATTTGTTTTTCTTCAAGTAACCATTGTTTGATGGAGTCTCGCTTGCCTGGAGATGGCAGAACACCTGCCTGCCAATTGGAAGTGGTGAGTCAATTTCTTGTTTTGCTTTGCCTTATTTGTTAAACTGTGTTTATCTAAGCCCATGAGTTTTCTCACTTTTACTGTTCTGATTCTCTCCCCTGTCCCATCAGGGTGGGA
Organism: Galbula dea; assembly: GCA_013399015.1. NCBI lineage: Eukaryota > Metazoa > Chordata > Aves > Piciformes > Galbulidae > Galbula > Galbula dea. Next base: position 3,874,026 of record VWZX01003222.1, on the reverse strand, counting down.
ATGAGCTAGCAGCTGTGTGGAGCTTAGCTGCCGGCTGCAGTTAAAACACGGCAACAATGAAGAGTCAGCAAACCTCATCTACTTTCTCTGGTATTTCCTCATAGCACAAAATCAAAACTGTTCATTGCTTTTTTTTTTTTTTTTTTGGATATAGAGAGACAGAGGTGTGAGAATGTCTTGGAGAAGTTTAAAAAAAAATCTGAGAGTGAAATTATAAATCTGTTAGGAGATTCTTTCCAGTTTTATACACGTGCCTGCTGGGTATCATATTTCTTTTCATTTACAAACCAGAGTAAATGTTACAACTGGATTAATATTCTTGCCTTTCTGTTGAAACTAACAAGCTGCCAGTTATGCTTGAAGACAGAAGTGAAAATAATTCTGAGCAGCACAGAAAGTTCTTGTTCTGCATGTAAATAACCCCGTACTACTTAATGAAAAGTGCATAGGCAGCAAAGGTCCTTGTCCACAGAAACTGGAGGCAGAAGGTGTCTGTGGGGACCTGGCAGCATTCAGGGTTACATCACTGCATGGGAATCCAACCTCTAATTTTTCAGCCTACTGCTGTACTGACTTGCCTTTTTAATGCACCATAAAAACCTCTTTACATAGTGACTGTTCTGTGGTGCCAGTGTCCTGGGAGCCTCAGTTTTTTCTTTTCCCAGACTTCAAGACCCTTGGATTTTGGATATATGATGTCCTAAATCCTCATGGGATGCTGTGAATCAGATTGGTCACAGCACAGGAATATGTTCAGGCATCTTATGCCCATGCTTAAAACTGATTTATGGCTCTTTGCTTATAGCAGAGAGACAAGGACAAACCCAGAGTCGATATCTGGGAGTGTTGTGGAACAGTCAGAACTTTCCTGCCTGTGCCAGAAATGAGAGGATATCACTGCCGTGTGCTGGTTTCTGAGGGAGGAGAATCCTAGTTTTTCTTCAGACAGGGAGCTTCCAAATTTCTCAGGAGCTGTAGGGTGTTTGGAAATATATGCAAGTATCCCAGAAGGCTGCAGTTCTTTACCAGTACATGAAACTTGTCATACAGTCAGGGGTGGCTGCTGCTGCCACGGCTTTTCTGTAAGCAGTGGCACTCAAGCAAGCTGAATTTAGGAATCAGCTCTGCAGAGATGTCTCCTCTGGTCCATGCCGTAGCATGCTTTTGTCTTTGGAGACAATAGAAGCAAATTCTGACCTTATCTGCAAGTATTGCTAGTGCTGAGTGATTGAGATTGATAATAAGAGCCTGCCATCTTTTCATGGTTAATTAGTTTAAAATGAGAATAGCTCTTGTATTCATTGCTGACTGTCAGAGACAATAATTGTAAGAGTAGTTTGTATGAGCAATCCATATCCTATTTGCTTGGGCTCATGCTGCTACCCAGCTAAACATTTCAGAAAAGATCATTCAGTTTTAATGATTGTCAGTAAAACTAGATTAATGGGAAAGTTCTCTTCAAAGGGTAAAAGAAGAATGGGTTCCTCCAAGCAGTGCTTGTCAGGTAAGTGCATATGCTGCCTGGAGAATGGTGCATACAGACTAGGGGTCTCTGCCTTTCTGGCTTTGTGATCTGAAGACTTCCTTTCCAGAAGTCACATTGCAGTGCCTCAGCAATTCCTGAGTGAATGACGTGTGTAATAGATAAAGCCCTTTTTCTCTTAATTAGATGAATGTTAGACTGGGGCTGCCAAATGCCAGAGGAAAAACAAACTGTTAACTGGGCGAAGGAACAGATGTTAGACTCTTTACCTATAGGGAAAAGGAAATAATGCACTAAATCTAAAATAGAAGGATGCAGTTTTCTATTCAGTCATGCATGCGTCCTATAACCTATTTACTGAGATGAAGAATTTAAAGTATGCAAATGAAGTGTGTTTCAGCATGTGCAATGATACTTGTGAAGTAAAACATACCTTGGGAGTTTTCAATTAAGATCTTTGCATCAATATATTTTGACCTGCTGCTAATAAGTGTCCCAATATTGTCATAAAATGAATGTAGGTTAGCTAATAAGAATGTATTTTTCATTGCTGAATTGCTTGTTGTACTGTTTCTGTGACTCTCTAAAGTGAGATGTTCTGGAGGAGTTCTTTGGTTCTTGTTAATGGAACTAACTTCTGATAGAAATGCCATTTTACACTGAAATAGGTCTTCCACATTAGGGAAACAATACCAAAGAGGGTCAGCAGTTTCAATTGTCTACAAAACCAAAACCAAACTGTCAACATTATTTCTTATTGTCCAGCCTACCAAAGGTGCAGGCATATCAACTATGATCATTCAGACATATTGCAGGGCTCTAAAGCCATGTTCAGCACTGGAAACCTTCATGACAACAGGCTGTAGGAATGGGCATGCTATTTGCTGTAAATGTGTTGCTGACCTAGTGTAGATTCTTTGACTTTGATGTTGGACTTTTTTTGTGCAGTCACATTTGTTGCAGTTTCTGTGTTGACATCTTTGCACTGAGTGTAACCCAGATCAGTGCAGAGTTGGAGTTTACTGGTAAAACTTGAGTCCTCCTATAGGAGCTGGCCTGGGACACAAAGGTCTTTGAACAGCACTTTCAATCTTGCTTCCCTGAAAAAAACAGGGATTGCTGTGAAGCTGCCAACCATGTTGTATGACTGAACCTATGTGCAGCCTTACCATAAATATTGTTTTGTCCTTAGATTCATACAGAAAATTTTGTTAGAAGCCTTTAATTTTTAAAGAAGCTGATCAGGAATCTACCTTAGAACAGTAAATCGAGGAGATCACTCAAGACTCTGAGTGAGTGTATCTTAGAACAGAGTAAGTAGTCATGAAGCAGAAATGATTTTTTCAACATTACAGCAGAGAGTGCTTTTCTGTCAAAGAATCTTGCAGACCTTCTGGCTGTAAGGGAAGCAGGGTCAGGGAGGCATTGGTGCTACTTGCCTAGCAGCAGGTGGACAACCCTGACCACCACCTCCATCAGCCAAGCTTTGTGGTCCCTAAACAAGCTTACTGTTCATGCTATTCCTGGCATGATCTCAGGAAGAATGTAGCATTTCAAAATTTGGGCAGATCAGTACTGAGGATAATACACATTCCTCTGCAAAGGCCAAGTATTAATGTGGATCACCATCATGACTAAATCTGGGCCTTGCCTCCCACATAAGCAAAAGACCTGTTATAACTGAAGGGAAGAAAAAGATAGCAAGTTGGTTAGTTTGTTCATCAGGCTTTGTCAGATTGTTTTCAATAATGAAGCTAGTGATGATCACTGGGAACCTTTAAAAAATACAGTTTCAAATTTTAGCAACTATCTAGAAAGTGAGGAGATCAAGGTTATTTGAACAGTATTTTCAGCTACGATATTTGTGATATGGGAAACTTGTCAGTCTTCTACATCTGCTTGGAATCCTCTTTGTAACAAGTGATAATTTTCAAGCCGAAAAATTCTTGAAATTCATATACATGAGAACGATTAGGTTTTATTTCTGACTCTTCCCTGACATCATTCTATCTCAGTCAAAAGTTAATTGTCTCGAAATATGATGCTGCTTCTCTTGCTGCCTTCAAATGTGAAGAATTATCAAATTGAATGTCTAGAGATTCTGTGCTTCACTAGTAATGTTCCTGTACAAATTCCTGACAGAACCTATTTCTGATTGTGAAAGTTGCATATCCTTTTTATTTAATCCTTCAAACTAAATACCTTCAGCTACAACCTGTTCTGTAATACCTGGTAACAAGATGGTCTGAGCATAAATAATTAGAAAGTCACGTACTGCATCAATGTAAATTCACCTTCTATGCAGCATGGATTGAGTGCTCTGAAATATCACTCCTGAGAATGAATGAGCTGAAGTCACTGTGCCAAATTAATTCTGGGTACAGTGTCACATTGGGTTACTCTGTTTCCTAACATAGCAGTCAATTTGGCCCAAACAGAAATCCTTATAAATCAGAAGGAACAGAGAGAACAGATGCTATATTTTGAAAGATACACTCCACTGGAAACCATAGCTCCTTCTTCTACCTTTTCATCCCAAGGAGGCAGATGGTTTCTCAGTCACCCAGCTGTGGTAAAAGCACAATAGGTAAAAATAAGAGTGCTGGATTCTTTCCTTGATTAATCTGCATGTTGTCCTATGTATCCTAGTGGGAATACAGAAAATGGAAATGAGGATAAAGTACAACCCAGACACCTACTAGGTGCCATTACGGAAACTTGGTGGGATGAATCCTATGACTGAAGTGCAACTATCAATGGCTACAGGCTGTTCAGAAGGGACAGGTGAGGAAGGAAGAGTGGAGGCGTTGCCCTCTACATCAGTGATATGTATGAGGAGCTGTCTCTGAAGAATAGCCACGAGCAGGTCAAAATCTTATGAGTAAGTATCAAAAACCAAGGCAACTTTGTTGTTGGTGTCTACTACAGGCTGCTTGATCAAGGGGAGACTACTCATGAAACCTTCTTTTTCCAGCTACAGGAAGCTTCACACTCTTAGGCTCTCATCCTGCTGGAGAAATGAAACCATCCTGACATATGCTGGAAAAGTAGCATGGTAAGCTGTAAGCAATCCAGAGACTCCTGGAAGGTATTGAGGATAACTTCTTAAGCCAAGCATTAGACAGCTCTGCCAGAGTGGATGCAATACTAGACCTGATGATCACCAACCCAAGTGAACTCATCGGTGATATGAAGATTGGAGGCAGCCTGGGCTGCAGTGGTCACACAGTCATGGAGTTCACAGTCCTGAGAGATATGGGACAGTTGAGGAGTATAGTTTAAGACCCTGAATTTTAAGAAAGCAAACTTCCAGCCCTTCAAGGTGTTAGCCAACAGGATCCCCTAGGGAATGGTCCTCAGGGACAAGGGAGCAGAACAGAGCTGGCAGACCTTTAAGGATGCTTTCCATAGAATGCAAGAGCTCTCAATCCCCGTGTGTAAGAAATCAGGTGAGTAAGGCAAGACACCAACATGACTGAGTCACGACATGCTGGTCAAACTAAGAGGAAATTTTTCACAGTGAGCATGGTGAAGCACTGGAACAGGTTGCCCAGAGAGGTGGTGGATGCCCCATCACTGGAAACATTGAAGGTCAGGTTGGACAGGGCTCTGAGCAACCTGATCTAGTGATGTCCATCATACTGCAGGGCAATTGGACTAGATGACCTCTAAAGGTCCTTCCGACTCTGCCAATTCTATGATTCTATGGTTTAATTTTTGTAGGATTTTGGGGGAAAAAAGGTCTGTTGAAGCTTTCCTAAAAGGTTTTTGTGGGGAAATAAATTTCTTTAACTTTGACTTTTCCATTCCCCTTCAATGAGAGGGGAAGTAAACTTGTTAATAATAATAATACAGCAATGATTCAAGTAAACTGCTGCTCAGTACATTTTTGCTGTCCTGTTCTTCCCCAAAGCTAATCTGATGAATTTGTTTACATCAAAGTGGGGTACATTATTCATGTCATCCAAGTCACATCATGTGTAATGGGATGTGACAACTCAAGGTAACACATCAATTAGGACAAGGCAAGAGCAGAGATTTGTTGATGAAAGAGGGCGTGTATGCCCAGCTTTGGGCATGACTGGTATTCAGAGGTGACTAGAATGCTGGTTTAAAACTTCAGAGCTTAATTTGGACATCATGTGCTGTAATTTAGATTGTCTTTTAGCCCTTCTGTTTGTAAGTATACTAATTGACATACCCTAATACTCATACACTTACTGATACATGACTCAAAGCCTTTTAATTATCCCATCTGTTGTTAGTCCTGTTCTGAGTGCACTTGCTCATATGAAGGTGATGGGAGTGGGATGGAGGCTAAAAGCCAATGTAGGGATGGGATTTGAGGCACTGCCTGCAATTCAGTGCAGTCATGAAATGGGAGGTTGTGTTGTCATGCTTCTGTTGATCCAAAAAGGATACAATTTGTTCTGAGCCATTGGTGACAGTTTGAAATAGTGGTTTGGTTTCATCTTTTTTTTTTTTTTTTTAGTTGGTTGTAGTGCATGAATTAAATCAGTAGGTGTCAAGGGTTAGAGCTGGGCTGACCATTAACCAAGTGACAGAAGGGGGATGAGAGAGAGACAGACATATGGACAGGAAAAGAAAAATAAAATTACTTTAATGAAAATAATAATAAAAAAAGAAATATGTGTATATTTGCAAATACATACACAACCAATACCAAATTGAAGTGCAACATCCCCCAACGGCACCTATGTCACTCTTATATCACTGATGCTGTGGCAGAAGGATTCAGCAGCAGATGTGAACCAGACTGAGGGGGCTGGATCCTGGAATTGGATTCAGGAACTCATGGATCATGATCAAAGGCAGAACAGTGTCCTCCTCAGATGCTGACCATTGAAGAATGATCCCTCAGCTTATGTCAAGTATGATGTATATAGAATGGAATCTCTAGTTGGGTCAGTTTAGGGTCACCGGAACTCTCTACTCCTCCCTGCAGGTGCAGCCTTTTACTCTGCACCCCCCAACATGGGACACAAGATTTAGCAGTGGCCTTGGTCTGCATACCAGTCCTTGGTAGTAACTGAACATTAAGTATTATCACTGCTAGAAGCAGGCACTGTCTGCAAAAACACGTTGTTAATTTCTGAAAGTGCAGTTAATTGGAGGAGCTTTAGCTGAAAAGTAAAATTACTGAATAGAATTAGTTCTGTTCTAGCTCAAGCCAGTACAATAGGTTATTTCTTCCAATAGGTCAAAGTTTTTTCTATGGCTTTTTAAAGTTATTCATATGTGGAGCCTCGGATTAAGAGTTATCCTTAAGTCATATTTAAGACTTATCTCTTTCCTTTGGTAGAAAGCTGTAAATTTGCAGGGATTAGGGATCAAGGCAAAATCCATCATTCTACAGAAACAAGAAGTTTCTGGGAAAAGAAGCTGAATTATGGCTGAAACTTGGAGGAATATGAGCAGGGTAATGAGTGGGTAAAAAGTGCTTGAATGATGTGAAAGCACAAGGGCTCTGTATCTTCAGAGATGGTCAAGCAGTCCAGGAGACAGCACCCAGCCTTCTTGCTTCCCTGTTCTCTTGAGAACTGATGTAACTTTCAGAGAAAGTTGGGAGTCCTTTAGGGCGTGGAAGCAAGGACTCTCACTCCATCCACAAACTCCCTTAAGCTCTGCTGGCGTTTGGAGCTTTTGCTGCTGAGACAGCTATCACAGCTGGAAGCAGCACATTGTCACTGACATGCAGCAACAAGATGTGACATGTATGTGTGAATGAGCAAGAGCCCTTGCTTTCATGTCCCTATGAAGTATGTCCAGGCTCTCCGTAAGTCATCTACTCACCCCATGCAGGGTCATATTCTTTCAAATGTTAAGTTTTTCCACTTAAGAACCTCCACTGTATAGGTTCTACAGGATCCTTAGCTGTGTTTAACTATAATTAGTCTGAAAGATCTTAATATCTGACCTGATCTTATATTTTTCCAAATACAGAGATTAGCCATGTGGAAGGGTTGTATGTATGTTGGAGAATAGAAACAGAAATTGAAGTCATCATGATAAATGGCAAATATGGTCTGAGACCACAGAGTACAGTTTAGTAGGGTGTGCTACACACTACACCAGGCAGCATCCATGAGCTATGCAAATGCAGGCTGGTAAGCAGCCAGTGGGGTAGCAGAGGCAGACACAGGGTGAGATGATCAGAGTGGGTTAGATCTGTGTGACAGCCTGGATGCCTCACTGCTCTGAACCAGGCAAAAGATGTGCTGGTTGAATAAACAGAGAAGTTGCCCAGAAGACAACAGGTGTGCTCTAGCTGTGTGTATTGTTCTTCAAGAGAGTTGGATGCAAACTGCAAGGGGTCTGGAAGGGAGTAATGTGGACTGGCTAATAACTAGGACACATGAGCATTGGGAATTAAATGGTAGGATATGTGGACTTAAATGCGTACATGCACACAGAGTATTTGGAGAAGGGTTCATATATCATTAGCCTTCATGGAATATCCTCTTGTTTTGCAGCAGTGAGATAAATAAAAAAATAAATAAAACTGAAACATATGAAATATTCCAGTACCAGTGTTGACAGCTTTATTAGATTTAAAGTGTATTTAAACATCAGTTGAAAACCTTAGGCATTTGCCAATCAAATCAACTTGCAAGAGTGTCACCGCTCTGTGTTCCTTCTTGGAGAATGATAGAGACAAGCAAAGGAAAGTGAATTACCAGGTCTTTGGAAGACATAAATTTTTGTTGCAATTCAGAGCTTAGTGTTTGAAGAGACAAGATATAAAATAACTTTTTTTTTCAGGGTGTTGGTTGGAGGAAGACAGATACAGAAGAGCAATGAAAGAAGTGTTTCCAGTCTTCCAGAAGACACATGATGCTTGAGACTCCTATGAGTGTAGTGATTGGTATTAGTTTTTCTGAAAGAAGCTTTTTGGATGTCTTTCTGTAAAGCATAGTCTCTACCTCTCAAATACTTTTGGGCTATTTTATGGATTTTATCACATTCCATCATTTTATTTTTTTTTTTTTAAATTGTGAACTTCCTGATATGTATGCAGCATTCCAGCAGTAGTTTTGCTACTGTAATGTAGGAGCTAAAATCAAATGTGCTTCTGGGCTTCCTTCTGAAATTGTCTTTCTTCCTTGAGAAAGACTTAATGTAGCCTGCACAGCTGAGAACTGTTAGCGCTCTGCAAACCTCTTCCCTGGTGTCCAGATACAGCAGCCAACTGTCTCTCTTGGAGAGAGTGAATGTGTGGTGCCAAGCAGATTTGCCCAGTGGGTGGTGCTAATGATTTCAGTGCAGTTGCATATTTGCTCATGATTTGAAAAAAAAAGTGAGATGGGAAAAAGGAAACTTTCAGTGTTGGCAACAGGAATACTTCTGGAAACTCTCTGGTAGTTGAAGTGTCCTCAAGATTCTGCTACAACTTTAGCACAGTTGTTTGCCTCTTTCTAATATTAAAAAGGGGAAAAAATCCCCTACCTTTTCAAAATGCAATAACAGTAGTTTGAAGAAAAATAAAAGCATCTTTTCCCAAATGTTGTTGTAATTTTCTATTAATTTCATATGGTACTGATTAATAGTTACTGAATAATGACCGATTCCCTGCTCTCTCACTGCTCTTGCTCTTAGTTTACCTATGAAGGGTTTCCCACAGGAGGGACAGGATTTAAACAATCAACAATGACAGTGAGGAGGAAGAATTATTGTCTAGCTTGCTAATCTCTCAGCTCTTGTGTTTTTAAGGTAATTTTACTGCATTTATCCCTGCGTTCTTGTTCCCGTTTCCCTTTATAACTATTGTGTTAGCTTTGAATGTTGACAGGCTTTGGCACCTCATGGTTGCATGGTCTGACTTAAAAGCTCTGAGACATCTTGTTCCTTGGAAAACACTCTGGTTTCCCAGGGCCATCCATAAATATGTATATTTTTGGGATTTTGTTATTTTGATGGGCTGATACTTTTCATGTTCTCATTCTCCTCCTCTTAATGCAAGGATGCCAATATTTCCTTGGAAGTTTGCTTTCCGTGGAGGGATTTGAATATTAGTCCTTTTTATCCTCTTTTCTGTAAATCTGCTTTTATTACTCTCCCTTTTCATTGGCTTATGACATATGTGGAGGCCAGGATAGAGTAAAGGATGTAATGCATATAAAACGAATACAAGAAGTTAATAATATTAATTTTAGTTGCCTCCTGTCTAATATCTCTATTCAAATGCAGATATTACGCTGAGTGATTGCAAGTGGAAGTATCTACCTGTGCTTTGCAAAAGGTTGTCATATGTTGGTGGAAATAATTTTCTTCTGCACAGTTAAGGTGATAATCATACACTATTATAATGAGTGTGATTTTTCTTGGACTTATGTTTATTAACAGCCTTGATCTCTTCATAGATTCAGCTGATTCACATTGATTTGTTTTTCTTACGGGGATTAACATTTCTGTGAAAAAAAAAAAATCACAACTTGAGATGTTCTATAAATTATGCAGTCATCTTCCGTGTGTGTGGGAAAATCACAAGGTCAGAACAACTAGAGTGTGAGGGATTGTTCTCACCCTGGGAAAAACAACTTTCTGGACATGTCTACCCTGCTAGACTGATGCTTGATTCAAAAAAAAAAAGCAGTAACGGAAATAGGTAATTCCAGCACTGCTTGTAGGCTATGGCATTATTTTCAGTGTCTTAACCGTTTTTTGGCTAGAATGTTCAAATTAAAAAAACCCCAACAAATGAAAGAACAAACAAAACCCCCCCAAAAACCCCAGAAAAAACCCTTCCCCCCCCAATCTACCTCGTTTATATTGATAAAAGCCAAAGGAGCAAAAGGCACTTTTCTGTTCTTCATTATGGCAATATACAAAAACTTTTTCTGTAGTCAACTTATGCAGTAAAATGTATTGCAGAATAATTTTCTAGCACAATAATTTGCTAGCATTAGTATTTGCTGGTAAAATGTGCTAGTGTGCTATTATTATATATAATATAATAATATATATTATTATATGTGCTATTATGGGCAGAGGNGCTGGGGTTATTTAGCCTGGAGAAGAGGAGGCTGAGGGGAGACCTTATCGCTCTCTTCAGCTACTTGAAAGGTCATTCTAGGGAGGCTGGTGTTGGCCTCTTCTTTTGTGACTAGTGACAGAACTAGAGGGAATGGGCTTAAGTTGTGCCAGAGTAGGTTTAGATTAGATATTAGGAAGAATTTCTTTACTGAAAGTGTGGTGAGATATTGGAATAGGCTGCCCAGGAAGGTGGTGGAGTCACCATCCCTGGAGGTTTTTAAGAGGAGGATTGATGTGTTTCTTCAGGGGATGATTTAGGGATAAGAGTAGTGTAGGGCTATCGGTTGGACTAGATGATCTTGAGGCTCCTTTCCAACCGTAATGATTCTGTGATTCTGTCTTTACAACAGGAAGCCTTAGAAGAAAGAGCCATCATAGGGAAAAAAAGGAGTTCTAAAATATTAACTCAGAGTATGAGAGACATCATTATGCAGGTTTTAGAAAACCTAACAATTTGAAAGAAGAATGACTGCACAATATGCTTTTCATGGTCAGCTGATCACTATTCCATCCATCCATTTATTAAATGCTTTTTTACTTTGTGCTTCATGTAATGGTAGATTTCAGTACATGGGATTAGGTAATTGTAGTAAAGAATGAGTTTCTAAGGCAGAGTGAACTGAGGGCGTATTTAAGAATGTGATACCAGAAAGGAAGTGCTAAAACTCCTTGAACAAATCTTACTAGTCTGGAGTCTGAAGTGTGGAAAAAGAGATGGTGTGGGGAGGCATATGGCAGAAGAGTATAAATCACGTGAAGAGGGTGGGTTCTTGCAGACCTCAACACAAAGAACTATAGATGCATGTGTTCGGGGCACCTGCTTCATACCAGAAGCAAATACTTTTTGTCCCATTTACAACTAATTAAATGGATGCTTCCTAAGTTATGTTTTGTTAAAATACTACTAATATCTGAGATGCTCCCTAACTACTAATATGAATGAAGGAGAAATTCTGTGGAAAGTGATGAATCAACAATGCTCTCCAAGGGAATGATGAAGGTGGTCTGGCCTTTCAGATTTGTCTTGTAAGTCCACTGGCTCACCTAGAGAACGTCCTGATTGAACACTCCAAAATTGTGCAGCAGGCTGAAGTTTCTGTCCTGGGCCCGGTGAATGGCTAGAAGGGTTAGTGAGTAGGAGGTAACCAGAATTGAAATGTCATATGCAACGGGAACAGGGGTAATGCATATGGGTAGAAGTTGTAGTCTTGGGCAGTTGTCATACAGCCTCCCAGCTATATTATTCAGAAAGGGAAGTGTTCTTTCTTCCACTTTATTTTCTACGCAGCCCAAGCAATCTCTGTGCTAAACCCATCTCCATTTGAAACTTTACAGAGTTTATATTTTCTGCTGCTGCACATGAAACAGAGGTCCATTGCTCTGGTTCCTGCAGCTTCAGTCTGGTGTTTCTTTTCCTTGAGGAGTGGGGCTGTTTTTTCCTGTAGGTTTCCCCAGCTAGCCACAGCCTAGCTCTGTAAGATTGCAGCACATATTTTCATTTGTTTATTGCTCATTGGCCCCTAGAAAACAATTGTTTCTTTCTGTCCCCTGAGTGCCTATAAGCCTCATGCTTTCCTGCCTGCCATGGTTTAAAAAGAGAGTACTGTACCCATCAAGAGGTGTTAGCAGCTCTGCTGTCAACATGGCATCACCCTCTCAGCCAAGCAGCATCCCGCCAAAGAGCTGCACTCACTTCATTATGCATACTCCCCATATGCATGCAGATTTACTTAGCACCTCTTGCCCTAGTGGAACTGGCATGTGTTTTGTTGTGGGCCCAAAGCCACCCAAGCATATGGGCTCAGTCGGCTCCAAGTGTGTGCAGCAGAGATGCTGCACTTGTAAAACAGGAACAGGATTCCCACACAGGAAAGGTAATGCAGCTTTTGGGCCTGGGACTCACTTTTTATGTCCCTGTGGGTTGAGTATGCTCTGTTCTGTTTTTCTGTCTCTTTTGTGTATGATTCAGTGCTGTGACAAAGGTCTGTATTAGTTCTTTTTCCATCTCTGCAGAAGACCTAATCTTCAAAATGCTTTTCCTATTTGGTTAGGTTTTTTTCAAATGAAAATACTAAAAGTCTGATTACTAAGAATGTATATACAGAGAAGCCTCTTTCCTATGGGTAATATACTATACTATGGGATGTGTGATAGCTTTTATTATGTTTGTCATGTTCTTGTTGCTATGCTGTCTCCCTATGTCTATTGTAATTCCAAAAGCCTGTGGAGTCATCGGATTAGTCACTTTTTCACAGATTCAAGTAACTTAGTAACTTCTGCCCATCACTTTCCCCTTGCCTGTGGATTTCTCAACACATCATTGTGTCCCTAGATTCTCAATCTGGTCTCTAAGCAGAAGTGCTTGAACTTAGTAATGACGAGGGTTGCAGTGTGAATTTGGTGAGACTAGGATTAATCTATGGAGGCCTCTGCTTTACCACTTATATGGGGCCATTCCAGTGCCATCTGAAATGCCACAGCTGTGATGGAATAATATTGGTCCAGTTGGGATCAGCAGAGCTTGCAAGGTATGACTCATTAGGCAGCATTTGCAAGAGGTGGCCTGAGAACTTCTATTGTCCCAGCAATTTCAGATCAGTCAGTTGGATTTCTGCATTGGTCTTTAAAATTGTACTTGTAGAGAGTATCCATCTGGGTTCTGGTAGCATGATAAATCTGGGGGACTCTGATGGACTTTTAAAATATATGTGATGCTTAACAAAGTGTTGCTTTACCCCTCAGTTATTTGTAAAATCTCCTACATACTTAGTAAAAATACCCTTAAGAGAGTAGCTGAAAGCCATGTTTTTCCCGTGGGAGATTGTGAAAAGAATTAAATAGGAGCATTAGTCTGACTTGCAAAGATAAGCAGTTGATCAAACCTAACAGAAGTGACTGTACTTAATCCTGAATGATTCACCAGTGCTAGTATAAGCATTCAATGTGCTAGGTGGAGCTAGCATGACATTTTTAAAACAGCAATGGAGAAATCAAATCCCTCCATAAAAGGGCAACATGTGTATTTATTTTAGATCATTCCCTACTAAAATTAATAATAGGTTTCCCCCCACCTGCCAAAGCTTCTTAGTCATTTTCCTTTTAGCCCCAGTTCAGATAAACATTTTTAGTGCTCTTAGGTTTATTTGTTCAAGCTAAGAAATCACAATGCACCAGTGAATGTCCTGCAAAGGGACAGTCTGCTGCTCTGGCCAGCTGGAAGATGCTGGATCGACACCTAAGATCACAGCTGGACCATCAGCTGGGACATTTCTGTGGTCTGGTGCAGGGCACTTGTGTGTTTGAACCAAAGTCTGGAAGGCTGTGTGCTGTGTAAATGTGCTGACCATTGGGCTCCTCTGCAATGTTTCCTCCCTTTTTGCTCTGTTAGCCACTTGCTAAAAGATTGTGAGAAGGGAGTGAAGGAGAGGATAAGAGGCTTCCCATCATAGTGCGGAAAGCGACAGCGTCCTGCTCCCTGTGCTCCAAGAGGGCCCTTGGGTGCACAAGATCTCTTGAAACTTCCAGGGAAAATGGAGACTACACAGATGTTCCCAACTGACCAAACCAGGACAAGCCTGATGCAAAGCTTGCTAAACCACTGCAGAGGAAGGTTTTGATAGGTAATGTGTAAGAAACTCTCTTTAGCCCCCTGAGGTTCAGGAGGAGCAGATCTCCCTTCAGTGCCAGGGTTTGTGGTTGGTCAGCTGTGATGCCTCACTCCTTTCTCACTTTCTCCACTGGGGTTTCTTAACCCTGCTGATGAATCCAGGTATAAATAACTGACTTCTTTGTGCTCTGACTCCATCAGGTGCTGCCAAGAGTACAGACAAACTCATGCTGTGGCTAAGAAGCAGAGGGACACCCCCAGCATGTAGGTTCCTGATGTAGCTTTGTGTGAAGAAAATTTGTGTGAAGAATATTTCTTGCAGTTTGGAGTTTGCATTGGTTTTTTTTTGTTTTTTTTTTTTTTTTTTAAATCATTGTTGCTGAACCTGAATCTTATAAGAGGTCACCTGTCAGTTCTCAGGTGGTCAGTCTTACCACACTTTGCTACAGTCTGTTTCCCATTTTGTACCTTTTAGTTTCTTTATTCATAGTTGTTACCTTTGTTTTGTCACTGAACCCAATTTGTCTTTCAGCCACCAGTTGCTGAATGATACCTTTTCTTCTTTGAGAAATTCATTTTGGGATAGATTGATTCATATTTGTAGACAACATAGTTGGTTGTGACTATAGGGTTCAGCACAGATGTCTCTGACTGCATGAGGCATGCAGTATATAGAAGATTATTGCCTGATGATCTGATTCCTGTGGTCCTATTTTAATAATTAAGTTTTCAAATACATTTGAAAATACCAAATAAATCAAGACTGACTTCTCAAAAACAGTTAAAGAAGGAAGCCTCCAAAAAAATGAAACCAGAAATTTAGCTAAAGGCAGCTGGAAGGACTTTCTAATCCCTAGGTTGTCCAAACATGTTCTTTTGCCTCTGTGCCAACATATTCACAGAATCACAGAGTGTTAGGTGTTGGAAGGGACCTCAAAAGATCATCTAGTCCAACCCCCCTGCCAGAGAAGGATTATGCATTGAATTCTGCAAACCCTTCTCACACTGCAAATGCTTCTATTTGTAAATCACAAATACAAGGAGGGCTGTGAAATTCTAGTTTCTAAATACGATAGAATATTTTCATGCACAACATAAATATTAATTAAAAAAAAAGAAACAAAGCCAAAACAACAAACAGAAAAAAAGGCAATGCATTGCTGTCATTTTAAAGATGCATAAACAGTTACATCCATTTTTAAACGATCCAGGTCACAAGGACACTTTTTGTCATGCAAATATGGTGCTTGAAAGAATATTTACGTCTCTGATGTCCCTAGCTTTTTTCTCTAGTAAACTCCCATTCTGTTCCACATGCACCTCCTCAGGTAAACACTGCAGACTGATCCTGTGATGTTTCCTGGTGAGGTGATGTAGCATGGCAGTGGCTTGGATGCTGATGCCTCTTTTTGAAGTTCTGAAGCTTTCCAAATGTAATTAAACCTCAGGTTTGTCAGGTCACTATGCTAATGTGTGCAAGTGTTCAAAACTGTATGCTTTAGTTGCTCCTTTTGTTAGCTTTGCTTGGAGTTAGTTTCTGAGAAAGCTGTACATTAAAGCTCAGTGCCATTACCTCTCAGCTTCTATGGTCTGTTATCTGCTATTGCACCTGAATGCCCTCTCTTCTGGCTGGAATCCCCTTGCTATCAACCAGCTTTTCTGAACTGAAGACATCATGGGGTTAAGGTAAGTGCTAAGTAACTGATAACTGGTAGGAGTCAATGAGAAAAGCCGAGGAATGGGTGTTGGTACAAAATGTTTGCTAGCTGCTCTCTTAGGCAGCCTGGAGAAGAGTAAGTGCAGGGAACCCTGGGCGAAAGGCTCGGTGTATCCCAGAGTCTCCTTAATGTATTTGTAGCAAAGAGCTTGTAGCTAGTACAGAATTGGACATTACTCTTTATAGTTTTTGAGTATGTATGAAATGTTCTTCTAAGAGAAGCTTAACTGTATGGCATCAGCTCACCATTTGGCAAGTTTTTTTTTCCTGGAAGAAATTTGCAGTTCATGGTCTGTTCAGGAACTAGTCACCATTTATTGTATGTTGTGGATGCAAGGCTCAAGAGGGACAATGTCCCCGCCTGCTGTTTACACAGGGCATCCTGGCTCTTTCCATTGCTACTCTTGCCATCATCATATGTAGGAGTTCAGGCACTTGCCTGTGGCAGTATGTGGTGGCCCTATGCAGTCACTTCAGTGCATGCAAATGAACAAGCGAAACTCCAACCACCTCCCATCATCCTCCAGAAGTCTGAAACAATTGTGCTTACAATGATTTTCAGTACAGAAGCCCTTTCCTCCCACTTCTAAGGATTTTGTTACACATCACCTGAAGGATGTGCTAGCAATAGATTTATGAATAATTAATTTCCCTGTTACAAATCAATTATGATCCTGTCCAACCTGGTAACAGCAGACTCCCTAAAAAAATGGACAAACTATTTCTTAGAAGATAGATTAACATTCATACACTATATAAGCATAGTAGAATAATTATAAGGGGGAAGCTAGATGTTGAATTTTATGAGCAGGGCAGGTTAATTTTGTAACATGAAGATGACTGAGGTCAGTATTCCAGGATTTCTGAGAAGATATATCCACAGTGTTTTGCAAGACCTGTGCAAATGAGTTACTGGGTACAGCCTCATCCTGCCAGGCCCCATCTATCTTCTGCCCCTGCCTGTTTTATGGTTTGGTTTTTGTTGTTGTTGTTGTTTTTTCCTCAAGTAGCCACTTAAACTCATGTTATTTCTTATGTAGTCTCAGTAGGGTCAGCATGCTGGAATACTCTTGAATGTTCCTTCTATCTCATGGATAGTTGCTTGTTTTGCATGCTAGGCATATCATTCAATATGGACACATCCACCACCTGAGATATTTGAATTTCAAAAGGTTTTAAAGTCTGCATTTCTAGGGTATTGGGTAGGAATACAGTTTAAATACAGGAATATGATATAAAACATAGATAGAAGTTGTAGTTAAGTTTCTGACTTTCAATTTTCTCTTTTTAAAAAACACTGATGTTAGCTGTGCTTCTCTATATTTATTTATAATACATTTAAAGCCTTTGAGAAGGGTTGTTTTGTAGTGTTTTTCTTTCTCTAAAGAGCTCTGTGCTTTAATTGGAATACGTATTTTTGGTGGAACATACTGTTTAGTACAATTTGTAACGTGAATTTTAGGTCTCTAGATATCTTTGATTCAACTTTCTATATTATGACACTTCTATAGCTATAACATGACACATGGTATGATGTATTCCTTACACTCAAATCTTTCTTTAAATAAAGTCTTATATTGGCTTGAATCAAGAGATAATATACTCACTGTAGCTAAGTGTGACCCACTTCTACCCTCACACACACATACATAATTCTCAGTGACAGATCTCTACAGTAAGATGTGGCCCTACTGGCCTGTGTCTTTTACACCAGACCACTCTATTTCACATGATGGAATAACTCATCAGCATTTGATCTTACAAATTTAATAGGCAGTCCTTTCCACTAAATTTAATTTTGATCAATCAGTTAGATCTTGCACTTAAAAAAAAAAAAAATGCCCATACATAAAATATTTCTATTCGGTATGTTGCAGGACACTGGTATGTTTCAGGACAGACACTTGTAGTGGTATGATCATAGTCTCTCTGCTGTGTTTTCACACTAATCAGGTGAGGCATTATACTTGCAAAATCCTCACCTCTGCTCTGTAGAAGAAATTTGGTCTTTGATACTCAGGGGGAAAAACTTCGGAAGTACAAAACCTTAAGTGTCTCTGCTAGCATTTTGATTACTACTTATATATGTTTTGTAGGTGAGTGCCAAAAAGACTTTAAGACACGTGATGCTTAGTAAAG
Organism: Galbula dea; assembly: GCA_013399015.1. Lineage (NCBI taxonomy): Eukaryota > Metazoa > Chordata > Aves > Piciformes > Galbulidae > Galbula > Galbula dea. The sequence goes on along the minus strand of VWZX01003222.1, from coordinate 3,856,026 downwards.
ACAAATTTGAACTAATTCACTGTGGTATTTTTGAACAAAGTTGCACAGCCTGGAAGCAATGAAATTTGCGTTGCACTCATCGTGTTTTAATAGCCTCTTTGTACTAACGGTACAGGAAAGTGGGTATTTATTACACTGTGATGCACATATGCACCAGTCGTAACTCTTCACTAATTCTGTGTTAATGGTATAAAATCTGTACCTTTTCTTTCAGTCTATTTTTCAGAAAAGCATGAAGTTAAACTATGCTTAACCTACAATTTCCTCACTATAGTAATTTGTTTTCTCATTATGTGCTCAAGCTAAAATGTGCATGCTGCAAATAGCTTCCCTTACAGTAATGGAGGCAGGTATCAATCAGGTTAATTTTGGTGCCTCTGGTGGACTTGAAGACTTAAAGGTGTTAACATGATGCTGTGTGACACAGAGTGGCTTAACAAGGTCCAGGGCTTTACGAGACTCCATCCTGTTCAGAAAAGCATGTTGTGTATGGCAACAAGCACCAGTGAGAAAAAAGTAGAGATTTTTAATAGGGTAAATTCCCTGTTTAACAGACTCTAGAGGGTGTTTCAGATGATAACTGTTTGGGAGGTGGGGGAGGGAAAAGCTTGATGTGGGCTGGAGTTACTGACACTGTTCTTGTTGAATCTGAGCTGTGGCATACTGAAGGACAAGCCGAAGTATCTCAAGGCATACAGAAGAAGGTGTCAAGAAGAGCAAAGCTTTTGACTGCTGCACAGCACACTGTAGGGAGGTGACTGTAGCATCTGGTGCTAGAGCCAGTCTGAGACCTGCTGAACTCGTCACAGCTTCAGCATGTGTGGCACATTGGATTTCAGTGTCCGTCTCTCAGCTTCTGGCTCTCAGAAGAGTTGCAGAAGGTAAATCCTTTCTGGGTAATATTGGGTTGCAAAACTGCACCTGCTGCTGCTGTAGTCCTGGCCAGCATCTCTGGCAGGAGTAGTGCCACTCACCTGGCTCTCCTTCCAAGCCCAGAAGAGGGGCACCATGCTGTCAAAGTGTGCCAGGCCCTACTTGCCTGCTGGAGATGACGTCTGAGGCTATGAGTGGGATATGACATGGCAGTGGCCAGACTGACACCTCTGATTGGGATGCTGGCAGAGGGTCTGGGTGGCAGGGGCTTGATTTGGCTTCTGAGACAGTAGTGGAGATGTGGGAGGCCTCACTCCCGAACCCTGATGGAGGGTCTCTCCTGCTAGCTGTCCCTTCCCTTTCTGGTTCCCAGGGTGCTCTCCTTCCCCTGATCTGCACAGGGCTCCTGTCTGTGCTTCTTGGCTGTTTGTAGATGAGTGAGATGCTGGGGCTGGAGCTGTGGGCGTTTGTATCTCCAACAGGCACATACGAGCAATGTGCCTTTAAGACTAGCAGGAGAGCAATAGTGTCTCCCTCCCTCCCGTTAATTGTAGCATGTTTTTCAGCCATGCTTTCCAGTCACATTCGCAGGCTGTGAGAGGGAGCAGCACTGAAGCTCACCGGCTGAGTGCCATCCAGACAGCGTGTGTTCACCACAACGTGGATGTCTGCAGGTGATGAGGCAACGCCTGGGGCTGGAGAGCTTTGTGCCAGAAGCAGCAGCTTTGTATGCCTGAGTTTCAGTAACACTGCCAGGCTCCTCACCTGTGCCCCTAACCTCCTTGCCTGTGTAGCTGTGGTGTCCAGCTGCAGGTCCAGTGTGCTGGCCACCCCACCCCAGTGGGCCCTCGCAGGGGCTACATGCAGTGCTTTGCCAGTGCTTGGAGACCTGCAGTGGGCGATGCAGCAGGAGCCTCGTGATGCCTGGCCAGGGATGCTGTGGGTGCCATGGGAACGCCTGTCTCCCTGAGCGCAAAGTGACTGCAACTAACTCAAGGTTGGGACTACTTCTCAGAGGATGCCCTGTGTGTCTCCAGTCACTCCTCTCTGGCTTCACCACAGAATATTTCAAGTTGCTTGCTTTCCCCTGCCAAGGGGGGACAGAGGCATAGGCCTCCAGAGGGTTAAGTGCATCTGCCTTTACGCCAAGTGTCTGAGCAGGAAATATTCTGCAGAGATACATGTGCAGCAATTCAACTGCTGCTGCTCTCTCAGGCGGCTGCTGCTGCAGCTAGATGTGTGAAAGAAGCCACGCTGCTCACAGAATCTGCTTTCTTGGTGTGTCCGAAGCATGGCAGCATGTCTGAGCTGGGGTAACTGTCTCCATCCAAGAGGAATTATGTTGGCTTGCTGTATCTATCCGCTCACTGAGGTAGGTGCTGATGCATGTGCAATGTACAGTGATCTTTGTCAAGGGGATACAGTCCTCTCCTCAGCTAAAAAAAAAATCTTTCTATGGGAATGTGTTTTAATTTGCAGCCTAATGCCACACAGAAATGTGTGTGTTTTTTGAGGTTGCAGCAGGAAAGAGAGAGCGAGCAAAGGATACCTAAGAGATACCTTTCATGCCTCTTGTTGCACCTAATTGAAACAAACTTGTCTTGATCTCTGTGGAATGCACCTGGGAGCTTTTGTGTCTTCCTCACATATGACCTTTCAAAGGGGTTGGCTGCAGTATGGTGGGTTATGCTTCGGTGCACAAACAAGGGCACAGTGCACTCTACAGGTCCCTTCATTCTGCTTCCATGGATGTGGGGAGGACAGGACACTCGCAAGGAGAGACAAAATGCTGCCAGCAGGGATGTGATGTTTTTGGTGTTTTTTTTTAGGAGTGAAATTACACTAAAAGAAAGAAAAGAGGTGCTTTTCCCTGAAGAAGAGGGGATTTTAAAGTCCTAAGAGTTAATCTTTGTGTTTGGAAGTAGAGATAGAAATTTGTTTTAGAAGCAGCCTGTGTATGAGTCTGTTTTTTGTTTTGCTTTCCCAGCTCTGTAGAGAGGAGTTTAGTTCATCTTTGCTAACTGCTTTACTGCTTAACCTTTGCTTGAGGAATTTTTGCACCAATACCTAGGAGGAAAAAAAGCTGTCAGTGCTATTAGATTTCCTTAGGCTTATTTAGGAAGATGCTTTTTTGGGAAATCTCTAGCAAAATCAGTAGCAGCTAATGCTGTTCCTTTCTCGTGGCAGGGCATGCATTTTCAGTTTGTCTTGAGACCTCCAGTGGGAGTTTTTACTCTGTAAAGATTAAGCTGAAAGGGAAGATTTCAAACAATTTCCTCTGGAAATGCAGAGTGTTGGGCATTGGATACCTATTTGATTTGGTTCTCCTGGTTGACCTACATGTGTATGTTTGCATGTTGGCTCCTGAGCATCTGAATGCAGACCTCATCAAGGAAATCTGCCTGTGCAGAACAGGTAGGTGCTACCCAGATGACGTGCCTGGATCACATGGAGAGAGGTTTGTGCATGTTTCTGGCATTGCAGATCTATTAAGATAGCACAGCCAACAGTGCCATTGCTGTGTAACAACAGTTTCACAAGTGTTTCTGTGGCATCCTGACAGAACAAAAGTGTATTCATAAGTGTACTCTACAGGAAAAAGAACAGGATTGTCATCTGCACTGCAAATCCTTTTAGTCACTTTTGTTTTCTTTGAATAGGGCTTTCTGACTGGGACATGGTGCTACCTGAGTAGTATGGTCAGAGCATTTATTATTGCCGCCTGAACTTCCCTAGGGCTGTTGTGCTATTCTTGACTCAGCAATGACATACCTCATAGGGAAGGTGGGAGAGGAATCCCCTATTTTACCTCTAATTTGGGCCCAAATGCAGGTGAGAACACTTTTTTTTTTTTGAAAGAGCAGGATGCTTGTGCATCCTCCTTTAAGATCCTGTAGAGGACACCACTGCTGCTCTGTAAGACCTGTGTGAGAGGTGGAGAAGCAGAAGTGGGTCTGGTGTATTTGCTGCTATGTGTGAATCAAGAAGCCACGTCCCCCCCCCCTGCTTGAGATGGAGGCTGCAATGGTGCCTAGAGAGTAGCTGCTCCTTTCTGTCCTGGGAAAGAGGTTCCCTTCTTACTCACATGCAAGGAAGAGCTGGACAACAGTGCTCCATAGCAACACTTAATTCTCCCACAAAGCAGAGAAAATCTAGCTTCACTCATAGTTGAAAACATAAATGTATGAATGGCCGATGTAATCTCACCAGTGTAGTACGGGTGTAAGGTCATCCGAATGGCTTGTCTCTAGAAGTGCACTTGTAAAAAGGTGGTGAGCTTTAAATAACCCAACTGCTTGTGCAGTAAACACTAGAAAAATAATTGGTAGCGATCCCATTTACTACTGTTCATACACAGGCAGAAAGATGATTAGAACTGTCTGAATTAAAGTAAAATGCTTCTCACACATGATTTCAAAATTAAAAATTAACTTGGTGCTTGCCAGTCAGCAACTGATCTGGTTGTCTTTGTGCCCCTGTTCCACCAAGTGCATTTTTCAAGAAGTACATTTGCAAAAACAGTGAAAGGTTGGAGCATGTTCTCATGCAGTGTGGCCTGAAGGAGCAGGTGAGAGCATGTGCCTTGCCGCTGTACTCCTATTCGCTCAGGACATCAAACAACTGGTTATTTCTAAGCAGCCTTTCTGGATAGTAATAAAGTTTTGCATTAAAGTCTAGCAAATGCCTCTTGATTTCCACATTATTAGAGTTAATAATGGTAATAACTGACCATCTTGTAGAGCAAGGTACTCTGGCCTTACTAGGGCATCTCGCTCGGTGGTGACCTGGCAGCAGCGATGCTGGGATCCCTGCAGGGTTTGCCTTTTCGGAGGCAAATACCTGGTCTTATTCATTGAGCCCTGTGCCTGGTGAGCCATGATGGGATGGGTGGCCAATTGTGTGCTGCTTGGTAGTCACAGATGGTGCAGGGAATGGAGAACAGACAGGTGTAAGAGGAATAAATTGAATCTTCAAGAACTCTTTGGCAAGCGAGCAATTTCCCTGGTTTCTGTGGGGAGGTAAATAAAGGCTTGTCATTAGGTGCCTGTGCTCCTTCAGCAACCTCTGTATATTTATGCTTTAGATGCTACTTGTAAACGAGCTACAGGTGATCAAAGCCTGTGGTCCAGAAACTGTTGAGTTGGAGGTAAAACTGTGCCTTTCTGACACTGCCTTGAATACCTTTAGGCAACTGTGCTACAGCATTTGAAATTTATCTGGCTTTGTAACACTTACAAAATGACAAAATGCATTCGCAGTAGGTGGTGGCATGAGCCTCTCCTTAGTGAATGCAGATATTTATATTATGCAAAAGGTTTTCTTACTTTGCTGTATTCAGATGATGACTGAAGATACCTTTCTTGTTGGATAAAAAATTGAGTTTGACTTCAGAGGTGCATTCAAAGAGCAATTTCTATTTAGTATATATTGCAACAAATAGGAACAAAGCTGCTTAAGGATTACTTTAATGATGAATCATTTTATGGCTCTCACCAACCTGAAAAGCAATGAAAGTCAAAATGGAGTGCTAGGATTTAGTCCCTTAGAAAATGCACAGAAAGGGACTTTTATTGTAGAGAGGGTATTGCACTATATCAAAGTAAAAATGTTTTGAGGTGAAAAACTGTCAAGTGACTTTCACCTCCAAAGAGAGCAGGCAGCTGCTACCTGTTTTTCCACTGTTCCAGAAAGTTATTTTCTTTGGTTAGTAGTTACTCTTAATAATTTTTTTTTTTAAAAACAAACAATCCCACTGACTGATTTCCACCCCCACACCCCACTGCCCTGTTTCAGGGCAGTTGCTATCATAATACCTTTTGTTTTGAATGCTATAATTTATATTACTAATCCTAATTAAATACTAAGTTCTGAAAATCGGATCAATTTAAGCCATCAGCCCAATGCAAATGCTGTAATCATCAGAGATCATAAAATGTTCAAAGGACCATAATTTTACTACAGAGCTGTAGTGGCAAGCGTTCAAGAATCTTGCTACCTTTGTTCAGATGACATGGATTGTAATTCATGTGCCTTTGCATAATGCAGCATGAACAGAAGTATGTTTCTCAGCTGTTGAATTGCACATCCAACAGAAATGACATAATCTCTCCCATCACTGAAATACTCTTTCCTTGTTATAAACATTGTATGAATTCTATGGTTTCTGTACAATAGATAAGGGGGCAGATGGATCTGGGAAGTTCTAACACATGAAAATTGTACTTTATTTGTGAGCTAGGTGATGGTGGACATGATACAGGTAGCCTCACTGTCACCCAAAATGTTTCCTCCTTTGGTCCACAGTTTGTGAGCTCAGGTTGCACAGAAGCTGCTTCAGCTGGTTTGATCTCCAGCCAGGACAAATGTTAGTCATGACTTCAGTCTCCTGGGCAGTGGGACAGATACTGTGAGGTTCTCATAACCTCATGTCTTTTAGACCAATTTTTGGTATTTCGATCTTTTTTTCCGCAGATATTACTTATCAAATAATTAATTTTGGTTCCAACTCAAGCAGTGGCAAAGTTGGTCTCCCAGCTCTGTCCCAGCTTTATTTCTGAGGTGGTGACATTAGGAATGATCTCATTGGTCATTGTGAATGTAATTACTTGCTATTAAAAGACAGGCATTAATATGACACTGCAAACATTTACAGTTGGCATTCATTGTTTAGACTTTCTTCACAGCAGGGGAAAAAAAGCCATCTGAGGGAGCCATTAGGCCTACTTATTTTAGGGGTCTATAGTAAGATGAGGTGAATCACAGTCTAGAATTGCCCAGCCCCCTCCAATCATGCAGATGGAGCCTATGTAACTGGCTCAAGAAGGTGGCTGAAGCACTGGATTAGATGAACCCCACCAACCAATGCCAACTTGTTTTAGTCTTCAGCCAGCAAACTGCTCAGGACAATCTGGGTTGCTTCAGGCTTCTTTGAGGGGTTTGGTGGAAATGAAAGGCATGGTGGAGCATCAAACTGTGCAGGTTTAATTCTGCTTTACTAACTTGAGTTGGTTCCCTAATCACAAAATCCCAGACTGGTTAAATTTGGGAGGGATGTGATGGCATGACTGGATGGATAGATGAGGGGATAGCAGTGGATGCTGTCTACCTTGATTTCAGCAAGGTTTTTGACACCATCTCCCACAGCATCCTCATAGGCAAGCTTAGGAAGTTTGTGTTAGATGAATTAACAGTGTGGTGGGTTGAAGACTGGCTGAAGGACAGAGCCCAGATGGTGGTGATTAATGGCACAGAGTCCAATTGGAGGCCTTTAACAAGTGGTGTTCCCTAGAGGTGAAGCCTGCAGTCACACCCATTTTGACCTCTTTCTGCTTCCTAATGGCCTTTGGGTGATGTTTTCCAGAAGAGACTCAATGCATTTCTGTTGCTGTTGAGGTATTCATAAAATCACCTGTGACAAAGCAAGCTACAATCAGAATCATATAATGTCTTCAGTTGGAAAGGACTTAGGAGGACTATTGAGTCCAGGTCCTCTCTCTGCACAGGACAGCCTCTTCATCCATGAGTCCATCTCTGTTAACAAGAAATAAATCAAGGAAAGCACTTTTTCTGGTCAGTTTCCTTAGTATCTGTACCAAGAAGTTATCATCCAGGTGTTTTAGGAATCTCCAAGACCTATTTGTGCCGACAGTATGATATTCCCAGCTGACATCTGGCAAGCTGAAGTCCCACATAAAGAGAAGGGCAGTTAATAACTACTTATGTGGTTAACTACATATTTGGTGTTTGACCATTCATCTGTTTCTCCACACTGTTTTTTGGTTTTTTGGGGGGTTTCCTGCTGGTGTTTGATTTAAGGAATTCCTTTTCATTCCATAGGAGTTCAATCTTCTACCAATTGCTCTGTGATGCTGTTCTGGGGCTCATGTCCAGGCCTGATAAGCATCTTGACCATTACAATTGCTGGAGTAATATTTGCAGTTCATAAAAAACCTCTCCTGCTCAGCTCCTCATACTCCTGGCATCCAGGCCTTTTCCTTAGCTTGATCATCTTCCAGCCACACCTCCCTTGAGGTACTTCTCTCCCAGCAGGAATATGGTGTAAAATGTTTCCTCCTCCAGAATCTATGGTCTTAGCTCCATTTCTCATCCCTTTCCTGTTCACCCTGCTATTTCTTATTCAGCACCCCTTGTCCTTATCTCTGGGACTCTGATTCTGCCTTGATTACTTTTTTAGTTTCTCTTTTTACTATCTTCATTTTTTTTCCAAGTTTTTTGTTGCATAGTCCATTTGTTTCCTTGACATAACAATTACTGACAGCCTGGTATCCTGTCTCCAATAGTGACAAGTAACAGAGAATAGTATAAGAAACGGGGTGATAATATAATAAACCTAATATATCCTGCCAGCAGCGATCAGTGTCATATATGCCTGGCTGTATTCTGAATGCGGTTAAGCCCAGCCCAGTGGGGGATATAATGCCCAAAACTACCTGGGTGAGTAAAGGAGAATTCTGTTAAGACGGCAAACTTTCCTCTCTACCGCCTGTCTCCAAAATGCTGCCCTCTTGTGGTCTGGCATTGCATTGCTTAAAGTCACCGCAGTGCTGTGCTTTTTTCTGAGCCGGTTCTGGCTTCCATCTGCAGCAATACCTGCACCTGAGTGAGTAGGAGCTTGTGTTTCTCTGCCTTGGAGGCTGCTTGAGGAGATGATTGCGGTGTGGCAAGATGAAGGGGGAAGTCTTTGTGTTTGTTTGTGGGCCCTTATATGATCATGCTGCCTGACAGATTCTTCTAGCTTTCCAGCTCTGGCAAACTGTAACACAAGCTGACACAGCTGGAAGTGTGAAACTGCAAAAACTTTTGTGAATATCATGACCGCAAAGAGGATAGAGAAATACCCAAAATGGTATCTGTTACCTCCAGAGAGGTTACAAATGTCTGCTTGCTTCATGGCAGGGCAGCCCAGGAGCATTAACAGCATGCACATGATGGGCCAGCAACTGGCAGCAAGGGCTCGCCCCAAGCTTCACAGCTGCTCTTCTTGATCAGTGATTTGGAGAGACAGGGCTTCACACACAGCACATGGGAAGTTGTGAGGGTTACCAGGATATGGCCTTTGCTATTGTGTGACATGCTGTTGTATTACAGCAGCCAAGGCTGTAGGAGGAGGTTTGTGGGGAGTCAGGGGATATTATTCTGTTTATATCTTCATGGTTACTTCGGAGTTCATTCTTTAATTCCAGATCATTTGTTTTTTAAAAACTTCTCCAGCATTCCTTTAAATGTGAAACAAGGTCTGAACTGTGTGAAGTGAGTAGAAAAATATATTGGCATTTTAAAACCCTAGGTTTGAAGTTTCATGAAAAGAATATCTGTGTTAATAACTAGAATATATTTTCCAGGGCACTGAGCAGCTAAATCAGACAGGTGATGTTGCAGGCATTAGACCTCTAATTACTACTTCAGTTGTGCACTGCCTCTGTTACCATCATCTAACTGTAGCTTGATTTATTTTCAGCTGATGGTCAGCTTTACTGATAGAATTATTTTATTTCAGTCATATTTTTTTCATGTGCTGTATTTTCTTCCATGGTTGTTGCTTTGTTCGTTATCTGCAAATTTTTTTGAGAATTCCTTGGAACTTTATAACTCACCAGTAAGGATAAGGGTTCTTCTGTTCATAAGTGAGTCCATAAGTCTCCACACCTCTAACCTCTACAGTTCATGACATGTGATTGTTGATTAAGATTGTACATTATTCTTTCTATTTTTCCCCTCTCTTTCCCTAGAAGCAGAGGAGTGCCTATAATGAGCTACACCAAGTGATCCTTGCAGTGAATTTAAGGGATGTTCAGAGCAGTGTGAGCAGTGTGAAGCAGATCCTAGCAGTGTGAAGCACATAGTGTGGCTTTCCCAGATGGTGGTTTCCAACTTTGTGCAAAGTTGTGTGTGCATATGTAGATTAGTTTGTTATAAATTCAAGGCAAAAAGGCACATAATTCCTTTGATGCCAAAGGGAACTGTATCTAGAGGCTCAGGGTAGAAATATGCCTACAGATATGCATTTTAGTGCTGTATAAATCATCTGTAAGTATAGCACATTCTATTCATTTAGCTAATGACAGTGTTATTTAGGGGTGATATGAAACAGTCACAAAGTAATAAGGACTGCCTGAGAAGAAAATATGTGCTAAAGCTCTTAGGTGTAGTGCTAATTTAAATAAAATATGTGCTTTATTGGAGCTGTAGGATATTTCTCTTAGAAGTCTTAAAAATATTCAAACTTTGGTGATTAAAAGTTGGTTTTCTCCAAAATGAAGATGCCATGATTATTTAAGAATGTTTAGGCTTAACTGGAGACTTAGTCCCATTTTGATCAGGAGATGATTATCAGCCAATCACTGCCCCAAAATAAAGATGAATTCAGAACCTTCTCCAGAGTTTGCAAGTGGGTTTACAATGTTGTCTTACATTGATGCAGAAGAATGCATCTCCCAGAGATGAGAAAAAACTGACTGGAAACACTTTATGAATAGTAATTCTAGAATTGTATTCACCTGTGCTTTTTTGGTTTGAGATTTCTGGGAGAAAACTGTGCACACTGAGATAGAATTTTCTCTTTCACTGTGTGTTGCTCAGGGACTCCTTTTTTTGCTTGTGGCTGATTGGGGAAAAATGAGAAAATACTGAAATTGAACACAAGGCTTCCTAATAGTATGAAAAGCATCCTAAGGGGCTGGATGTATGTTGTAATGGCAATGCTTTCTTTGAAAATGGGTAGCTGAGAGGTCAAGCTGAAAATCTTGATATAATTTTCTAAGAGTTCAATTTAGTCAGGATGATAGATTTTTGATTGAAGAGGAAATAGAAGAGTGAGGCTTCCTAGTTTTTTGTTGGGGTTTTTATGAAGATAATAGGAAGAGGTAGCTCCTTTTGGACAAGAAAACCTGTTACCTCCTTCTTGTTTCACACAAATGTAGATGCTGACTCTGGAAAAGATGAAGATCCAAGGACAAATTACTGTCTGCAGTTGTTGCTCCCATCTTTTATAACAGCTGTTACTGTACTGCTATGTAGAAATCCATTGTAATGGCAGTGTTGGGGTATATGTAGTTCTGGAAATTGATTAGGTTTTTAATTACTTGAGGCTAAATTATCTGTTTGTTAACAGTTCTTTGACTATCAGAAAAAATTTTGAGAGTGCTCAGTGTTTACAGATTCCCTAATCTGTTTCCTGGGGTTTGGGGCAGTTACTGCTCATGGCAGAGCTCTGCAGAGGGTTGACTTTTTGGATTATATGGTTCATTTCTGTGCAATCTGAGTCTTGTCATAGAATACATCTCCAGATGAAACATTTTCCCAAGTTAGTAACTTTTATGTGGATGGTGATTGCAAGCAAGGAGGGAAGGATATTAGAAAGTGAAATTGTATGTGAATTTAGTGAATAAAAGCTACATAATATTTATGTATCAGTCATATCCTGTTAAATGCCTTTAAATATCATATGTTGGAGCATCTCTCCAATTACCAATTATTATTTCACTGTAACTGCAGTGGTTGAGGTGGACCATAAGTTCCAGGCTACTAAAGAGTTCCTTAAATCGAGACATGGAGACTTTCAGAATAATTATTTTACTGCTTAGATTTACACTGTGTGATCATTGCAGCACTGAATAAATGTGTGAAATCCTAGAAGCTGTGTGCAGTGTCTTACCTAGAAAAGTCCATGGTAGCTGTGAAAACTGTGCCAACAATCAGCAAGGGGTAGTGCCCTCAGGAGCCACAGTTTCCTACGCATTATGTGAAGAGGAGGAAGGAAGGAGAGGGGCTGACCTGTAGTGCAGGAACTTCTCAAGTTTGCAGCTGAATACCAGCCAGAGATGAATGGGGAAAGATCTGTTCTACAGCAAAATTACTGAAATATCTCTTCTGTATCAAACTTACTGAAAATGACATTCCAAGCAGTTCTATCCCACTCTGTCCTAGATGCAAAATGAAGATAAGTTTGTTCTTTGTTTTCTGATTACACTCAATGAAACACACAAATGGTGGCAGGATGAGGCTGAAGAGCATATTCTGAGTGTACAGAAGTCTTTTTTTATGAGAGGTTTTAATTCGTGATTTAATTATTGCATGACAAGAGTTTGTGCTCATAACAAGAAGGCAATTTAATTGACTTCTCAATTTTATGGGCAAGTTTTAAAGAATGACTAGGTGTTTCTCATAATGTTGGCAATTCTCCTTTTATAAAACTTATTTTTACACATTTCATGGCTTACATGGATATACATAAAGAAATAGTACACATTTATAGACTAAGCCTGTATTTTAAGGCAAGTAAGCAGGCCTTGCCTTTAGTAGAATATTGTTCTGCCTAAGGACTCCACTTTTAAATAGTGTGGCTAATGGTGTCTTTGCTATCTGAGGAGTGTATGGGTATGACTCATAGTGTCATAAATACTACGGCTATTACAGTCAGCATCCAAGTGAAATTACACAAAATTATATATTTGCCAGGGTTCTTTTCTCTAGCAGCCAAACTTCAAAATAGGAAGTTCTGTTGTGCATTTTGATGCATTTGAACTAGTGAATGTTCTTGCTGGCCCACTAGACAGTTTAACAGGGCTCCTGAACCTCATCAATAATTCATGCATCTCTTAAACAAGGATGTGGTACTTGTTCAACTACAATCTGAGTATAGGATATTGGGACCTACTATAGAATGTGCAGGGGTGTTCTCTGTGCTGGTCCTTGACCTTGCAGAGGTGCAAAGTTCTTGGATTTGAACCCTCTGTGGATGGTGCTCCCAAACAGTGAACTATCCCCTTTCATATAGTAACTCTTGCTTTTTCTGAAGGGGAGATGATTGTTAGCTGAGGATGTGGTGAACTCCCTTCAGTGTGACTTGCTTGCTGTAAGTGATGTAAATCATCCCCAGCATATGACTGTCAGTGCTGGCTGGACCACAGATGGGAAAATTACAGTGCAGGTGGAGAGGTCTGGAGGAAGTTTAGGCTGGAGTACATGCGGGTGCAGGTAGTACTAGCAGAAGTGGAAGTGTGTTAAACTGGAATTCATTATTCCAGTTCAAGACAGAACTAGAAATCCAGTGATTATTGTAGAATGTTAACTGGTATGTCTGAAGGAACCTAATGGGAAGTGATGTATTTTTTCTTTTGAAGCATGTCTTCAACTTTATTGTTTTTGTTCTTATTTTACAGCATTGTGACATCCCTTGTTATGCTAAATATCATATCTAGATAGAAGGTTTTAGAATCAAAGAGCATAAGGGCCAAGGGTGTGTACAAGGAAGACCATCCCCACAGACCTGTCATCTTGATATGCCTCAGGGAGTTCTACTGGCAACATTCTCTGGTTTTGATCTCATTTTACTATTGAACTGAGGCTGCAAAATACTGAGGAATGATCTATCTAGGATGAGCATTTCATCGGAGCTGAGAAATAACTGAGCTACTTGGATACGGATAGCAGTCCAGACTTCTTTTCCCTCAAGAACCTTCATCCTTTAGACTTATCACACTTGAGCCATGCTCATGTTTCTCCAAATAGAGTAAAAAGTTAACAGAGAGCTCCAAAATTAAGGGTGGTGTCTTGCAGAGCTATTCCTGGAAACTGTTAACAGTGTTATTTTTGAATAAGAATTTATTGCACAAAGAGCAGTAACTCATTAGATAAATGCAAGAAAACAGTACATATAACCATACAAGTGAATGTTTCTCTGTAGGTAAATGAGTACAAAGTCAGGATCTTCTTCCATCTCCCTGTTTGAACTTAATGTTCTTAAGGTTTTTAAAAATATCTTACACTGGCTTCCTGAGTTCTGTATTTGCTACCTGGATAATAGTAAGATTGTGCCCCATCTTTGCTCGGGATGCAGGAGGGTGTGAAGAACTCTGGCTATGCAGGTTGCACGAGTCGGGCTACAATCTCCAGGCAACTGAGAGCTATGCTGGTTTGCAAATATTTTTTTTGCAGCCAGCTTAAGGACTCATAATGCAGCACAGCTTCACACCCTGCCAGCGTGATGCTTGTGTTCAGTGAGCTAGGGAACAGCAGGAGTCTGTTCAGCTCTGTCCCATCCTGACGTTGCTTAGGGCTGGAGGAGATGCAGTTTCACTGGCTCTTGTGCTATGTTCATTATGCCTTAGATACTGGGTTTCTAGCAAAAATGGGCTGGAGCTCCCATTTTTCCATCCAGACTGCAGTTAGGTTAATCCTAACAAATGCAGCTCATTCTGGAAGTAGCTTTCAGGTGGTGGGTGTGTCTGAAAAGAAAGGTGATAGTTATTCACTTTCTTTTGGCTGTAATGATGGCAGTTAAGACTTCAATATTTCTCTCCTAACTGCTGCATTTTGGTGATCCTTTTCCGGCTGACTGGAGTGTTTCAGCTGAGATGAGAATTCTAGCTCTGTGGTGAAAGAACATATGATGGAAGTGGCAATCAGTCCCCACTGATTGTGGCTGAGCTTTGAGCAGTGCTGCCGCTGTTGCCTATTACATGCCGAGATGCAGCTTATGCTGTGGTACAGGTTGTGTTACTGTTGTCCAAACTGCTCATCACCAATGAAGTAGCCACTTTCAGTGGCCTACAGCATGGGACCCTCCTTTCAAATGTATTTTTTGCTTTATTTCTTAGTGTCATATTTTGTTTCCATGGAAACTCCCCAACCTAACTCAAATTATAAGACTGTCAGGTACATAAACAATGCTGTCATTAAAGAGCATTTTCAGCTCCTGATAGCTGTTCATCTTTTGTCCTACAAGGCAGGAAGTGTGGAGACAGGGGAGGCCATGGGGCCACCAAAACTTGAAGGGAGCCTGCAAGGCTTTGGAAGAGCTGGTAAAGCCAGGTGCTGCACCACTGGAGAAGAGTTTCCTTTGGCTGGTGTTCCTTAAAGCTGTCATGCCCATAAAAATTATATCCATAGGAAAGGAGGAATATTTTGTCATGATTCCTGCTGCAGAATTCTATTGGAATAGGCTCTTAACATGCCTATCTTCTGGCACTTGGAGAGGTCCATTTTTCACAGCACATTTTCTTTTGAAGTCTGATTCAAAGCCCATTGTAATCGGTGTAGTCTCTTATACATTTTAATGCAGCTAAATCAATGGTCTTGCATTTAGGAACAAAGAATATTGCTTGCATCTGCAGGGTGGGAGGATTCGATTTTAGAGTGCCATGGTGTTGAAAGGAACTTGGGCATCATGCTGAAACACAGCCACGTGTGAGCTTCAGCTTTGTGCAGCTGAATGTGGCCCTTGGATGTACCTGTTGTGAGGAAAGATTATTGCTCCTGTGCACTCTGCTGGTGACATGGCTGACTAGACATTCATCCCCACTCTAAGGTTAACATGTCTTTAAAAAGGATTATAGCAATTTATAGAAGGTTCAGAAAAGTCCTGCAAAAACTACTGGCTGTCTGTAAAACCTGTATTTTTAATGAGAGGCTCAGTCTAGTTAAAATAAGGTCAAGAGGATACTTACTAGAACTGTATAAATACTGTGGCAGGAGATTTGTCATGGGAGGCTTTTTAAACTAATAGGCAAAAGTGGAAGTATATAAATCAGTAGACTGGAGCTAAAATTAGGCTCATACATATCAGAAGAAGCAGAACCCTAAAAAAATCTCACCTAAGAACAGGGTCTTTATCACTAGAAGCCCTTAGGAATATATCAGTTTTGAAGGTCCACACATTAGTGACTTCCAAGGTAACTGCAGGAGACTAAAGATTTCTGGGTTATACTATCTGCAAGACCACATTAACTATTTAGACCCTCTACTCTTGACCTTAAAGCCTAAGCACTCGGCAGTGACTGATGTGAGCTTTGGAGAAGATTCTTTCAAAATCACACTGTTAAATGCTGATTCCTATAAAGATCCAGACTCCACTGGCCACAATTGCTCTGCCACACAATGATTTTGAAAGGATTCTTTTTCTTTGCTGGTTTGATTTTTCTGTTGTTGTAATGTCTATTATTTTAAACTGGTATTTCTTAGCATCTTTTTTGCTGGATGAGCTTTTAAATGTGTTTTTAATTACATACAAAATTATCTTCCTGATGCTTATGAATGTTTTCTCCAAAGAGCAAATCTCTAGCTAAATATTCTGGGCAAGTAATTAAACAGTCTTTTAAAAAAAAATCCTTTTGAAATGCTGTTGTGGACCAAATGGTTTCTTTGGACAAAGTTTGTTAAGGGAACCCTTCCAGTGAGTCACAAGGTTCAGAAAGGATCCTCTTGCTTTCTAAACTCCTTCTCAGAGAGGAGCCTAGGTGTAGCTGAGTCCAGCTCTAGTCCCAGACTTGGTCAACATTTTGTCCAAGGGATTGCTGTTCTTCAACTGCTGTTTTGTCAAAGGGACTGTAAGACAGTGTAATTCTACTGTAAGAAAAGTGAAACATCTTCCTACTGTCAACCCACTAATATGATTTGCTTTGTTCCTAAAAGGACATAATTCAGAAATTGGTGTTGTCACTTTGGGCTGAAATTTGCTGTGGCAGGTGTACTTCTACTTCAGGGGGTGTATTTTGCAGTTGAAAAAGGGAAGGCTTCTTGATCATGAATTAATCATTAAAGATATAGGGTATACCATTAATTAATCATTAAACTTATGGGATTAAATAATATATCTTTAATGATTATTTAGTGATATAAGATATCTCTATTTCTTTATTTTGAAATCCTTTTTCTTAGACAAGTTTTGCAGGTGACTAATCTAATGTGTGGCATTATGATCCATCTTCCAGTGTGTGATACTGTTGGACTTGTGGGTTTGTAATTTTTTGGAAGCATGTGGAAGTCAAAGTTCCAATGGTCACTTCCTATAAATATGCAAAACACCTCTGAAGAGGGCAGTACAATCCAGGCCATAATCTGAAGTCCTTGCAGAATGAAGAAAAATGTGATTTCTCAAATCATTGTGTTGCAGGCATTCTGTTTTGTTCTCATTGAGTTGTTCATTAACTGATAATCTCTCAAATAATTCCTTACACTGGTCTGAATGAATCACCTGCTGTTGTGGAATGTAGTTGCTGATATATAAAATGATGTTTAATACTAATATTTATTTTATTTTGTGACATAAACCCCACCTCCTTGTGACCAGTGGAATTCCTGGCTATTCACTGACAGCATGGCTGTGT
The DNA here is from genome assembly GCA_013399015.1 of Galbula dea. Taxonomy (NCBI): domain Eukaryota; kingdom Metazoa; phylum Chordata; class Aves; order Piciformes; family Galbulidae; genus Galbula; species Galbula dea. The sequence continues at coordinate 3,839,026 of VWZX01003222.1, read as the reverse complement.
CTTAGAGAGAGTGCAATGGCCACCATGGGAGCTGGTTGCTGCCTCCCTGTCTGCTGCATGAACTGGAGCTGAGACACTCGCAACAGCTTGCCAAGGGCACAGAATAACAGAAATAACTTCTGAGGTTTTGAGCCTATTTTTAACTACAAAACATGCTTTTTAAATAAAAAATTATATGAAATGTCTCCTGTCAAAATTTCATTCATCAATGTCAGAGTCTCATGACATTGACAAAATAGCTATTTCTGCACAGAAAATGTGATAAAACAGAGTTTTGAAATCGCTGCTGACTTTTGTATTTGCTACTTTCCTTGGAATTAGCTCATTTCTCTAGGAAGGTGTTAATTTTAATTTAACAGCTCTGAAAATGAGTGACTTTTTTCCTCAAAGTAATGATGTTGAGTTTTTGTTAAAACTGTGGTTTCCACTTTATGAAATACATACCACAAGAGCCAGGATAACAACTGTACATAGCAAATTGTGCAGTCAGGTATACAAAGCAGTAAATTCATGGCTTCTTCCACGACTTTGACCCTGGTGCCTCTAAAGAAGTCCTCAGCCCCACCAGTGCAGCAGAAGGGAGAATCTGTTGCCATACACTCTGTGTGAGAGGTAAGACAGTCAGTTTGTCATGATAATGTTGCCCAATACATGATATGCTTGACTTAAAAGACCTTCTTAAGTCTTATTAAAATTTCCATTTGTCTTGCTCAAGGGTAGGAGAGAGTGAGTGTGAAGGACAGTGGAAACCAAGTATGTATAAATGTTCTGTGGATATGGTGTAACTCCGGATTGATTTTGATGAAAATATGAAAACATTGGTTATTATCCTGACAGACAGTAAATTATAGGCAGCTATTTTTTTCTGAGCCCAACCACTTTTGCATTTAATTTTGTATCCTAAGGGAACATCTCTACAGCAGATCAAAAATGTCCAGAAGTTAATGGTCTGTCATCTGTAAGAATCTTTTTAACCATGTACCAAAATCTGACCCTTAGGGATGTGACATCCTCAGCTTCCGTTTCAGAAATCACTATGTGGAGGAGTCCAGGCCCAGTTTCTTGGAGAAAGAAATATCTCAGGACCTCCACAACTTTCTGCTCTGCTTCCTTCTCAGGCTTGCTGGAATCGGCAACCTCTGTTTGATGTTCCTCTCAAGAGAGGCAGAACATACTAGGGAGCTGTTTGGAAGCTCTCCCATGCTCACCCTGAGGCTGACTTTTTATACTTCCTTTGCACACACTTGTCTTGTTTTCTTCTTCAGAAGCCTGCTGGTTTTTTTGTTGTTGTGGGTTGTTTTGTGTGGGTCTTTTATTTGTTTGGGGTTTTTTCCCCCCCTTTTTTTCTATGCAGGCATTGCAGTCTGTATTAGTGGTATTCTGGGTTTCTTTTCTCTCTTCTCTCTCTTGGCAGCAAACCTCTAGTTTTGCTGAAGAGGTTGCTTCATCAGTATTTGTTATGTAGATTGGGCAGGCAGAGGGCTGAGAAAGGTGGCTAAACACATCCTCTTCCCCCCCAATAACTGTGCATGCCAGTACAGGCTTTGCAGACTCAGTATCATGTGCTGATGTATGGCTCCAACTAGGGCTGCAGATATGGCCCTGGATTACCAAAGCTTACCAAGGATCATATTCACAGTGTCACAGTGTATGGGTTGTGATTTTAAAAGCTGTGACCCTGAACATCTGGAGAAAGCATGGTGAACAACCAAGTGGAAGTTAAGTTTTGGTGGTGGTGTTGCTAAGATGGGTCATCTTGTCCTTGGTCAGTGGTGGGTCTTGGAGCCATCTGGCACTGGCTTAAGTGGACATATGGGAAGCTTTTAGAAGCTTCTTGCAGAAGCCACCTCTACAGCCCCCCTCCTAATGTACCCAATACATTCCACCCCTATGAAGCTTAACAATATATATGAGTAATGCACATTATCTGATATATGATCTTTGGTTATTCTTTAAACAGCTTCTCCCACAGGTATCTGGAGTAAGTTCTATAGTAGTTCCTGAAAGCTCATGCCTTGAAAGCTGGGAAAAGCACTCCCTCTGGCATTGTTTGTATTTAGTAGAATTGTTCACCTCTGAACACTTTCCCAACAGGCAATTGAGTTCCCTTAATCTAGGGAAGTGATTGCACTGCACCTGATCCTGAGGTTTCTATTAGAAAAAAGGTGCTGCTTCTGGAGTGGGCAAATGTGTTCATGTACACTCTGTACATGTACAAATGAGATATGTCCAGCCAGCATTCCCATGGGTGGGCAACTAATCTAGGTCTAATTCATTGGCTGCAACTAGGAGAATTCCCAATTTGGCTTATTCTAGGGAAAATACCTGAAAATAGTCCAGATGTCCCCATAGATATATTGTTCCTGCCTCATAAAATAGAAATTTCTAATATGAAGTTAACTTTTCATACCTGAAAAAACATGTATTTTTGTTTTATTGTAGCCCTCGTTTCTGTTTTCTAGGGGAAATACTGAAATAAGATATCATGTTGTAAAGCAGATTTATTCCTGTAAAGTACAAATTTGCTTTCCTTCTCTCTGAGCCTCTTATGTGTTTAGCAATTTACCGATTTTCATAACAATGAACACTTTGTATAGTACGGGTAATTTTACTGCCACTTTATTAAGTTTTATAATACTTTAAAATGAGCATTTTTAATGACATGTGTAATTTCAGTGTCCCATAAAAACAGTTGGGAGAATAGAACAAATTAATGATGCTTACCAATAATAGATCTTTTCAAAATTAATTTTAAAATAACAACGATCATAGTAATTCATTGCAGTGAGTTTCTTGTGTTAAGCACTCTGTGCATTTTACATCTGATAAATATGTTGTTTGCTCATCAGAATATGTCTTGTGGTCTTGCCTAGATTTCAGCTTTATTTACCCAGATAAATGTGAAAATAAGTCCACACAACCAGTGGATAAACCTCATAAAGTACAATAAAAACAGTGCTTATATAATTAAATGCTATTAACAAGAGTACTTAAAAAAAATCAAGTAAGTATCATCCTCAAGAGCAAAAGGCTGAGATTTGCACATTATTGATTACTGAGCTCAGCTGAGATTTTTATATTGATTCCAAAACTCACTTGCTTTGCCAAGAGCATGAACTATGAACACAGTGTAAGATACAGGATATACCTCTTCTTATCTTGATTGCTGCAGACACTGTTCTAGGCCCTGAGAACAAAGTGCAGGTAAAATAGAATGTGGATGTGCAGTGGTGACTGTTATATATAGGATTAACTGCTTGAATATGTACTCTCAGGGCTCAGGACAGCTATTGCAATCAGCAGCTTACATGCTGTAAATTTACAACTTGTTTTATGTTGTACTGATTTACTATGTGCTAATTTATGCCTTGAGCGACATCCTGTTGACCCAGTCTACAAGCCAAGGTCTGAATGGTATCTCCTTCCCACTACTGGGCTCTTGTTTGTTGTGTGTTGGTCAGTGTGCTTCCCATTTGGAATCTAGTGATTTGTAAATCACTGTTTTGGATATCTTCTCAAAGTTCTTCTGTAACATTTTTCCAGTTTTCTCTAATATGCAAATGCCTGAATTAGGCTCATGTTCCCTAAATCATACAGTCTCCACATTATTTTTGCAAAGGACACTACACTTTTTAGAGAAGAAAAGTGAATTATATTCAGCCCACCACAAAGGCAGTTATGCTTAGTGGCACTGGAGATCTGAAGCTACTTTGTCAACCTGCCTGGCTCAGGGGCTTGCTCCCATTTGCTCCTCCTGGGTACACCACTGAAATCTCTAGAGAAATTCCTGCTTCACAAGAGATTCCTTTTTGCCACTCAAGTAATACTTTGCTTTTTGTGATTCCTGTAGAACAAAATGGTGTTTAAATCTCATACTTCATACAGCAACTGGTTAATAGCAATTAAACTTGCAGCATTTTGCATGTAGCATGTATTTTACTGTAAAGAATAAGGATACTCTTCTGCTCTAGGCTTTGAAAGAAAAAAGCCTTTTTAATTAGCAAATAGAGTGGTTTTGTGGGGCAGGAACTTCAGTGCTGTGCTGGCATCTCACAGCATCACTGTTCATGTCTCCAGAGCTTGTATGGTAGTCTTGGAGATCATTGTACACATGTATATTATTTAATGACAGATATTTTTTATAACTAACAGTTATCTGGATTTTAATTTTTATGTTAAGTAATATTTTAATAATTTAATTATTTTTCTGTATAAATGTTATGTGTGCTGTTGCCATACAGGGTGTAGTGACTAGGCACAGAGTACTGTTACTCCTGCACGCCATGGAAAGCTCCCCTCTAGGGAACCTGTGTGTAGAGAGGAGGATGTGATTGAAAGTTGGAGGCAGGTACTGAATAAGTCATACACATGCTGGCAAATGTATTATTACCAATTACTTGCTACAATTATTGATGTTTTGCCACAAATTCAAAAGTACAGTTTCAAGTAATAAGAAGCTAAATTCTCAGCGTGTTTGAGACAGTAAGAACAAACAAACTGTATTACCTGCCAGAAATGCAGATATCTGTCCACGTGCCAGACTTTAAAGCCTTTTAAACTGAATGTGTTATGTCCTACAGACCTCTGGAGAACTAATCTAACCACATCATCTATTTCATAAAGCTAGTGCTTAAACTTCAGATCACTGTTTTCAAGAGCTGTTTGTTTGTTCTTATAAATTCAAATGGATCTGAAACTTGTCATGCAAAATTCACATTACAAGACAATTCTCTGCACTGAAGTCTCACAAAACAAAAGTAATTTTCTTCTGAGCTGTTTATTATGAAGAAAACAGCTTGTTGCTATAGAATCAAAATTAAGTTTTTCAGATTTGATTTTTGAATGGCTTTAGCTTGTGCACTTAAAACTGTGGGATGAATTATGTTTGAAAATGGAATACACAACAGGAGCAATGAAACTAATCTACCATTTTTTAGAAATGAATGGGTACTGTATTAATGCATGTATTAGGTCTATCTTTCATTGTCTGTCATAGGAATTGATACACATTGCCTCTCCCTGAACAAAGTAATTGTTTTAATGTATTGTGTGACACTAAGCAGGAAAATGAGTTAGTCTTGTTGCAGAGACTTGTTATCATCCTGGCTGCAGTCTTTGTGTGAAAATGGGGGTTTGAGGAAGGCTCCAGGGTGATGGAGCTTGTGGGTTGGACTAGAGTAGTTGGTGCTGAGGTGGTACTGGTTATGAACTCAACTGTACCTATAGCTTGAGGGAAGCAGCAAAGGCCCTGGCATGATGGTAGCGTGCACTGCAGATAGAGCTGTTTCTTCTGGAAGACAGCAAACCTAAGACCCAGACACTGGGTAGTTATTACAGCTTTTGTGATAGTCTTTGGTGGTATGCACCAAGCTCTTATTTAAACCCTGATATTAACATGCTGAGTACTCTTGCTAAGTTTTAGTCTAATTATATTCTGCTTAGCTACTTTGCTATTGGTATAGCTTTATTCTGCATTTCTTATCTTAATTTGTTACATTTTGTGAGATTTTGTAGCAGACACTGAATATTCAACCTATCTGAAGAAATACCATGTGACTGGTGTGTGAGGTGGATTTGGGGTTCTTCTCCTGTAAGGAGCTGCTAGACAGAAATGTAAGGTTTTACTATGAGAAAACTCACCAAAATTCATGACAAAGGAACATTTTACTTCCTCTGATGCTCCGAGAAGTCATTGCAACAGATGGCCTCATGGGTTGGACTAGATGATCTTTCGAGGTCCCTTCCAACTCCTAACATTCTGTGAAGTGTGAACTGTGAAGGTCAGTGATTTCTAGTCTTTGATATTGTTTACATATATAATCTTTAATACCTAAAAATCTAAAATCTAAAACCTAAAATACCTAAAATGAAACTCCAGGCATTTCTAAGCTAAGATGCAGAAGAATGATTGAAATATACTGGAAAATGAGTTGTTGGTGTGCCTGCTGACCCTAAAACCACCATCATTTACATCTTCAAAACAGAAATCACAGTAAAACAAGAGCTGAATACGTGAAGGAATGCTAAAAAAGGAGCTGTCTTGGTGATCAATAGAAGCTGCCAGCTTTGGCAGAGCTCTTCAGAGGCTTAATAGTTTAACAAAATCATCTTAAAGGAACTTAATTTGTAAGACTTTTTCATACCTCCTTCATAAAAAATGAGCAAGTGATTCATTAAACAAATATGGCTGTCTACAATAGGCAGTTTTTTCTAGCCCTGTATATTTTGAAAAGATGAGTGTCTGAGGTAGGGGTTAGATGTGTGGAACAGCATCCATTTAATGCTGTCTTTGGACATGCAGGTACTCTTCCTACTGGTTTTGCTATGGGAGGTGGAGTTAATAACATTTATGGTTCTGCAGAGATAATGGGATTTTTTTGCCAGCACTCAGTATCAGTATTCAGTTCATTGCAGCAGCGTGGCTCTGATGCAGTTGTTGGCTTTCTGTGAGAGGTGGAGAAGGTGCCAAGGGCTCTGCATGACACCTTGGCCAGTGATGATTGTCCCCCAGGAATGTCGGGAGCATCCTGCCTCAGCGCTGGGCTGGCTCAGAGGGGCAGGTCCCATACTATCTGTATTCCAGTTTTCTTGCAGAACTGTGTAATGGAGAACTGAAATAAAATAGTATTCTCTGGTGGGTTTTGACTTTATAGATGCTGTTTCTGCTGATGGTAAGTGTTTTCATCCCTAAGTATTGCTTTCCCATTAGTGTAATTATCTCATACTGGTAGAGCTATGAACAAGTCAAACAACCCAGTGTAATTAAAGCTCTGTTGAGACCTGAATTTATGGCCAGCTCTCTCTATTCTTATTTAAAACCTTTAGGCCATTTGACTGAAATTCTGATGAAGCTTAGCATTGCTGTGCAAGATGTCAGAGGGACAGTGATCCCTTTGAGGACAGAAGCTGCAGAGGAGTCCCAAGGATGGGCAGCTGCAGCCTGGCTCAGAATAGCCCTGACACTCATGAGCAGTTATTGTTTATTATTTTATTTTGTGTATGTGCATCCCTTTCTTGAATATTTCTTAGGATTTGATGATTAGGGTTGGGGGAGGGAAAGGTTTTGGATATCTAATGTGGGTTAGTAATAAGAACTGAAGGTTCTGTTGCTGCTCTAGCAATGCTTAGACACGCTGTGAACAGTTCTGGAATAATTCCATGCTGAGTGAATTGAAGTCTGCACTTTGGTCCCATGTAAATAGTTTTCTGCTGCAAAACCATCCTTTTGTGTGACTGTCACTTTGAAACTGCGTGACTTAAGCTAAATATATGTATCAAAGTGAATTCAGAAAGTTTCGTGCAAAGTGTGTTGGAATAATGCTAAGTTCAGAAAAAGCTTCTATTGGATAGGCTTGACAAGAAGAGTCAATATCTGTGTGGAATTTAAAATTTCAGTCCCTTCTTAGGTGAGGAATATGCATAAGCATTTGTGTGACACCACAGTAGGGAAGCAGCAAAATATCCAAGAGTAAGTTTGGTGCCTTAGCAGCAACCCTTTGGCAAAAAGTTTTGATGGCATGAGGTGCTGGTCCTGTGGGCACCATAGGCAGCAGCTCAGGCAGAATTTGCGTGAAGAAATCAGCTGTCGCCTCTGACTTGCTATGAGGATAAGCAGGTGGAGGGATAATACAGCAACAGGCTTTCCTTGTCCCAGACTTCTGTGTTTGCAGATCCCAGAGCATCATTAGGGATCTCTTTAATAATTCAGCTGTTTTCTAACCTAATCAACTTTTCCTTGCTGCTTGGAGAGCTGCAGCTGTGGGAGTTAGTCACATTGTGAATCATAGCAGAAATTAACAGTTATCTTTATGAATTGTAGCATCACCCACTGACAAGATTTCTGGTTGGAGGTTTTTGTGTTTGTTTTATCTTTTTTTGGGGGGGAGGGGAAGTTTGTTTCACATTAGGTTTTAGCATAATGAGAATGTCTGTGGAAGTCCTGGTGATTTAGTTGTTTGTATAAATTGGTCCTCCTCTGGAGTACTTCAGCACTTTTTTGAGTTATTGTACAGTGTTTAAATGAAATGTTTGGATTTTTTTTGTATAAAATAGACTGTTCTGTTACAAGCAATAAGAGCATTCCAAATAATTTTTCTTTGTAACAGCTTGTCCTAGTTTGGGCTGGTACAGTGTTAATTTTCTTCCTAGTAGCTGGTGCAGTGCTGTGTTTTGGATTTAGTGTGAGAATAATGTTGATAACATGCTGATGTTTTTAGTTGTTGCTAAGTAATGTTTATACAAAGTCAAGGATTTTTCAGTTTCTGATGCCCTGCCAGCAAGAAGGCTGGAGTGACACAAGAAGTTGGGAAGCGACACAGCCAGCACAGCTGACCCAAAATGGCCAAAAGAATATCCCATACCATATGACATCGTGCCCTGTGTATAAACTGGGGGAGTTGGCTGAGAGAGGCCCATCACTGCTCAGGGACTGGCTGGGCATTAAGCAGGGTGTGGAGAGCAATTCTTTTGTGTGTCCCTTGTTTTTCTTAAGTTTTACTTGTCTCTATTTTTGTTGCTGCCTTTTTCATTCATAGTATTACAGTTATATTTTATTTCAATTCTTAAAGAGTTCTTAGCTCAACACATGATTTTTGCTTTTTTCTGATTCCCCTCACCATCCCACCAGGGGATGGGGACAGGCGTGAGCAAGCAACCATGTGGTGCTTAGTTGTGGGCTGGAGGTAAGCCACAACACACCTCTAATTTTTGCCAAGCTATGGCTGTGTTTCTTGTTCACCCTTACTTTCTCCTACCTGGCAGAGCTGCATTTAGACCTGGAGCAGATGGCAGACCCCCTGCTACTCAGGTACTTCTCGTTCTAGTGGCAGACATTGATTTACCTGGTTGAAGGTGTAATTTCCCATTCCTGCATAGCCACAGCTTTGGTAATGACCTTTCAAAGTGAGCACTTGCATTAGCAGAGGCTGTGTGCTGCAAGAACTTCAATGAGTTGATATTGGCCAGCTGGATTTTCAAAGAGCCACCAGCCTGTAGCTAATAGTTTCCAGACCTGAGGTCTAGTGCTTGAAATCAGGAAATGTAAAAAGAAAATCAAAACCTGATAGGCTAGGTAAATATTAAAAGCAGAAATATTTATTGCAAAGAACTTTGAATTCCTACTGGGCTATTTTTGTTCTTGATTTACATTTAAAAAATATTTTGTAACTTATTTTATTTAAGTACACTTTAAAGTTTTGCCCTTGCATTTTTGCTTCCTGACTGTTGCTGATCCCTTTAGAGCAGTGACACTTCTGGGTTGAGTTGAGTTGCCATTGCTTCCTTCTCCTGCAGCAATGGGACTGCTGCCTTTTTCCTGCTGCAGTCACCTCCCTTCTGTTGTCTGCTGGGATGGCACAGGTGACAAACTAGCAAAGCCCTTAGCCTCAATACTGCTCTCTACTTGCAGGAGGAAGCTGACTGTAAGGAGACAAACCAGTGGGATTTCCAATCAACTACCAGCCTGTTTGGTAGAGGTTTTATCTGCTGCTGAAATGTTTGATTTTCAAATAGATCTGGGATTCAGTGTGATGAAAGATGCCTTCTGTAAGAAATTAATTACCTCTTACAGCAGAACATGTGATGTCAAATACTACACTGGCTGTTTCAGGAGATTGGTTTTGGTTGACCATAACCTCTCACAAACTGAAAGGGATTAATAAAACCTTTTTTTCTTTTTCTTTTCAGGATTTGGGCCAAATAAACAAACAGCTAATGTAGTTTTTCTGAGGAGTGTGAAGTGATGTGTTCATCTTTGCATACAAGTCTGGAACGTCTGGGATGTGGAGTAGCTTTTTTTACAGAACCCTGAAGCAACACAAGTTCTCCATAGCACATGTGGTGAGCTGAGTATTGCCATTATCCAATCTGTGTTTTAAAAAGTGACTGTCAGAAGTGTTTGTCTTCACTGCCAACCACCTGTGCTGGCAAGAAAAACATAACCTTTTAAAAGTATCCTTTGGGCTGATGGGTATATTTTGTTTGTTTGTTTGCTTATGAGGTTATTTATTTTAGCAAGGGAAAAATGCTGATGTTAAACTAATTGGTGGTCAATGTTAGTGGCTTCAGGAAGGAAATCCACTACTCTGAATCTCGTAATCTTGCAGTAGGACACTGAAGTTTTTCAGATTCTGAAATAAGAGACAATTGGACCCAGCATGATAGCAAAGAGACAGCTTCTGATACACTGCAGTGACAGCAATTTGAATTTCCTTTTTGTTCTTATCCATGGGGCTGCAAAGTAGAGGAGAAGATCCATAGTCTGGGAAACTTTCCAGAATAATTTGTAAACAAATGAGGGGTAAGGCGCTGCCCTCTCTGAAGGACATGTCTGCCCATGTTTGCTACCAGTGCTCCTCGTTACTAGTGTGCTCCCCAGCAGATGGTTTTGCTGGAGTGTCTCACTGGGATTTCTCAATTGTCAGTAAGGTAGCAGGTTCCTTGACAGACCAGCTGTCTTCTAGTAGGAGGATATGTTCCCATTTGTCCAGATGTTGAATAATATTATAGACAATGCTTTTATATGAGAGGATTTTTCTTAAATTGGGACAGAACAATGAAAGGTGATCTGTTGCTTCTCAGTATTACAGCAGATAGGAAGAGGACAGCACTGCCACAGTATGTTTTGCTACTCTCAGAAATTGTCCTGCCTCTGCAGATACTACTGTAGATGCTGAAATGATGCACAAACTACAGACATATGGTAATGATAATCTTTTTCACCTCTTGTCCTGGACTTTAATCAAACTGAGTATATGTGGGAAAGCACTGGAAAGAGACATCCATTGAATCTTAGTTTTTTCAGGTTACACTTCCAGGATATGAAGGTAAAGAACTAGGATCTTCTTGTTCCATCACTTTCTTCTTTTTTTTGGCTACCGGGAGGCAGAGAAAGGATGTTCACTGTGCTATAAAATTCTTCTCAAGTGTGAATCACAATGACGATTTATTTTTAGATACACTGATATATAGTGTATAAGTCAGAAATGTTTTGATGCTTTTGCATTTAATGAAATTTCTCTTTGAAAATTCATGGTGAATTCTAGAGTAACTTAAATATTTTGCATATGTTAACCCCCCAAAAAGAACAAAATCACAATGATATTTTTACAGAAAAAAAGATTGATCATATAAATTTCAATAAACTTCAGATATTTTAAAAGTTTACACACTAAAAAAATAAGGTAACAGAATCATAAAGCTTTTAACACTGAGTTTTGTGTATTCAACTCAACTTGCTGAGTTTACAAAAAGCACAGGACACATCTGCAAGGTTTTCAGTCCTTTTGCATCAGAAGATGGCCAGTTAGTTGGGCTTTAGTCCTTCCATTGGAGGAACTAGATGCATACAGTTTTGGACGTCAGCCTGGGAGCTCTGAGATCCAGAGTCAACCTTCTCTTTTTGTGAAAATCTGTGTGTGAGACCTTGAACAAGTAGCTGAGTCAGCTGGTAGCTCATTCTTCATCTGGAAAATGGGGATGGCAAAAGTTCTTCACTGCTCAGCAGGACAAATTGCAGAACAATATAAGCTGTTGCAGATGGCAGATGATGAGTAAGTTCTATTAGTTTGTGTCTTTAAGTTCAGACCCCTCAGTTCCTAAACATTGTTTAAAAAACAAATGAACAAAACTGTTGTTTATGGAGAAACAAAGAGAAAGACAGAAAGCAGCAAGGCGGGAGTGGGGTGTGTGGGTAACCCAAGATGTGGTATGCCTGGATGGTTCAGTATTGAAGGAGAAAGCAGGAGTTGTGTTGCCTTCTTCCCCAAAGCTATGGTGATCCCAAGTCCAGGTGCTTTACTGTTGGTTTTGCAAACTCATGGGTAGGTCAGAGCTGATGTGGCAAGAGCTCAGCAGCCCTTGCCACATCAAACATGCTGCATTAGGGACACGGGTCTCTTATTGCATGTGCCAAACGTAGTTTGTTTTGCATTGACTTCTCTTGTACTTCATACCTGTGCTGTGGTGTTGTGATAAGGTACTGGTGTAACTACTCAAAATCTGTTCAGACAGGCTTTGCAGCAGTGTTGAATTTTGCAGGTGAAAAGACTGGTATCACAAAGGCACCCACAAAACAGACAGCAATAGCTAACCAAAATGTGGATTTATTGCAAACAAGATTAATTAGCACTCCTTTTGACAAGTTATATGAAAAGTTTGGATGTCAGTTGGAGATATGCTAGAAGCACAACCAATTCTCAAGCTACAAACAATCTTATTCCTAGGAAGATAAACCACAAGTTGCATGCAGTCGCTCAAAAGTGAAGAAGCATCCCACCATGGGTACCCAGGTTGATTGGCCCTCACCCTCCCTGTACAGTGAGCAATCTACAGAAGTATCCACCAGAAGGCATCCCTTCCTGGGGGAAGGATTCCAGTGCAGCCAGCTCTGATCCTCATGTGTAGGCTGAGTTGACTTCTGGTCAATAATGACAACAAGGCAGTGCTCACTGCATGGTGCTGAGCTACACCTGAAAAGGTTCTCTGTTGCAACCCTCAACTCAGGTGTCATGAGTTGCCAAGCTACCTCCTGCAGGCCCTGGCCCCTTTATTTTAAGCTTTTGTCTGGCTATTATGATGTTAACATTTCTGTGGGTGCAGCTGTATCTGCTATGACTGGAAATCATTATTCTTTTTGACAGCCAAACTTCTTCAAAGAATGAATAGGAGGCCTTACTCTTGAATAATAAGGAGATTAAGTGAAATTTCTCAAAGCAGTAATATATTCAGATCTAAATTTGAAATGTTCAAAACATTACTTTTATGACTGCAAAAAATTACTTTAGTCAATGAAAAATGCCAGGGAAATTCCACCTTGGATGGCTTACGATCTGGAGGGAGACCATCTTGTCTTAAACTGGAGGGTCTCTATACTTTTTCTTTTTTTTTTTTTTTTAATTTTAAAATAAAAAATCAGATGTAACTATTTTCAGTAACTGGGAAAATCAAAGATCTGCCTTTATTTTGGAAAAGTTAGTATTACTTTTTGTTCTACAAGTAGCAGAAGAAACAAGCATTAGAAGATGGTGTTAAAATAGTACCCTGAACCTCTCAAAGAATATCAGAAGTGTTTTTTGTTACTCAAAGGGGGTGTAGAACAAAAAAACTTGTGGGCAATATTTTATAATAGAACAATGAGCCTGAATAGATAGATTTTAAAACCCTTGTTTCTTAAATGTTTAAAAGAATCTTCACAAACATTTTTTATTATTGCTTTCCTTATTATGCATCAGCTTTTAAGTTTCATGATACTACTGTGAAAGAAATAAAATTCCAGATTTGAAGGATGTTATTATCAGTATGCAGTGGCACTTTTACATACTGATTATAATGAAGCCTCCTCACATCACTTTTCTTCATGATTTCTATTTCTGCATCTGAAATGAAAAGGAATAAATAAAACTCTTGCTCAACAAATATTTTTATAAGATCAGCAATTGATTGCTAAGTATCAGGCTGCATGGGTTCTTCTGGATGTACTCAGTGATGTGTGGTGACTAGTGGAGACCCATTTCCCTCTTTTTAAGGACATCTGTTCTCACAAAGACACCTGTAGGGAAACAGAGCACAGCATATGTGGTCAAAGGGTAATTGTTGCAATGTGTAGTTTTCTGATGTTGCAATATTCTTCATCCTTTACCATTCATCTTATACTAGCATTTAGTTCAGTGAGGCTACAATCTCTGGTGATGTTCTGCAACTGCAGTGGGCTGTGGAGCCCTTGAGTGGCATTGTTTTGATAATGTTGCACAATGTTAAAAAACAAATGGCATTAGAAGAGTATACTGCTGTTGAATAGCTTCAAAACAGTGTGTAATGACCTGCCACTGAATCTTACATGCAAATCTCCATAGAGGTAGTACAGAAATCTGGCAGAGTTGCAGAAGATTTTGCCATGGAAAGCTGTTTCCCAAGTACTACAGGGAGTGAATAATCTCTTTTGGCAACACAGAGTAAATGAATGGTCTACATTTGTCTGCCTACACTTTCAATCTGATTATTTTCTTATTTACAGTGTTGTCTTAATTGAATTTTCTTAAGGGTAATAAATAATATCTAGCCATATGTTAACTTTCACAACTTTCTTGTGCAGTAGGCATTAATACAGTATAGCTGATTAGAGCTTTTGTACCCCTGTGACATAGAATTTGAACCCGGAAGCAATGATAGTTCAGCTTCTTGTGCAGTTTTCTGTGTTACAGAAAGATCTCTTTAAAACCAAAGTAGGATTATTTCTGCAGTTCTCAAACATGCCAGGTACTTTCAGGCATCTGGTTTTGGTCTATTGCTTAGAAACAAACAAGAAATATAGATGAAGTTAAGGCTCATGCTTTTAGTAGATCCAAACTACTCCCTTTCTGACCATAAAGCTGGTTTTCCCATTCTATATCCCCTCATGAGTTGGAGCAGAAAGACTGCAGAGTCATCTAGCTGTCAGATTAGCACATACGATGCTGCTTTTCTCTTTTTTTCCTTTTCTTATTTTTTTTAAACAGGCTGAAAATCATAAGATTTGTTTTAACCATTCTTTTTGGGCAGAGCTTTGCACTTGCCCTCAAAGCAACTGCGAGAAGGAGAACGTGCATTGATTTCTCAGTTTTTTCCTATAGTATTTTAATACTAGGGTTGTTGAGGTGGTGGTATTTATTCATTTTTAATTTTTCTGGTCTGTTTTCTGAGTGGAAAGGGCAGTCTATCAGCTGGCATGGAGCATGCTCACAACATTAGACCCTGTGATAAAACATCATATCTCTGGGAAGGGGGGAGGTTTGCTCCCACCTTGATACATATTAGGTGTGCTCCTTTCTTACAGCCACTATAAATACTGCTTTGATTGGCATAGTAAAGGGTTGTATTTTTGGTACTGCAGGTATATACAGGGCTGCTGTTTAACATAATCACATGCTGCTGATTTCCAAATGAATGATCCTCACCTTGACATTTTAGTACCTGCAGCGCAGCTGCCTGGGGCTGCAGGAAGCACAGTGGTAGGCGGGCAGGTGACTCTTCCACACTGTCCCTGGTAGAAGTGAAGGCAGGTAGGCTCCAGAGGAGGTATGAACATGAGATATGATAAAAACCTGCCTGTGGGGTGGTGGAGGTGGGGTATGTGCTGGAGGGAGTGCTGCTTATGTGAACTGTAGTTTTTCCTGTGTTGGGTGTCCTGTGTGCCTCCTTGCAGCAGATGAGCATTGGGAACAGATTCAGAAATACTGTTTGCCCAGCTTCATCTCTGTCTCACTCTGCATATTCATCTCCTATTCTGTGTTTGCTTCACTAATCTGATTTATCAGCTATCTCCCTGTGAAGTACAGGATTAACTTTTTATGGTATTTTAAGCATTACACTACACTTATATTCAGGATACTTTGTAGGGTAAATAAAACGTGCTCCACCATCACGTATACTTTAATTGCTTTTGGTGCTTTCATCTAACTGCTTTTTCTGCAATTGTTTTTTTTCCACTGCAGTTTCAAAAAAAACCACTTAATTTTTTTACAGCTTTTTAACATGATAACTTTCAAGATCATCTTTGTGTAGTTCTGGTTTTTATTTGTGGTGACTAAGCTGTGTCTTTGACAGTCACGTTGTCATCACAAACAGAAATTTTCCACAAGGTTGAGTTGACTGAAACCATTTCATGTTTCTGATGATGTAGACATATAACAGGCTGCAGGTTGCTTGATAATCTTAGTAAAATTAGAAAGAAATAAAAATTACAAATTCTAAGGATAAATTATAGCCCTTTGTTCTACCTTCTTTATTAACATTCCAAACAGTGATGTACAAACTGCATAATTTGTTTTATTAAAATGTACCCAATGTGGAGCCATCTGTGTAAGAGTTGACATTATATTCAAAAAGGGACATTGTGATATCTGCAAGAAGCCCCTACTCCCAGATCACTATTTCCTAGGTGGCTCTAAATTATTTATTTACATTCATTCTCTGTTAACCTATTATGAGTTCATCTGCTGCTTTCAGCTGTTATCATATTAATGTACTTCCAGTTTTCCAAACTGAATAGTGATTTACTGCAAAGATGTTGGGATGAACTGTTCTCAAGTGAATATCTTGAAGCCTCTTATGCCCCTGAATGCCCCTTTCATTTCAAACCTGCATTGGGTACATAATACATTGTACATAACAAGGCTGGCACCAATGCCTTGGCAATCCTGGAAATGTCCCTTTCATTTCTGTCCTTTCTGATCCACTGGGTATATGCTTGTGTTTCCAAAGAGAGTATTTATGAAATAATGGGCTCAGAGTCTTTGGAGATGGAATGACCCTTCTAGTCTAGCTTGGCTCACATAGAGGTGGCTGGAAAGCCTGTTCCTACAACTGGGGCCATTCTAGCTTCCTTGGGTCTCTTTTGCCTGAGGAAGGGAAGATTGAGAGGGGAGCTTATCAATGCTTAGTAATATCTAAAGGGTAAGTGTCAAGAGGATGAGGCCATACTCTTTTCAGTGGTGCCTAGTGAAAGGACAAGGTGCATCAGACACAAACTAGAACCTGGGAGGTTCCATCTGAACATGAGGAAAAAATTCTTTGAGAGTGATGGAACTCCGGAACAGGCTGCCCAGAGAGGTCTCTTCTTCTGAAGAGATTCAAAACCCCCCTGGACATGATCCTGTGCAACCTGCTATTGGTGAACCTGCTTTAGCAGGGGAGTGGGACTAGATGATCTCCTGAGGTCCCTTTGAACCCCTGTTGTTCTGTGATTCCTTCTTGGAGTAGCTCTAACCTTGCTCTGGAGTAAGGGTGCTGAGCCTGCAAGCCATCTTTTTCCTTGTCCTGTTTTGGGGCAATAGCAGATGAGTTATGTGATTAACTCACTATTTGGCACTTATTTCCTGGGTGAGCTGGATATTTTTTTTTTTTTTTTTTTTTTTGTGAATGGCCTTGTATTTCGTTTTCCTGCAGCTGTAGAAGCCACTATGCTGAAATTTCAGCAGTTGCTTCCTAAAGTGGATGATGGACACGTGGTTTCTGGAGGTGGGGATCCTGTGGATTGTGTGCTGTGCTGTGGGAGGGCCCTGGTGACATTAATGGTGATAACTGCCTCTCCATGTACCCACAGAGGTGTCAGGTGGCAGCTGTAAATGGTGACATAAGAGTTGTGCAGCATCCTGTACTGCTGCTTCAGACTGGGGAGAGCCTGCACCAGGATTCCTGGTGGGAGCCTGGGATTGACTGATCCTGCTGAGTCCTGGCAAGCATGGCAAAAGGCTGCCAAAGCTGCTGGCTGTGTGGGAGGCAGTGCTTTTGGACTTAAGCCTTCCTCCACGTGGAAAGCTCATCAGGAGCAGGGAGACCTTGTGATTCACCAAGACACAATCTCTTCGTGTGGCGTATGGAGGCTCCCTGTGTTCATCTAGGAGCTGCTGGGCTCACCAGGGGATTCTGCTTTTGGAGCAGAGGTCCTCCTAAACCTACCCCTGTAATCTCACATTCTTCATTTCTAGCCTCTACTCTTGCTTGTAGTCACCAAGAGTTCCTTAATATTGCTCGCTACATAGTGCTGGTGCTGCTCCGCATGAAATTCCTCCTGACTGATGCCATTGCTGAGTTTGATTCAAGGCTGGTTTAACCTGCCTTTTAACCTGCTGGTTTAACTTTCTGTGAGGAGTTTGTGGTTTCATTTTTGAACAAGAAGTGTGGCTGAAGAAAATGAAATCAGGGCATGAAGAACAAGCTGCAATTGAAAGAAGTGGCTGCTTGTATTTGCCTGGTGATTTTGTGAGGCTTTATAATGGTGATAGAAATATTGGTGCTAGGTAGGCCTGGTACCTATGTAAAGTATTTTAAATACTTGTGTATTTTTAGAAGCAAGCTCAAACTGATGCTTTGTAGTTTTATGAAATTATTTATGCAAAAGTTGCTGCATTTTTAGATCTAATGAAATCCAGGAAAAAGATTGAAACTATTAGGAACCTGGCTTCTGTGGGATTTCTGGCAAGACTTGATAGCATGGGAGTTTAGAAAAAGAAAAATTATCTGAAATTCTGTTTGTTCATAACAGTCTATTCAAATTCCATTGCAGAAAAGAGATTTATTATTTTTTTTTGCATTTCCAGTCCTCATTTTTTAATATGTTTGCAAAAAGAAAATTAGATTGATCTCAGAATAATCATTTTTCTTTCTATTTAATATGGCAATATTTTCTATATGAAATTACATGTTTTCATAAGAATAAATGTTAGATTATTCCAAGTAGTCACATCTCCTAGAGGACAGTGCCACCTAACTGTATATAGGCAGGTAAGAGAGCTCCAGAAGTTGGAAAGAGAAGAGAGTGCAATGTCTCCCCATCCCTGCTCTCAGGTGATGGATGGAGTGCTGTGGAGTGGAAGGCCACAGCACAGCCTTGGGGCATGATTAAACTCCTCTTTTAGGAGAATAGCTGGGTTGCAGTCTGTCCCAGAGCAGATGCCACAACACAGCCCTCCAAATGAGTCTTGTGCTGGTTTAAAGAGAAAAAATGCTTCCCTAAGCCTTGGAGACCAAGTGTGTCCATCAGAGTGAGTGACAGGCTGGATATGACCTCCTCTTCAAAGCCAGATGTGGGGATTTCTCTTGCCAGAATGCTTTAAAAGGTAAGAAGTGTTGCTGTTCATTAATTGGCACAATTGGAGCTGGCTCGAGTAGTGCTTGGAAATATTAATTATTACTCTTTGGATTCATGCCCTGGTGGAAGAGTGAGTATTATGTGAGTTTTCCAGTTTTCATTAATAATTCTCCTTCTTTTAAAATAATTCTTCAGTTCAGGAAGTATGAACAGCTTTTAGCAGATGGACCTCTCTGAAAGTCAGCACTGTAAAACACTGATCTCATGTAAAAAATTGACTACATTGTCTGATAGTATGACAAGTCATTTTGGGACTTTGGCATTATGAAGGACAAAGATCTTTAGTCTAAATGCTGCCTGTTACTACCAGCTCTTTCTGCAGTAAGTTGGTTGTCTCATTATGCAGACCGAGTAGGTAAGCGTAAGGATCAGTAGCTGCTGAAAGGAGACTCTGTTTTGGAGTTCCTACAGTCCCTGACAGAGGCTGCCTTTGAACCATGAGCCTAGGCATGGTTCACTGACCTAGTCAAGGATATCAGTGAAGGTAGCTATTTTGCTGAATACACAGTACATTTGAGATTTTTTGAAACTCCAGTGAGCATCATTTTTACAATGGCCAAGCAATTCCTTTAGGTCAAGAATAGGAAATTTGCACTTTGTTTGATGTGAATGGAAGAATTTTAATTAAATTTTTATCATTTTGTGAATAAATGCTTGGAAAAAAATTGCACTTTAGACTCTGACTGGATTCATATAAGCTGTTATACTATATCTTATGTTGCCATAGCAACCTATGAGTGTGATGAGTTAGAAATCTCCCAGTTATTAGAAAAACTGAATTGAATTGGCTATTGAGCAAGACTGTTTGCATAACAAAGCCAGATTCTGTCTTTGCTTCTGCAGTTTTGACTTGGTTTCAGGTGGTAGGATAGCCTTGACTCTTGAGAAGCAGGTTTGATTGGGATAAACAGTTTATACTATGATGAAGAATATAGGGACAGGCTTGATGTGTTATCGTATAGGGACTCAGGTTTAGGAACATGTATTGAGGCTGCTGAGTGTGCTTGAAGATATCCTGAAGGATACTTTAAAAAGTAGCAATGAACGGTAAGAAAAACTAAACTTTTCCAGTTTAATGTCCTTGTTTGTGAAATAAAGATGTTAATGTGGTTTTAATTTACATAATGACATTTGAAACAAAAAATGCTACCTTAAAGGAGATTTCTGTAAGGTAAGGAAATAGCAAGAGCCTAATATTAACTATGAATAATCTTTTGAATTGATTTTTTTTGTTTCTGACCTGTTTTAATATTTGAGGAGAGGACTGAAGCTGGCTAGTTTTGATAGTGTTGAAAACAATGTGAGGTTAAGACTATTGTACTGCTTTCCTTTAAGACCTCTTCATACCCTTCTGTTAGGACAAAAAAGGGACAGACTTCCTAGGGAGTGTTAATGGTAAGAAATTTCTGTAAAATATTTCTTTTATGAGGGTCATTTCATGTGGAAACAACCCTGCCACTACTGTAATGCCAGGAAGAACAGTTCTGTGAGCCCTCAGGGCATGTGGAAAAATCTCATCTTTCTTGTGTTGTCAGTGACAGAGTGAGAAATGGAGGGAAGAAACGCCTTGTGGTTTATTTTTAATCTTATTTTTTCCTGGACATGTTATATATCTATTGCATGCTGATCTTTTGTCAGAGATTGCTAATATATCTCAGCCCATCTTTTCTGCTGTGATTTTGTAAATACATAGTTACAATTGCCATAAAGCAATCTGTGGGCTTTAATAAACAAAGTTTTATAGTAAACCTGAAGCAGGAAGTTCTGAAAGTATACTTTTAGCACTCTCTTTCAAGAAACCTTTGAAACACTTTGCAGTTGATAGGATTGGGAGAATTTTTTCACAATTTGCAGTGTGTTCCTAGCAATTCTTAGTAATGTGTTTTTAAAGATCAAAAAAATCCTCCTATGGAAAAGGAGAATTCTGGAAGGTAAGGAAATGAACAAGTATTTTTTTAAAAAGTGCAGACATTTCTAAAACTTCTGCTTAATACACTGATAAATCTCTTGGCTTCCAGTTACACTACAGAATCATTAGCCTGATGTATTGATAACTGCAATTAAACTTAGATTGTTTCCTGTACACTTTCTTTTTACAAGACCTTTTGATGTACGCCCTTTCTTTTAACTTACCAGATTTGAAATAGTTACTGTCCTCTACAATGAATCTTTGGGATTGCATTTGTCTATATAACTCTTCTTCCAGTAGATACCAGCACTGCT
Source organism: Galbula dea (assembly GCA_013399015.1). NCBI lineage: Eukaryota > Metazoa > Chordata > Aves > Piciformes > Galbulidae > Galbula > Galbula dea. The sequence continues at coordinate 3,818,178 of VWZX01003222.1, read as the reverse complement.
GCAGTGCTTGGGCCACCAGATGTTTGTTTTCCCTTATGGAGCAACTTGCTGTGACCTATCTGGCTCTGTAGTGTCCTCATTGTACATGCTGTGTGTATTTGTCACATACACAGCGCATGCAATGTGGACATAATGGAGCTCAATTTACACCTAAGGAGATAAAATACCTGCAAGAAATGCTATGTGAGGGGGTTTTTTTCCTAGGATTTTAAAATTTATTTATTTGGTGTTTATTGTACAAGATGAGATCCAAAAGTTGTGTTGTGAATACAGTTTGTCAGTGAAAATAAGGCAGTGGCAAGAACTTGCAGAATCTTCACAGTTCTCCAGACCGCCTCAAAGGAATCTATTAAGCAGGAGTTAAATAGTGCAAGGATCTAATTTTGGCCACTGATAGCAAGGTGATCCATTTTATGTTTGTATATTCTATTAATGACATTCTTCTTGTGCTTTTTTCATATAACAGGAAAATGTTGTGTAAATCTTGTATCCATGTTTGGTTTGAATTTTTGGTGAGTTTTTTTTGTTTTTTGTTTTTTTTTTTAAAGCAAAAGAGCAAAGCAAAACTGAATCTTCTAGTTTTGTTTTTAATAAAAAAAACCCCAAACTGTTTTTTTTTCTAGTATTTTGAAAATGTTGTTTCATTAATAGTTCCCTAATTGTTGGGTTTTGTTTTGGGCGGTTCTAGTCACCTATCTGCATCAGCAAACGCAGAAGCATATTCTGTGTTTTCTCTGTTATGAACTGGCTCTTTAAAATGACAAAGTTTTTCACTCAGAGGTTTTGACAGACTGAATGTTTGTGTGAATAGTAATTATTCTCATAAGTGTTAAAATACAAGGAAATAGATACGTAAAAGCAAAAATTGTTAGAAGGGCAAATACTGTACTTAACATGACTTGTGGAAGCTGCAAAAATGAATGTCTGTTCTCAACTGGATGTAGTCCAAATCTATAATGGGACAAAATCTGCTTTCTAGCCCTGAAGCCCTGGTTAAGAACAGGAACTGCTCTGAAATTAAATTTAAAAGAGGGGGTAGGGGTGGTATGGAACATGTTTTCAGTAACTGTGAGGAAATGTTAACGAACAGCTATCTTAGGAGATCTGCACTGTGTATTCCAGTTGCTGCTGAAAGTATTATTTTATTTAGTGGTAGTTTCTAGGAGCTTTACCTTTCATAAGATTACTAATTATGATTTTCTTACTATTAGTAGTTTGTTTTACTCTTGGGACAAATAAAAACAGGTAAAGCCACTGGCTGCAGGTGATGTTTTTCTTCCTGTAGACCTGATGTTGCCCTTGCTGGTGTGCAGAGAGCTGTGTGCTGTGGTGCTTATGTACAGCCATGCTGCATCCAAGACTGATGAAAGGTGCTCTCCTGCACAGGATTTATTGCATAAATGGTGATGACTAGAATATGCAGTGCCTTGTTTCATTTACCACACTTGGCAAGGTGTTCCAGGAGTAGCAGACCCATCAATACTTGCTTTCTTGTGAGTTTCTTCCGTGTCTTGTCATCAGGCTTATATAGTGTGCAAAGATATTACTGTAAACAGAAAGAAGACAAAAAAGAAAAACAGTTTCCTAGTCTATGGAAAACACTGATGTTATATAAAGCAGTAAATAGATTAGAAGCTGGTGGTGTTAGCTCAGTAACCTTGTCTCACTGCCTGTCCTAATTCTGGAGTAATACAAATAAACACTTGACATGAGATGAGGAAGAACAGGAAAAAAGAAAGTGTATCCAGTCCAGAGAGTATGATTAGAGCGGTGCTTTACCTCCAGGTGTTTTTCCAAGGGGCTCTGGGATGTAACCACCTCAAAGCTGAGTCCTGCAGAAATTGGTAGTGCCTGGCAGGACCTGATGAAGCTGTGCTCTGACCTTGCTCTGTGAGTCCCGCTGTAGCTAAGGGCTCCTCAGAGGCTGTGGTTCTCCTCTGCTAGGGTGGTTTTGCTTTCATGGGATTATGATTTTAATTTTTTTCCTTCCTTTAAATCTCTATTTGCATTAATCCAATTGCAGGAAAAGGATTATAGGCCCAGAATAAAATCCAATCGTAATTAAAAATGTAAAAGCGGTTTATATTTTTAGGCTAAAGTTCTTAGAGGAGCCTATCATTCTGCCAATATTAATACCCCAATCTCAGCTGGGAAGCTGTTATCATGATTAAAGTGTCTGATAAGGGGCCAGTTACTGAATGTTTTATAGTAGATAACTTCTGCTCCTGTTTGTCTCATGTCTACATAGGTTGTAAGCTATACACGCCAGTCTGCCTCTCACAGGCTTTGTGGGCATGCTGTTTTATTCATATTTTTGGAAGACTGCTTTTTAGGTACTTATCTAACTATAGTGCAACATCAAGAAGAGTTTGTAAGGGGATGTTCAGGGAACAAGGGCTGTGGGAATTATGCTCTGTAAGAGGAGTGGGGCATATTCCAATCCTCAACATCTTAAGCCATCTTTTTTATAATAAGCACTCCTTTACCAAACATCCTCTCTGTATTTGTAATTTCCATCAACCTCCTATCTGGATAAAGAAAAATAGTAAACTGGAACAGCTCTCAGCCAGCCTGTTATTCATGCCACGTGCCAGTCTTTCTAGCATGAAATTGTCTGGGTATTCAGTTTGCAAGCCTGCTTTGTAAGTCTTTCCGGGCAGAGCACTTTTCAATTACCTCTTTAGAGTTAAATCAGTGTAGGGCCTGGAGCTACTTATTATTTTTAATCCAGAGATTGACATTTTGTTTGACCTTTGCTTTCTTTAAATGAGAGGTACTTCATTTAATCTCTGTCATTTTGCATTAAATGAGGTTTCTGTAGAGGAAAGGATGCCAAAAGATCTATTCCCTGACAAAGGATTTAGACGAAAAATTGTGGACCTGAGTGGATCTCAGACTGTATTGTTCAGAATCTCATCCATCTAGACTGTACTGAACTTCCCAGACTAGAACACCCTTCAGCTGACAGTGTGCGGTGTTTGGCAAGTGCTGTTTGCAGCTGAAGTGGTGAATGACATTTTCTAGAGCATCAGTGCTGAACTGCTAGAGAGATAAAACCAGAGAGTTTTCAATGAAGTAAGATCTTTCTGATGTTTCTTTCTGGTTTAGGTATTTTGATGTTTTACGTTTTCTTTTTCTTTTCTTGATTTGCTTTCTCAGTTTCTTTTCAGGAAAGTGTTTTGTTCTTTCCTTTCAATGACAGTATACTTGGGATCTTTTTTCTCCTCTGAGTGGCTTGTACTTTATTTTTTTGAATGTTAAAAACAATGCTAACTTTCCTTTCTGTCTTGTTTTGGGAAACTTTCTGTGATCAATCCAACATTGTCAGTGTCCCAGGCAGGCACTGGGCTACTGGCTCCTGTGTTTCGTTTGGCTCTTCCGGGAGCTCTTGCTGCTTATGTTCAGTTGGTAGTGATGGGGTTGCATTCTGGGGTGCCTTATGACATAGCTTCAGTTGCTACTCCATGTTATTTTTAAACATTTATTTATATAAACCAAATTTAGTCCCTAGGTTGCACAGAGGAATTCGCTGTATCTCTAGCCTGTGCTAGCAAGAAAAATGCTGTGCCAGAAACTCAAAGATTTCACAAGAGGCTGCGTTAAAGAACTGCATGTTTTTACTGCTGTGCACAGCTGAATAATTCCAAATTTAGTATTGTCTGCAAGTGGGGTAAAATACAAACTGAGGAAAAAAGACCAAAAAAAAGAGAAATGCCAATAGTAACCAGAGCTTTCCTTCATGTATTTCCTTTGTAAAAGTCATGTACCTCACTGACGTTGCTGATTTTGCCTCTGCTAACACACTTGCAGCTTTATTGTGTACAGCACAAAATTTGCTTGTTTCTGTCAATACTCCCAGTCAGTTCTCTCTGGCTTATGGTAGCAGCAGCATTTCACATGAGCAGGGCTGGTGGAGAGGGGAATGAGTGGTGGAACAGAAGCCTGTTGTAAGGTGTCTCTCTCCTGTTGTAAGGAGAACTCGAGATTTTGCCTCTTGCACTAAATAACCACTAATGAACAGGTTTGCAAATCTCTACCTTTCAGATGTTCCCTAGGGACTCCCCTTTCCTAGAACTGGATGTGGAGAAGGCACCATGGGTTTTCATAATCTGCTTCCCTTGTAAATCACTTCTACCAGGGACTGAGACGTGCTGCTCCGTGCTCTGGTTTGCAGGCAGCTGCCAGTGCAGGCAGAGTCTCAACTGAAGCAGCAGGGTTTCACTTTCTGCCTGTGCCCTGGCTGCTGTATTTCTGTCAGTGAGCTCTCTGTGGATAGATGACTGTTTAAACTTGTCGTGACGGACCATGCTGGGTTGTTTGTGAGTGTGCACATGTATGTGTGCATGCTATTAGAAGTCCTTTGTTCTGCATCCTCTTAATTGGTTTCTCTTGCTGAAGATTTGCCCTGCATTGGTGGCCCAGTGGATCAGCAGCACAGAGCAGAGCAAGGTGAGTCTGTGTAAGAAGAGTTTTGTTTTTGTTTGGTGCTGTTTATTGCCCTGTTGGTGTCTGAGAAAACAAGTGTGGAGCAGTGTGGTGGCGTGCTGGGAGGAGGAGCTGTATTTTACCTTTATAATGCTGTGTCTTGACATAAGCCAGCTTCTGGAGCAGGTATGTGCTATAAACCTTCACTCTGTACTGCTTCCTGAGCATGAACTCTCATCTCAAGTGCCGTGGAGCTGCACTTCGCTGCAGACTTTGTTTGCAGTAAACGAAACTCCTGCAGGTACAAGCTGCATGGCTATGTGATGATGTGCAGGCAGCTAAGCATGGTGCAGGGTCTAATTGGACAGATGACACTTGCTCTAGCTCTTCATCCTTGGACTGGAGGCTGAGGCTGACCTTGTCTAGTAATCCTCATGTCTCCAGGAGTGCCTCTAGGCAGTGTGGTCTCCTCTCAAAGTAATCTTTTCTGGCACCTTTCCTGCCCTTGTGCCATGTGGATCAGCAAAGACTGGGGCTGCCATTGAAGGCACAAGGTTGAGGGATATAGTCTGGGGAGAGCCTGGCTTCTAGGGCTTGATCTTGCAGCTCTGTGGAGGGCAGAACTCTGCATTTGTTTCCTCTTCTTCCATTAACTCTTTCCAGAAAGTTTCTCTCTATTTTCTGTGCTGTTTTTGAGTCAAATTTCTTGCTTTAGTTTGCCTCTTTCTCCATTATTTCCTTCTTACTTTATAAGATTATGCTCTGTATGAGAACTATTGTGGTAGAACTACCAAGTGTTTTTGTTTTGAGCTTTTTCCTATACAAAAGTTACTAAATCTGTAGGGCTTTTAAATTACTCTGACACTGAGAAACAAAGTTTCTTTTGGCAATTTTTCTCATGCTTCTTTGAATACCTTTAAAATATTTTTAATATTGTAACTTTTACAGTGGGCTTTTTTTCATTATGCTGGTAATGTGGATTTGAAATTGCATCGATGTATTCCAAAGGCCTTGCATGAGTTAATTCACTGTTGTTGATGGGCATTGAGTACAGATAAGAACAGTGACACTGGCAGTCACATGTTGAAAAAGGACATAGCACAAATAATTTAAATATTTTTCTCATGTTTGAGTACGTTTGTGATATCTGATTGAGCTGGTTAGCAAAATAATAACAGATGGCAGTGAATTGATTCCAACACATTTTCGTTATGGTACAGCTATTCTGACTTCTCAAAGCACTTGTGCAAATTGTTTTCTTGTTTGAACGTCCTTTGCTGCTGCTGTCTATACCCTGTTTAGGGAATTCAGAGGTAGTGTGCTTATAATACCTATGGAGAATTGGTTTTTATATGCAAAAGAAAAAGAACTGTGAAGAAAAGCTGCCTGTAGTTAACCTCTACGCTCAGTGCTGCAGTGAGTGAGAATTTAAGTTCTCCTTTAAAGTCTATACCTAATCTTAACAGGATTAGAACAGTTTATTGTATTTGAATTTTGGTCAGGTGCCCTTCAAAGTTTGAAAATGACAGAGTCATTGACAGTGTTGTCTTCATTAGGAAGAGTAAGAATACTGCTATTATTACAAGGAATGAACAGCAAGACCAGGCACCTGCCACATTCTGCCTATGCATCCCCTATTAGCTGATGTGTTTTTGTGGGCACTGCCAGGGTGATGTGAAAGTTGTCTGTGTGTGTATGAATGCTCAGCAAATATGTTTTGATGTAAAGTTTTCACAGTTCATGAGTTATGACAGAAAAAGAGAGGATAGGGAATGCCAATTGTTGCTTTGTCTGATAGTTCAGGTGTTCTTGAAGCTTCTGATCTAAATATGTGCAATCTTTAATGTTTCTATCTTAATGCAAAGTTTGTTATTTAATGAGCTCATTTATTACTTTAAAGGAATACTTGATATTTCAAGAATTACACTAGCCAGTCAGTGTCTTGTTTCATTCCTTTGCTATATGTCAAAGGTGCCCATTGTCTTGGCACTTTCCCTATTGAGAAGATACTAAAATCCCTATATCCTGCTGGCAATGCTGTACTTAATGTCCCTATGAAAAAGCATCCAGAAAACACAGTAACAAAGTAGTATTCCCTGTAGTATAAAGTGTTATTTTTTGAGATGTCTGCACAAAATTTGCATAACTGCTTGATTTCTTTGGTTCTTCTGTTTCTCTATGTAAACTATTTCTGCTATTTTTTTATAGACCTGAGGCAACATATGCCTTGAATATAGGCAATTCAACTTGTTTTCCCTTGTTGCTGAGTATCCTAATCCTAGCAGTGACTGTAGTGTGTATATGTTCTACTGTCATGTCTCCCAGGCCAACTCTCCATCTGCCCCTGTTGCCTGTGTTGGGTGTGTGCAGGGCAAGAATGAGGAAGGGACAGGTTTAGCTTAGTGCTCCTATGCTTCTCACCTTTCTCTGCTTCCTGTGCTCCTGGAGGACACTGCTTTCTGCTGCTGAGACAAAGTGCCAGCCACTGGGAACCAGGAACACCCACAAGGATAAGCTGTAGAAGGAGGACTGTTTTACTAGGGCCCTATGCCCATCATAAAGTGCTGGAGTTGTGAGTGAGGAGGTGTTAAAAGAGAAGGATGTTAGCCTTCCTGCGAGAGCTCTACCTGAGCTAGTAGATTTCTGCAGCTCAGCATGACTGTAATCCTGGCAACGATAGTAAGTTTTGCTGCTATCCTATTAGTGCCTGTACCACCCCTGGCAGGACTCTGGGTGCTGTTGGGGATTTCCACAGCAGCTTCCCTGTAACAAGGTCTGGGACAGTTTGTCCTGAGCCAAAGCAGTGCTTTGCCAGATCAACCTGGATGGTAGTTCCCCAAGTAAAGCCTCTGGGGAGGCCAGGAGGTAAAAAAGAAACCCAATAAAGTGAGGAATATAGGTGTATGTCAGCCCTTGCAGAGATGGTGGGTTTGTAATCTCTAAACAGATTTTAGGGGGAAGAGCTGTGTTTCTGGGACTCAGAGGGTGTTCTCTGGGGCTTTTACTGGCCTGAGGACCCTGTTGCAGGGCTGGTTTTTTGGCTGTGCATACGGTCTCTCTAGATGGCAATTTGTTGATCTGCGTGCCTGCAAGAAGCTCCTGCCCAGTTTTTCCCTCTTCCCCACTGATAATGTAGCTGTCAGTTTACAGTGTGCCTCTCCCTGGTGCTTTATGCCACAAAAAGGTGACCCTGTAACAAATGGTATGAAGATTGCAGGCTGGTAACGTGCTCCCTACCATTCTGGTGTGCCTGGAGTGACAATACATTTAACTCTAGCAGACCTAAAGCCTTGACCTTTATTACAAGACTAGTTTATGGAAAAAGTAAGTTTTTCACTTTTATCTTTTTCTGTTTTCCACAGAAATAGCATGCAATTAAGGGAAATGTGCTGTAATTTTGTATCTTCTGTATCTGTCACATTTTTTGACATTTACTGTAGTGCTGTAGCATGTTCAGCATGAGCTGTATTCTCATTTAGTCCCATCTATTCTGCATTTCCTACAATGAGATGGTATCATTCCCTCTTTTCTTTCTGCCTTTCCTCTCCTGTTGTGTGTTCCTCTCTTGCTTTCCAGATACTGATTCTTAGGAACTTCTGAGAGAAGGCTTTCACAGAGGCATCTGTCCTGCATTTTGGTTTGCATTTATTTAGCTCTTGTCACAGCCTGACTTGCTTATAGGAAGAAATTGTGTTGCCAGGTCCTAGCACTGACAGCACAAGAGAACCTTTTCACAGGGTAGAGATAAGAGTATGTCTGCAGCAAATAAAGACTTGCATTAGACTTGTTCCTGTCTTGAACAGAAGAGCAAAGTAACATTTGATTATGTGAAGAAAACCAAACCGCTGTGCTCAATGCAATAACACAAACCCAGGAGATCAAACGGCTCCTGGTTCGCTCGTCACAATGATGAGCTTTTACCTTAGTTACCTCATTAAAGCTTGTGTAGGGCTGCCAAAATGTGCCATGTTCACACTTCTCTTACTGTAGGTGGTTCCAATTCCTGTGCCTCTTTGCTAATTGCCATTTTTGTAAATGGAGTGCAGACTCCTGAGTTGTTTAGACATGAGCTCTGAATTGTCATTACTAATTTATTACCTTTCCATCACAGAGCATGGAAAGACCTAGCTATGTGTTCTTTTAATTCACTTACAAATAAGTTCACATATATTAATATTTCTAGCTTCTGAAACAGAATGCCCTCTGTTTTTAGGATATTACCCTTGTTTGTGTAGCTCTGTGATACTGTTAGTCCAGGAAATGTTCTTAACTGTTCATCTGGGGAGAAACTGGTGGCAAATGTAACCTGCAAAGTTTGGTGGCAGGCTGGTCCTGCTTACACAAGCCTCCTGGAACCTGTCTTGGCAGGCCTCTGCTCCAGTATGGATTGCTGCAGTTAGTCTGGCTTTGTAATGAGCTCTCCCTTACAGAAGGGTAATACCTTCTTATTCATGCTCATGTGTTCAGGATATCAGCTATGTAAAAAAATCTTAGCTGTCCTGTATGGTTTCCTTTGCAAAGGTTACATGATTTAGGCATGCAGACTGTGTTTGAGTGTTTCCTTGGAGTGTGTGAAATATTTCAGAGATGTATGACCTTGATGTGCAGCAGGATTTCTTGGTGAAAATGTATTCATATTAAATAGCAAAGAAAGACAAGAAGTTTGTCTGAGGGCCAAATGTGTGATTCATATCATTAGGGTGAATTTCAGCACTTCATTTCATCAGCTGATGCCTGAGAGTGGGCTTGTGCTTCTCCCTTGGAGCCACGATTTACTTTTTTTTCTGGCCTGTTCTTTTAATTGTGTGCCAAGGTTCCTGATGCTTGCTACTGAGAGCTGATGGATGCATACAGAAGAGAAGCCCCAGAGTGGTCCTGTCAACCTTATGTGGCTGTGGCCTTTGAGGATGGTAAGAACTAGAGCTAAAATGAGTGCCTGAGAAGGTTTCCTTTTAGCTTCATTTCTTCCTCCCCCAATCTTTCTATTTTTGATAGTTAGAGTGTGGGCTGGGGCAGGAGGGGAAGCAAATGTCTGATAAGAGGTGTGATTTCAGAATATTATATATGATAAAGGGTGGAGGACAAACAGTGTGTCTTACTGAGCTGCTTGTATAGGAAAGAGCCTGCAAAGGCATGTGATAGAGAGCTTGGTCTTCAATCACTTGGAGAGATGAAATAATCTTGGTACCTTGAAGAAGCAGGGTGGATATTTTCTTTTAGGGCTGATTGAAGCTGTAGAAAATTTGCCATCTCAGGGATGTTTACAGTGAAATATCACATTTTAATAGGTGGATGTTTCTTGTTCTTCATGTTGATACAACCCTGAACCAGAACAGACAAAAAAGTATTTTTGTAGAAATGCTTACAAAAATACTGCTGTGTCTGGACTAGATCTATGTAGCAGTTGCTATGAGCCAAAAATGAGTGAGGCACTTCAGAATCTGACTTGATGTGTGGGATCTAATTTTTATTTAGAAAAAAATAAAGTCACATGGATGCATAGATATTTTATGTTTGTTTTTTTTCCCCCCGCAGTTCTTCTTGCCAACTCTGACTTAGCAACCTAGAATTAAAGTTTCTGTGTGTCAGATGGCATCTAAATTGCTGGGAATACTTTTTTTTTTTTTTCAGAAAAACTAAACTTTTAGTTTTCAAGGCAGCCTCCACTCCTCTGTGTGTGTGTGTGTGTGTGTGTGTTGTTTTTGCTGGCTGATGCTTGCCTGGGGTAGCAGACCTCTCAGTAGGTTTGCCTTCCTGCCCTTCATGTGAAGGTAACCAGACACCATGCATTCTGCCCAAAAATACATTCATCAGCTGCTCTAACACTGATATTACAGAATGAACAAACTGTTTATTCCTTACCACAGGGTGTATTAAGCACACTTTTCTTGTGCATGTCAGAACATGTCTTTTTTTGTTATGAATTATTTAATTACCCATGATAATTGTTTTTTCTGAGTTGTAAGAGGCATCATTATGTTTCAAGTTCTTTGGGAGATGAGATGGTGCTTGTTTGGAAAATCATAGTCTTCATAGGGATTTTTAACAAGAGTCAGTGCGTGGGAGAGGTCCTGATACCCCCTTGACTTAGTGTATTTTTCCTTCCTGCCATTATGTTCTGCATCTTCATACAGAGCACTATCTGTCCTGTGCATCTGCGCCTGGGGGAAGCCATCTAATGAGGGAGGACCCTTGTTCAGAGGCAAGACTGGGCAAAGATTAGGATTGTTTTAGAGACTGGTAGGAGGGAAGGGAGATAGCACCCCAGTATTCAGGCACTTGTATCAGGAAGCTGATCATCTGAACTAACTCAGCTGTGGTAGTGAAGACAGGCAGGCACCTTCAGAGAGTGATCTGGAATCTGCATTGCTCTCTGGATGAGCATCTTGCCATTGAGTGTTATTTCCTGTTGACTGTCTGCTTCTGTGTATCCCCTTGTCCGTTTTGGATACCACCAAAAGCATTTTGGGCTCTGAAGAGATGGAAAAGACAAGAACATCTCTGGATGGAGATGGCAAGGAGAAGGAAATGAACACCATTCCCTTCTGACCTGGTGAATTTAGAGCAAAGCAGTGAAGGCTACCATGGGGCATGCTTGTGCATCAAGCATCAGTCAGGCTAGAAAACTGGCTGTGACATGTCCCCTGTCTGAGCTATTCACTATTGGTGAAAACCTGTCTTGTCCATCCTGAGTGCTAAACTTGAGAAAGATGTAGGTACTAAGAAATCACTGAGGAGTATCCCACCACTACAAGAAAATGTAGCAGCAGAGCCAGTGCCCTAATCTGTGGTTTCATAGATCAGTTAATTTGGCAGAGATCAAATCCTGACCTGTTTCTTCAGAAACAAGGAGGAGTGAAATATAAAGATTGCCATCAGCAAAAATGATTTATGAGAAGGTCATTTTCTAATCATCTACACTTGTTCCAGTCTCTTCAAATGGCACCATGCCCAAAGATAAGTCAACTGGAGCGTGTCATGGGGGCACAAGTACCAAGCAATAACGTGCTCAGATAAGCCTTCTCAGCCAGAAGGTGCCATCTCCATGGCAGTCCATCCTTGGCGAAGACAGAGAGGTGCTTGCTTTTTTCTTATGCTTCACTGTACTTCTGATTTTCCTGTGATGCAGCTCAAACATCTCTGAAATGGAGATAAAAGTGCAAATGTCACAGAGCCTTATGGTTGCCAAGAAAAAAAAGTCAGATATTAGAAGCGCAGGGGAAATTGTGAATGCAGGAAAGGATCAGGAAATCATTGCTCTTCTTTCTGTCATATATGCAGGGCTGAAGGATCAGATTTTACTTTTTTAATCACAGAAAACTTTAATTTTCAAAGCTTTGAGATGGATACAGCGAAGCCTTGTGCACAAGTATTTGAATACTTATGATGATAAGCATATCCACGGCACTAATGGTTAATCAACAAAGCGATTCATCAGTGCTTCAGTATTTATTTTGATCAGGAATTTTGTGTAGAAGAGCTGGGTGACTCTGTTTTGCTTAAGCTGAATGTGGGGAAACTCATGGTTTTGTGTATTTCATTTCACTATGTCACTGAGCCCACTAAGAGCAATAGGAATTGCCCAAAATAAGGTTACAGGAGTGTGCTGCAGATGTAGTAATTGCTTTTTAAGTCCTTGGCCCCAGAAGTTTTTTTACAATGTTGGATGGTCTGGTGTTGTCTCCAAGTGTGATAACTCAATGAAGTAAAATAACTTCCTTCTTTGTATTTAGGCATGCTCAAGTATTGTGGATTTGAATTGAAAATCCTTTATAAAGCTTACAGTTCTGCAGGCACTTACACTTGCAGACCTGTATAAACTCGCAGGTTTTGTAAGTATAATCTTGCTAGCTAAAAGGTAGCATGCTGATAGTTTCATTTCACAGTTGATTTGTGGTTTGTTTTTTTTTTTTTATTTATCTCTGAAGACAGATTTTAGCTTCTCAATGTTGGCCATCAGGTAGCATAACCTTCATTGCAGTACTCAGAAAGAAACTTCAAGTTCAATGTGCTTCAGGTCATATTTTTTAGCTCTGGAGCTGTATTTATCTGCACAAGGAAATTTTAACATGACTTAAGAAAAAAGAACAAATCAATAAATCCAATGAGGGTTTGAATTGTAGCACTGATGTAAACCATGATTTATTAAGTCTCTAATAGCAAAAATCTGTTATATACTCCTGTCTCTGTGGGAGTGCAATAGCTGAATGGTTAAGCACAACTTGATTTAAATGTTTTGTGTTTTGGCTCCAACATTGATAAAGAATGAGATTGAAATCAATATTGAATTGAAATATCCAAACACTAACTTTTATGGATGTTTTCATATACATGCTTGTATTATATATATATTTAACTATGTGAGATTTGCTTTAGTGCTCATATATATAGTATTTTTCTATGTATCCAGTGTTCCCTTTATACATATCACTGGACAATTCCTTAAGGAAAGACCCAGTTTCCCGGGTATTCAGGACTCCACTGACTTTGAGGTCACTTAAGTGGCTGATCTCTGCAGCCATGAGATCTACAATCTATCAGGCCCAAAACATTGACCTGTTTGACATTTTTTTTGCTTGTAACAACATGGGAATTGCAGCAACTGCTTCATGTAAAAACTGAGGACATTTGTTAAATAATTTCTGAGGTCCCTGGTAAGTATAAACTGGTTTGTCACCCACTCCCTGAGTGACTGATCTTGGGACTTTCCCTATGGACTGACTGTAAGCACCAAGTGAGATGAAAGAGCTGTACAAAGAGGTGGTATGTGTCGTTCCAGAAAAGCTGGACCAGGCTGCAGCCTCTGAAAATGACTGGCTCACATGGTTTGTTGCAGAAGCATCTTACTCTGGATACAGAGATCAAATGAATTAGGCTAACTGTGTGATAAAAGGTTGTTGAACACACAGGGGGAGCAGGGCCATATTTCTAAACTGTTTGCACAGATTTTTTTTGAGTTGTTTTTGCCAAATTCTGGGCCATTGCTGAGTTTTGGAAAAATCTTTAAAGAACTGCAGTGTGACTTCACAGAGATAAGTGTTACTTTTAGACTTCCTTTGAAGAAAAGCTGAATAAAAAAAAAATCTGTAGGAGATAACTTGTTCTCTTCACTATTCTTCCTTCTGCTATTTGTCATGTATCTTCTTTTTTTTCTCTTCCTCATGTCCCACTTAACGCAATGTGCTGCAGGGCTAGTACCTGAGCAGCAAGTGAACTGAGTAGGTGGAAGCTGATTTTCTGGATAGTTATCAACTTACACCCTACTGGCACTTGACAGCTTGGATTCTCCAGACTCATGAAAACCATGGCAGTTGCATTTTTTCACCTACTTTTACTGAAATGCTATTTTGCTTCTGTAAATCATTGTCAGTGTATGCTTAGGCCAAGGGACTATGAACTGCATCTTCTCTATTTTACATACTGCCAAGCTTGGTATGATGGGTCAGTAAATAAAATTTTCTCCTATTAACTACATGAGCTTTGAAGTAATTCTGATTCTACTGAGGTTGATTGGAAAATGAGTTGCATAAATAATGCTATGGGAAGTGTAATGATTTTGAGATTGCCAGTAATAAGAAATAAAGTAAACCTAAGCACTATGTATTGGCTATCATTTGGGATTATCTGAGTTAAGGAATAATTTAACAGAAGTGAAATCCAGAATAGTCTGTATAAAATCTGTAATAGTCTGAGGTTTTGGTTATTGTCCTTGTAAGTAATTCTAGGTGAACCATACGCTCTGCTATTCCTGATATCTGGTCTGATGGCAGAAGTGGTTAGCTTCTGCCTTGTTTATTTTCTGAATTGCATGGGTTGTCACCAGTACTGTTGTGGGGTTTTTTAGTCTCTTAATTTTTGAGCAGAGAACACAAAATTCTTTCACATTTAGTTTTTGTGAAGCTAGTGGTTTCTGGAGTAGACTAAGGGATCTGAATTTGCAGCTTGGTAACATTTTGATGCAGTTTCATAATCTGTTAATCAGCATTCTGACCAAGTAAACAATTAATGCTCTTTCTGAGCCACTGTGAATTATCCTAGATTATTTAAAGATTTTTGTATGTGCTTGCTCCTACCTGGGTTTATATCTTAATATAGTTTATTATCTTCTCATTCTAATCTTCAAAAAGATATGTTGTATTGGGAGGTTTTTGGCTTTGGTTTTAATTTATATATTGTTTACAATTGCAAGCTAGGTTGCATCTTGGACTTCTTTAAGTTATCTCTGAAAATACATGATTTCTCCCAGCTTCTGGAGTGTTGTTTCAAAATGCACAGCAGGTAGTAAGTACTGCGTATTGAACACTTTTACAGTGTATTTCCCGCTGCAGTAATTCAAACCTGGTTAAATATGAAGCCCTGGAGAATTTCCCAATTATTTCTAAGAAGTTCTGAACATCAGTAACATGTACAGAATTAATGACTTATTTCTGTTTTCCAATATTTAAGAAGCTTCACTCTTGTGACTTATAGGACCTTGCTCTGATAACTGGAATTGAAGTGTATTCAATACAGAGTTATTGTTTTCAATCCTTGGTTTACACTTTAATAAGTTCTGTTTTCTAATTTTCTGTTATTTCTCCTCTGGATCAGGGCAATTAAATGTGAATTCATATGTCTCAACTCCCTAGGAGGATGTATCAACATCTGCTAGGGAGTCTGAGCATAACTGTAGCAAATACTGGCTGTGGCTTCTCTGGCTTCAGTACACATTAAATGCTTCAGCACCTTCAACTTCATGAAGTATGTCTTGTTCACTCATAAGATGATTTGAAGGGAGTTCCAATAACTCATTATCTTTTTTTTTGATGCTGATATATCTTTTGATGATCTAAAAGAGTGAACAAACAGTGCTGTATCAAAAGTGGCAGATTATAGTAATTTAGAAGCCTCTCTAAATGCCAAGGAAAAAATTCAAAGGTATCTAGAAAAAATCCAAATGCAGCCAAAAAGCTACTTTAAGTTTCATTCCATGAAAGGACAAGCTAATGAATTTAGAGCTTGTAATCTAAGAGAAATAAATCAGAACCAAGAGGAGAAAGACTAGTAAAGCTCTGGGAGATGCAGGGGTAATAAAGGACTAAAAAACAGGCATGAGTGCATGGCATGATGAGGCAGCAGAAATGACAACTACAATAATGTATCAATGCTGAGCCCTGGAGGAAAGGAGCAGCAAAACCCTGCCTTATGTGATAGCAAGAGAGGGTCTGGAATAGCAGTTTCATTTTGGAGAGCAGCATTAGAAAATCATTAGGGAAGAGGTGGGAGTTACTAGGAGCTGTGATGAGTCTGGGACAGAGGCATTTCTAGGGGTAGCATGAGCAGATAATGGCAGAACCAAGGGAAGTGCCTTAAACAGGGAGGAATTATCAGGGTAGATAGAGGAGGTAAAAAACTATATGGTACAAAAATCAACACAAATGCCACAAGGCATGTTAACTTTTGGCAATCCCTTAAAGAGGTGTGAGGGCAGGACTTCTACTCCTGCCTTAATACTCAGCTCTGAAAAGCATGCTAAGATACTCCATTTAGATTGTAATTTAGGAGCAGTATTGACTGGTTGCCCTTATGGGTCTCTTCAGTCCCAGCCAGTAGATGACGTGAAAATCAAGGAAGGAACAAATGCGAGTACTGTGTCAATCATAGAATCATAGAACGTCCTCAGTTGAAAGGGACTTGTGAGGATCATTGAGTCCAAATCCTGTCTATGCATAGGACAACCCCAAAAATTTCACCATGTGGCTGAGCGTGTTGTTCAAATGCTTCTTGAATTCTGTCAGGTCTGGCACTGTAACAACTTCCCTAGGGAACCTGTTCTAGTGCTCCACCACCCTTTGGGTGAAGAACTTTTTCTTAATATCCAACTCAAACCTACCCTGGTAGACCTTCATGCTGTTTGCTTGGGTCTTGTTGCTGGTCACCAGAGAGAAGAGATCAGCTTCTGTCCCTCCGCTTCCCCTCATGAGGAAGTTATAGGCCACAGTGAAGTGTCCTCTGTCTCCTCCAGGCTGAACAAACCAAGTGACTTCAGCTGTTCCTTGCATGGCTTTCTCTCTAGACCCTTCACCATTGTCATGACCCTCCTCTGGATTCTGTCCAAAAACTTAATATCCTTCTTATATTGTGGTGCCCAAAACTGCACACAGTACTCAAGGTGAGGCAGCACTAGCACAGAATAGAGTGGGACTGTCGCCTCCCTTCACAGGTTAACAATGCAAAGCCTGATGTACCCCAGGACATGGCAATGTGATATAATTTGCTGTCACCATAGATACCTGTGACTGTACCTAAGCATTAAACTGTTTTGGCTTAGCTGAAAAGCTGATGTGGCTTGATTTCCTCTTTGTGCAAACAGCTTGGACTATTTAGTAATTGTAATAACTTATTATCCTTATAGCTCACCACTATCTCATGAAATTAAGGATTGTAATTGGAAGCAAAATTCCAGAAGAGACAGAGGGCATTTGTGTAGTAAAACTAAAAATCGTATTTGCCAGATGTGTAAGCAAAATATTGCTAAGGTGGGCAGGCCTGCATTCCTGAAATTTCCTGTGTTTTACCTCCTCTTGAGAGACAGGTCCCTTCTTTCTCAGAGCCATCATCGTGTTGCTGTGGACTTTCTTTGTAAATTGCTTTGAAATTAGATAATAAAGGATGGCAGACAAAAGATGATGATCTGTCAGGAAATGTGTATTTTAGCCTTCAGTAGGTGGGAGGTGTGAAAGAAAGGTTTACAGCAGTGCTATTAATATGTTCAGGTTATGTGTAGCTTGATCTTTTATTACTGGAACTGGTAGAATAGGAATTGTTTTGATTGCAGTAATTTCTATGGTAGTTACAGAAACATTGCTACAGAATTAAGAAAGGGAAATGAAAATTGTGGTTTACTGTGGTCAATAGAAGGCAAGGGGAAGAAGTGGGAGGCAGGAACAGGTAAAATAAACAATACTTCTTGATGTAGAAGAGAAGCACATTAGCTCAGAATGGTGGTTCCAAGGGACTTCCATAGGCAAGTCATGTTTTTGGTTCATTGCAGCCTAGGAAAAAAACCCTCAAATTGTAGGAATTTAGGAGAGGATACAGATTTCTACATTTATGCATCTGGTCCCTGAATATGCAGGGAGATAGATCTCACCTTTCAAACACAATCAATTTCAATCATTTATTGTATTTTTTGCTCCATCTACTATTTTTGCAAGACTGTTCCTGCTACAATGGCTGGAAGTTTTCTTCTGGTTTTATTGGTCATTAGTAGACACTGGCTACTATTTGCCTTCTGTAAGATTGGGACAGATAAAGTTACAATGAAATTATTTTTCCCAACCTGAAGAAAAATTTGCTTGTAGAAAGCAAAACAGAGTTGTGAACAGTGTTGGATGGTCTTGAGGCAGCATGCTGCCCATAAGCTAGTGGGGACAACAATTCTGTGCTTGTAATTTCTAGTCTTTGTGGTTGGTGGGTCTCTTATATCTGAACAGGGTCAAGCACACTGCTGTGAACATTCATGGTAATGCCTAATTCACTGCTACATCTGAAATGCAGGTGTTGGTTAAAAACATAACAGAACAAATAAGCCTTCCATACAGAAATGTTATTCTTCTCTTTTCATAAAACCCAATCTGTTCAAAAGTGCTTCCCTCTAGGGCAGAGAAACTGCCAGTGTTCAGGACAGGAAAATTTATTTTTTGTTATCATTTAATCCAGTGTGTTAAGCTCTGTAAATTTACAGTTTTGGTGTGTTAACACTGAGCTTACTTTATATTTTATTAGGATAATCTGTATTTTTTTTAGTGTTTGGAAGTCAGGAATTTCAGAACTGTCTTCAAGGTTTTGTATGTTTTTTTCCTTCAGTAATCTGAACTATTTTACCAGCTCTAGTTTGTGTCTGCAGCTTGAACCCTTCGGGGAATTGAATGTGTTTTGTACTTGGCCACAGACTTTCCAGTTGTTTGCTATATCACTGTGAGTATTTCTGATGGGCTGTAAAAGGTTTTGGGGTGAGATAATATGGTTGATCTTCCTACAGACCGATTTCAAAGGGAGGGATCGGTGTGAAAAAGGGTTCTAGGACTGCAGGTGCATTTTAACCCTTTGCAGACTTTGATGTTTTGGGAATAGTGTATGAGCAGAAGCAACGTGCTGAACAGAAGGCTACTGTGCAGTTGGAGCATAATCAGTTCTGCTAGAAGGTTTCTCACAGACATCTGAGTCCTGACATTAACTTGGATTATTGCAAAATTTGCATTAGCCTGGACTGCAAGAGAGATCGTTGGTGACATCCTGGCAAAACATAAACTGATTTCAGAGGATGTAGTTTTACTAGGCTTGTGCACACCACCTGCATTCAGAGCTCTTTCAGGATGAGGAAAGGCAGATTTCAGAGGTAAAACGAACACCTTTACCTCTCTGCAGACTATGACAGAAACCCTACTGAAACTTGAACTAAATGCTGTGTTAGTGAGTCAGTGGAAAGAATTCACCAAGAGTTGTCATTTCCCCCACATGGCTTGAGGACTGGCTCAGGATGTGGCTTTGCCTTGTGCAAGTCTCGAAGCAATATGTCCTGTAGAGGTGGTGAAGTGATTGGATTCAGCAGTGTTTCCCATATTGATGGTGAGCTTGGTGCTTGTGAACTGGGGCTGATGTTTGGGGTGATGTGGTCCAGTGTCTGAGCTTTTGCCCTGCATGTGGATTGTGCCAGGGAGAGTTGGACACACATGAATCACAGGGCCAGGCCTCTCTGATATGTGATGCTTCCCAGATAAGGGTCAACTTAAAACATCCAAGACCAACAGTAAGCAAGAGTTGCAACTTTGCACAACGGACTTTGGTGGCATCACGGTGAACACAGGTTGCATGTGTCACAGCAGAGATCTGAAGGTGCAAGGCTTGGCAAAATGGTGACACAACAGCTTCCTGGGCCAGAGGGAGCACCAGGGCTCCTGTAGAAATATCCACAGGGTATACCTGGAGCCAACCCAGGCCAAAAGGGTTGCCAGTTGTTGCCTGCAAGATAGAAGTCTTTGGCTTATCTGTGGAGGAAGCCTGGTTGTACATGTGTGGTTTTGAATAGCCAAGTCATCAAAATGAGAAAAGTAGCAAATCAAGTTGGAGGCACAGACAAACAGCACAAAAATCCCTATAAAAACTTCCAAGGTGATTGCAAATGTGAACAGAGCCAGGATCTCACCAAGGTGTTTTGTACAAAAGTCAGTCTTCTAAACAAAAGAGAGGGGAATCATACAGTTCTTTTAGGACTGTGACTAAGAATTCACTTAGAGAGGGGGGCATGAAGCCTTGAATCCAGATATTGTCCTACTTAAAAGGCCAAATGAATAAAATCAATGAATGTGCATAGAAAGAATGAAAGCAAAGCAGGCTGAGATTTCGTCACTTGGGGTCGCACGTGTTCAGGGACTGTCTCGTAAAGTTGCTGTTCCTTCTTTTGCTGCTGCTCCAGCAGCCTGGAGCGTCTCATTTTACCAGAGTGGTGTGGGCAGGGGGGAAGGTGTCTGATTTAGATGCTGAAAACCATTTTTAAAATCTAGAACTGCACGTTTCTGCATAGCTTGTAATCATGGTGACTTCTTGTCTTGTTTGTGTAGACTTTTAAGGAAAGCTAGCTCTTTCCTCTTCATAGCCATAGCAACGAGCTATTGCTATGGGTTTTCAAACTCTGCTGTAATCTCTATTTTGGTCCAGAACAGAGACCTAAGCCTGCAATGAAGGTGACTTTTCTGTCAGTCAGATCTTTGGGTAGTACCTCTGATAATCTCTTTGCTTTCTGTAGGTCACTTTGTTCGTTCAGCGTAGAGAATAGGAGACTGAGGGGAAACCTCATTGCTGTCTTCAACATCCTCACGAGGGGTTGCAGAGGGGCAGACACCAACTTCTTTACTCTTGTGGATAGTGATAGGTCTAGAGATGATGGTGTGAAGTTGAGTCAGGGGAGATTTAGGATAATTACCAGAAAAAGGTTTTTCACCAAAAAGAGTGGCTGGGCTCTGGAACAACCTCCACAGGGAGGTGGTCATAGCACCAAGCCTGACAAAGTTCAAGAGGCACTTGGACATCACTCTCAGGCATATGGTGTGATTCTTAGGGTGTCCTGAGCAGGGCAGGGAGCTGGACTAGATGATCCTTGTGGGTCCCTTCCAGCTCAGAATATTCTGTGATTTATGATACAGTAAACTCACTCTGTTCCCACTAAGAAAAATGTTTTCCAAAAATTTGAATTATTATGGGGGAAGGTTTTGCTTCTCAGAGCATGACTTTTGTAATCTTACTCTTTGCAGGTATCTCCTGAATAGCCAAAACCCTATCTCCTGGCATTTCTATTATTTTGTGTTCTTCTCTGTCCCCATATTTCTTACCTGGGACTTCCCTTTAGAAGTTCTGATGTGAGCTGAACTTCTGTCATTGGTGATCTCCTGGTGTGAGATGGAGCTCAGAATCCTACTTTCCTCTTTGGAAAGGCAAACCTGGTTTACTTTCTTCTGAGCAGCTTCTTGAAGTTTTGCTCAGCAGTGAATAAATCCTGGTGTCTCTAGCTCAGAGCTTGCAGGGGAGAAAGGTGCCTGTGGCCTCGTGGCTCTAAGCCTGTGAATCTATTGAAATAATAAATCTGATTTATGTGTGTTTATAATAAATATTGAAATATTTAGTCATACTCTTTATTTAGAAGTTTTGCCACACACAGTAATTTTAGGCTTTTCAAAAGTTTTTGTTACTTTTAGAAAAGATAAGCAATATTCAGTCTTAAGAATCTTAAGCATGGTTTCTGGTTTTATGTTAATTTAGTATCTACATTAAATTAAAGACCACTAAAGAAAAAAAAATCCACTAGTAATTAAATGGCAAAATACACTGTATTTAGAACTACCACTATTTTGACTAGTTGAAAGGAAACTCTCTTAAGGATATACCACCTTCATGGCTGAATTTTTATTAACTTCTAGCTCTTGTGAAATATTGAAAGCTGTGCTCTCCTCCTTCTTTTGATTTGGTATTAGACCTTCTTCAGCAAAGATCTCGGGATAGGTATGACTCTATATTCTTGATGACATTTTGGATGACAGTTTTTGTAATCAATTTCCCCAGGTTTATGTCAGCTCTTCAAACATTTAAATTTTGCACCTCACTTATTTCCTCTTTTCTGTTTCTCAGTTCTGTTGGGAAATAGCTGACATATCCAGGAGTTTGCAGAAACCATTATGAAAGAGATAAATTGAAACACAAGTTGTGAAGCAACAGATCAGCCATCTGTGTTGCTGGGAGTTACATGAGGACTGCAAGTCCCTCAGCCACCATAAATCCATGAGCTCCCCTGGGTTACATTACTTTGTCTTGCATGCCACTTAGATCCAGGTAAAATAATTATTCTTTGCTTATTTACTAGTAGAATGCTCAGTTTGGGAGGTAAAGCTCCTTTTAAGCTCCCTGAGACAGTTTCCTTCAGGGCTCTGAACCAGCCTTGATTTAGAGATGCTGAAAAGACCCCTATTCTTCACCATTGCCCATAGATAAGGCTGAGGGTGATAAGCCTTCTCTTTTCAATGCATAACTGAGTTTACTGTGGTGTCTAGATGGTGAGTCATTGCTGCAGTGATGGAAAGAACATTTCCATTTAGTGTTCTCCCAAAATTATAGATCACATGCTTGAGTTGAAGGAAAAATGTGTTTGGAGAGATGCAGGACTGGTGTCAGAACACTCTTCTAGCTGGGCTTCCTATACTTTGGGCAGTCATGATTTTTAACAAAATGACCCTCAAGTCCATTTTGAAACTTAGAGAAGTGTAGAAAAGAATGAGGAGAGATTTAAGAACTGTCTAGCCTGCAGAGCAGCTACCTTTCATTTACCTGCTTATCTTGTGGGTTTCAGAACTGTCTGCTAGGCTTAAGATCTTATAATTCATTTCAGCTGCAAGGTAAGTAATTATATTTGTCAATGTGCTGCCTTTTACTTTGCCTTGTTCTAAGAGAGTGAGTTGGCAGGTTAAGGGCCTTTTCTTTAATTTATTTTCATCAACAAGTCCCTCATCATTTTCTATATAATTTTCTCTCTTGCACTGAAAACTCTGGCTAGGCATTGCATCATTTGAGTGATGGAGCCTAAATCACTGTAGCATGAGCAGTGCTAGGTCCCTCAGAGGCTTCAGAACTGTTCTGCAAAATCTGGACTCTCCTAAACCCAGTGGATGTGCTCAGAGAGCAGCCAGGTCTGAGATACCTTGGAGAATGGTCCCATTTCCACTGACATGTCAATGCTTCTTCTGAAGGTGACAAAATATGCACTATGTTTAAAATGCAGATTTAAGAGGAAAAGGATGATTAGAAAGAGAAGTTAGTGCCACCTAATGACAGGTGGCCATGAACAACAGTTTCTTTGGCTTGCTTATTTTTTCAGTCCCTGTTGGCTGCTTGCTTTCTCTGCCTTGTCCTTTGCTTCTGTTTTGTGCCTGACATATTTGCAGATGGGATTTTGCCCTTACATATGTAGGGGTCGTGGGACCTGGGTATATTTTTAAACGACAAAATACAATCTTAGAAATGCTCCAGTGGATTACTCAGTCCCAGAATGACTTGATGTGAAAGCCAGATGTCTGTGCATAATTGTCTTCTTTAAAAAAAAAAAAATCTTTCCATAAATACTTGTAGGAACCTCATAAAATTCACTTGTGGAAGTCTCAGACAAGAATGAGTCTTCCAGAGTGTGCAAATCCCTGCCATCATTTTGTTTAACATGTCAATTTTGTAATCTTTTTCCCCCCCTGAAATTTTGTAGCTGCATGGTAACTTCAGCTGGTTTGAAGTGACACAGGCAAAACAACTGCATCTTTCTCCATCCTAAGAATGGTCTCTTTTTTGCTACCAATTCCCATTTCTTTGGATACTGTGGTAGTTGAGTGTGTGAATTTTGTGCGTAAACCAGCTATTGGAGCCTTATATTGTTAAGCAAGACGGACGCAGTTGTTTCTCCTGGATCACTATATTTGGTACTTGGTTTTTCTACCATTAAAACACCTTCTCCTGGGAAGCAAATAAAGCTTAAAGTAGTGACTGCCAGAGTTTTTATTTTTTCCTAAACAGGTGCAGTTTTATGCTTCAACTTTTAGAAATCTGTAGACTGAAGTGTCTGAAGGGTGGAGAGATGAGAGAGAGAGAATATGTGACTGGTGAGATTGAGGGAACTGTGTTACCAAAGAGGGATCCTGTGACTTTGCAATATAAATAAAACATAATTAAGAGAATTTTATTAATTATTATCTGGCTGTTGCAGAAGATAAAAGTAAATAATGGATTTTGACTGAGGAAATATTTTCAAATTACAGAGATTGTGAAGCATTAAGGCTGACTGCTTGTGGAAGCTGTGAAATTTGCTCCACTGATTAATTCACTGCAAAATAATCCTGGTTGTATGGTTTCTAGTAAGGGAAGATTATATAAACATTTTATCCTGCCTCTGAACCGAGGAAAAGAGAAGACAACTACCAGAACTCACTGTCAGCTCTTCCAACTCCTCTCCATCTGCATGTTAAGATGAGGAATAGATACTTACAGGGTTGCTGTAAATTTAAATTACACTACACAGGGTATCATTTTTCATGCCCATCTATGTGAAGGCACCCAAACACAACACCAGAGCTGCTCCAAAAAACCAAGTAATTGTTAAATCTAGTAGTGAGTACAGGCCAGAATACCACTCTGCAGACAAGATAGCTCTAGGATTATCAAAGATATCCTACAAAAGTAGTGTACAATTTACATTGTTGAATTGCACGGAAGTTTTGGAATCCCAGAAGTGTTCATTTTATCCAGCTGGGACACTGTCTTTGCTAAGCCAGGAAAGGCTCTGTGGTGTTGATGCAGCTTTGTCAGAAACTGTGACCGTGTGGCAAAATGCTTTCTGAACTGATTAAGAGGCCAGAAGAATAAAAGCAATAGTTTGAACTAGTGTACTGCTTTAAAACCTTCAAAAAGAAAAAATGCAAATCTCTCAGTACTTTAGAGATAATTGTATCAACATGGAGAGAGGCTTTACTTTGGGACTTCTTGTTAAAAACAAAACAAAAATCCACAAACCTCAAAAAAGACTTTTGTACTACAAATGTAAAATTAGTTGTGTGTTGCAGTATCAGATGAGCATTAGCACCTGCATTAAAAGGTAACCAATTATTTTTCCATTATGTAAGATTGATGCTGGAAGCAAACCACTACTGGAAGACTAAAGTAACTTTGGCATGGGTAAAGAAATTAATGGAAAATGTAACACACAAACTTAATCTCTAACACTTAAATATCTGATGTTGAAACACTTCCATTTTCATAAACAGTTATTTATTGCTTAAGATTTTCTTTGTGCTTTTGCTTCTTGTGATGACCTGTTGAGGCTCCCTCTCTTTCACAACCTCTTTCAGATTAATTCTTCTTCAGTATTTAGCCATATAATATGTGCTGCCCCATACTGAAGGTAATTTCAACAGACCTGTGACAGGTATGAACCTGGTCTACCATATGTTGTCCATTGGAGATCTTTTCAAAACCTGAAACTAAATTAAATAGTAGACAAGGTCTCTTTTAAAGAAAGGACATTTAAGTTTTTATTTAATTTGGAATACCTCTTTCAAGTTCACTTTTCCCTGCTAGGCTTGTTTTATATCTGATTAGATCTAGGAGTTGGATGTTGACATTTAAAGTATGTGAAATATAAAGAGAATAATGGCATAGCCGGGATTACAGAAAAATATTTGCCCTTGGAAATGATAATGCACTGTTAAGTACACATTGCATCCTATCTGAATATAGGAACATAAAAATGGAAACATGAATGATTGTGTTGGGAATGAATAGCCTCGGTGTTCAACAGAGGAAGACAGAAGAGGGGACCTTGGCAATATTAGCACTGCAGCACAGCACAGCTGAAAATGGATTTTGAAGCACTGGCTCATCATGTTTCCAAACCTTATGGCCTATGTTTTGTTTAAAAACCTCTAACATCCAAAAGAAGATACTTGAATAAATAACTGAATAAATAAATACATGGGGTACCTGAATTAAATAGTATTCCAGTCAGTTCAGACCTCACACAAATCTTTAGAGAAGCTCCCCACATCTGCCATGGCATGTTGACTTCTCAAATGAAAGGTGCATTTGTGTGACCCTGCTGTTTACGTTAAAAGTCAAGTTTTACTGGGGTGAATAAATCAGAGGTTATTCGCAGGGGGGTGGATCATCCCTGACTTGCAGTGTGGCTCACATGAGAGCTGTGTTGGCACAGCTGGGCTGAGCTGAGGGCTGGAACAGGAGACCAGCCCACGGAAGAAGGATGGATGAAGATTTAGCATCTGTTTTCCATGATACCAAGGTGTCATCTGTGGTGGGTGCACTTTAGGGGGCTCTGAAGCACACATTTTGACATTTTTTCCTCAACTTCTCTTTCCTGTGTAACAGTATGCAGATGTATTTATTCCCAGTTTTCTAGTCAAGGTAAATTGTACTGAGACTGGAAAATTTGAAAAGGAGTCCTCTGAGGCCATTAGGGTCAGTTGCAGTTGTTTTGTTTTGTAAGTGGTTGGGCTGCTTCGTTTTTAATTTACATCATCAAAGTCAGCTCTCTGGGGAGCTTCTGGCAGGGTATTCCCAGATCCATCTGAAGTGTTGGCAACCCACTGCCATAGCTGGTGCCTGTGCTGGGGCAGTTGTTCAGTGGCTGACAAAATGGGACTAAAAAGGTTGGTTTTGCCAGTGTCTTTATTCCCATTAATGATCCTTACCTTTCCACATAAACCATGTGTTGGCATCCTCACTGTTGTTCTAATAAGTGTTTCTAAATGGGCTTGGTCACTTTCTTCTTTTTCTTTTTTCCCAGGTTGTTGCACACCTACCTGGGAAGTAAAATTTTCAGTATGAGTGCATGAAGCAAGATACAGAGATAGGCATCAGCATATTTGCTGATGATCTGTGTATTTTTGCTAAGCGTATTTTATCAGAGATCAGGACAGCACTTTTCTTGCAAAAGTCCTTTTTTGCCTGCTCCTTTCTGTTTTTCAGCTGCCTTAATTCCTATTGACAGTAACTGAATTGAATTCTGTTCTGGTTGTGTTTAAAGACTCAAAACCCAAACCCTAGGAGCAAAGAATTACAAGCAATGAAGTCTGCTCTTGCTCTCCATTCCCTATAGCCTACTACAGCTCAATTCTTCTTGCAGTTGTTAAGCATGGCTCTCAGAAAACTGTTACTAATATAGTGTTTTGGCTGGAAGGAAAATGCAGGAGTCCTTTTTAAATTATTTTTGGTCAAATTGGAGGAAATTTGGCTTGGTTCTTTGTATCTAATCTATGTGCTTGATTTACTTATCTGCCCTTGAATTTTCTCTAGCCTTTGGCATTCTGTTATCTACGTGCTAGTGGAATTTGCTATGCACCTCTCTACTGGTAGATTGTTGCTCCTAGCAGAGACATCCCTGGGGCTCATAAAAATATAGCTGTGGAGAAGTTTATGTTGTGCCTCTGGCAAGCTTAGGGATGCAACTAATTCAATGCATTTAAAGAAATGGTTGCCTGTTTGTCATACTGTAGGCTTCCATTTCTACTTTTAAAGATGTCTTCCTTGTTGCTGAGGGCTTCATCCTTGAAAGCCAAAGCGGGATCTTGTTGTCAGGGTGTGGATCACAGCTGATACAAGCTTGTGTGGTGTGCTTTCCATCTCTAACCTGTAAAATATCTAAGAAACTCCATATTCCTTTTCCTTTGTGGTGGGATTAGGGGTTACTCATGACATTTGCTGCAGCCTGGTTGGGTCCCTTCCCTACTTGGAATACAGCAAGCAGCTATGTCTGGATCTGCACTCCCATCCTGTGCTCTTCCCGAATATGGGAACTGTTTTTCCTCAAATGCCAGTAAAAGTGCCATGATGCAGACCTTTTGTAATTCTTTCAGGAAGGAACTTTGTTGGCACAGTTGCTGTAGGTTGCAGATCTCAGAGCATTCCTGGTGCTATTGCAACTGCCTTTCCCTTGTGGTTCTGCCTGTGTTGGGTATTCCCAGGTTGTGTCGTCTTGTCTCAGGAAGACATGTGTCTTCCTGGCTTGCTAAAACAGTTATCCCTCACTCCAGAGGTTATCAGAGGGAAGTAGGCAACTCTTTACCTTTCCACTGATTCACAGACTTATCTGCTCATCAGTGCTCTTTCTGATTTCCATGGGTGGCCTTTCAGATCTCCAAATGTACTGATTTTGTAGCATGCTGTGCTAGCTCACATGTTCTCTTCAAAATACAAAAAGTGCCTTTTCTTTTTCATATTTCTCTTGTAACACTTGTGGTTTGTGTCATTCAACTGTTGAGTATTTTCATCAACTTTCAGTGTTCTTTAAACTCCTGTATGCACATGTCTGGTGCTGAAAAGTTTCTGTTACTTAAACAAGCAGGTCTTTGCAGGCAGACTGGCTTTCCTGATGATACAGCTACTCATTATCCTGTGCAAGCAGTGGCTTTTTTTCTTGGTGAAGAGGCAAAGTCCAGAATTTCAGAAAAAAATGAATTAATTGTTCCCCAAGTGATCACTAAGTATTGTGCTATTACATGTTTCTGACTTTGGTGTCTTGGAGACCTCCTCCAAGGTCAGTGTCTTGGAACTTCTGGAGATAATTATGGGAGAACCATAGGCACCTTTGTGGAAGAGAGCAGGTTAATATATATGAAGATATATTCTTATGTACATATATATCATCAATGCTGAAAGTCCGTATAGGGAGTCTGCAGTGGGATGTGCTCCTGGGAAGACTCAAAAGAATAATCTTTAGAGAATAGAGAGCTGATTGCAAGGAGTTTGGAGGCTGTTAGGAAATAAAGCTAGTAGGATGACTGGAAGGGACAGGAAATTATATCACATAGGAATTGAGTGGATGGCAATGCCAAATAAGCCTAAACTCTAGAAATAAAAGTATATGGGCTGCAGGAAGGTTCTTTGAACAGACACATTGGAAAACAAGAGTTAAAGGATGTGATTAGTATCAGGGATGGCAAAAGTGACAGGTGGTTGAATGTGAATTTAACAGGGTATTTCATTCAGTCCTTCAGAAATGAAGCTTTTAAGTGCAAGCTGATAGCAACAGCTACATTGGCTCAATGTGGGCAAAGAATATTAGGCAGTGCTAAAAGATGGATTGTTAAACTGATAAAAAATGAATACATGGTGTAAGGGAACACCTAGACTGGGTTGAATGTATTAAATATGAATAAGCAAAACAGTGTTCTTGCTGTGGCTTGTTGGCTCCAGTTCTGTAACTGTTCCAGCTCCTGTGGACTGCTTATTTCTATGTAAGGACTTGCACTGGGATGTTTATCAGCACATCTAGCTGTTAATCTGTTTTATAGGCTCACCATCACTGCTGTTGATGTTCCAAAATACATCTTTAGAAGTGATAATGAGTCATATTTGGGATTGTGGAGTTACTTATGGATACTTCTCCATGGGCTCAAATGACTTGCTTCAAAAAATCATATATGCTGCAAAAGATGCTACGATGCTGATATTGGTTTAGGTTATGGTGTGGTCAAAGTGATAAAGCTGACAAACTGCTATGAAAATGCAGACAGATTATCAGCTTGTTTCTCTCTAGCATATATTCTATGGTCTTCAGAAAATTTATGTAATTGTCATTAACATAAAAAAAAATCTATCCTAAGTCCATCTAGATTTTTTTATATATAATGTTATTTTTTACCCATTTTGTATTCATTTGTGCTTGAAAATGCAGGGAAATTAACCACATAGAAAATGACTAGTGTATTTGCTATATCTGTGCTTTCTCAGTGGGTCACAATGGAGTTATTCTGCAGAAAATTCATTCCTAAGAAGTAACTGGTTTTGGAAGGCTCTTCTGCTTCACAGGAAATGTTGTTTTCATTTTCATAATTCTCCCACCCCCATTCTTCTCCTCGGTTAATTAGACTTTTATTAAGTGTTTATTGAAACAAAATAGTTCTACAGTTTGACTATTTGGAAACTATTTGTCCAAACTATGAAGAGGAGCTCAGAAGAGGGGGAGGGGGAGATGGAAAATAGGGAGGTTGCAGTGGTAGTGGAGCGCACAGCACAAGTGGCAAAGCTGTTTTCCCTGAAACTGGTCCTAGTTGACTTCAGCCAGATTTTGTCTGGGGAGCTTATAGCTTATGTGTTCAATCAGGGGAGAGTAAGATGGAGCAAGAGAAAACTGAATGTAAAGAGATAAACAGGAATGAACTAGGCTGGATCCTCCGAGAGGGAAGGTTAATTAGGCAACATTAGTACCTTTCACATGCTGGTACCCAGATACCTGAAAAACCATTGTCTGCCTGTTACAGCAGTAACTGCAGTCTTGCCTGAGTAAGACAAGCAAGATGAAAGCCCTGTGAAGCAGCACTGGTGTGTAGCTGAAAGAGATAATGGAAGAGTGGAAAGTAGAATCATTTAAAGAACATGTCATGAAATGTTCCTACAGAAGAGGATAAATTACTGGTATGCAGTCATTCCATCAGCCAACAGGAAAATAAATTTTACTTCTGAGAAATAATAAAGTAGACTTTGTAAGAATGGTGCAATGCAGAGAGTGAAGTGGTCCTGATGGACTTCTGCAAAACCAGAAAGTAACTGTGAATATATAAAGACAGGCAGATGATGTTTTAATTCTCAGGTTCTGTTTTGCCATTGTTTCTCTTTACTGTACATAATTCAGAGTTGCCATAAGTTTTCAGAAAGAGTTGATCTTCATTGCCCTTGTTTTTGAAGAAGCAATTAATGAGTGTTTTGGTCTTGCACCACAAAGAGTATTTTAACTGTTCTATATAGTGTGATTTCACCTTTGCCTTCAGCTCAGCATGGACTCTTATGCCAGTACACCTCAGTGGGGCTGGAAAATGAGCTAGGTTTTGGTAGTACTGTGTTGCAGGTCTCACCTCCTTCCTTTTCCCCGTTTTCCCCTCTGTCATTTCCCCACTTTGGCTGGCGCTGCTCTTCCTACTACACTCCACTTCTTTTACTGTTACTGCACCAGCATTCTTTAATCAGTGCAATGGAAAGGGGTGAAGAAACATCAATGCTTGCTTGAATTTTTACTAGGTCTTAACTTGAATTTTTTCATTATACTATCAAATATGAGTCTCAGCGCCATTAGATTGACCTCAGATTGACCCTTGATCTTCTGATTATGCTTCCCAAGATACTATCTTATTATATAAAACTCAGCTGTGTTGTTAGTTCTCTCTTATTTTTGTAATTACAAGCTATATATTTGTCATATCTACAGAAGCAGAAAATTCAGCATTATAAATATGTGGTCCATCCAGCCTCAGTAGGAATTGACAATGAGCAAGCCTTCCTTTCTGTCTCTTAAATCTTTTTTCCAAAATCTTTTCCAAAGCAAATGTCCTATAAATGGAGACTGAGCCTGCAAATTTAAATGGTGAAGTGCCCCCTACTTAAGCCTTCTTCTTGCATTGCCTTTGAGATCTCATCTGTATTAATAAACCACAGTGCAGCATCCAGAGCTTTAAAAACCTGATTCGCTTGTGCCAGTGTAAACCAGGAGTTATTTTTATTGGAGCCTGTGGTCCATTGCATGAAGCTGATTTGCTCCATTTATGCTGTCCCAGGGTGAGTCCCTTCACCTGAGGGCTTGGAAGAGTGGCAGCTCCCTATCTCATGTGTAGCTTTGCTTTGTGAAAGGATGAGGCTGGGAAGGCCACACTGATTTTCATACACAGGCATTCACCAAAGCAAGATGTGTCGGAGACTGTCCATGGCCCTGGGAAAAGCATAGCATGAAGTGAATATATTTGAAGTTTACTTGCTGAGCTCATTTGCTTTCAGATATCCATTTTCTGTCCTTTTAGAAAGAAATTTGCTAAAATAACTCTATTTTGATGACAGATTTTTTCATACAGTTCTTTAAGGTACAAAGCCTTTTTATGAAAATTCTTTTGTACTTTTTAATGCAAATGAAATTCATATTTAAATCATTCTCTTTAGCTAAAATGTAAATTCGGATGCTAAATCGAACCAATCTGTCTGCTGCATATGCTTTATCACCTAACTGTCTTGACAACCCTGGTTAACATTTACGTAAACTGTACAGGCTAATAATAATGAAGATGATGAAATAAGCTCATTACTATCTTATTTTTGTCATATAGTTTTGATCTCTGTAGGATGGAGAGACACTATATATTCTGAATTGCTCAGTGACTCTGCTTTGTTATTATTAGTTATCTGTATGCTTTGTTTCTCTAGATAGCACAGAAAAGCGTGCTGGTTTCCTTGCAGGGTATCTAGAAAGTCATCTCCTATGCTTGTCATCTATATTATTATATCATTTAATAATGATATTTTAGCATGTTTAACTGACCTTACTTTGAAATGTATTCAGTGCTGAATCTAGTTGACAGTAAATTGCAAAGTAATTGTGGACAACATGATCATGCATCTCATCCACTCTATATAAGTATTTTCAGTGTCATGTAACAGACTTCTGCAGAGAAGTTACTGAGTTGGTATTGAGCTGCTGAG
Organism: Galbula dea; assembly: GCA_013399015.1. Taxonomy (NCBI): domain Eukaryota; kingdom Metazoa; phylum Chordata; class Aves; order Piciformes; family Galbulidae; genus Galbula; species Galbula dea. Next base: position 3,786,213 of record VWZX01003222.1, on the reverse strand, counting down.
TAATCAGTACAGCAAGGTAGCAGGTTACAGTGTGTGTCCTGGGGGAATGGGCTCCAGTAGTCATCATCTTGATTTTGCCAGTTTGGGTAATTGACAAGAGAACTAGGTGATTTACCAAGTAAACCACTGGCTTCATCGCTTGTGTTGGCAACAGAATATTGGCTTCTGTAACCATGGGACTGATACTGCTGATGGGCAGCTGATTGGGAGAGGTGGGGTCTACCTCATGAAACAGGGCGTGTGAGTCCTTGCACAGGCTCAGGTGGGTATACTTGTGGCACATGCATGCAGCCCAGGAAGTGCCTTCAATGCATGACCATGGGATATCCTCTTGCACCTCTTCTGGGATGTGGATGCACTCAAACATCTCACTGAAGGTAAAACTTTATTTTTATGTGTAGGGAGCAAAAATTAGTGGTGCCAAAGCACAGAATTACAGCAATATATTATTCATAGCATGATATGATATTGTTATGAAGGGATTTAATAAACAAAACCAACATTGAAAACCTCTGCTGGCCATTTTGAATAATGTGAAGAGATTTTCATGCTGTAAATTCTTGCATACTATGCTGACTGGTTTTGATTTGTGGTTTCAAGGTTGTATTGGTCATGCTTATAGTTTTCATCTTTGCTTTTGTTGAGGACCTTCAAAACCACCAGCAGCACTCCAGCCAGGAGCCATAGAGAACCCTCTCTTCACACCCTGTGTTGGTGCCTCCAGCTAGTTCCTTTCTGTCAGTCTGCTCCCTCTTTCACATGCTCTGGCATCAGCCTACGTATCTGAGACGAAATGTTACCATTACATAAGGAATGTGACTTGTACAGTGCACAAGTGATGTGTGGGTGAAGGCACATCATGGGGAGAGAGGAGCAATGGGCTGTGTAAAAATAGGCATTGCGGTAGATGCCAAAATGAGTAAGTTATATTGTCGACCGAACAACAAAACCCAAACCCCCTTCTCCTGCCCACTTTCCTCCCCCAGCTTCTAATAACTGTAATCCAATAAAATAAATGACATGGGCTGAAAGGAAGTAGAAACTGGCTTAAATTCTGTCACTTGTCAAATATTCAATCATTTTGCCTGCTGTGAGTTGTACTGAAAGTCAGCCACTTTTCTGAACTTGTATGATATTTAAATGAGCAAACAGAAAGCATTGGTCAGCGAGTTGTGTTTGTTTGTGTATGTGTACATGTATACTCATATAATTAAAAATCAAATGAAGGATCATGCTTTGCTGGTTTATTTAAGTATCATTCAGCTGCTTTAAAAAATGTGTTAAATAGCAAACAGTGTTAAAGTTGTGAATAGAATGGTTAATTGTGATGAATTAGTGTCAAAATGTGCAGTTGATTAGTTACTTTATAGCAGCAGTAATTATGGAACAATACCACAAATAAATCATGTGCACTGGGATATACCAAAAGGTAATGTTATTGTCTGCATCTAAGATTTAGATTATAGGCTTCTATTGAAATCACACAAAAGGTAATTTTAAATCTTATGTCTTTGTCAGTGGGTTTTATGGTCAAATCATTAAGTAATTATTTTTATACTACAGCTGTGATGCAGTCTCATTTTGCAGTGTTGGAAAGACAGCTTTATGTATAAGAGACTGAGTTTGAAAATGTTTCTCATGGTACACCTTCAGATGCTTCTAGGGCTTTTAGATGTTTATAGCTATCCTTTAATCTTGCAGTAGTTGGCAAAGTGCTTTTGAAAATCCCGTTTGTATGGACTTCCATCTTGCACAAATCTAGAAAATGATGGTCTGTGATTCATCTTTTGGATTTGAGACATACATTTTCTGTATACATTTGACTTAAAGCCAAAGGAGAGCTGAAACTTTGCAAACCAGCTGCCATATTACCAGTTAGCTTTGGCTGAGCCTTGGAGTTTGTAAATAGAAAGAGATTCCTCTGTGCTAGGAGTTACCAGTATGAATGTGGGCTGACTGGGAGAAGATCATAGTGCTAGCAAGGGGGCAAGGAGCTTGTTTTTCTCCCTGAAAAAAGGGTGCTTCGGTAGGATGGGCAACACCATTCCATCAATATGCCTGTTTGTCCTTGAGTCCTGGGCAGCCTAGGGGGAAGCTCTTACTGGATGTGTGCAAAGGAAAGGTTTATATTATATTGCCTTGGCAGCTGCTGTTGGATGCTTGAAGCAGTTGACCAATGCCCACCTCAGTTTTATAACTCTGCTTTGCTTTGCTCAGTTTTTCAGAGAAAACCCAGCAGTCTTGGTGAAAACAAGGGAGTTGGTAGGCCTAAGCTTGCAGCAGCTTGTGAGATATCCCCATGTAAGGAACAACTCTGAGGCATGTGATAAAGGGATGTGTAACGTGTCTGCTTTGTGGAAAGACTCTGCTGTTTTGGGTATGTGCCTTGCTGAGCTACCTGTTTACTCTTGTGTTATACAGCCTACTGACCTGCAGGGCTCTTGTTACAGTGAGTGAGCTCTGTTTCTCTAGTAATCTGCTATTTATTAATTAGTGCAAGTGATAGGTTTTTTTTCTGAGAGATGTATCAGCACAGGTTAGTTGTGCTCAGTAGACCTCTTTGTAAATGACAAATTATTTAAAGTGATGACTGTGATTTTCTTTTTGAGCTTGACTATTGAGCATCCTGGGGGGGAAGGAAGACTTTCAATCGTTTGTTTGGCATAAACAAGTTAACTCTAATGTTTTCCTGTTCATGTTTGTGATGCATCCCCCTGGTCTCTACCTGCAAAATCAGAGGCTGTGGGCCAATGCTTAAAATCTTTGAGATCCAGGCAGATTGCTTTTAACTTTATAAAATCATAAACTTGGAGGAGGGATAAATTCAGTAACAAAATATTAATTGGTAATTGCTTCTTAAAGCTGGGTGACCTTATATTTCCTCTGGTGTTTAGCATTGAAAAAATTATTTTAAAAAAGCCCTTAATGTGTTTTAAGTTACTTTTTTTAGCACATTTTCATGAAGTTTTGAGAGCTATATAGAGACCATGGATGCATGTGGAGTGAAAGAGGCACAAAAGGCTACAGTAGATTTCATAAGACTGTTCTGTTATGAAAAAAGGCAGTAGGCAGTGCTGAATCCTTTACTTCAAGAAACATCAAAGCTTCAGACCATGTGGTATGGCTTTTGCCAAAGATGTATGACAATTCTCAAAACAAAGCACCCCCTCTATGTACACTTTGGGTGTGAATATCACTTCTGTGATGCATGATAACTTGTGAAGCTCACAAAAAAATACCCTTTCTTTATTTCAATCAATACTTTGTGGCTTCTTATTTTCTATTTCTGTATTTGGGAATTGTTAGGTTTTAGTTCTGCCTTGTTCATACTTGACCTGTAGTTTGCTCACAGAATTTCATAGCTTGAACGGCTCTGCCACTCCAATTGTTAAGATAGTGGGTTTTTCAAAGTGTGGTTTAAAGGCAGTTAGTTGTTCAGATTTGATCTTGAGTGTGAAGAGTTGCTTCTTGTCTCTAGAATTTCATGTAGTATATTCTTGGAAAAGGAGTGCCAGCAATATCTTCCCTACCCGTGTTTGCAAGGTGAAGAGCTGAAGGCACCAACACCCTTCCCAGAATGGTGTTCGACCTCAGGATGGGAACAGCTCATGAAACAACTTGCATGTGAAGGCACTCAAGGGATGCAAAAGTCAAATAGATCAAACCTAAACTGAAAATGAACAAATGAGCAAAAACCCCCCTGTTCTTAGCTTTCTTATCAGCACATTGTTTTCTAGAAACTTAATCTCCTGCACTTCACTTTATAAAAGAATAAGCAAGTCTTGCCACAGTTTTTCTTCATGCATTGATTTGAAATGCAAGTTTAATATATAACTGCTGGATGACATATTCTAGGAATACTGTTATGCTAAAATATGATTGAGAACTGCAGTTGGATGTGTAACATCTATTTAAAGTAGCCATTTAATTTATTGGAGTCAAGACTGTTCTGAAGATTCATTACCACTTCTGTAGGCAAACCTCTGATCTAGATAACCAAGTGAGTGTTATTTTGGAAGAAAAAATTTGAAGTGCTTTCCTCTGTGAATTACAGAAGGATAAAAAAGGAAATACTTCACTTGTGAATCAAAGGATGATATTTATTTTTCAATTCCAGGGCTTGCTTTTCTTGAAGCTTAAAATAGAACTTTGACAGTTTTTTCACCTTAAAAAGATGTTGGGTTTCTAAAACCAGAAAGATTTCTGATCCTATGTATTCTGATAGGTTTTTCTTGTAGGGGTATTTTTGTCCAAACTGTGATTTTTTCGCCTTGTTCTGTAAATATGCACCAGACCTCTTCTGAAAATCCTTAGTGCAGGTTTAGTAGTTCTGAACAAAGTACTTGTCTGTAGGCTTTGCATTGTGGAGGTCCTTCACAAATCATCTTGATATCTTAAAAGCTGAATTCCATCTCCAAAATACCAAATTATTTTTCATGTACAGACTCTCAAAACCAATTCAAAACCAAATTCAAAATCAAAACTACAGCTTCTAAGTTTCCCTCTCAAAGGTGGCTTTGGAAAGCACCTACTCACAGCATTGGCCTTTCAGACTCCAGAAACTGCATCTTTGTGTTGAAACTTGAAAATTCTCGTGGGCAACTTGACTCTGCATCATAGCACCAACCAAGTGATGCATGTGATCCAGGTGGTCCTTTGTTTACCTGCATCTGCATCTACATTAGTCTATGGACAACTCTTGGCTACCTCTTTCCTTATGATTACTTGAAAGGCTCTGAATATGTAGGGAAAGGTGAGCAGAGAGGTGGTAGTGAGAGCTGCTAGAGGTCTGCTCTGTAAAACACATCCCTGCAGAGTAGGTTAGATAAGATCAAATATTGAAGAACATACAGCTATGTTCTTGGGTTTCAGAGAATCACTGAAACTTCTGCAAGTGGTTTTGTTTGTTTGTTTAGGTGGTTTGGTTTTGTTTGTTTTGGTTGGTTCTGTTTCCTTAGCATGCCATATGCTGCTAATACTAGGAGCCAGAAAGCTCCTGAGATTTTGGCAGATTTCCTTGATAAAGGTTGAAAAAGCTTGAACTCCACTCTGCAACTCTCCTTCCATTTGTAGAAAAAGGACAGTTAACCTCTTATATCTGTAAAGGTTTTAGTGAGAAATACTTGGGGAACTTGCCTAAATCTCCAAGTCATGAGAAATCTTTGGGCAAAGTCACCTAGTGTGTGCAGGGAAGGAAAGGGCTCCAAGACAACTCCCAAGTCTGATCAAAGTTCTGGCTAAAGGCAAAATTTTTGTTGCATGATTATTTTTTCCCCAGTAAAGGACATGATCACTCATTTCTCTGCCATATTTCTTAAATGTTTGTTGCATTCATGTGATCTGGTGGTTTTGGGGAGAAATATTCTTAAAAGCTTTATTTTTTTTTTATTAAGATTACTACATAAAGATGCTTTCTGCTGCCTTTTATTTTGAGGAAAGAGGAAGGGAATAATCATTGTATATTGTATTGAAATGGGCTGAGAGGGGAAGACGAGCTCACTGAGTGTTCACTTTAGTTGAACTGTTTAAGACTCTTAGCCATATTTTTGCCAGGACCATGGGGCACTGGCTGTGAAGGTTTATTGAATCATCACACCAAACTCCTGTATCTCTGACTTAAGCTATATGTGTGTAGGTAGTGTTAGAATTTCTTTTTCTTTTTCTTTTTTTTTTTCAGTTTTAGGCCATTTCTTCTTGGTTCTATATTTAGCCCATCCTTTTCTTTTGAAAGTCTCCAAGCAATAATGGTTTATCTATGATATGCTCTCCAGTAAGCTATGTGTGCATTTTGGCAAACTTCTCCAGTGCTGCAAGCTTCATAGTCTGGTAGAAATTCAAAAGCTAGGGAAGCATATTTATAACAGTGTAGTGGAGCTGTAAAATACTATTATTTATTTCAATAGTAAGATGGGATCTTTGAAAGGTCCTTAGGAAATACATCCTGTAGTTCAGAGCTGGTTAAAAAGAGGTGAGAAAGGAGAGAATAGGAAAGTGTGAGGCCATTGGATTGTGCTATAAGCTTTAATGTCACCCTTGTCTTATTTCAGATGCTTGGAGTCACACTTTGCTTGCTCAGCTAACAGTACACAAAGTGATCATTAATCAAAGTAAATAATGTGGCCATAGCAGGAAACATAAGGCAGTGAATGCAGAGAGAGTTTGATTGCAGGGAATTTTGGACAAATAGGTATCATCACCCCACTGTAAAGAGAAAAGGTTTTGGGAACATGATTTGTTTTAAAGTTCACTATGCCTCATGTGAGCTGTGGTAATCACATGTGAGCCTTTAGCCTTTGGTAAATGCTCCTGTTTGTTTTTTTCAAATGTAACTAACTCTCTTTTCTTGTTACAGGCCAATGCAGGCCAACATCATGCATTCACATAGCTGCCTTTACTCAGTCCCTTGTGGGCTGCAGTGTTTTAAACTGCCATGGTGTCAATGCATGTGTGAAGGGTTCACAGGAGGAGTCTGCGTAGTTAAGACTGGGAAAGGGAGGTGCTGTCACACAAGGTCTGCAGTTGCCAGTTTCACCATCTGGTTTTGTGTCACTGTCAAGGGTTAGAGCTGGGCTGACCACTAATCCAGTGACAGACAGTCACTCTTATGGAAAAAATATTACAGAAAAATCTAATGAGGTGATTGTACATTTAACATTTTATACACAATGAATACATTTTGTTTTCTGCACCAGAAACAAGCAATTTGAAGCAGAGAATGTGCTAAATAACATGCAGTATTTAAATAGATCTGCAGGAAGGCAGGCAGGCAGGTTGCATGCAGTACCAGATCGGACACTGGAGTACCAGCTAGGGGGAAGAGGAAGAGCTGCTAAGCCATTGAGCTGAAAACATTGGCACCTTAACAAAGAAATCCTGTTTTACCTTAATAGCAGGAGTTCTCATTTAGCCACAGAGAGCCAGGCCTGTGAGCTAATTGCTTTAGCACTGAAGGAGGATTTTTTTTTTTTGGTGTGTGTTCTGTGTCAATAATATTTTCCCTCTTTACAACTTTGGAAAGAAAAATATGTTTGAAGTAATGCAGGTTTGGGGTTTTTTTGGTCTGGTGATGGGGTTGGTGGGCAATTGCAACTGGAGGTCTCTGATCCAACCTCCTGCTGCAAGCAAGTTGAGATTAGATGAGGTCTCTCAAAGCCTAATCCAGTTAATTTTTGATAATGTCTAAGGCTGGAGTGTGTCATCGTTGTGTTTTCATGTTTATATTGTATAATTAATCTTTGTTTATCTTGCCCAGTTATGGAAGTTACAGAGTATACTGAGGGCTCCCACAGCCATCAGGGCAAAACCAAGACTAGTATGGTTATAGACCACTGAGGAAGACTTGTGTTTCCCCCTTTCTAGCCCTTGCATACATTTTTAAAACCTTGGACTTTTTTGTCCACTTTTTCTAATTACCAGAACAACTGACTTTGTTAACATTTTCCTTAGATAAACCTCATGTGTTTTTATAAACATACTTGACAAGAATTTGGGGCTTTTCCCAATAGAAAAGCATCTTTACTATTACCCTTATAAAGATGCATCATTGTGCAATGTGTAAGGAATTTAAAGGGCTTGGAAAATGTTTTCTTTGAAACTGGCACTGCATTTTGTCTAAAAAGTTATAGCTTTGTGTAGCTGTGTATCCTGGCAAGTGTCTTAGAACATTTCTGTGACCTTTTTGCTTTATGGAAGTATTGCAGATCTGACCATATAAAGATAATCTCCTTGTAATACGTTAAAACACCATAAATTCTTGCAGACTTGATAATAGAAGGTTACCTGATTACCTAAGCTGACACCCAACTTCATGGGGGACAGTGATCCTCTAACAGTTGAACTCCTGCACGGCATTTTAATTAGGTGCATCACCATGATTGTTTCATTATCTCTAGATGATGTACTGTGTGTTGTGTTGTATGGCATCTTGATTTAGATGAATGTGTATCCCCTTTGCAGTTTGTGTAGGACTGAGCAAGTTCTGGTGATCAATGCACAAGGCTTAGAGCTGCAGTCTGGATTGCCTCCCTAACTGTGAGCCTGGCACTAAGTGACGCTGAGAATGATCTTTAATTTTTTTCTGTGCTGTTGTTTCCTTTCCTGTAACTGCAAAATAAATCTCTGTTGCTTATAGAGAACTTTGAGAATGCAGATATGTTAACATTAGCTGCCTCAGATCCACTTCTAGGAAAACCTTTGGAAAGGCAATACAGAAGTAGCGGAAGACTGCAGCTGGTATGGCTCCATATTGGGTCCAAAAGGCTTTTGGCACAGAGCCTGACCTGTATGAGGAGGAAGGGCTTGTACAGCAGGAACTACAAGCCATGGCAGCTGATCTGCTTCCCTGGCTAGTGCTGATGGGTGGATGAAACATTCTTGTGCTTTCCTCACATAAATCTGCAGTTTATGTCCTGCTTGAGCCTCACGTATATTGGAAATTATTGTGATAGTATTAGTAGTCAGCTGCAAAGGATTTGCTCCTCTTTGTTTAAAGCTCTAATGCAGCAGCACTGGCTATTAAAAATTGCAGCCTTCAGCACGTGCAACTGCAAAAAGGCCTATACTTTCTGCAGCAGTGGAGAAGTTGTAGAAGACTGCTCTGGGAGTGCAGCACCATTCACCATGCAAATGTTCTTTGTCAAAAAAATTTGACAAGACCTGTGTCATGTCAGCAAAACTGTCTGTGTATGTAGAAGTAACACTACGACCAATGGCAAAACTTGCACAGATTTCAGAGGGGGGACTCTGAGTGCAAGTGGGCATTTGCCCTCCCCTCCTGTAACTCAAAAGTTCTTTATCTTGGGAATTGTTGAATGTAGTTTTGTAATTGACAGTGTGCTGGCGAAAGAAAATGTAGTAGGAGGACAAATAGTAGTAAGGAGGTAGGAATAGAACAAATTGAGATCAAGGGTGACATTCATGTGCCAGGCTGTCAAATTAATAGCAGAGACAAAAGCTAACTCAGAGCACTCAAGAGCTGGTTGTGTTAAGTCATCTGAATTGCTCTGGTTTACATACGGTGCTGTGCAAGGTGACTTTGGAAATTACTTGCTTTACACTGTGAACACACAGGGTCCTGAAAAAGGCACAAATACTTGAGCAGATTTGGTTATAAAACTGAAACTTTTCCCTTCTGTGAGAGCTGCTTCGGTGGTTGTAGTTTAAAATAAATCACGTTTCTATGCATTTTGACTTCCTTAGGTATTTGGGGAGATTATAAGCTACTTCATATGCAGGGTGACATTTCAAATGTGGGTGTATGGGGCCTTCACATACATTTTGCTGCTATTTGCCTTGTCACTTACTTTATCTGTATGCAACTCGTCTCCATCAGTGGAAACTGACATGTTCTGAGAAGTTCCTGCAGGCTCCAGTTTGCAGAGAGGATATATTTCTTCATTAAGCTGTAAATATGTGGGCGCTATCACTCAGCTCCTCAGCAGTAGCTGCTAATGCTATAAACAGTCTTTGGGGCTATTTAACCCCAAATCACTTGGTGAGTCTTGCACATTTGGGTTTGGCGGTGGTTGTAGTTTGAATCAACCAACTGAATCTAGGAGGCTGGACAGCACTCCCTTGGAGATCAGAGAGGCTAAAGCATGAACCCTGTAGTAGCATAGAAGAGATGCTTAGAATCATAGCTGTTTCAGAAGCTCTGGGAGAGCTGGAGATTTCCTGAGAAAGGCAAATATCGAGCTCAACCGTGTAATGTGTGGCTATAAAAGCCTCCTTCAGGCAAAAATAAGAGCAAAAGTTTAACATTAGATGAAGATGATGTTTCCAAAAGGCCTGTAAAATTAGGAAGCCATGTCTGCCTTATTGTAAGACTGTTAAGGGCTGTTACGGGAGCCCTGATGTAGTGCTTAGGGAGCCATTGCAGCCTGGAAGAGAGACCAAACCAAGAAGAATAGAACTTGAATAATATATTTATTTGCTATAGTAATGCTTACAGTAAAAATAAAATAAAATAAGATCTAATAACTGCTTTCCTGGCAATATCAATAGCATAAATATTCTGCCAGTTTTAAAGTATTTGCCATAACCTTAGTCACAGCAGAACACTTAAAAAAAAACTAAACCAAAACCAAAAAACTCCCCAAGCTGTAACAATAATTTATTTTCTCAAGGGGAAACTTTAGGGAAAAAATACTTCTGGAATGTAGAACTTGCTATTGCTTTTAATCTGCCAACAACTGGTAGTGTGTTGGTTGGTTGGCTGGTTGCTTTTTTCCTAAGAGCTTTCCCTCATATATGAAATAATGTAAATCTAAACCAATGTGATCTAATTCCACTTGGCTAGTGTTTTGATTTCTCTAAATTTTGAAAAGAAAAATGTTTTGTCTCTGGTTGAAGTTGACTTAGCATGCACAGCCCTGGCACTAAAAGGCCTTTAAATCTTAATACAGGCTCATTCTTTAGAAAGGACTTAGTAATCTTTAACAGCAAGAAAGCTGTTTCAAGATGTTTGTCAAGGTTCATTAAAGTCCAATTAGAAAACTCATTTTAACTGTAGGCATCCTCTCTCTTTTAACTCCCAAGCAAATCCATTAAAAATTTCAACACATATAAGGAAATATGTATTTAAAATGTGTTGTGGAAATAGATGCTCTTCATGTTTAGTTAATGTTTCTTTTAACTACTTCTAAGTTTTATTCATTTTAGGATCATGTTATTTTCAGTTGTTGGTTCTCAGCCATGGGGTTCCTCCTCCAATATTACAAAAGTGTATCCACTTGGTTGTTTCATTACAGTCTACAAGTTTTGTGAAACTCATAATGATGTGGACATTTGCAACATCACTAAATCCAGATGTAAAATGCAAACATTAGGCACTTCTTACATCCTATGGTTCTTAAGTCTGCTCGTAATTCCTTTCTGCTAAGCATACAGATTCGTTATGCCATAGTAGATGTCCTGTGGAGCCAGTCCTTTTCACCAGTGCCTGCCCTTTCCCTGCCTCCATTTCCTCCCCAGTGTGGCTTATCTGTGCAGCATAGTGCAGCCTTCTGAAACTGTGCAAAACCTTTAAATAGACATTGTATTTTGGACTGAATGCAGGTGCAGGGACTGGGTTGATGGCTTTTCAGAGTGTTGGATTGTGGCTGTTCAAACACTCCATTTGAGTGACCTCTGCAATGGAGAAGATATGTGCCTGCAAAATTATTCATTAGAAAATGATTGGGAAGGGTAAATGAGTTATGTGGTGCTTTTTTATTGCATTTATTGCTGTTGCTTGCAATTCATGTAAAAGAATTTCAGGAATCTTAAAACATAGGCAGCAGCGTTTTGGATGAGCAAATCATAGGGAAGGTAAAGGTACATTTTGGGGAAAAGACATGTCCATTGTGCTCTTACTTCAAGTCTTGGCAATAATGAGTTCAGGAGAGTGTTTAATTCCCAGACTGGTTGACATTTGAAACTTTACTGGAAGCTGAAGCTGCTCAGTTCTTACCTGTTCTAATTTGGAACAAAAGAAAAAAAGAGAACCCCTTAATATCTAAAACCAGGCCAGCCCAGTGACTCAGATATTATTAGTTGTTACTTAGTATTCTTAAAGAGCTTTCTCTGACACTATCATGAAAGACTAATAACTAAATGAAATAAGCTACACTTTTCCTGTCTCAGGTGGGCTAGCTCTTAAACTTAACAGTGTGAAGTGTAGCCTCATAGTCTTTAAACATTAAATAACATTTTGTGAAGGCCGTGGCTGTAACATTGGCCCTTGTGTGTGTTTCTTCACCCCTCTGTGAGTGCTTGGACAATTATTTTGGAGAGTCCCACCTGGAGGGATAGAAATAAGCATACCCATTTTAGTAGAAATAGCTCAAAATTTTAGATGGTGACAAAATTAGACTTGTGACTATGAGTTCTTGGGGCAAATACACTTGATCATTCCTAAACAGTTGTCTTAAATTTGACCCAAATGTTTCCTGCTGATAGAAACACCACTTCCTTCATTTTGCATAAATTCAGAATCAGTACCTTATAGGATGTCTGCAGCTTGGACAGCACTTGTCGTTCTGTGAAGAGAAGAGTGAGCTAACATGGAATTTGTTCTTCCCAGTGATACTGTTAAGAGGTTCAGCTCTCTTTTTGCTGCCTGTACTGCTTTCACACACAATTAAAAGCTGTACGTATCCCTGGGCTGCAGCAAGGTCTTTCAGTGACTTGGATGAGGACAGCAAAGATACATCAGAACAGTGTGGGCAATGACTTCTGGGAAGATAATGAAAATATAAAATACAGCTACTGGACCTGAGTTCCTCTCTCTCACCTTTTGGCAGTTGTTTATCATAACACAAAGTAAGTATAAAGCCTGGCATCAAGAGAAAAGTGATTTATGCTAGTGATTTATTTTTAAGAGCTAGTGATTTATGCTTGTTTTAAACATCCTAAAGCCAAAAGGGATCTTTAAAGGCTTCCGTGAATTAACTTCTGTTTGAACTAAAGCTCAAAGTTTAAAGCAGACTGCAGGACAGCAGCCACCTGTACACCAGGGAGCTGCTGTAGCACCAGGAAGCTGAGCTCATAGAGCATCTTTGTTGGCTTGGGTTCAGCTGGGCACGTGGGTGAGCCTGCCCACAGGTTTGTGGGACGGTTTGCATGCTCAGAATTGAGCAGGGGGAGTGCTTTGCAGCATGGAGCCATAAGGAGCTCTCCCCTGGGCTGTCCTGCATCTGGTGGCTGATGGACTCCACTGCCAGCTAGAGGAATGACATCCTACTGTTTGGAGATGAGCCTTGCTGAGCATCTGGATCTTTCTAAGAAAAGCATGGGTTATTTTTGTCATGCTGAGAAAAACTGGTGTGACAAAATTGTCAGAGCAAGTAGCATGTGGAGAGTTTTCCTACTTTGGCAAGCAGATCAGTGGGATCCAGTGAAAAACAGAAATTGAAGAAGTGGGCGTTTGAGCCTGATGATGAACTGAGATGTGCCTGACATCCTGTCTAGCCTAGGCTCTCTCTCCTATTTTGGATAAGACCCCTTTGCTCCTGTGAATTGGTTGTGTGGGGATTCTGGACTACATTTCCTGCCCCATCTGCTTTGTGACAGGATTTTTGTATCTGCCCTGTGCTTGTTCTTGTTGATAGCATCCTTCAGATCAGATCAGTTCTGTCTCCAGGGGCCAAGAAGTGTTGTGGGATTTTTATTGGGGTTTTTTGTTGGCTTTTTTCCTTTTGTCTTTTTAACTTAAACCTGGTATTTCTCTTTTAAATCAAAACATTTGCAATAAACCCCTTCAGAATTAAAATGACATTAATAATTTCTATATTTAGATTACACCCATTATAATATCTTAAATTTACATAAACCTGATGTTTAAGCATTAGATGTTTCCCATGAACATGTAAAGAAAGCTACCACCCAAGGAATTCTCTGGCTAAACAGATGAAATTATGCTTAGCTGCAAGTCATTTTAGTTCAGAAAAGCAACTGTCATCAATCTTTTCTTAGGCAAAGGTGTAGGTGAGGTGAGGTCTCTTCTAGCTATTTGATCATGGTATGGTCAGAAAGAGTTGGCTTAATCTCCTGCAGAGGAAGCAGGTGTGTGGGTTCTGGGTTTGCTATAGCCAGTAACACACAGGAGTTGCCCAGGGTACCTTCAGTTTGACTGTGCTGCTCTGCAGGGTTGCCTTTGGTGGTGTGGACAGCTGCATGCCAGTTTTATTGCATATCTCATCAAGTTGTTTTCCACACACAGCCTGTAGCTTGCAGTGCCCTCTGGTGAAGCCAGGTTCAGTAGCTCATGGGCATTTCTGCCTCTTGCATGCGCACGTACACTGAGGAGGATGCTCTGAAACATGGCATGGGTTCCATGTTCTGGGGATGTGCTCTGAGGTGGATTGGCTACCCTTTGGTCTTCTTGGATTTATTTAATACAGGGGAGTCCATTTGTAGGATTCAGATATCTTACCTTCATGCAAGGAATAAATATTTGTCTCAAAGAGGGTTGTGACTCACTTGTTCTAAAACAATAATGTGAAGTCAGCATGGAGACTTTTCTTCTTAAAGCTGTACAAATCCCTGCAAGGATCCTTTGACAGACCCAGAAGAAATCCAGTAAGCTCAAAGGCATAGGTTTAGAGTTTTGCCTGTGGAAGGAAAGGCTGGAGAAACTGGGCTTAAAGTAGAAATAAAAATGGAGAAAAACTGTGTAAAACCTGGTTCTGCATCTCAGTCACAGCAGTTTAAAATTGAGTTAAATGTTCCATTCTTTTTATTTTTAGTTGTTTCAAAGATGATTCTGCAATAAAGTTTGTCTGCAATACACTAAAAAATTGTATTAATAATGATACAGAATCTTAAATGCTCTGGAATCATCCTTCTACTGCACTGGCATTAAACATTTACACATTTCAAGGGAACAGCAACTCAATTCTTAATTAAAATCACTAAGCAAATGCCGATTCTAATCAATTTACATATTTATAGAATTTGTTTAAGCTGTCAAAATAGCTGAGACGTCAAACAGCAAAACTGCTCACATCTGGATGATAATTTTACTTCTGAGCTCAATTAAGAAACTAGTCAGGAATGCAGCTAATAAAGTGCTGTTTGAGGAAATATTTTATAGTGTTGCTTGTACAAAGTGCCTTTAAAAATGAGTGCTCTCAAGTAAAAGGGATGGTTCAGAAAAATTTTCCTAATTCTGATACTATTTTAAAATCTTGCATAGCCTCTTAGCTTTCTAGGAGCTGCAGTTTTTCCCATTATCCTGGGTATACCTGAAAAAAGTAGACAGTGAACAAAAGAAAGATGAAAACTTACTAACATGACAATCCACTTGATTTTTATAATGCTGAATATGTTAGACTGAAGCACATGGTTATTCCAGTTGATTTTAACTGATCAGTACATAGAGAGATAAGCGTGTATGTCAGTATTTTCAGAGTAGAAGTATGTCTGCATAAAGAACATTTTTACAATCTTAAGGATATTCCTGACTAAAAAAAAAAATTCTTTGCATTAATATCTATCACAATATTCCCCCCAGCAACATTGTCTTGGTAATCCAATAAACCTTTGACGCAGCATTTTCTCCAATATGGTTCAGCAGTGAGTAACAGATCACCAGATTCAAACTCTTGGCTTCTCACTCCTATTTTCCTCAAAGCCAGTTTCACTCCCTGCTACAGCTTTTCATTTTGGGAGACATCTTCCTTTTTGCATTTACTTGTCACATATTTAAAGATGATCAGATCCTACAGACCTTAGGATGATTTAATGTAACTGTAGGTTTCATTTACCCAAATAACCTGATATCAATGAAGTCTTTCAGGATTGAATTTGAACCTTCTGGAAATCTGTGTGGCAGTGTCTCACATTTTTCAGTGTGGCAACAAGCACTCCTGAGGCTGAAAGATTCCTTGTGCCTTTCATACAGATATCTCAACATTACTTCTTAACTTGCCATATGGTCTTCCACTGTTTTTTACTCTGCCTCCAAGATCTTTTCTGGATTTCCTTTATAATGTTACTAAACAACATATGAATTGGTTTAGATTGTATTTTCTGTCTATTTGTACACTACTGCTTAGGCTGGAATATAGCATGTGTTTTATTTTTTCTTGGATTCATTACATTTCATTCCTTGCTTCACTGCATCATCTGTTTTGTTAGGCCATAAATTTGATCTATTCTAATCACACTAAATTCTCTGTTTCCCCCAGCTGTGTGTCACCAGCAAGGCTAGTCACTTTGGAAGTTGCATTCCTAAAAGGCAGTTTTATAAAAAGAGAAAAGGAGGCATTGTGCAATGATAATGCCTAAGGCTAGGGGGCTTGCAGCTCAGCCTCAAAGCAGCTGCTGCAGTCTCTTCTCTGTTCGTAGGCTGATCTTGGTAGTTGTTACATGCTGAGATGGTCACCAAGGTGAGTGTCTTTGGCCTCAAACTAATAGCACAGCAAAGTCTTCATGATTATCTAGATTTGTAATCTGTATGCAGTGTAAATTCATCTCTTGGATGTTGGAAAAAGGACTTTTTAAAGGCAGAGGTTTTGTGGTACCTAGAAATCATCCTGTGTCTCATGCTCAGTCTTCTCCCCTCTTCCAAGAGCACCGATAGGTTGGTACTTGACAGTAGGTCTGTGGTTTAGCTGTGATTCAGTAACTTTCAGTAAGCTTTCCATGCTTACAGACATCAGTGCCTCTACTATTTCTGCATTGTATTAGATATCCATAGGAAACTCTTGAGCAGAGACTTCTGTCTGTCTTGGATACCTGTACAGCCTGTAACAGAACGAGCCTTGGGTGGTGTTACTTCGATGCTCTAGAGGCTGTGTGAGTGTATAGGGTGCACTGTTGAATTTTGTCAGTTTATTAGGTTGTGCAGCAGTGATGTTTTGGAGCAAGACATGTCCATTTCCTCAGACTATCATGTTCTTCCCTGGTCTGGGTTCCTGTGGTGGATTAACGCCCCTTGCCCATCATGCTGTGTTCCAGCTTATGGCTACAATTCACACTTGCAAAAGGGTGCTATCCACTGTCTTAGATAAATGACTGAGATTCATGAATGAAAAGAACAGGATGAAAGCTAGATGCTAGTATTTTTTTTTCTTGAATCCCTCCATCCTGTTTTTAATTTCTTTCTGATGTTTCAGACAGGTGTCTGCTGATGCTGAAGACATAACCAGTGACAATATATGAAGATGGAAACTTGTCTAGCTTTGATTGGATTACTGAAGGGCAATTTCCAAAGTCATGTGATACTACAACTAAATTCAACTCTGCTGTTTCATAAAGGTTTTAATTAATATAAAGATAATTTAGTTTTTGTGAGGTTTATTAGCTTCCCAGTGACCTTTTGAATGTTTCTTTTCATGGGTGACTCAGATTACTTACTTTTTCCTGCCTGAGGATGCTGCAGCATCATGCAGGATTTGATAGTTCACTTGTGACTGCAGAAGGAAGAAATTCTCCATGTTGCACAGAAATATGCCATTATATTCCCTTCTGCTGTTCCTTCAGATATGCTACTTCAATTACCAACGTTAGTGTGTAGGGGTCTGGCTGCTGAAAAACTTTGGTGACAGATTAAATCTTCCTGGCTGGAGCCTGTTTGTTGTGTTTGCAGAGGAACAATTAAAACGACTTTGAACTTGTGTCAGTAGAACCTGGAGAAGAAATTCAGATGCAAACCAGACTAATTGACAAGTAAAGTGGAGTGGAAAGTGGTATCAGGTCTTGTTGGTGTTTGTGTGATGAAAGCTGCTTGTATTTGAAGCTACTAATTATGGGCAATTTTTGCTTGATGTAGTGAAGTTTGAATTACCCAGAACTGTGTTTGATAATAAAATACTGAAACCACAACAAATTCTGAGTAAGCCACAGATGACCAAATCATCCAATTAATAGGATTTTATCTAATGGACTAATTTAATGAAAATGTTTGAAATGTATTGTGCAGGAGCCACAGATAGATACAGATTTCAAATATGAATATTGTTCTTCATTCTTCCCTCTCTGTGTTTCTCTCTCTCTTCCCACAAAGGTCTCCCTGGCATATTTGAGTCTCCTCCCTGGTGAGCTTGGTGCCATCCTAAAGTGCAGAGTGCTATAAGAAGAGTTCACTGAAGACATGCTAGCAAGACCCTGAACCACAGACAGAGCAAAATTTCCTATCTTGTCACTGTACACTGACCTCAAATCCTTTTGGAGCAGCTACCAGAGGAACTGAACTTTGCTGTTTCCTGCTGTGCTGTCCAGGACATTTTCTGTGTTGGCAAAGGTTGATGGAAACCTGCGTCTAGGTGGTACTGCAAGAAAGTGTGATACTCACTCTGCTCCCTGACTGCCTCTCCCTGCTTCAGGCCCTGCCAGCATTGCTGTATCACCACCACCAGATGTGCAGGTGGCTGCAAAGAGCTTCCCTCCCTGAGAGCAGGTGCTCTCTTTCAAGAAAAAAGTAAGTGCTGGTCAGTATTTTTCTGGGCAAATATTTTACTGTATGATCGGATGAACGAAATGCTGCTTCCTGGTGGGCAGGAAGGGGGAGAAGGCAGTCCTGCAGTCTCCCAGTGGCTGGGTTGGCTGGGTCTACTTTGAGAGAGGCTTCTCAAGAATATGCAGGACAAGAATTAGTGATGAATGGGCTGGCATTGGCAGCAAAGGTAACCAATGAGTGTTTCAAAAGGCAGACTCTTACCTTGCTCTTTGGAAATTCTTAGTATTTGGACAAGTTCATCAGAGAACAAGTTTTAAAATGTTATTTATTCCAGAAATGGCATTAAAGAGGATGTGGAAATTCAGTTCAAGGAAGACATTTTATTTTTCTCTCCTGGTAAGGGCAGGGAAGATTTTTTTAGAATTTGTCTAAAAACTTATGAAAAAAATAACTTTCTGGCAGAGAAACAAAAGTGCCTTAACAGCACCAACCTATTATTGCTTGTAGATAGTGAAGATTTGTAGTTTTGGAGAACATATCTGTAAGTCCATGGTTGCTGTTTAGCAGGAAAAATGCTGTGAAGAACCACACAGATTGTTTCTAGGGGAGCATTTCTCCCTGTGTTGGCTCCAGTGGAATTGCTTTGTGCTTCTCTCAGGAGAGAAGAAGCCTCCCTAACCTACTAATGCGTTGTATGTGATCATCTATAGGATTCACCAACTGTCCTCCTAATCACCCAGCAAGTGTAGGTTAAGGTGTCCTGACATCAGTGTTCAGAGACCAAAAGGAGGGGAAGCTGCCTCCAGCTGTTTTTTTACACAAAGCTATTTGTCTCTGAAAGCACCAGCAGATTTAAATTACTGCTGCTGTTGTCAACGAGTTCCTCCTGCATGTTCTGTAGCAATTGAGGTCCTTGGAGGTTTTGGATCGCTTACATTCCTCAGTGTAGCTACAGATTGTGCACATAAGTATTGCAACAAGTATATTAAATGATGAATTGAGAGGCAGAGGTTCCTTTCCTTCTGGTTACTTTGGATAGAAAAATTCCTGCTGATTCCACATTTCTTGCTACTGAAAAAAATAACTTGGTCAGGTTGCTAAATGTTAACTTGAAGCTTGCCAGCTTTTTCACTTGATGTACAATTGCACTTAGAAACAGCTGCTGCCTTGCTGCTTCCAGTGCCAGAGAGTGTTTTGTTTGATGACTTAATCAACATGTTATTCTATCAGGAACCATTTGTGGATTCACATACAGATGTAGGTTGATCATTTTGGGGGGAAAAAAAGTTAATTTCCTTGAATCCAAATCACGGCCATCATAAAACAACCCATGTCCTATTCCTGATATGCTCTGAAGCCAAGTCAAGTTGTGCATTGAACTATGCAGAGCAGTGACTTCCCTTTTATTTGCAGCAAATTTTCTTAGAATGTCATGACTACAAAAAATGAGACCAGCTTTTTAAAAAACAAATGTTCAAACTCTATCCACATCTCTTTTCAGTTTATTCTTCACTGTGTGATTCATTTCTGTAGAGACTCAACCATGCATCAGTAGTTTGAGGCTCACCTTTCAAAACCATGAAGTTAAAATGAAGTGCCAAAGCCCTAGACCTGGCTAATACGGACAAACCATAGTGTCTTTGGATCACTTCTAATTAGGGCTGAAAAAAAGATATATACAGTCTTGGATTTTTTTCTAAAGCAATCACAGTTGAGGGAACATCTACATGGGGATTGGCTGGGGAAACTTCCTGCAGCATTAGAATTTTGGAATTACATACAGGAGGAATAAAAACCTGTGAACAATGGATCCAATCCTTGTGCTTCAGTGCAGTGATGCTGAAACCTTTTAGCTGGTATGCAAGTTGTTGATTAAACCCAAGGGGAAACAACCGACACTTGGAGTTTTCTTTTCAAATACAACAGTATGTATCACTACAAGGAAAAACCCAGCAAAACATAATATTTATTGCTTCTTTGTCTACACAACCCATTTCTGATGTTTGTGAGATTAGTCTGAGGTTTTGTCTCTGTTCTGATCCTATTCTCAGGCTACACATACTGTTGACACATCAGTAGTTACTTCATTATATACAGTTTCCTGCATTCTGCCAACCAATGGTGATAGAAAACCAGTGTTTCTAGGGAACAGAAGCAAACTGGAAATGCTTTTAATCCCTTTTCCTCCACATAATATCCACAAGTTTGCCAGTTTATTGGGTTTTTTTTAATCACCAGGTGTTGTCCTGACATGTGGGATCATTTATCAGGTATGCAAACCTGTACACACAGGGATGAGGCATTTCTGTATTGCAGGTATGTGCGAAGCTTGGAGCTAGGTGATATTTCTCAAAGCTAGCTCATTTTCCTAGAAAAACTGCTGCATATTTATTAGCAAAAAGCCCACTAAATTTACTTTCATTGTTTAGTAAATTAGTCCTGTTTGGTATCAGGTTTTTTGTTATCTCATTTGCATTTAGAGGTATAATGCTTCTTTTTACTTGTGCATGTGCTCAGAGAGGGGTGAGTTTAAGTGGGTTGGGGTTCTTTTGATTCTGAGGTCACAATCTCTCCCTGCTGCATTTACTTTTTCTGCTGGTTATAGTTGTTTTCTGCTGACTTCAGACCTTGGAGCAGTTCATAGATTCATAGACTGCACTGAGTTGAAGGGACCCATGAGGATCATCACCAAGTCCAACTCCTGTCTACGCACAGGAGAACTCCAAAAATTACACCATATGCCTGATGTTGTTGTCCAAATGCTTCTTGCTTGCTCTGAGTTATCTTAGTTCCTTTCAGGGCAGAATGTTCCTTGTTCTTCAGCCTAGTAACTCCCCCTGAAGGGTTAGCAGCTTAGCAGAGAATGTAAGTTTACACAGTGCGGCTGGTTTTATGTAGCAGATCTATTGATAGATCAAAGTAGACCTGGTGGTTAAAATGTTGTTAGTTTCTTTTTCTTCAAGTATTAGCTGTCACAAATGCATGGAACCAGCTGTGTTGTTATGATGGAGCAGAAAAAATAAAGTGCAGGTCCTGCCTTTAAATCATGAAATGTCTATGTTTAAGTCTTCAGGGAATCTGGGCAGTGCTATACTTTGTCAAAGAGCAGATCCTAGGTCTGATAAGCCCATTATCAAAGAAACCACATTATTATGTGGAAGACTGGAAGGTATGCTAAGTAAGTTTGCTGATGGCACTAAATTGAGAGGAGCTGTTAACACCCTGTACATACCTTTCGTCTCTGTAGCATTACTGTCACTGTTGAAGCCCAGGTTTTTTGCATGCTGTGGCATGGTAATGATTTTGGTTTGTGTACCATGCTGTAAACATCCAAGCCAAATAAATGACAGCCTTAAAAAGTTTTGGACTTAATGCATTTCCTAAGGTACAATGTGTTCCAGCTTATCCTTTTGTTAATATATCAATTCTTCTGCCTCAGGCAGAGATGCTTAGGCTTATGTCTCTTGGTTGTTGCTTTTAATTTGAATTCAGTTATGAACGTTGAAGAAACTGTCACAGACATTAGAATTGCTTTACATTCACAACAGAAATGGCCCATGAGCCATTACATTTTTTTTCAGACATTCAGGCTGCTGAAATTCAGACATTTATCTTAGGCTGTACTGGGCAGTTGCAGAGAATCTCTTTTTTTGCAAGCCAGCTGCATAGGACAGCAGTGATATTCAAGTTACATTGAAGTTACATAAGTTGAGTTGAGCTCCTCTGCTCAGGTAATTCCTGAGCATATGACAGGTTTGAAAGGAGTGGTCCTGCTCAGGTTTCCCCACCCTGTGTTCACTTGGGACAGTGTGTTGCCAGCACTTCTCTTGCATTAGTTCTTGCCTTCAATGAACTCACTAGTGAAGTAACTCAATAATTAGACAGTGAACATCCCATTGGGGTGGGAGTGCAGGGAATGTGTTAAACAAATAGAGAGAGAGATGGTGATGGTGAAGTGATACAGCTTACTTCCAAGTGACAAATGTTAGGCATGATGAATAGCCAGTACAAAACATGCCCAAAGCTGTGCTTTCCCTCAGGGGTCTGATGGAACATCACTGAAGCATGAAAGTTATGTGAAATATATTCCCAACTGTCTTAATTTTACCACCTCCCTCTATTTTCTGCCATTCTGTTACTGCTTCTAGTCTGACAAGCAGAGTGGTTATCCATGAGTTCCAGTTCATATAGAAGGGTATGCTTTGCTCTCATGGCTGAGGAAAAAGCTTAAAAACTTCAAGTGTGGACAGTCCAGGATTTCTGTAGTGAGAAACTAGGGATGAACTCATCTGGGGTATGCTGTTTGCTCTACTGCTTCTCTCAGATTTTATTTCCAAGATAGTAGGTCTTGTTTTATGTACTTGTAAATTGAATATAAGTGTGTTTACTAGTATGGTACAGACATTGTGTGGCTGAAAGGCTGTCTGAGTGTCTGCAGATAATTGAGGTGCTGTGTTAGCACTTGCAATGAAGGAGTCCTGCTAAATTAGCTGTTGGTATTTCTGTAGAGTTTTTCCTGTGAAGATATACCAATATATTGATGTCTTAAGGATGCTTTGAAATGTGATCAGGTGAATAAGTTTACCTAAGGAAAAAGCATGTCTAAATCATAGTCCTATTTCTCTCTCTATCTGATACAAGCTGGTTTCTAAGACTGTAAAGCCAGAAGAAAACCAGGTTGTAATACTCTCCATTTTGCTTTTTCTTCCCCTCTGATTTTAGCAGCTTGCACAGTTCCTGCCACTGGCCAGGCATGTAAGTAGAAAGTTGTCAGTATTTAGCCACTGCACACCTTCAGGCCTGACTTAAAGCAAGACCTGCTGTGAGGATCTTATGGGGAGTCTTCATCAACATGGCTCTCCACCCTGCTGTGCAATTCACCAATGTTGCCTTGGGTCAAACCAACCCACATGGTCTGGGGCTAGTGGAAGAGCATCAGAGTTTCATTAAGATGAGGAGATGAGCTGATTAGTCATGCTGTTTCACAGCAATGACTAACTAATTGGTGAACTTCTGTGTGCTGTCTGAATTTTGGGAAAGGTTGCTCTGTGACAGTTCCCTATTTTATGATCAAAATGGAGTGGCATTTCATTTCAGGGTTTGGCAGTAGGTGAAGCAATTGTGCTATTTTGTCTGCCCTCTGGCAGCTTCTCATAAGGATGCTGGGACTTGAGACAAGCATGAACCAATTGCCTTCTCAGAACAATTCTGGGAACTGGTTCTCTGCTGCTCTGCCTGGAAATGGGAAAAAAAATGTCATCACTCTGTTCTCTTCTACTTTGCTGAAATGCCCAAAAATCTCAGGCTAGAAAAACAATCCACAAACCCAAAAAAACAGCAACATGTTTCTGTTGCTAATCATGATAGGATTTAAGGTGACTGAAGACCCAAAGTACTTGGCTTTGCCTGGAGAACTGAAGCAGAGAAATACAGATTGAACAATCATGTGATAATCTGCAAAGAACAAGTAGTGTGATTTCATCTTGGGAAGAAATCATGCTCAGGTATGAGTGATGCACAGCAGGGCAGCAAGGCTGTAGGCTCATGAATTTAATAGTATGAGCTGCTTCCTCTCCAGCTGAGGACCTTTGTTCTCCTGTTGCACCCCATACCCGGTCATTCTCTGTGGATCTGTCTCAGATTCAGAAAGCCTGTAAGGGTGGAATGATGTTGCTTCAAAGATAGGGCATCAGAAGATGCTGTTGTGGTTGTTTAGTCTGCCTTCCCATGTGTGAAAGATCAGAAAATGTAAGGGCAAGTAATAAAAACAGCAGAAGTCATTTGGGGAAATGCTTAGTTAAGGTTTTAAGGCTGGGAGCACATCTGTGAAAAGTAGATGTCCCATATTGTTTGTCACAGCAGAAAATAATTTTCTTTCAACAATGCAAACACATTTTTTAAGAGGCAATGTTTTAAGGTTCTCAGGATCTGATTAAGGAGTGTGTGCAATAAGCAAAGGGGCTGGCCACTTCCTGAAGCTGGTGTGACCATGTGGTGCAGTGTCCTACCCTCTGAGCTCTGATGTTAGTGCTGTTCTTTGATACTTGCAGCATTCCCATCTTTGGAGCTTACCTCTGGCAGCTGAAGCTCTATGCATCTTTCAGCACCTTAACTTCTGTCTCATTTGTTGGCAAAATTAGTATGGTAATATTTGAAACCATTTTTGAAGATACAAAACTAGGATGATTTCAGTGTTGTCTCTGGAATGTTAAAATGATCTAGTGTGATTTTCAAGGTCTGTAATACTCTAACACAATTTGCTTTTTTCCATTCTTGTTTAATCAATTTTTAATTGAAAGGATATGTCTAGTATTAAGCATGTTATTGCCAGTATAAGACCACTTTTTAATAATATATTTGGTCCTTGAACAGAGATTAAAATTTAGTATATTAGTTACCTTTAGGCAGCTTAATATTTTTAAGAGAGAAAAAGCTGTTTTATGTAATTAAGCCTATAATTCTAAATGAAAATGATTTAGCTGTTCAGATAAATAATTAGTGAAATTGGAAATCAGACAAATTCTTATTTGTTAGCATCTGGTATTAGAATCCAATTGTAAGGCAACATGAATTAGAAGAGGATGCTGTATCTGTTGGTGAAGTAATAATAATTAGAAAGAACAAAAGTAATTTAGTCAAGATTTAAGATTGCCTTAGCTGACAGTACTCAGTTTTTTCCCCACTATGGAGCATAAAACAGTGCAAGATTTCTCTCTTGTTATAAAATTGAAGTGAGGGTCATCAAAACTCCTATGAGGACCATGAATGTATGGAATAATCTTAGATGAATCAGTACCTTGTATTGATTAAGAAATAATAAATTTATCCAACTGAGTGTTCTCTGGAGTTCCATCTGGGGTTTATGGTTTGCAGGGTTGAACTAGTGGGAGTGGGATGAGGCAAATGAAGTGAAACACAGTAAAAGCTGAAGGAAAAGCTATCTCACCCACTGCAGAGGAGAAACCTCAAAACTGAGCATTAGTTATTCTTAGCTTGATATATCTAGTACAACACACGCTATAGTTATGTAGCTGTTTGGTACAAGCTCTTGTTAGATGGTGCTAACACTTCCATATGTAGAATTTTCTTTGGCTTGTGTGTGGACAGCTGGTGGTCTGTGAAGAACTGGCTGTTGAGGTGGCTTCTGTTCCTCATTTCTAATCCTAAAAATACATTCAATATTTTTGTCCTCTTAATCTTTCATGCAGCAGCATTGCCCTAAGACTAATCATGCATCAGTGAAGTGTAGGAATGACAGGATCCGTGAGACGAGGTGCCTAGTAGGGGTCAATCTGTGCTAGAGAAGTGTCTGGGACTCTCACATGAAGCACCAGGAGTCCAGATGCTTTAAAGATTTTCAAAATTTCTGGATCCACAAAAGACTGTTAGTCCCTGTAAACCAGCATCTCTGCCCTTTTGAAAATGCAGGTTTTTCAGCAGCCATTTCCCACACATCCCTGTGCCTGAAATAGCAGAGAAGCACGTTGCTCTCACCTGTTTGGAAATACCTTTCTTGTTGCTGGTGGTGGGGCAGGTCCCCAGTTATTAAGCATGGGTCCTTCCTATTCTGTCTGCCCTGAAAAGGGTTTACCTGTTATAGTGGTTATTTCCTTCTCTGATATATGTTTTGTTGAGCAACCAGAGCTTATGTGCATGTGGAGGAACAGAGCTTCAGGTGCCAGAACAGACACTGCATGTGCCAAGATGATTGAAGGAGTCTCTGAGCCCAAGCTGGAGGTGAAATGTTACAAGATGGGCTGAGAACTCAGTAAGACATTCTGGAAGCCCTTGAGAAAAAGGGGTCAGAGGTACCATTGACTTAAGATCTGTGAGAAGCTGTTTTTAGCTCTTGATCGTGGTGTTTGCATAACTTACAGATGGCTGAATTTTTGTCCTGTGCTTTGTATCTAATATGCAATGAGTAGTTTCCTCAGTCTGTAGAAAGTGCACTGTCATGGCAATGATTCATTACCTCACTATCATTCTGTACAGAATTTGTCAATCCCAAACAAACTTTTAGAAAATGTCCAGTATGTTTACAGTATGGGAAAAATATTTGATAGTGGAACTAGCTCTGTAGACAATTAGAGGTTGGGTTCAGGGCCATAGATAATGCATCACTGAAATGGCCAATTCTATAAATACATTGGTAAAAGGAGCAGTGGAAAGCAAATTAATGGAGAATGCCCTGCCTGCTTCCATCCTGTCTGAAAATCAAGATACACTTTCAAATTTCAGAATGCCATCTTGGATTTATGCCTAAAACAAGGGTACAAGGGCTGTGCATTTTCTAACTAGGGTTGTTGTTCTCAACAGTGCTACAGTTGACTCACTTTGTGTAAAAGGAATGTAATTAATTTTATTTTGTAGGTATGAGAAAATACTTAGAAAAGTGACCCTACTGGGTCATGGTTTTCTGCTAGTGATTCACGCAAATCGGTCCCCTGGCTGAGTGTTCTTGAGGATGATTTTTCTGTAAGACAAAAAAAAAAATCTCATTTATTGCTTTCAGCAGAAGCTAAACAAGCTGCCATCTTGAGCAGCTTAGAGATAATAAAGTTTGCTGAACTGAGCTCAGTAACAGGCATGTATCCTATGCAAGGCTCTCGTCCTAGATGCATACAAACTACTAGCTATATTCTGAGCCCTCCGTGCTCTGTCTTGGGACTAGTGCTCTTCAATATCTTTATCACCTACACAGTGGGATTGAGTGCACCCTCAACAAGTTTGCAGATGGTATGAATCTGAGTGGTGCAGTTGATAGAATGGAGGGATGCCACCCCAGGGAAACTGCACATGCTCAAGAAGTGGGCTCACGTGAATTGAATGAGGTTCAACAAGCCCAAATGCAAGGTCCTTCATGTGGGTTGAGGCAATCCCAGACTTGAATACAGACTGAGATCAGCCCTGTAGAGAAGGACTTGGAGCTTCTGGTGGATGAAAATCTGGACATAAGCCAGCAGGGTGCACCTACTGCCCAGAAAGCTAGCCATGTCCCAGGCTGTATCAGAAGAGGTGTGGCCAGCAGGTCAAGGGAGGTGATTCTTCTCCTCTACTGTGCTTTCATGAGACTCCACCTAGAGTGCTTCATCCAGCTCTGGGTCCCTCAACACAAGAGAGATATGGATCTTTTAGAGCAGGTCCAGAGGAGGGCTACAAAGATGATCAGAGGGCTGGAGCAGCCTGCCCTGTGAAGACAGGCTGAGAGAGTTGGGACTGTTCAGTCTGAAGAAGAGAAGGCTCTGGGAAGACTTTATTGTGGCTTTCCAATACTTAAAGGGAGCTTGTAAAAAAGAGGGAGAGGGACTTTTTACACAGGCAGATAGTGATTGGACAAGTGGGAACAGTTTTAAAGTGGAAGAGGGGAGATTTAGATTACATGTTAGGAAGAAATACTTTACTCGGAGAGTGGTAGAGGCATTGGAACAGGTTAAGGAACTTGTGGATGCCTCATCCTTGTCAGTGTTTAAGACCAGGTTAAATGGACCCTGGGCAACCTGGTCTAGTGGATGGCATCCATGCCCATGGCAAGGGGGTTGGAACTAGATGATCTTTCGGGTCCCCTCCAACCCAAGCCATTCTGTGATTCCATATTGTATGATTATATTATATGCCATTATGCTTCAGGAACTATTAAGTTAAGAAACATTTCTCTTTGTACAAAACCTGTATGAGTGATACGTGCCAAAATGACACACAGACTGTCACATACTCATACTTTTAATATGTCCTGTTTTCCAGGGGAAGCATCCATTACAGGTAGATTGACAGCCAATGTACCTTGGGCACTAATGTTTGCAATCCCAGCACTGCCACAAAATCAGGTTCACAGGAAGGCAGCTGAAAATCAACAGAAGTTAAATAAACTTTTGAAAAGTTCTGAGGACTCCTGAGGTTCATGAGTTGAACCACAACTAACAGCAGCACATTTTAAAACATTATCTGGTAATAATCAGAGAACAATAGCATTGCTAGACTGACTGGGCTATACACCAAAGGGCTGTCAGTCACAGCTGTTATGAAAAGCAGAGCATTTAGAGACTGTCAATCATACCTGTTTGTAAAAGCCTGAGGACTTCAGGAATCGTTACGCCTGAATTTACCAAATACAGAAATAACAAAAGCACATGAGTATCCTGCAAAGTGTTATTGCAATTTATAGAAGTTCTTGAGTAAGTTTATGCCTTTGTTCATCTGAAATTGTCTTATGAGACTGGGAACTTGGAAAGGTTTACTTTTCAGCTAGCCTCTTTTATAATTGATTTTTAAGGGCTGCTTAAGCATGTCAAATCTGGTTTAAAAAGGTAACTTCTGTTACATTCCTTTGCAGCAAATACCAGCTGGAGGATTTAAATGTAGTCAGGAAATCCTTAACATGGAGGTACTCACCCATGGTATGGTGAGATACTGTGTGAAATGGTTCCCATAAGCTGTAAAAACCAGCATGGAACCTTCTGTCTATTTCTTTATGAACATATGTAGGTGTCTGAAACCAAAGTAGTAGTAAGTTGTTTAGGTGTTTGGGGGGTGTGGTTTGGGTTTTGTTTGGTTGGTTTTGAGGGTGTGTGGGATTTTCTTTTTTTTTTCTTTGTTTTTAATACAAATCAAATTGAACAGCTTTTGTAAGAAAATGGATTTTTGATAACAACTTTCTGCTTTTGAAAAAAGGGAGTTTCCTGTGCTTTGCATCACCCCACTGTGCCCTGGATTTGTAAATCAGCACATTTTGTAGCTCAGGCCAGGTGGAATCGTGTCTTTGCACATTCAGTGTTTGTGATGCTATTTGAAAACCTTTTTGTTACTGAAAATGTTACACAGATTTCTACTTCTTTGAAAGGTTTCCATCAATGAATCAGTATTGTTTAGTTTTATTGCAGAAGACCAAATACTTGGTGCTCTGAGTGCTGCAGGAGGCCTAGTGTGAGTAACCTTGGCATTAAGCCCTATCTAGGCATTCATTTTTACATTGATTTTTTTCTCAAACTGGGAGCTTCACTTTACCAGACACAACATCAGGAGCAGGTTCTCTGAGTACTGATACCTTCCCACCTTGCCAGCAGGTATTATTGCAAACAAGACCTTGGTGTCCTGTTGTGTCTGGCACTTTATTAAGCATGGTAGAACTGAAGTCCCTGCTGCAAGCAGTTCATGGCCTGACCATCCTAAATGGATTTAGAAACAAAAAGAAAAGGGGTTAACCTGCCCAAAGCAAACCAGGTTGCTGATGGCAAACCCAGAGGTAGAAGCTAGATCTCTCTAATGTTCAGGGGAGTTTAACTGGAAATGAACCACAAATTCTGCCCTGGTGGCAGCAATCAGCATCCTCTTGCCAAAGCAGTAACTACACTCACACAACTGGTAGTTAATTCAGTGAATTTTTAAAGCAAATGTTAGTGATTAAACTGAAGCAGCTAATGAGTTTCTAGAGAAATGATCAAATTATACTCTTCAAACATGAGTTAGAATTTTGTCTAATTAGAAGAAATATGTTTTTCCCATGAGGGGCAGTTGCTGAAGTGACAGTTTGGATTCTGTTGTGACAGCACTTGCAGAGATGGGTGCCGGCCAAAACCCAGAGTTTTTTAGTATCTTTGGTAGTGTAGCAGTTTCTTTGGAAGGCATAATTATGTTGCACTCTTTGCATAGTTCATTAGGGAAAGAAAAACAAAACTTGTATTCTATGTGGTTAATATTCAAACATTTTTATCTTAGCATGATAGAAATAGTTGATAGATCCAGAGAGTAACATGATGCCTCTCTTCTTCACTGCTAGCCTAATAATATAACTAGTGCTAGGTGGAAAACAGTTTTTCTAGCCCACAACTGTTATTCAGAATTATTTTTGGGGTTTTTTTCCCCTGCATGAAATCTCAACAAGTGTAAAAAATATCAGAAGGTCTATGTAAATTAAAAAACTCAACAAGAAAAAAGATTGGGTCAATTTAGGTCATTTTAACCTTGTGAAATCTTATATTTCTATATAATCTTTAGTATTACTTTTTCTGCTGCTACTTTGTTAAACATAAAAATGACAAAGCAGTTTCAAACTTCAGGATTATTTTTGTTTTCAACCTGTAAAAATGAAATTTTCTCAACAGTTTTCCCCAGTACTTTCTGTTAAGAAATGCATTAAAACTTTGTTTCCCCACAAAGTTTCTGTGTTGACTTAACTAACATGGGGCTTTTTTCAAGCAAAAAAAGTTTTGTGGAATCATTCCCAGCCAGCTCTACTAATAAATATGCTGTTCATTATATCTTACCATTTGCAAGCAAAACAAGTAAACAGGAATGCCACAGAGCCAGAATTTATCAGAGTGTCAAGATAAAGCAGATACATTTTCTTTGAGCATACATAAGGCAGTCTTAATGGCACAAGAGCATATGAGAGAATAAACAATCTTTACTAGTCATTAAACAGACATATCAGAACTGAACCATTTCATACTTCCAGAAGCTACCAATTAGTTTTTCACACCTCTGATTTACTCCCTTTACACAAAGAGGAAAACCTAAAAAATACATCCCAATACCTATAACTTACCATATACCACCAGAGCCCACTGATCTGCTTATAAATGGCTTAAATTTGTTTAGTGATCCCCCGCCCCTGAACTGCCCTGATACAGTGGGAAATTAGCTCCATATCCTAGGACATCCAAGCCTCGGTGTGGAAACTGTTGAGCAGTGCTGCCTGATCTCCTCAGATGGAGAGAAGGATGTTTTTAATGTCAGAAGGAATAAGGGTTTACAGTAATGGCTTGTGTACTTGCAAGCCTTAGTTTCTGCATTTGGAAGAACCCTAAATTCTGCAGGTAAGAAAACACAGAAAACTAAAGTAAAACATAATAACTACAAAGTACTACTAAAACAAATTAAAAACACACTAGTGTACTTACAGAAGTGCCTTTTATCTGCAATTTCCCATCTTGCTTCTCTGTAATTAAATTGTTATGGGTTGGGCTTATTGGGACTGATCTACTTTCAAAAGTAGGTGTCTCTGTGGCAATATGAAGATTGCAGTGGGCAGGAGGGGGGGGATCTGTGATGCTGCTCTGCACAGTGAGATCCTAGAGTGATGCTGGCACTCTCACAACTCACAGCTCATGCCATGGCCTACAGGGAAGCTACATACAGAAGCTACTGCTATGCTGTCTCTTGTTTTATGAAAACTTTTGCACCTGTGACATATACTGCTGGGATTTTAGGAATTTTACGGGGTAATTTGAGAAAAACCTCCACCTTCCTGCAATTCTCTGTCAGTTTATTCATAGTAGAAGAAACCTTTTCCCCTGCCTAGGGAAAAGGGAAACTTTTCCTGCTGCAGAAGCTGGAGAACTCACAAAAATCAATGCTAGTCCCCCAGATATGTAGAGAAACATAACATGGGGCTAGTCAGTTTGTGCTGCTGCTTCAGTCTTTTTAGAGAAACATAACATAGGGGGCTAGTCAGTTTGTGCTGCTGCTTCAATCTTCTCAGGCAATTTGAAGCATCCTCCTTGCAGCTGAGGGAACTCTTCCATCATGCAGGTACATAAAGTGGAGATGTCCCCTTGTTACATATATTTTCTGTCAGCAACTCTAAGCTATGAGCTGTGTAGATAAATCATAGAAGCTCTACCACATTTGTTTTGGAAAGAACCTAGTGGCATCCTAGGATATATCTGTCACTGGGAAAAGGAAAGGTGGAAGGTGTTGTTTTCAGTTGCATAGGAAGGTGGTGCTCAGCTCTGAATTCTGCCCAGAGTCTCTTCCAGGTAAGAAGATCCTTTACCAGATAAGAGAGATTTAAGGCAAAGATCGTTCTAGTAGGAATGGCCCAAACCAAGGAGTCTGTTTTTATTCTCTTTCCTCTCCCCACTCCTGACGTATTCTTTTAAAGATATAATTTCTGAGTTATTTATTACTGATTAAAGGACTGAGATAGAAATAATGCATGGATTATATATATGTATGTATATAGATATATATATATGCAAAAAGTTCATTTCCTTCCAGCCTGAGCAGGATGGCAGTAAATTGGAAAGAAATCTTGGTTCTCAGTGGCAAGCCATTCTAGTAGGGCTCAGGCAGAGTCTGTTCTTAGATCTCACAAACCAGTATGGAGTTTGGTATTCTCTGAAGGATCTCACAAGCATTAAAAACAAAACAAAACCCCCTTAAAATACATGATACTTCTGGCATGGAATAATTCCTTAATGGTTTGTTGTTATCACTGTATAAGCTTTGCAAGTGGGGCATGTTGAAGTATGGAGTGGAGAAAGAGAAGAAAAGGCTTAGGTGCACAGCTGCTGTTACTTGAAAATCAGGCTAAAGCTCATAAAAATCAGCACCCCAGGCACACCTGGGTATGCATGGCTTTGTTTACAGTAGCTCTGTCTGGAGTGCATCAGAGCAAGCATGCTTTGTGCTGCCTATATTGACAGAGATCTTCTAAATAACATTAATCAAAGCAAGAAGAGGTAAGAGGATATTTATAAAAGTCTTTCATGTCCTTGTCTTGTCTATAATAATTGTTTAGGATTATAGCTTTGCTGATGCATTATTTGTGTGCATTCTATATCACTGAGAGCCTCTGTATTCTGTCTTCACAAAAATGTAGGCAAAAAAAAAATATTCTATCAGCTTCTCACCTCTGGAGAAAATGTAACCAGGCAGCATAGCCTGCTGGGTTAAAATAGTGCAGTTTTGGCTGCTTATTTTGTTAGTCCATGGGTGCCAGTGCAGTAAGTTGTTCTTGGTGGGCCTAAAGGACATAGGATTAGGATATGTGGATCTGCCTTTTTCCTATGTACCTATAATATATATATTTGGCCTTTTGGCTTAAAGTTCTGTTGTGATACTGGAAATAGGGATTAATTCCCATCTCTAAAATTGTTCTGATCTGGGGTTTTTTCAGTGGTAAGGAAATTTGTTCTTTATAATGTTGTTTAATAAAATCAGTTTAAGGTTGAAATTCCAGCTTTGTCTTATATTTCAGTTGTTCCTCTGAAAAAGCTTATTCTGTATTTTTGTCTCATTATATGTTAAGATTCAGACCTGTGAGGTGTTATCTGTTTTCTTCCTGGGAGCAAGCTGCATGGAAGGCTTGGCTTTAATATAAGCTCTTGCTTTTCCTGGGTCTTGTTTTTCTTGTTATGTTTTAAACATGCATCTTATTATAATGAGCAGGCTACCAGCGTATCTCCAGTTCCCAAGAACTAAGCCCTGTTCTTCCCACCTTTTCTCTCCTGCCCTGCCAATTGCACTCCTACATGTTGTCACTGAAGCCTCACATCTCTTTTGGAGCTCACTGAGAAGTGCCCCCTTCTGTAAGCTGTTGAACAAAGTGGTTTTATTGCACTTGCTATATAAGTAGTAAAACTTTGTTCTCAGTGGGCTGCAGTGGCATGGTGAGTAGGATCAAGGGGAGAAGTGCAGCACCCTCTTTTTTCTGAATGAATCAACTGCTTTGATTCAGAGCTGGGTCTAGTGTTTCAGGGTTTCTGTGCTGCAGCATAGTGCTAATATTTTGGGCAGAATCAAAGCCATTCTACATCCTAATGACTATGATAGTGCTTTTATCTAGCAAGTGCAAAGTATTGTGTCTTTCAGTCTTCTAAATGAATTTAATGCTATAGAAGCATCAAACATACAGATTGCTTGGTACTGCTGTGTCTTGTGAATCCTCAGTGAAATTACAATCTCTAGTTTTTGGTTATCAGGGTGTTTTTTCTTGCTTTCCTCCTTACTTGTGTGCTTGAACAATGTCTGTCCTCCCACACAGATTTGTTGGGGAAGTGAAAGAGGGACTAAGTTCACTTTACCTTGCATTCGGAGCTCTTCTCTTCTGTGCCCAGTACAGAGTTGCCTCCTTGTTTTGTGGAGCTTAGGTCCCTACATTTGGTGATGTTTCTGTGCCTTAGCTCAGGATATGCCATAGTAATGACATTTACACCATCCCTTGGTCCTCAGCAGCTATGAAGTCGTACAACTTAGTTAATAATGAAGGAGATTTAAGATATGTGCCTTACTTTGCTCTTGCTGTTGGCTCAAATGGGATCCTTTTTGTGTTCAGCATTTTTTTTTTTTGGACTGATACAGAGCAAAACTACTGCAAAGGGATATCTTGGGTTGCATCAGCTGTGTTTAGGTGACTTCTTCCAGTGTTTCAGAGGTGTTTGTTTTCTAATGTTTTGTATTGCAACAGCTCTCACAGCTATGCTTAAGCACTGAGATGGCAGCCAGTCTCAAACCCCTTAGTTTTGCTCAGAGCTGTGAACTGGTATTTCTACCCATTGTGTTTAACGACTACTGCTTGCCTATTTCACCCCTGAAGTTCCTAATAGCTTCTGTGGTGCTTGCCTCTTTGGTGAACATATCTGCCTTCCTCCATCCTTCCTTTCTGGGGCAGCATTTCTGATGGGTGTTTCAAGGTGTGTGTTTTGCTAGCATTGGTCTGGAATAATGTTAGACTCCTGGTTTGCCAGACCACCGTGCTTTCTTTGAAACTCTTGCAAAGTGTTGTACAGTACCACACCAGCAGCAGCACACTTTTTACTATGTAACACATAGTGATGTTGTTCTTGCTCAAAGGGGTTTTCCAGCAGAGAACATCATCCTGTTTTGTGTCAGTATCTGTACTGAACTGCTTGATTTTCTGACAGCTAATGCCTTGCACAACAAAGAGCTTGAATAAGATATTTTTAATAACACTTGAAGGTCTGTTAATTTTGGAACAGAACATAAAACCTAGTTCTGCCGGGGCAATCAAGGAAACTTATGTTGTAACTGGAAACAAGGCTTGGGTCACACTCCACATAGGAATTTCTCCTCGTAAGTTTCAGATGTTTATTTAGCTCTGTGTTACCGGCTTCTGCAGCTTGCCTTCCTCATTTTCTACATACAGATCACGTATCAACAGGAGTGAATTAATTTTTACTTTGGATAGTTACTGAGAGAGTTCATTAAAGGACCTGCAAGCTGAAGTTGAGTTCAAAACCATATGTCTCACAGATCAGCCAAAATGACTTTCCCAAATCATTAAGGAGATAGCAAGTAGTAGCAGCAGCAGGGGTTTGTGACATTTCCCCTAGTCTGAAGGTCACAGTTTCAGCCCTGCAGACTGATTCCTACCAACAAGGCACTGTGGCTCAGAGCAACGTTAACAGGGTGGGACGTGCTTCTGTTGACCCATGTGGATGAAGCTTATTTCAGTCTTACTGAGTAATTAGTCTTTCTAATTGCTACTTGTGCTACTTTAGTGTAATAAAACTGGAAACTGAGAAATGTATTTGCAAATTCTTTGACCTTTATATGCAAATCTTCCTTGAGGGTCAGATGTGTGTGAGAGGAAAATGAAGGCAGTGGAATTTAAAAACTATATGACGCTGACATTATTTAGCTTATCTGCACTATTATTGCATGTTAATTAATGGAAATAACATAAATGTTTCATTTTTAGAGTGCTGCCATTTATCAAAACATGTTTGTAATCATTACACTGTCTTCTGTAAAGTTTCTTAAAATATTATGTTACCTGGCCTGATGCTACTTGCTCCTAAATTTTCCTGTGATGATTTCTGTGTATCAGTTGGTGATGGGTTTAGAAAATGAAAATATAAGATGCTCTTTTACTGTCACATAACTTAAGAGGTGTTTGCAGTATTGCATACATACACCCTAGGCACATTTCTGCAACTGTTCCAAATGCCACCCTTCGGCTGGGATGTGCAGGAAATGTGGTCAAATAGATAAGAATTATACAGGAATCTGGGCTTTGGGCTTCTGCTTCCTGGCTTTCCTGTCTGCTAATAGGTCAGCAGGTTAGCATAACTAATCCAGCCTGCACAGAACCTGTCTCCATTTAGTTCAATCTGTGTGTGTATTGGGACTATACTTGGTGGAACAGGAGTCCCTGTGTGGTACAGCACATGCTATGCAAAAATGGAGCTGACTTCTAAACACAGCCTGGCTTGTCCACACATTGATCAGCAGCCAAGTGCTCAAAGACATGTCTCTGCCCCTGACTCACCAATTGTATTTCCCCACTTGACAATTGATGGTTCGTTGCTTTCTTAACCCTGAGCTGTTCACATGGATATTGCCTTGCTGACCAAGTGTAAGCAATTTAGTAATCATCTGCAAGAGACAATTAACTCCATTGAAGTTTAATTGCCTTTGATCCAGCCATTAACATATAAAATGCTACCTGATTAATGTAGAAATAGTTTTGGTAGTTTTGTTACTTTTGCTTAGTTGGGTTCATTGAAAGTGCATTTGCCCACCTCCCTTTGATATACTTGTGCTCTTGGGACCTGCATAAGGAGAGCTTAGTCTACTCTCGCTCATTGTTTAGGTGGGGGTGGCTGTCTTCAGGTCTCTGGCCACAACACAGCAGTCGCCCATCACCTGTCTGGAAATCACTGCTTATGCACGAGATAAATTTCACCCAAATTCTAAGCAAATGTAGGAAAAATATTCCTTTAAAAAAGGAAATGGCTGGTTTGGATCCTGTTTGAATGGTGCTACTTCCAAATACCAGTTTTTCTTCACTTCTAAATGCTTGTTTTCCTTCGAGACTCTCATTGAGGCTAGAGGTTGTCTTTGCAGCATCTGCTGCTTTGTTAACCTTTAATCTTCATATTTTTCTCCATTGTTATGTTCCTTGGGTTTTTATCTACAGCTTCTCTCTTATTTTCATTTTCTTTGCTGTGGTCCTAACCAGTTTATTAAATGAAGACAAGCATCTGCCTGCTCTTTGCAGAAGCAGCCATCTCAGGACCGCTTCCATTGCTTCAGTTTCTGCATTCCTTATGCACTCTTTGTGATGGGTTCTGAATTGTACAGAATCCTTATTTCATGTGCATGCTCATAAGGAGTACAAGGTTGATCCAAATGGCATCCACTTTTATAGATGCCTTTTGCCTTTCATGTCATGCTGAAACTGAAGTATTTTCCATTATGTTTCATCTCCGTTTTGTTCTTCCTGACGCATTTCCTGATGTCACTGATGACAGTTTGTGTCATTGCAATTTACTCCCATGGAAATGACTCCTGCGTGTGTGTGTGGCATCTGACTCCCTGCTTTTTACTTCTTGTGTAATTCAGGAGCAGCCAGAGCTCTAGCCTCAAAGTTAATGAACCTTTTTCTTCTTGCTTCAGGCATATTACACACTCTGACTTAATCTTACCATAGATTAAGTCTATTAAAATTGTCAAATGTAGTTAGCTTATTTTCTACTATAAATCAAGAGTAACTATACTGAGGTCTGTCCTATTTAACTGAAGATATTTGTGATGTACTACACTGTAAGAGCTCAGAATCTGCCCATGGCTTAGTCTGGGAGCAGCGACACAATGTGGAAATTACCTGGAATAAGGAATCCAGAGTAACGTGACCTCTCATGGCACGAAGCAGTCAGCATGGAGAGTGGTTTGTTTATTTGCTTTTAGAGTGGAGAACATACAAAAAATATTTGATGTTAATTGTTACATTTCTCTACAGAGTGAAAGGGAATGAAAGATTTCTTTTTCCCTACTTTATATATAATTTCCTTAGATTTGTCGTTGCAATGGTTGCTTCTTGTCATTTTGCTTTGCAGCTCTTGAAAGAGCCTCCCTGTCTTCTCTCTAAGTGCCAGCAGGTAGCTTTGGACAGCAAATATGTCCCTGTTCAATGCCTGTTCTCTGGTCTGAAGCAAACCTGGTGCTGAACGAAACCCAGTATTCAATGTGATTCAGCTCCAATCATTCTAATGGTCTCTGTTGGGTTTGCTGCATACTCAGCATTTAAAACAGATCTGCACAGAAGTAGGGATGCATCTTACTGCTGCCACAAAAAGGAGAAAGATGAGTTGCAAGTGTCTAAAATACAGAATTCTGTAAATGTAAAAATACGGTTTTTATTCATTCCCTAAAACAAAAGGGGCCCTTACAACGGCGGTGTGAAAAGATGTATTTTAATGCAACCTTCTGTTCCAAAGTAAATTTAACCTGGCAATGTATTAAAAATAAAAATGAGTAAAGATGCAAATAGCAGACAATATAGAGTTTAGAATGAAGAATGAATCCTTAAAACTGCCTTCTTGAGCCTAAACTGTGCATCCTTTTACAAAATATTAAATAATTTAAAATTATATAAAGGGTTTCATGGAGCTGTAACAACTTATGTTATCTGACTATCTAGACCAGGTATTTGTGAACTATCTGCAATTGGTTTTCTATCAAAAATTGCAATACCTGCACTTCAGGTACTTGATTTCAGACTTATTTTTGCCCTTATGGAGGTCTGTTGTGGAAGAAATGGTTGCTTTTGGGCAAGGCTTATGAAGGAAGCCCTCCCTTCAGGTGGCTCAGAAAGGATTCTCTTGCTTTCTAAAGTCTTTCTCAGAGAGGAGCCTAGGTATGCCTGAGTCCAATCCTAGTCCCAGACTTGGTAAATCGTTTATGTCCAAGGGACTATACTGGTGTAACTGAATGTTTATATTACTTTGTCCTGCAGGATTAAGGATGGCAAACAAAATGTATTTGTATTAATAAATGAATTATTTTCTAGTTTGACTAAAAACACTAAAAGAAGAAGAAATGCATTAATTGGAATTATTTCATATGCAGAATAGATATCTATTGCTTACTAATATAGTGCACAATTCATTTTAAGCAATAATAAAGTAAAAATATCAAAGCTAGCAAAATAATTAAGCAGAGATTGATGTCACTCACAGACCTGGGAAGAAGTAAGAGCAAGACTGGGCATCCTGCTGTCTGACCGTGTCCTTATGTTTGGGCATGAACTTTGTAGTCATCCTGCCAAAGTAGTATTGTGGCATGATCAAGAGTGCCCAAGAATCATG
Source organism: Galbula dea (assembly GCA_013399015.1). Lineage (NCBI taxonomy): Eukaryota > Metazoa > Chordata > Aves > Piciformes > Galbulidae > Galbula > Galbula dea. The sequence continues at coordinate 3,747,501 of VWZX01003222.1, read as the reverse complement.
AAGCCAAAGAGAAGAGTGTGTCTGGAGACCCAGAAATCCCTATTGGATTTAATGGGGGTGTCCTGCACAGCAAAGCTCAAGTTCATCAAAACTACCGAGGTGTCCTTCATTGTGGAAAGGTGATTTGGGAAAAACGATTGATTTTGTTCCCAGCTTTTAAGTAAAAGCTGTGTTTAAAAAAAAAAAAAAATACCCTGAAGTATTTTTGAACTTTCTAGAGACTTTTTTTAGACCAGCTATGTTGGAAAAATAAATGGTCCCATGACAACTTGCTAATTCATCTGCATGTGCAGCTGCAAAATTATTTTCTGTGCACGTAGGGAGAAACTTCTTCCTAAATATGAGGTTTAGAGACCCTTTGGGAATAATTAACTATAATGCAGAACCAAATTTGTGTTCATTGTATGTATTGCTCATTTAAGAAGTGTTTTTGTGCATAAAGCCTGTTAGTAATTTTCAAAACCTCTATGAATGTTAAACATTTTATTATAGGATTCGGAGCGCTTCTTATTTTACAGAAAATCTAATGTAATCCTGTGAATTACATTAGCTTTTGAACCTTGCATAGCAAATTGCTGTGTCATGTGTGCACCACCATGTGTTCAAGGGATAAAATCTGGGTTTTATTTATTTATTTTACAGTGATAGGGCAGCTCTTTCCCTGTGGACTACATAAAAACTTGAGGATATGCTCAAAATAATTTGCATGTTTACTCTACTTACTGCTTGACTTCCTTCCGGGGGGGGGTGGCGGGGCGGTGGTGGTGGTGGTGGTGGTGTTCTATTAACTTTTCTTTCCATGCTTTTTAACCAGAGCTGTAAATGGTTAGGATCCTGACTATGGTGCAATGGAAATGCAAAGAAAAGCTACTATTTTAATAAGTTCTACAGGATTGGTAGTCAAAACAATTGAATTCCTGAGGGGTTCTTTACCCAAAGGGTGCTGAGGCACTGGAACAGGTTGCCCAGAGAGGTTGTGGAGGCCCCATCCCTGGCAGTGTTTAAGGCCAGGCTGGATGTGGCCCTGGATGACCTGGTCTAGTGCATGTGGTGTCCCTGCCCATGGCAGGGGGGTTGGAACTAGATGACCTTTAAGGTCCCTTCCAACCTCAGCCATTCTATGATTCTATGATATGATTTAGCCGGGATTAGGGATACCTGCTCTTAGCCTCAGTGGGTGTAGCCACGTGCCTGAACTTAAGAGTGTGTTTAATTTGCTGAGTTAAGTAAATGCATGAGGCTAATGAACTCCTTCAGAGGCATCAGTGTGATGTTTTCTGGCCTGTATTATATGGGCAGTCAGGGGATGTCACCTGACTTGTCCTCACTGTCAGCTAACTTGTGAAGAAGCATAAACCAGGAGAGATACTTTGAGGAAATCTATCCTACCAGCTCTGTGTGTGATGAGGGTGCTGATACTTGTATGTGCTGGGCTGTAGTGTTCAGCAGCAGCCTGGTGGGACTGGGCTAACGGGCCCAGCTGTGTGCTGGTGATCAGCATAGAAACAGTGGCACAAAAACAGATGAAGAGCAGAAATAACTGCTCAGCTTTTATAAAAGTGTGTCTTTTGTCGTCTTTTAACTCTGTTATCTCTTTGTTTGGAGAGATTGATAGCATAGTATCATATAATGTTACCTAATATATATTGCATTTTATCCATAGTTTATTTCCTAATGAAAAACAAACTATAGTCTTCGTTATTATAGGGGAGTTAATAATTAAGATCTGAGGGTTTTTACAACACCTGCACTTTATCTCAGAATATGCAAAATATATCCAAACACTTTCGATTTAAGGTGATGGTTTACACAGTGCTTTGACTGTACCATCTGGATTGGTTGGAATGTAGTGTAATCACTATTTTACGTAGCAGCAGAATATCTTTGTAGTGGTTATCAATTGAAACATATTTTGCTCTTCAGACTTGCTTTTGCAGGTTTCACAAAACATTTAATTAGTGATAATCAGCTTTTAACCAGCCAGAGCATACTGATGTGATTCTCTCTCCCATAATGGTAGGAATAGTCTGTACCTGTAAGATAAATTACTTGCAGTCTGGAGGACATCCTAGACAGCAGGAAGGAAGAGTATAAGAATGTCATTTGCATGGGGTAAAGAAGGTGTTATGCATACTGTGATTTCAGTGAAGAATATACATTTTCTTTCCTTTTCAGAATGGTGGACCTGAAAACCAGGTGGAGATTGCAAAGTCTCCTTTCCCTCAAGGTTGCTGGTCAGTGGTTGTCTTCCACCACACCCAAGGAAACTAGAAGAGCTCCACGCTAACTTCTGTAAGGTTTTTCACTATGGAAGATCAAATGATTTTCTGGCTCAGGTTTTTTGAAGTTCAGCATCTGCCTTGGACCTGCAATTCGGAAAAGGGATCATTGCTGAGGCACAGTTGAGAGACGGAAAAGCAGTGCCAGAATATGAGCACTTTGAGTAGTACTGGAATGTTACTCAGCTTAACGACAGTGTCTGTTACACTGGATATTAGTTTGCATAGTGGTCTGATGGCTTGGTCCTTAAGCAGCAATTTGACTCTGAATCAGAGTTTGCCTACATCTGATCCTCTTAATGTCTCTGAGAAGGGGGAAGTCTCTCGGATGTCTGTGAGGGAGAAGAACTGGCCAGCCCTCCTGATCTTGGTTGTCATCCTGCTAACCATTGGGGGGAACATATTGGTAATTATGGCTGTGTCCTTGGAGAAGAAGTTGCAAAATGCTACAAACTTCTTCCTGATGTCCTTGGCGGTGGCAGACATGCTGGTGGGTATCCTGGTTATGCCCGTGTCACTCATTACAGTCCTGTATGGTAAGTGGTTTCCCTTCTTGTTTGGCTATACACTTTCACAGAGAATTCCTTGAGGCTGCAGCCATCTGCTTTGCTCAGTTTTTCATGTGTTGCTAGTTTGAAGAATATCAGTGTGGACTTGGCCATGTGTCTGTATTGAGGTTCGTGCCTTCCTGGGTGAGGGCAATGCTCTGCTGGGAGGAAAGCTTGTTTCCTTGCTGCCAGGAATGACCCGTGAAAGGTATTGGCATAATTTTTATTGTTGAGGCCACCCAGAGAAACTGCAACAGTGATTCAGCTTTTTACCTTTTGTTTGTACTGCCCCAAAATTAGCCTAGGGCACAAGAGCTTAGGAAGAAGCTGAGGAGAGTGTTTGTGACTGACCCACCTCTAAGGTAGATCAGAATCAGTCACTGAGCTTCCACTGGTATTAGTGGGATTTGTGCAATAATGTGTTCAAGAAAGGTCAAGAAAAAACTAGGTCTGGCATTGAAATAAAAACCTTCACTCTTGGTATTTAAATTTGAGCTTGCCATGAGCCTCTTGGGAGGTCATTTTACCTTTCTGTGCCTCAGTTTCCCTACCTCTAACCTGGGAAAATGCCCTCTCTTTTAGAACACTTTCTGATCTGCGTGTATAGCTCTAAGTATTTATTTCTCCTCTACCGTATGAGGGTCTGTGTGTTTGCAGAGAAGTGGCGTGTTGCTCCTGCACCCAAGTGTAAAATCACTGCTAGCATATCAAAGGAGTAAAATATCAGACAAATCCAACTTTCTCATTTGTCTGACATTCTGAATCTGATATTTTTTCAGTATAGTGCTAGGACTCTCCATCCCTGGGTATTTCAAAGGGGTTTTGCATTCCCCTCTGAATCTCTGACCAACATGTCTGTATACTCGCATATTAATTTAATGTGTGTGTTTAATAGGTGAACAGTTGATCATTTTTGAAGTCTGTTTTCAGATTTTTTTGAATAATATTTTAGTATTGATGTTTCTTATAAACAGATAGTGTTGCTTACTTACAAATTTGATTGGAAACAGGTTTATTGTACTATAAAGTAAAAAGTAGGGGTATTTATGTTACTTTTTCACTTGCCCAAATGATTAAGATTCATTTCTAAAACACATTGATCAAGGATACATCATTTCAAAGCTTATATAACTTGTCTACAGTGGGTTAAATCAATATGTGATTTAGGAACAGACCTAGCACAAAGCCTTTTGTCTTAGGCTGTCAGAATAGTTCCATCTCTAAATCTTCTGCATGTTACAACGTGTGTATTTTATTGTATTTTATTTTTAGCATTTTAGTCTGGTTTCCTGGAGCTTGAAAGCAAGCATATAAATACTTAATGATTTGATTGACCTGCACTTGCATAAATTTTGGGTTTACCCAGTGACTTTAAAAAGGTGAATTTGTGAAAGTGATCTTCCTACATACATACTTTCTGAGCCTTTGGAAACTAAGGGAGATGGATTTTCTGTTCTACCCAGAAAATGATTACTTAAGGTTATTGAAAGGTGTAAAGCATGCTGCATATTTAGAGGAAAGAAAATATCATTGATCTGCAGAGGAATTGTAATTATTTCTCTCTTTTATTAGAGCACCAAGATTAGCTGTTGATGCTCTCCTTGGCAGGCAAATGGCACTAAATAGTTTTTATGGCAAAAGTTTTAATTTGTTATTTCAGAGGAACCAGGAGGCTGCTGGGTCTTTGCTGAGGACTGGATCCTGGTACTGAATGCGGGAACTTTTATGGATCAGGATCGAGGGCATAATAGACAGAGTTTTCCTCAGATGCTGGCCATTGAAGAAGAGCAAGAGGAGAGGGCAGAAAAAGGAACTGACAGTCAGTTTTGTATCAAATATGACATATATGGGATGGAATACTTAGTTGGTCAGTTTAAGGTCAGCTGTCCTGTCTGCTCCTCCCTGAAGGTGCAGCTTTTCCTCAGTACCCCACAACATGAGACGCAAGACTTAGTAGTGACATTGGTTTGCATGCCAATCCTTGGTAGTAAACCTAAGTATCACTGCTAGAAGCAGGCATTGTCTGTAAAAACATGTTGTTAGTTTCAGAAGCACAGTTACTTAGAGGAGCTTTGACGTTGTAGCTGACAGCATCCAGAGACTCATCGCTTATTCCTGAGTCTGTTCTATCTGGTGCAGTAAGTGGCATCTCTGCATCATTGCACGTACTGCTTGGAGGACAAAAATCTGGTCTCTTGTGTAACATGGGTTTTCTTGCCTTAGTTCCCTTCGAGCTATAGCTTTTGGAAAAACGGATCTTACAGAAGCCTGAAAGCACTCTGGATGCTGTATCTAGTAGGACAGTAGACTTTCTTGTCTTCTAAGAGCTAGAGTTCAGGAAACCCAAACATACACAAATTCCTTAGTAGTTTTTATATTCGTTTGACTTGGTAGCATGCAAACCACACTGGGTGGTTAAGGGGGCAAATATTCACACATCAGCAGAATTCCTCTGAGAGTAACTGAAGTTTATGGCCATGGACTGAGCAGGGAGAGTGTTATTGCTTGGAGATGTTATTGTGAGTATTAAATCATTTTTACTCTGTATATTTTGCCCTGTGCATTCTATAGAGTCTACACAGGGTGTTCCAAAGGGTGCCATATGCTATATGGAGACATGTATGCAGCACATCCCTTCCAGATTTGTAGAAATAATTTTTAATTTATGAAATCAGAAAAGAACCTTGAAAATAATACATATACTAAATAGTGATGAAGGTGCTTTTAAGCTTTCACGTCAGCTCTCTCAGCCACAGTGATAAGTTCTAGTTTGTACAGTAGGTTCATTTCCTTACTTTTCAGCTGATGAGGTTGATGAAATAGATTTCACTTCAGGCATAAGCAGAAAATTGAATAGATACCCTCTGCAAAGACTTCTGATTTTCAGTGACTTTCATTTCTTAATTAAAAAATGGAAGAATCAAGTTGTCAGTTAGTTCAAGAATCTTATTACAAAGGAGGGGATGACAGAATGCATCATGCTGTATTTTCACCAATTAGTTAGTGGTCTGATATATTTATCAATTTAGTCTCTCTTAAATGTCTTGGAGTAATAGATGAGTTTCCTTTGAGAACTTGAAACATTTTTCATGGCATGCAGTTCTTAAAGAACTAAACAAATTAGTATGCTAATTAATAAGAATGTGTTGGGGAACGTAAATGAGAAATTAACACTGTGTTTAATTCCAGTGGAGAAACCTCTGATTAGCTATACTGGTGTGATAGGGCATCAGGTGTTCTGCACATAACTAAGATTCTGATAACATATGGGGATTGTGTCCTTGCATTAGAGCATTTTAGGGGAAAGCAGTGATGGGTTTACATCATGTCTAGTGTTTATGGGCAAGAAAGAGAGGGCTACTCTTTGGCTATTAGGACTAGTGAAGGAATGCAAGAGAATCTCATCAGCTGATCTTAGTGGAAGTTACAGGAGGTATTAAAATTTTTCATACTAACAAACTGGGTTAACAGTTGCTAACAAGTTGTCAGAGTGGCCAACAAGTTGCCAGCACACTCATCTGGGACTCGATGCCAAGGCTTCTCTCAGAGTTTTAAAAAACACTGTAATGCTGGTGGCCTTACACAGCTTCTAGGAAGGCTGATATTAGATGCAGCATTCATGAGCCCCAACTGCTGAAGCAGATTTACATCCAGATTATTGTTATTACTGATAATTATCATCATTATTATGTGGTGACGGAGATGTGCTGAGCACTTGCAACAGACTTTGCTGTTTATTCCTGCTGCAGAGGGAAGGGGGGAGCAGAAAGAGCTGTCAGTCAAATGCTGATCCAGATCCTGCTTTGCCTTTCTAGAGTAGCACTTGTCATCAGCCGTGAATACCATGCAGAGAGACCTGATCAAGTGCGACAAGGACAAGATGTTGCTGAATAAGGTCCTGGGTAGAGTCAATACCTGAGAGGACAGACAGAGGGTGCCTAGGGTGTTTGTAATGCAGATCTCCTCAGCAGTGTCAGGGCATACTGCACACTTTGATGCTGGGTATTTTCTTAAGCTATAGCAAGGAGCAATGTGTTTCTTCAACAGCTGGGGCCATCTTCTCTGTCATTATTTAAAAAGATATATATCTATTTTTCTTTATTTAAATTTTCCCTACTAATATCTAGTGATATTACTCTCAAGGTACAGGTTAGTATTTGCTGCTGCCAACCAGCAACAAGCACTGCTAGTGATGGGGTCAGCTGGAATTTTTGTGTATTCTGGGATTGTTTGTGCCCTGTCAGCCTGGCTGGTGGTGCAGAGTTGGGCCTAACATCACGGGAGTGGAAAGCAGAAACACCATTTTGATAGAAGGAGTGAGGACAAGCACAATATTGCCAAGGCTTCATCCCCAGAGAGCACCAGCAGCATCTCCTAGCATAGTGGAAGCTCAAAGTGCTCTTTTAACATGAATATTTATAAGGCTTAGTGTCTGGTCCATCCTAGGGCTACACAGATGCTTATTATTTGCTTCTCTCAATACTGTAGTGAAGCTTTAAGTATTTGTGTAATTGATATTAAGTATTAGCATGATTACTGTCAGGAGAAAGGTGAAATCTCATCTTGTTAAAATAATGCCCTTACAAATGATGCCAAAGATACAACACCTTCACTCAAAAAGAGCTGGTATAGAGCAGTACTGGTTCCCATATATGTTGCCTCTGATCAGTGAGCTGGGATGGTGGGAAGGAGTAGAGGGAAAACAAGGGGTTTTTTTTATGGCTGCTAACCAGGATCCTTGGAGGACAGCCAAGAGAGAAGTAAATGAAAAGCCAGAAACTGGCATAAGAGCAGTGAAGACAAGACAAATGCCTGCAGCAAAACCCTGGGGGCGAAGGCAAAATCTGTGGGCTGCCAGCACAGCCACTGTGTGAGCCAGTGCAAACTAAGCCTCCCAAAGCCTTACAAAGGTCTGGTTCTGCTCTGAGAAAATTCAATTCCAGCAGCAGTTCCGGTGCATTTATATGGAAATTATTTATAGGGATACAGATGGGCCTCAGTTCTCTGACCCCCAGAGGCAAGTGCTGTTGTCCGGTATACATACCTGGATGTCTCATGCAGGTGATGCTCAGAGCATGGGATCTGCTCTGCAGATGGCCCAGGAGCCTTGGAGAGGAGGTGCTGGTGAGAGGCACTTCACTTCAGGAGAGACCACAATGAAAGGAGAGTGGGAATTATTTAAAATAGCTGAAAAAAACCCCAAACTACATAGTTACAGGGACCCTAAACCTCCCACCAGTTGCAATGAAAGTGAGAAACGAAACAGGAAAATATAAATGATTGTTGTTACCTAAAATGCAGGAAAAGGTCTTAATGAATGGAAAATCCTGGAGAATGAGTCTGGAGTATAACTGCCAGACCAAGTCAGACTAGAGGTCCAACTAGACTATTTTTGTATCTGACAGGGATCTGAGAAAAACAATAAATTTTCCTGTGCCATACTGTTACAAAAAAGCCTTCTCAAGGGGGGCATTTCCTCCTAGACTGTACTGGCTGGGGTTTGACTTGTGCCCTGTATTATGGGAACTATACCCCACCCCTTATGTTTGTCTCAAGGTTGTGTTTAGCACTTTGTACCTATGTTATTCAGGTATGTAGGAATGACCAGTCATTACAAAAATCCTGCCAGCTCATGACCTTAGCTTTGTCTTGACTGCACCAAGTTCCAGATGGTAGCTGCCAAGTTGTCTTCAGAAATAATTTTTCATGCATGTTAAAGTGCATGGCCTTTCTGTATCTACTGAGTAACCACAACAATTTATTAGTCTGCTAGAGTGTGAGTGAATAGAACCACCTAGGCTGCTTACACTGTTTCCTATGTCATAAAGATCAGATATTTTTTCCTCTTGAATGACCCTTTGTACCTGGGATGTGTGCAATGAACAGCATGTATTAATTTGTTATCCTTTGTCATAGTCCAACCTGTGTGAGAGCATGCAGCCACACCAAACCCAACACAGGCCATGCTATTTGTTGTCTGTGATGTGTAGGGGCCACAGTCAGAGCAAGTACTATAGGGCAACAAAATATAACTGTAACTAATGATTAGGGTTCTGCTACCAACTATAACTATCACCCAGCCTCTCTGACATTTTGATATCCATCTTACCTGCACTGCCATCTGTTACCCAAGGTAGGACAAGTGAACTGGGTGTTAATAACTGCCTATAATGAATGCACAAATGTCCCTCCTGGGCTCTCAGCAAGGCTTCATTAACTTCAGTTGTGGACATGAAGGTCATGTCCTACCAGGTGTACCGCTCTGCGTTTTCCTTCTGAAAGCGAATGCTGTTCTTCTTCGTTACACATTCTGGAACTGAATGCTTTACTCAGTGAAGCTCCCTCTCTCTTGCAGCTGCTCTGCTGTATCTTGTGGAAGCCAGGACTCTGTTGTGCTACACATCACTTGATGCCTTGCATCACAGAAAGCAGGGGAGCAAGGGCCTTTCCAGCCGCTGATCTAGAGTGAGTGTGTCATGGCATATCAAACTACTCAGGGTGCTTTTGTCTAATTACATTTTGATTGAAATACAAAGCGTCCTGCCAAAACCAAAAACTCTGTAGAAATATATCTTTGTCTACAGCACTTCTCCTGGGAAGCTGGAAGAGGAATCAGATCATTGCTGGTGAGGTATTTTTGCAGCATGTGGGAGTCTGAGTCCCCATTCTGCCAGCTCCATGATGATCTGTTGCACAAAATTTAAAAATTTAGCCAGTAATGTAATAATCCCCAGGGTGTATTGGACTCTATTTCAAGCTATAGAAGTAGAATGTGTGTCTTCAAAATGTGTATTCTTTGACATAACTCTGTTCCTGCAAAAATCTTTGAAAGTTTTCATGTTTTTTTCTAGTGTTGAATGAAAACAAATTTCCAGCCCTGTACCACTGCTGAGAAACTTAATCGCTGTCTGTCCTTCAGCATACTCAAACAACAAAAGCCACTGCAGGGCTGTGAAATTGTGAGGTCTATTTTGAGTTTTGCAGGCATGTGCTGTGAACTAGGCAGCTCTCTGGAGCCTGTGGGAAACAGGAGCCAGTTTCTGTGGCCAGCAAACAACTTTCACCAAGGAAGGACCTCAGCATCTTCATCTTTGACAGCAACAAAGACAGCTGTGCCTGAGCTCTCGGGGTGCACCAGCTCAAATGTTAGCTGTTCCCTACAAGGTTCTTGACATCACTTCAGCATTGCTTGGGTTTGCTTGCACATGGCATATCTTTTCTTTAGAGCAGAAAACCCTTTGCCTTAGGTCTCTCATCTTGCTTCCTGCTGATCTCTGGATGATGTAGCAAAGGGTTTGCTGGTGCAAAGATTTCCCGCAGAGTAAACCAACACCAACATTAAGAAAACATTTGAATGGCACCTTTCGTATCTTTTATGGATAGGGCCTGGCAGATTTGTACCAGGTCCTTATGACTAATTTGAGCTCAGCTACAATCCATAACACAGAGCATCAGTTTATAGGACTGTGAAGATCAATTTCTGTTGTCAAATACAGATGCAGAGTTGTATTATTTGATTTTTTTTTTTACCACCTGCTTCTTTCTTGTTATTTCTTCACTCTGTGCCACATGTGTGTCATTCAGCTCTTGTTTAACCCTGCTTCTTGGTGTAGGCAGAGGTATTCTTTATTATCCTCCCTGTGTTGATTCCCACTGACTAGAGGATCTTGTCAAGTATACCGGCTTTAGAAGTATACATCAGAGCACAATAAACATTTCACATTTGTAAGCATGCTTTTTTGCTCCTCCTGCTGTTAAGCAACAGGCTACTTTGCCTGCTGTGGGTTAATGGAGTTTTTAGCCTGTGATGTGCTGGAGATGATTTTGCTGCACATGGAGCTCAGACTGCTCAGTCCAGCGTGGATGAACACAGCACAAGCTTTTCCAACAGCTTCTGGGTTTGGTTGCTTCCATCATGAGGGCCGGTCATGGGGAAGGTTGCATGGCTGCTTTCTGCTGGCTGCAAGAACATTTATTGATTGTACAGCCTTCAAATCAGCCTGTGTTAGATTTAATTAAACAATATTCTTTCAGAGAGGCTGAGGGGATCACTGAGCTCCTGGGTGTTCACTCAAGAGCAGGGTAATTAAAGGGAAATTATATTGACGGAAGAGAGGTCGTATGCCAATTGCTCTACCTTTCACTAATTTGCACGCTGCCTCATTGACACAATATGACCCTTTTCTGAATGGATAACTCACAAGAGAAAGAGAATGGGTCTAGCTAGCTAGCTATTCTGCCAAAATCATCATTAAAGATGCTGATGAGATGAGGAGAAATTGTGCACGAGACTATTGCAGAGCCCAGGCTGTGACTACAGGCTGTGTTATATCAGTATTTTGGTTTCATGTGTTAGTTTCAAATTTATATTTCTTTTTCCAGTTTTCTCTGTGTTTTCTGTTTGCAGTAAGTCTTGATGTTGGAAAACTTTACTGTTCTTGCAGGAACTCTCATAAACACATTGACAACAGTAGGTTTAGTAAGTGAATCTCTCCTCTAAGATGCTATCTTGGTTCCTAGATTAAAATGGTTCAGGACTGCAAAGTTCAAGCAGTAATGCACAAAAATGAAATATACAGTTCCTTTATCAGCTCTTAGGTATGAGATTTTATGGGCAAGGCAGGAAAGTCAATAAGTTTCTGTTTGTTTTTCAGGCAGCTTGATTTTCATTCCTGTTGACATGTTGGCAGCAGACGCTCTTCTCCAGCTGTGCTGGAGTTATCAGGACAGACCAGTTGTTACCCTGATCAATCCTTTCCACTTTCTGATGTATAATTTTGTTTTGCAATTTGTTTATTTTAGGTAAGTTTTGTGTGTCTTGCCTGTTTTTATAAGTGTATATTTCCATTCATCAGAGGCAGCTGCTGTATAAAAAGGTCTTGTAGTTGTTGAAATATGGAAATTTTATGACAGGCTTTTACCATACCTATGTGGCACCCACTGGGATGCAGAAGACTATAAATGTGTGTTTGACACCTATGAATATTGATGGGTGGTTTCAGGAGACAGCAGAGCTCTGTCCTTGCATCTGTGTTTGCTCTAAAGGGTAACTACTTCTCACTCTGCTATTTTAGTTTTGAATTTGTTGGGTAGTTTTGAATTAACCAGTTAAGCTTCTGTTGTTTCCCACTAATCAGTTGATCTGAAATGAACAGGAAGAGGTTGCATTTTAACACTGCAGAAGCCAAAAGTTGTGAGTCTACTTGACTGTTAAAATCTAGCTATCTGTTTCCATCCAAGGTGCACAATGAAGTTGTTCATTCAGCCAAGATGAAGTCATTTAAACATACCCTTTATATCATACTTTATCTACTTTTCATAATGATTTTTCCAAGGTTTTTTTAGTCTATTTTGGGAAGAGTACCTCTTGTATCTTGGGAGTAACTAGTTCTACTGTGGTACCCATATTACTCATTTGCATTTGTTAAATCTACAGTAATGTTTATTCTATTATTTTTTGCTAGATTATTATGTTAACATTATTCTATTATCATAGTTATCACTGGTTTTGATTTACAATCAAGTGCAAGATTACATTGTAATAATAATAATAGTATAACCATGGCAATAAAATAACATTGCACTTGATTACAAAGTAAATGCAAGTCTATCAAAAAACCCAGTGATATACCTTTACTAAATATCATTTCCTTAGTTTCCTTTTCCAGTTTAGAAGATCACTATAATTTTTTGGGTAATAGTATTCTTTCTGATATATCAGTATGCCCACACTTAATTTACCCATATTAAGTTAAACTTCTTCACGTTAATGGAACTTACAACAGGCCTACAATTTCTGCAAAACTCAAAAGTAAAGGAGGACAACTGTACCCAGATGGTGGTCAGATACTAAGTTTCACTCTGCCTCTGATGTTACCCATCTGGAAAACGTTCCACATGCCAAAATATTGCCATGGGAAACAGGATCACCACATCCTGCACTGCTGTTTCCAACACAAACCATCTTAGGATTCAAAACTCTCTACCTGCAACATTTGTCAGAGAGGGACATGAAGTCAGTCAGGATTGATATGTCTGCCTGTTTGTTTTCTTTTTGGCTGAGGGATGTCACCTGAGTTCCAGGATGTAAGGATGAGGGTACATATGTCAGCAGTGTCTGAGGTGTTCCTAAATCGTTATATCTGTCAATAGAGCTGTGCTGAATTGACTCTCACGTGTTGTCATGCAGCAGTTTGAGGACAAACTGGCATTTGATAGGCTGCAAATGCTGCAGTATGAAAGCATTATAATCTAACAAGTTGTGTAAAAAAAAAAAAAAACAAACAAAACACTGACAAAAATGCAAATCCTTATCATATTATGTGGTTTTACACATTGGGTTGTCACATGGAATAACAAATCGGTTGCTTGGAGCAAAGGGCTGATTTAGAATCATGCCACATTAGGCTCTTTGAGTGTATATCAGCTCTACCAAGTGGGCATGGAGTGAGTGGGGATACAGAAGCCTCATGTTTCTTGAGAGGGACAGTGCAACTTCAGCCACATGCAGTCTTCCTACACCCATACTTTCCCAGGGTTGCTTTGGTTGATGGTGGCAGGGTGACCTGCCCTGTTCATGGTAAGGGGGCTTGGTATAAGCTGGTCTTCTCTGAGTATCATACCCAGCTGGAGGTTATTTCCCAGCTAGGTCAGATGAATCAAATCCTACAGGAGGACCAGGAGGTAAATCTCCCAGCCATAGCATTGGCTGCTCCTGAGCAGAAGATAGGATCAGCCTGCAAACCTCTGCACATGAGAAAGGAAGAAATACTGCAGTGTGCCAAGGTGAAGTCCACAAGCCTTCTTCCTTTTGAGGCATAATGTAGAGGCATCCCCAGACTGTGACTTTGTCAATACTTCCTTCCCATCAGAGAGGTTTGATTAACTATGAGACTTTAAGTTCATAGAAGTTCATAGTTTCTCGTGGTGATAGAAGTGGAGTAGATCAGGGGCTCTCCACTTGCATGTCTGTGTCCTGCAAGTGTCTGAGCTCTCTACAAATGCCTGCAGGATTTCCAGCAGGGATCATGCTGTCTGGTTTATCTGTCAGTGAAGCTTCCAGACTTAGTTGTCTTGTGGAAAGTTATTTCCTGGGCCTGTGAAAGTAGTCTCTGAGGTTCTTACAGCCTGGCAAAATGGGGAAATATCTAAGTTTGTCGGATAAAAAAGGAGGAAGTGAGGAAAGACAGCTAGATAATTAAGGTTGATCATGGAGGGAAGGGGAGTCCAGACTCTGAAACATTGTACTGGAAGATAAAGGGCTACTGAAATTTTATTTTTCAAGTATTGTGCAAGATTTGAGAAGAGCTCAAGCAGTTAAGTAACTTGATCTAATTTAGCTGCATTTTCCTGCTTGCTTCATCTCATTTATATATTCTATTCCTCAGTTAGAAGGAAGTTATCAGCAAAATTCCCCCAAAGTCTTGGTTGTACCACTACAAGAATCCTGGTGGATAAGTGCACATTTCTGGGTGCAGTCTGGGGGTTGTTTGCACACTCCCACGGTTCAGCAGATTCTTCCTATAGACTATAAAATTGATAAGCAATACGTGAATTTTCTAGATTGCTCTTAGAATTGTTTATTTGATATTTGAATATTGCTTCCATACTGGATGAATTCTGTTCTGCTCCTGTTTCAGGGAAGGACAGTGGTTGGTTCTTCATTGCATTGCCTTTTAATTGGGACAGGTTGCACGTGCATGGATTCCTATGCTGAGTTCAAACACGGTAGCCATTAAACTCCTAGAAGAGAGTGGTGCTTGCTCACATATTCACAAATTTCCTTGGAATTACTGCATTCATAATAGTGTTCATTAGCAACTTATTTCCTACAGGAAGCCACTGAAGTTGTTATTCTATTACATATGAGACTCCCATAGTGAAAGTTTCCAGTGTGGTGAACTCCAGCCAGAGGCTTCTCCCATAATGAAAGATGTATCTGTTCTTGGTCAGAAGTAGCCTGGGCATTGTGGCAGAAATACTTTGCAAGTGGGAGGTTTATATAAGGTATTCAGTGACAGGGAGGACAGCAGATGGCACTCAAGGATACAGAGCAGAATTTCTAGGCTTCTTAGCAAGTCTCAAATAAGTGCTGCTTAGAGTGGCTTCTGCAGAGCACTATCACACTGGCACTTCTACTTGTACAAACACAAAGAATCAGAGATGCCAGTGATGTGTTTTTCAAGTCCTCTGTTTTGAGAAATTTCAGAAATGGAAATAAACATCTGCAGGGATGACCAAAATATGGCTTATTTCCCTTGTTTGGGGTGATTTCTGGCCATTATCTGTCTCACCAAGTGCTTGTACTACCTATTAACCTCATCAGACAAGCAAACTGCAACTCGCATTGGCATGAAGTTCAGCCAGGCAATTAAGCCACTGATCCTAATAGCTTTCCTCATGTTGAGGAAGGTGCACTGTACAGTAAGAAGGAAAGATGATTCACTGAACTACTTTGATAGCCTAAATTCATCAAAGCACGAGTTGCACTTTCCATTGGCATTAGACCAGTGCAAGTTTAGTGCTGCACTGAATGAGGACTGAAATGGTTTTATCTAGGTCATGTCCAACAGCCTGTGGACAAATGGAAGGCAAAATCACTGCTGCTTTTGTAACTGCAGATCTTGCTTTGGCCTCAGATTATGCTTTATACCCTGAGATGCAATTCTTTACTTTCCACCAAAAATACTGGTGGAAATAAAGGGCATGCAAGGCATAGCAGACCAATAAAACCCTGTACACTCAAAGTTAATGCTAATGATTCACAGAAGTTGGTTTTGAGCAAGTATGTCAATTCTTATTAAATTGACTGTCTTCCTGGAACATTTAGTAAAGGCATTGACTGATTAAAGATGACAGACCTGTGCCTTCTGAATGCAAAATCTTCACATCAAGTGAAAAAATCCTTATTATGTCTCTTTCTGAAATCAGACATGTTATTAGGATTTGGAGATCAATTTGTTCACCTGCATTGCCATGGGGGAGCCCTAGCTGAGAAAGAAGATGAATTCCAGGTAGGCTCCCAAACAGCTGTAAGGATGGTACAGACTTCTGAATTGCCACTTGTGTTATGCTGAAGTTAAACTGAAGACCTAAAATAAAATGCCCTCTGTAAGATTTTATGTGCTCTCACTAGCCCCAGAACCAGTCCTAGGGTTTAGCAACAGTCTAAACTGTACTCTTGGTATTAGAAACACTCTGGGTTCAAGCAGATGGCTTCTTTATTGTAACTGAGGTAACTGCTCAGCAGCCAGTTGTAATCTGAATAATGCCACATCATTGTCAGTTCTTAATTTTAGTTTCCTCAGATGATTTATATGTTTTGGAGCTATTTCTTGTCATCATGGATCTTTTTCAATTTCACCAGAACTAGGGAAAACCACTTGTTATTGCCACATGTTTGTGCACTTTATTATGAAACCCTTTTTTTTTTTTGAAAATGTTTCTATTTTTACATTTAGAAGGTATTTATTTGGTGTCTGTGTTTGCTCATTTTTTTATTAGTTGTTTGTATAATAAGTAAGGCTGATTCATAACCTGCATGAAGGAAAGTAAAAGAGAGGCCACAGTCATCTTGTTGTGCTGACATATAGAACATCAGTAGAAGGAAAGTGTTTACTGGTGTGAATATTTTATTGGACTGTGGTTTCATTTAGAAAAACTATTATAAAGAACTTCTATCTCAGAATTGTGTGAACAGATCATATATATATATTGGAGTTAAAATGCTCTGAGGAAACCTTTATCTCTGCTGAGCATTTGTTGGGACCATCAAGACTTTTTGGTCTTGAGGCATTCAAGAATACAGTCCTTCTACTAAAAGACATCTTCATTCTTCATGTGTAGATTATGACCCTGTGCTTGACTGTGCTAGAATATGTGCTATTTAAGGTGTCTAGATAGCTTTAGGATAGCCATTTTTTTTTCCTCTAGAAAAATACAGGCTAGAAACTAAAGTAAAATAAATTCTTAATGCAACCCAGAGCCAAGGAGTTTAATATGTCAACGAAACATTAAATTCCAGGTTGTTGATGATAAGATGGGAAGCATTGGCAGTGCTGCCCTTGAGGCCAGCTGTTCCTCTAGTCAGGGAGCTTGGCTGCACACTCATGATCCCTTCTGTGAATGTGCTGGTAATCACTGAGGGCTGCAGGGATTCAAGAAAGATGTTCTGTACTTTTCAGGCACGATAGAGATTTTCAACACACTTGGTTGTGTGACTCTCAGGATGATACAAATGTTTGTGAGTCATTTGGCTGTGTAAATCTGGAGAAAATAAATTAGCAAAAAAGAGATAATGTAGCTTTACACTTACTGGTGTGGTATTTCAGACTAAAATTCTTTAATTTCTAGATAAGAGGGAGAGAAGAGGATCATTTAAAAACTTTACATTCCCTCAGGAATAATGCAGTGCAGTGATGTTACAACAGTCTGTAATTGCTTTCTATTTTTGTAAAGCCTGTGGCAGAGATGAAATTTTAAAGTGAACACTCAAGTAAGTCTGGCTAGTAAAATATGCTTCAGTTCCATTACCTTAATGGTGCAATGGGTGTAAAAAGACTTAGCAGTGGGCAAGGGTAGGCTTTTTTCCTCAGTCTATAACAGTGGATTTCCTGAATTTTCAAAAGCTGCAAAATCTGTCAGAAAGTGACAGCTTTTGTGTATGTCTTCTGCGTTGCTATTTCCCATTGTCTGCAAGTTGCTCTGAGGTACAGCAAGGAAACCTGAGCAAACAGCACTACTGAGTATTGCAGTCTTCTCCTGTTGAAAAGCATATCCTCATTTCTTGGGTAAGACATCTCTTGGGTCTTTTGTTATTGACCTTTCTTGAGAATCTGTGTGCTACACAGAGCAGTGGATCAGTGAGTGTTTGGCCTGGAACAGATCTGTGGCAGCTAGATGATGATTAATAGGTGCATCAAGCATGTGCTATGTTGTCATGTTAACTGCTGGGAATTTCTGTTTTGTGCTGGTAATTTGTGTTTTGTTGTGGGTTTTTTGGTTTTTTGGGGTTTTTTTTGGCTGTGTAATTTGTTCTGGAATTAAGATTCATTGAAACTTAAGTGTTTCCTACCATTTTTAGTTCAATTTCCTCAAGGCCTACTAGTAGTTAAAGCAAAATGGAAATACAGTAAATATCAGAACCCCAAAAGGAGCAATATTACATGTATTTTAATTTTTGGCCAAGGAAATGAACAATGTCAAAAAAGACTGTGTTTGAACAGATAATCATCTGTAGTTCTTATTCTGTATCTCTTAGCTCTGGGGTTTTTTTCTATATATGCACATATGTATATATACATTATATATGTGTGTGTGTATATATAAATGACAATGTTATCATAAGCCTAAAAGACAAAATATACCACTCTTCTTCCTGTGTGATTTTGAAAAGGTAATTTTTACCCTTTTATCCATCCCAGTAAATCTAAAGCACTGGCTAAACACAACAAATGTGTTCTGAAACCTTCTTCAAATTCCTGTTCGTGGTTGGAAAAGAGATTATTGCTGCAGCTTACTATGACTTTGCCATGGAAAATTTCTGAAGCTACAGGAATGAATTTTACATAATTCTTTGCTTTATTGTGGTATAAGTAGATATTTTGTCACTATTATTCCAGATTTGTCCTGAGTGTTACACTGCATATTCCCAGGAGGTATCCTGGGGCAGACTGCACTGTGGAAGTAGTAAATGTGTACAAGCAGTAGTCACTTTTTAAAATGTAAATATAAAGAGTCAGTCTATTTGTAGCATGAGGTGTGTGTATCTGTATGTGTACACACAACTCTTGCCTACTCCAGCTTAACACAAAAAGCTGGGTAAAGCTCATGGGATTTTGTTCAGGGCTTTGGGGAGAAGGAAGCCTCCATCTATTCTGCAGTCCTACAGGTTTTTTAGCTGCAGATTGTAACACCTTTCTCTTTTCCCCTCAGTTCAGCCATTCTCCTGCAATCTAGGGTAATTCTGTGTTACCATTCAACACAATTAATTTTGCTTCCATTTGCTGTGTTTTGGATTACTCAGCCACCTCCTGCTGCAGTGGCTGGTAATTTTAACTCTCATGCATTGAACGGCACAGTGACCATAACAAGAATGTTATACAAGACTTTTTACCCATATACATAACACCTCTGACAAAAGTCATTACGTTTCATTGTTGCCATCTTTCTCGAGAGAAAGCACAAAAAGAATGAAGGGAAATCTCATCTAACAGCAAATTAGCTACAGACAGAGATGGTCTGTGACTTTGCCAAAATTCTTCTGTATTTTGCTGCCCACAGTTTTCGCCCATCTCAGCTGCTCATTGACGTGCAGGAACTGTGGTTTGCTTTTTCAGAACAGGAGATGAAATCTCTCCTATGGATCATCACTTCTGGTTAAATATAAGTGTTTGGCCCATGTTTCCCCTGAAGAACAAAAACATCTGAAGTACAGTGTGATGGTATTCAGTGTTGGAGGCTGAAGCGATATACACAGTTCCCTTCCAGGATTTTATAAATGGTGGGGTTTTATCCTGATCATAGCCAGAAGCTAACACTAATCTGAAAGTATTATCTTCTATATGCTTTTCTTTATGAATTTGTCCAATATAAATGCTTAACATCCACAAAATGTCTGCAGGCAAAATGAATCTGCAGTTTGATGACACACTGGGTAAAGAAATATCACTTTTTGTTCTGACCTGGTGGTTTCATATAACTCCCTTCAGCACTGGTCTACCAGCCAGTGCATTAAATATATGACTAATTTTAATGGCACAGGTTGATTCAAGGTGCAAAAATCAGAGGTTTTTTACAAATAATTTGGTTTTTGCTTACCCAGGTGTTTAGTACTGTTTCATTCTTTCTGGAGTCAAATTTGGACTGAGATGCATGCTTTCCATTGGAAATGTAATTACTAAAGCTTAGAAGTGCTGGGGTCCAGGAATTCATTTCACTCACTCATCTGCTCTTCCAAATATAAGGTAATTGCTATTCTTTGTATACAGAAGGAGAGAAATAGAACAAATTAGAGAAATGTTATTTCTGCAGATAGAGTATTTCCAAGGAAAAGATTGTTTTAAAGATAAAACATCATTAACAGAATAGGCTTTTTAGTCCTTGTCTGCATGTTGATGCAGACACATGGCATACTTCCCATGTTTTGTATATTTATTCAAAACAGAATTAGAATAAACTTTCTCTTTTTTACAAATTACTGGGCTTTGTAGGCTGCATAAGTGTTTTTCAAAGGTACACACCATGTTTACTTAAAAATAATTTCATTTGGAAATAGTATGTATATTTTGTTCTTCCTGTCAAGGTATAGTTGTGTTACATTCCACAGATTTCTGGAGTGACCCTTTATTATTCCAGTTAATTTTAGGCAACTTCCTAAGAAAGTAGAATGTCCCCTCAAGTAACTTGCCTTTTCAGACAGAAGCATAATGGATTGACTTGGGACAGCAAAGACTAAAACGATTAGACATTAGGATGCCTCTCATGTCACCATTATCTTCAGAGACATCTTGACAGTTTGCCTAGGTGGTAGTTCTGGGCAGCATTACTTTGATCTGTTGGTGATTGTGGTTCCTGCAGTGCCAGGGCTGACAGCAGGCAACAGCTACTAACCTCACACCATGGTATGAATGTTTACTTCACTTCTGCCTCTTCTGATTTTTTTGGTTGTAATGGTGTTGCCTAGTTCACAACTATTGCAGAAGTTGTTCCAGGGGGAATTGGTCATGGGAAACGTTTGAGTAGTGCAGAGGAAAAGGTATGAAAGGCTTTTTGTCATTCAACAATACTGAACAGGTGGTTGCTGTAGAAGCCTCTTCCAGGTCTAGCAAATGTCAAGAATCAGATTGTACCCACTGCAGCACCATAGATCAGACTGGACATACTCTCAGACACAGGGACCCTGAAAGTCTTGCACCCCTTTCTGGAGGCACTGATTTTTTCCTGGCCGCCTTGCCTGATGAGGAGAACAGCCATCGGCATCACTGTCCCCCCGTGCAGAGGCTGCTGCACAGTCATGATCACCCCATGCATACTCACAGGGACTGCTTCACATAACATGGAACAGTCTCTGGTGCTTTTCTCCAGGTCTTGTGCCCATAGCTGAGTTTGGCCCGTATCAGAAAGCTGGCTTTAGCAGCTCAGAGGCAGAAGTAACAGTAGCAAAAGCTGGAGGCTGTACAGGGAGGGAGGGTGCCACTTAAAGGAGATCAGATTTGTTGTTCTCTGGAGCATTCACTGAGGCATCATTAAAGACCCAGCAAACGTGAGAGGTGTGCTTAGCTAGATCTCTGAACTGAATTGAAGGTTGACAGCAACCATATCCTAAGTGATTGCAAAGTGTGAACAAGAGCAGGAGGTACAGAATTTGATCTGTGATCTTCAGAAAGGAGCTGAGTCATAATTTAACCAAGTTCAATTTATTTGTATAGCAGAAATGAATCATAGAATCATGAATCATAGAATGGCTCAGGTTGGAAGGGACCTTATAGATCATCTACTTCCAACCCCCCTGCCATGGGCAGGGACGCCACATGCACTAGACCAGGTCATCCATGGCCACGTCCAGCCTGGCCTTAAACACTGCCAGGGATGGGGCCTCCACAACCTAGTAAAGCTGCTCCAGCCACAAAGTGCTTTACATGGTTCCCTTTGATAAGGACCTCTTAAATGCTTGCTGCGTTGGATTTCAGTATACTTGCACTCTACCTCATAGAGTTAGTGCAAACTTGTTGAAAGTGGTTTGTCTCCCTAGAGCTGAGCTTGTTGTGTGGATTTCGTGAGTTACTTGGCACTTCTGCGGGTTCTTCAGCGGTAAAATTAGCTGATATGTCCACCTCGTTCTGCCGTGCTCTTTGTGAAGGATTCCTGGGCTTCTCTGGAACAATCTTAAATAACTTGTTTTGGTTCAGTTCATCTTGGGTTTCTGGATGTAAGGTATCCTAGATCTCTCTTGGCTGAGTAATTTGTTTCAAAATATGCTTTCTGAGACTAACATTTCTCCCTTTCCATTCAAGATCAGTAGGCTGGAGCTCCACTGTTTTTTAATATAACATTGATTTTGCAGAATGATGTTTCTGATCCTTGGAGTAAACATGAAGATTGCTTTAGATATCCATGTTCTGAATGAAGGCACAAGAATATCTCATTATTCAACTGTTATGAAGTCTCTCATGTTTTCAGCTTCTACAGATACTGTCGATTTGTTTTGATAAGTGTGTCAGAAGCCCAGAGCTTGGCAGGACATCTTGTTGATCTCACACAATCCACTCTAGGCATTAACATGGGAGTATAATTCACAAATCAATTTCCTCTGACCTTTAATTTAAATACTAGTGCCCCTTGAGGAACTTTCTGGGTCACTTTTATTCTCAAACTATACTTCAGTACTAACTTAAGTGATTAATAATTTTAGGCACTTAAATTAGCTGTATGCCAGCTGCTGTCAGATTTAGCTATCTAGTCTGTTCAGTTTGCTGGCATATTTGTTTCTGTAGGGAATCATACTCAGGTCTGTCTACCTACAAAATAATTTTCAAATTTCAGCCACTCAATCCCAGCTGCTCTGTAAGGAAGCCAGTATTCCTTTTTTATTAAAGCACATTGCCTGAGGAGAATATTCAAGGTGAAGTAGTGTCATTTAGGTAGTTTTTAGACTGTGCAGAAAAACTGTCTAACACTTTTCTCCCCAGAAGACAGAAACTGAGAAGTACATATGAAGAAAGCTTTAGAGAAGATCTGACTGAAGTTAATGTCTCATAGCACTACACAATCCATGAAAAGAATGTGAAAAGGCAATTATAAATGAATGTAATCTTTGATTTTGTAAAGATATGGAGAAAAGATTGAGAGAAGAACAGAGTTAGAATGGTCACTTCAAGGCACTGCCAAATTAATATTCCTTTGCCTTTGGATACTGGTCATGCAAAACAGATGTGTGGGATCTGGCTGTGGGTTTATGGAGTGTCTGGAGCCAGGGGCTGCCCATAGAGAGGCCTCATGAGATATTTTTGTCCACTCCTCATGCCCATGCCCCTTACTGGAACAGCAGAGTTAAAATATCCCAAAGATTTCTCAGAAATTATGGCCTAGCTTCCCAAGTTATTTCCTTTTCTTTTTTCCTTTCATTTCTTTTCTCTCTATGTTTCAGATTATGCTTGGCCTTTGCCTAAACAGTTGTGCCCTATATGGATTTCCCTAGATGTGCTCTTTTCAACTGCATCTATTATGCACCTCTGTGCCATCTCTCTTGATCGGTATGTAGCAATACGCAATCCCATTGAGCACAGCCGCTTCAATTCCCGCACCAAGGCTATTATGAAAATTGCTGCAGTTTGGACCATATCCATAGGTAAGCAATGCGGCTCATGATCTTAACTGTGTCTTAATGAATGATAGTGTTACTCCCATTTTCATCTAGGATTTTTAAAAGGATACTCAAATTAATTTATCTGGCCTGCATGCCCGAGTATAATAAATGATTACTGGGAAAGAGAAGTCCTTCATTACCGTTGGTCAGGGAGCAAAATAAGTAGTCATTGTTCAGAATACCACCACTTTCAATGCTGAAGCATTGCTGCTGTGTACATATCAATATGCCAATAACAGCAGTAACACAGACAAATGGTACTGTAAAACTGCTGTGTAAACAAAGCAGAAAATCACATTAGCAAAGGCTATGGAAGGAAAACCCAGGCAGTACAAATGACATGTCTACATTGCAGTTGCTGCAGTTAAACTCACTTAAATTCCAGGAGCGGTTTAAGTGAAACAGCACAGAAATGGAGGCATCCTGACAGCAAGGTATTTACTGCTCTTTTGCAGGCTTTATAGCGTGTATTATACTCTGCTACAGCTGGATTGCTGCTAGGACTGAGGTAGCAAGTTTGGAGTCATAGTAAATGAGTAGATATAAAGGAAGACACTTTTGTATCTGATAAAAAGCAATAAATAAAGCAACAGTAAAATAAGGAAGAAAAGGCAAAATGATAGCAAGATGACTCTGTAATATTAGGAATTATGTGAAGAAAAACATTTTGGGGGAATTCTTTCAATGTGCTTAATTAAAGAGACATCTGGGGCAGGGTCAGAATAATTGTAAGACCACTATGACCTACTATGTTTCCTCTGGGTAATACAATCTACAATGAAATTCGATTTGGTTTAATAAATCCATGTAAAAGATTTTATTATTATTATTTTAAACTCTGTTCTGCCTGTTTGTCATAGGAAAGAAAGCTGCTGAATTCGGTGCAGACAACTTTGCGTGCAGAATCCTTGGGCTTGATTTGCATGGGCAGTTCAGAGTCAGTGCATAATCTGTGCCCTGTGTTGCACCATAACAAAGAGGAAGCAGCCAGTATCCACCCCCTAGCAAAGCTGAACAAATCTGTCAGCAGTATCAAGTAGCATATTGCAAAACCTGGGCAACAGGACTGTTCTTCTATTTCTGGAGCTAACTTGCAGATTTTTTCTCTGCTGCCTTACATGTTGCAGACAGATGTATCCTTAGAAGTTTTGGTTCATGCTGAATATGGCTCTTTACACAAGCACCTTGAGGGCTAAGTTGTGGTTTGGACTATGGGTCCAAGGAATAAAGTAAGGCAACAAATACTCCTTGCATGGTTCACTGAGTAAGCAGACTAGTAATCAAATCTAGGGCCTGGCCAAATAGATGTAAAGAAACCCATAGATCTACCCCTTCCTGGAGTTACTGGATGGGGAACGGGTTTAGGATGATGGAAAATAGGAACATTATGGGCTCTACTGTCCCCCAAGGAAAGTACCTGAACCAGGGTGAGCAAGGTGACTTTGTGCTGCTGTAGAGTGCAAACACCTCACCCTTGCCCAGCTTTCTCAGGTGATGAAACAGGTGAAATGATGAACACTAGAAGAAATGGCCTGGAAAAGAGATGAAATAGCACTTTCCTTTTTCAGGCACATGGCTTGCCAACCCTCAATAAGGCAATGGGTGCTGTATTTATTCCCCAGTATCCAAAAGTCTTTAGGGGGAATTTTTTTTGACATTAAATGTCTGACAGTGTATGCTTGACTGAAATTCTTCCCTCACAAGCATGAGGGTCAGAGTTAATGATTTCTATAGGCAGGGGTGCTTCCATGGTGTCGATTCAGAGAGTTTTGTTAGCTTCAAGTGAGTGCAGAGATGGTGTTAGGATTGCAAGCCAGGCTACTTCTTGCTTCTGGTGTAACAGCTTCTGGTGGAGTGGCAAATGTTTGTGCTCATAAAACTTTTTCAGGCCTATCTTCTTGTTGTGGCTGAGACAGAAACCCTTGTGTTATGGCCTAGACCATGACACTAGGGCTTCATCTGCCTCTTTTTCCCATTCATTTAGATTGACTACAAGGTTATTTTCTCTAAAGACATTCTTTTGCCTGAGTGCTTGTATACCATGATTCCAAGAAGAGGGGCATTGCTCTCCTTAGCACATCAGTAGTCAATACAAGCTAAGTTCCTAGCAAGGGAACTACCATGGGATTTCAGGCATGGGTGCCTGGACTGGTTTGATTTTGTCATCAGTTGTCAGTGAAATGTTTTGCCTGGGACAGCAGCAGATTGGGATAGTCTGTGAAGTATTTTGCACAGAAGATGGACTGACTATCCCACCACTGCCATTTCCAAGGGCAAGGGAGGTTTCAGTTTCTCTTATTTGAGGTTACTGCTGCTAAGCATTAGTTCAGACATCACTGATTTCTTGGGGAAGCCCAGCTATGGTAGCAGGTATACTGTGAGCAGGAGCTTCACCCCCTTTGTTCAAATGCACCATTGGAAAGATTTGGCTGATCAAACCAAGAGAAGTTATCTAGTGAAGTAGAAGGGCAGGTGTTTTATTTCTTCTGTCTTTTACTGGTATTTGCTGGATTTCCGTCTGGGCTTGGGTTGTTCAGTACTCTCACAAGGTTAAGTAAAGGTCAGCAGCTTGTTCAGGCTCTGTCAGTAATTATGTTCATCTGTTTGCAGTTACACTCATTGCGGGCAGGGAGACCCTTCGAAGTTCAGCCCCCTTTTATCTTTAAACCAATACAAGATTGGTACTGTTGCTTTATTAGAGCAGTTAGATAAAACTAAACCTAATCCAGCCCTGAAGGTACATTGTTGCTGTACTAGCAAATGAAATACACTGCAATTAGTCTGCTGTCATATGGGGAATACATAGAACTTTTGTGGTTTTGAACACTTCAAAAGCCCATGTTCTTCAATTTGCTTCTGAAGAGCTTTGCTTAACAGAACTGATGCCTTTTCTTCCACAGTGAAAGTCAGGAGGTTACTGTCTGTTAGAGTTTACTTCTCGCTGTCTGTTATTATTAGACAAAGGTGCAGACACTTTGTGAGAAAATTCTGTAAGAAGCTGAACAGATCTGGTTCAGTTTTCTCTTTTCTGAGAGGGTTAGGTGAGGCAGTTCCTATTTCCTCTAACAGACTTAATGCTAATTGCATAGTTACAGCAGCTGCTAACATTCAGGTGATGTATTTTAAAGTTGTAACCCATGTTTGTTTTGTACAATAATAAATTTGGGGTTAAAGATACAGATTTAATCACGCAGTGTTTAGCCTGAACAGCAGTATTCTTGCTTTTGCAGTGTAGACTGCTTTTGTGGCAGCCATAGGCTTATTTGGCACACAGCTCTTACCCTCTGGGGTTTTTGTTGGGTTTTTTTGTTTGTTTCTTTTATAATGTCAGGGGGTGGTAATGATGTCCAAGGCCAAACTGCATCAGCAGAGTCCTCGCCGTGAACCACAGCAGACTCTGAATCCAGTACTTGACACCAGGAGAGGGAGTCCCCAACATCCCCAAGCTCATGTACCTGCAGCAAAACATCACCCCTGTTGTGTTCAGCCCTGAGAATTCCACACATGGAAAGACAGAGTAAACTCATATGCAAAGCTCGGGTTTCTTTAGTGAGGATGTTTCCCTGGAGGAAGTGAAATACCTTCTTGTACAAGAATGTTGTGGGAAAGAATGGAAATTACTTCTTTTCTTAGTGGAAATAACCATCAAAGACTCCATCTTTCTAGTAATCTCAGTCTCATGGGATTTCACAGAAGAAAATAAGACATTAAGCACAAAAACATTAATGTTTTTCATTTAAGTCTAAATACTGTGAATGTCAGTTTGGACTTTTTAGCCAGCTTTTTGTCTGGAGCAAGCTACTCGATATTTTACAAAGCCATATTTGTTGTCATTTGGGTTTTGTTTTATTAATTGAGAATCTGTGAAGAGCATCTGTTACTCTGTGTCCACTGCATAATCTCTGCACCATTTGATGGTTTCTTCTGCTGGCTTAAGAACAACTTTAAAGCTGACAAGAAGCAATTAGGACAACAACTGTAATTTGCTTTGTAATCCAGAGGATTTCTCCTTGTTTTGCCTCCTGCTGCTCTGTCAGACAGAAGCCAAAGGAAGGGAGAAGAGAAAAAAAAAATCACATTAATATTCTCCCTTGTGAACTGCTGTGGTGAAAAGGTATGTCCTGCTCAAGATACTGCCTGGCAGAAGGGTACAGAGAGCTCTTAGTGTTAAGTCTAGCAGAGACCTGGTTCTTGGCTTGGTGGCTGGTTGTCTCTTCTTACTAGGGCAAAATCACTTGCACTAGGCACCGCTCAAACATGAAGCAAGAGGATCAGGCTTGCACTGAAGAACAAAGAGTGATATACAGTAAACTTGCAAAACTTTTACCTTGCATATATTTGGAACAAGGCCACCCCTCTTTGGGAATTCACTACCACCTTTGTTAGAAAGTGTTATTGGACACAACTGGAAATTGCCTCTGAGGCTGGAGACCTCAGCTCAATGAATTAGCTTGGCATTTGTTGACAAAGAATGTGTCATCTTGGGCACAAGACAAGAGCTCACAAAATGTTCTGCACTGGGCCTTGGAGAGCTGAACAGCAGGAGGGCTGGACAGGAGTAAGCTTCAGAGACTCTTTCTTGATTTGGCACTCTGTCCTTGTGCTGGTGTGGTGAGTTTGGCTTTCTCTGACCAACTGACCTTTAGTTCTTAACTTATGAACAGTTACAACTGCAGTGTTAGTGTTGCAGCTTGCTTGACTCAAGTGGAGTTCAGTGCTTTCTCTGTGCTTCTTCAAACAGCTGAACTGAAAGGCAGGTATTCTGCTTACCCATGTTCAAGTGCCATGGGAATGCTTAGTGCTCAGCACAGCACATACTGATTAGGGTAACCCTGTTGAAATCAGAGCCAGGATGAGAACCATCTGCAAGCAGCCATTTGTGCATTTGGGATTGTGGTGGTAGCAATTCTGCAGTAATCCTCCATGAAGGAAGCCCCTCTGGGGTGACTGAGACCTTCCACACTTCTCTCTACTGCTGTGGTGTAGAGATGTAGAGCACACAACTGTTGCCCAAGTTGTGCAACAGACTTACAGAATCAAAAAATAGTTAAGGTTGTAAGAGGCCTCTAAGATCATCAAATCCAACTGTCAACCTATCACCACCAGCCCACTAAAGCATGTCCCTAAGTACCACATCTATAAGTTTTTTAATTTAGGCCTGGACTGTGGGGTGGATCAGTGATATATCTTATATTGAAGAATGAGTTACAAAGGGGGAGCGTGAGGTGGAAGAATGCATTAAGATGAGGGTAATGCTGCCCATTCAGCAGTACTGTAGAGTAGCTGTCAGCTGAATGAATGTATGTTGGCAAGTCCTCTGAGGGCACCTTTCTTCCTGCTGCTGTTAACAATAGGATTTTCCTGCATTAGAGGAAAGAACAAACAAAGACCTGGTGCTCTCTCTTCTGTACTTTCTCAGTTTGAAATCCCACTTTGTTATGAGAGAGGCATGAGGCACTTTTCCATTACAACAGCTATCTTCTCATTGCCTGTTGTCAGTGCTGAGGTGTCTCATGTTCATGCAGAGTTTTAAGCTGCAATCAGTGCTCTTGAGTTGTATATTTATCATGTCAGAGAACTAGATTATTTTTCCCAAATGTACTTTGTGTGTGACCATGAAGGTATTCCAAAACCTCATTTAACTTCCCTTGGCTTAAACAATAACACTGAATTCAATAATGACTTCTTCATAAATGAAACTTTTTTCATTTTGGAATTTTATTTTAAAGGGTATGTGTTACAGAGACCTTTAGAGCGTAAAATTATCCATGCAAATATAATCCCAGTGTAATGCCATTGGTCTAATTCAGATTACTTCTTTGTGATTACTTCCCACCACTTCCCAGATGTCTGTGATTTGATGGAGCCAAAGCATCAGAAAGATAACTTTAATGATAAGGAGTCAGCGGCTTGATGGGATGAAGGTTATTGCAGTCACAGAGGTTTAGCACAGTCAAGGTAACAGGGGTTAACATATCAGAAAGGAGGCAACTGTCTTGCCAAGGGTAAGGTGACAAACTTTAACATTTAAAGGGAAAGAAGACTGAATCCTGGAACTAACATTTGGGCTAAGGAAACAGATGCTATAATCACAGAAGGCATTTATAATAACTCTTTTCAGATGAAATTCTTTCACTAGATTACTGGCAAATGGTAGTTTTATGGTACTGACAAATTGCAGATGTATTCTCCAGAATCCTGTAAAACACTTAGCTGGAATGGGAAGAAATGTCCTCTTTAATCTCTTTAGTGTGCTGCTTTGTCTGTTTAGAAATTCAGGGACCCACAGGATTAGTTTTAGGANCCCAAAAAAAAAAAAAAGCAACCAAGGCATAACAGTGACAACAGTGGCCTCAGCATTAGTTATTTCTCGGATGAAGAAGCTAAGGAATGACATTGGCAGCAGCACAGCCCTGTCTTCAGAGTGAGTACTTATGGACAGCCCTGGGGGCCAGAGGGTAAGAAGGGGAGAACAGAAGACATTCTGATGCTCTCCAACTGCTGGAATGTGCAGGTTTTTTCCTTTCTTTAAAAGGACAGGGAGGGATGTGAAAAGAAATGGGGAAAGGCATAAATCGAATTTAGGATGAGAAGAGAGGCTTAACAGAATAGCATTCTTCAGTTCCAAAAGAGATGTCAGAGAGTAGGGAAAGATAAAGGTCTATAAATTCACTGAGAAGGTAGAAAAGGTGACCAGAGAGTGATTATTCACTGTTTCCCACAGTAGAGGAGCTGAGAGGAATCGAAGGAAATTATCAGGCAGCAAATTTAAACAGAGCAAGAAATACTTTGTTCACGTGACAAGCAGGTTGTGGAACTGAATGTTGCTGAGTATTGTGGAGTCATAAATAAAACCAAGAAGTCACAGAAGATATGTCTCTCAAAGGTTACTGGAAATATGAGATGTGGATGCAACTTCTTACTGTGGAATTTTCTAAGTTATAGTGCTGACAGCTGCCCCAATTTTTACCATGACCCTATACTTCTAGTACCTGCCAAAGACATAGACAGGACTGAATGAACCTATGGTGATCTAGCTAAATCTGGTCCACTGTGTCTTTTCCATGTTCTTACATAAACATATGTTGTAGTATTCCAAAGCATGTTGTTGATTTTGGCTGTGTCTAGACAGATTTCTTTGGAAGATTTTGAGTCTGTCCTGGTGTGGGACTGAGCTCCATAGATCAAGGGAGAAAGTTTGGGTCCGGCACGTGTGAAAACTGAGTGAGATCCAGTACTCTGGCATGTGTCCTGTACTACCTCTTCTTTCTGTCCCTACAATAAATGACTGATGACTTTGATAAAGTAGAATAGAGCAAGTATATAGTTATATATTCCTTAGAGGAAAACAGTGTTGGAGGACATCTGAATTAGAGCTATTCAAAATGCCTTTTGAGCATTTGTGAGGGACAAATCACAGATTCCCTCTGTGAGGAACAAGCCAGTGGCTAGCCATGGATGTGGGCTACTACATGCAGTCCTGGATAGTCACACTCCAGGCTTGACAGTCTGTCTGCTCTGGCCATGTGCCAAAAAGTATGGGCACATAGCCATCTGCAGAGATCCTCCACGCAGGACTTCTGCTTCAGAAAGGCCTGATGTCCTTAAATCCTGGACAAACAAGCTAGGCTGCATGATGCTGAAGAAGAAAGGGGATCCAAAATATTTTTTAATCTCATATATCTGCTATTAAGTCCACACCTGTAAAAAGGGCTATGCCATCAGAATACAAGAGAAACTGCCTTGGCAAGTGCAGTGATTCCCAAGGCCTATTAGTTTGCTTAGTGCTTAGAAGTAGCTGGAAGCTGTGCTGTAATTATTATTATAATTGAGTCATTTAGATTTTCCTTTGTTTCAGCCAGAGAGTTTGTGGCTGGGGTTCTCATTTCAGACTATCATGTCTGTCTGATTACCATTTTAGTCACACCTTTTCTACTCTCATATTGTCTGTTGTTTCAGTTTTCAGCCCTGTATTCAAGACAGAGGGATAGGAACCAGGCAGATACGTGCTGCAGCCTTTTTATTTGGCTATGTAGTTGCCTCCTGTAAGAAATCAAGCAAGACTGTCTCTGTGGTGCTTCTTAGTTTCAGACTGCTTGTGGGTGAAACGTCTGAGCAGGAAGAGCTTGCAGAAACTACTGTCTATTTGCACTGAGATAGTTGATAAGGACCCAGGAACTTTTCTTGTGGCTGTGATGCCATGAGAAAAGTGGCAGGATAATCAGGATTATTTTAATGTTTTTAAGAAACTTTCTTCTACATCTTCACAGCTTTAATTCATTTTGATATTTTTCCTCTTTAAAATTTGCTACTATCTACTCATGTCAGTGATTTCAACCCAAAACTGGCATGCATGGAGTGGCCAGCTGGAACAGAGCAGGGTAATGACTGCTCTTCCTACACCCAGCCACAAATCACAATTAATGCTAGAAAAAAGTCTTGATAAAGGAAAAGAACTTGATACTGCTGCATTTGCTGTGTCAGCTGAGGAGCACAGCTGAGTTGCTGTTGTTCCTGGAAGAGGGTGTTTGCGCCCTGGATTTCCACTCCCAGAAGTGTTGTTGCACGAGGTTTTCCCTTCCACTTGGAAGTAGCAACTTCTCTTTCTGACAACTTTAGGCAGAGGGCTGAATGCATGCAGGGCCTTCACCATCTCTGCTGACTCTTTAGAGCCCCATCTCTGTAAGTAACAGTTTCTTTTTTGTTCTCCTTCCTCTAGGGATATCTATGCCCATTCCGGTCATTGGTTTGCAGGATGACTCCAGGGTGTTCATCAATGGGACCTGTGTCCTCAATGATGAGAATTTTGTCCTCATTGGATCGTTCATGGCATTCTTCATCCCTCTCATCATCATGGTGATCACATATTGCCTGACTGTCCAGGTGCTGCAGAGACAGGCAACGGTGTTCATGTGTGGAGAGGTGGCCAAGCAGAGGAGGAGCAGCGTGAACTGCCTCAAGAAGGAAAACAACACAGAGAACATTTCAATGCTTCACAATCATGAGGGGGCATCTCACCTCAACTCTCCTGTAAGCAAGGAGGCAGTGCTTTTTCGGAAAGGAACTATGCAGTCCATCAACAATGAGCGAAGAGCCTCCAAGGTCCTGGGCATAGTCTTCTTCTTGTTCCTCATCATGTGGTGCCCGTTTTTCATCACTAATGTCATGTCTGTCCTTTGCAAGGAAGCCTGTGACAAAGACCTCTTGAGTGAACTCCTTGATGTGTTTGTTTGGGTGGGGTATGTTTGCTCTGGGGTTAATCCCCTCGTATACACCCTCTTCAACAAAACCTACCGCAGGGCTTTTTCCAATTACATCTGTTGCCAATACAAGACCAGTAAAAAATCAGCGCTGCGGCAGAACCAGTGTCTGAATGTTACTTCAACAGCTCTATATGGGAAAGATCTGACTTTAACCAGTTATCGAAATGGCAATGAATTCAATAGCATGGAACTAGATGAAGTTGAACAGGGTTTAGAAATGCAACCAGGGTCTTCAGATCTCTCTATAAACAGCTGTAATGTTGTAAGTGAAAGAGTGAGCTGTGTATAAAGGTGACTTACACAACCTTTTGCTACAGTGTATCTGCAGACAAAACATATTGTGTAAAAATGTAAGTGTTGGTCAAAGAACAATGTAAATATTGCATTTTGAACAAAGCTCTTTTTTTTTTAAAGAAAAAATGGGTTGTCTTTGCAGTCCAGTACTTAAAGTCATATATATTAATATACTGCAGTGAAGTTTAAGGTTCTATATTTACTGTTGATATTAGATGAGAACTATTACTTTGCTTATGTCATGGAAAAAATGTTTGAATTCTTCCAGTGCATGAACAAAACTGCTGAATATTTATCTCAGGTGGCATTTGCTGGAGCCCAGAATGGCACGTTAATAGTTATAAATCAAATACATGCTATTAGACTTGGTCAGTATAACTTTCTTTTTCAAGTTCACAGTAATACTTTAAAACCTCGCCCCTATTTTTCCTGTCTAAAGAGTGTTAGGAAACTTGGCAGAGAGACATCACAAAGGCATAGCAAGCACCTGGCCAGAAATCTCCTGCTATGAGTAGTGACTTTCTGCCATACTGGGGCAATCTTGCACTTTGAGGGATCTCTGTTAAATTTTGACTCCCACTCCAGTCCTTCTGTTTTCTTTCCATTCCCTGGGAGGCTCTGGCTCCCCTAAGGAAGGTGAGTAGTTCAGTTTTGGTGTGGTTTTGTGATGCTGGCTGGGATCACTTGCACATTTGGAGAAGAAGGATGAGAAACAGAGCAAACCCCAGTGTTCTGCTTCAACCATTTTATAAATTAAGGGCCTCATATTTATAAAAACCTTGCCTTTTAGTTTTATAGATAATCAACAGCTCTGGGATGAGGCAAGCTGTGCTCACTGTGGATGGCAATGCCTTCACAGATTGGTTGGTTGACCTGGAGAAGAACAGTTTGTCTTTGTGAGAGCTATTGGCTTCTCAATCCTTACATGTATTTATTTATTAGCTTGTTTGGTATTTGCTTTTACTTTTTTAACATTGTGGGACTTGCAGTGCTGGTGATAAAACTGCTTTGGGTGTAGAGCAGAAGCTGCTCTGCATGTAGTGCTTATCAGGGTCAGGCTGTGAGGTGCAGGATATGCCTTCCTAGGGGAAAATTTCTTCTGTCTCAGGAGGGGGTCAGCAGAGCTGGGTAGAGTATGTGGCTAGAATAATTTGCTAGTGGGGTTGTTCAAATGTAAATGATGACCAGGGACAGGAAGGAAGCAGATCTGGAGCTAGTCTACATGGAAAATGAATCTGGATTAATTTTCAAATTTGATTTATTCCATTTCATTCCAGAGGAAATTACAGTGTATCATATTAATGCCATTTATGTCTCAATGAAAGCCTCTGCATTAGTATTTATTGCATTTTAAGTAATTTGTTTTTAATTCACATCATGTATAATTTGAATTAGTGTTCCTCTGTGCCTTCAAGACACCATGTCTTTCTGGCACTGTGCCTCTGGGGTGAAGCTTTTCATGTAATTTTCCTTGTGTAGACTATCATCTAATGCCAGATATCACTCATAAGGATTTTAAATCTTCATTATCTAATACACAAATGCTACAGTGCCCATCTAACATGGATGCATTTAGCATCACTGGCAGCCTCTGGCTAGGAAATTCCTCAAAACAGAAAAGCTTTCACTAGGCAAGGATAAATTGCAGTTTACTAACACGTACTGGAGTACTGCTTGTACTCTAAACTTGCTTTGTTCATCCCACCAAAATTAACTTGTAATAGAAATTGCAAGTGCACTGCTGGTACTTTAGCATAATGTTGTGGCGTTGCATCGATGTGAACAGCAACAACCTCGCTGAGGCCACTATCAAAACACAATGTACAGATTGCATCTGCTGCTGAGTTGCTCCCAGCATTGAAGTTGATGGTCCTCTCTTCTCCTTCATCTCTTCCTGGGAAAAATCCATAGTGCTTCCATGCAGGCAGACAAGATATTCCATTGTGGAACACATCTTGCTGCTTGTAAAGGGCAGTACAGCCTGCTGATGCCACCGTAGGCTTGAATGCTTGGGAATCCACTTGCCTCCCCAAAAAGGTCTGGTAACCAGTAGGAAAAGGAATGGCTAGAGGCACAAACCTGTGCCTTCAGTGACTGTCTTTTGCTCTGAGTCAGATTTGATTATCTCAAACAGTACAGAAAAATCAGAAAGATCATATTGCTTTTTAAGTTCTTTTTTGCCTTAGGTGAATTCATAGCACATCTTTTCCAAACACGTATATGTGTGTGTATATATATAAAATCATGTGATTGTGTACATATATATATACACATACATATATATTTAAAAGCCAACTGCAGACTTTGAAAGCATTTAGCAATAAGCTGAATTACAGTAGCTTCTAGCACGTGTGAACAGGTCATGTGTCAATAGCTGATTTTCCAAAGCATACTCAAACTCGGTGTAAG
Source organism: Galbula dea (assembly GCA_013399015.1). Lineage (NCBI taxonomy): Eukaryota > Metazoa > Chordata > Aves > Piciformes > Galbulidae > Galbula > Galbula dea. The sequence continues at coordinate 3,712,343 of VWZX01003222.1, read as the reverse complement.
TCCACACACAGACTTAGTCTTTGCATAGAAGTCCTCAAGTCTTACCTTTGCTGGTTTTATTATATGGGTAAAAAGGGAACCTACTGTACTGTAAATAATCATAGAATCATTGAATCATTAAGGTTGGAAAAGACCTCCAAGATCATCAAGTCCAACCATTAACCTAACACTGCCAAGTCCACCACTAAACCATGTCCCTCAGCTCAGCACCACATCAAAACCTTTTTTATAGAATAGTAGAATCATTATGATTGGAATAATGAGAATTAAACAGAGAATTTACAAAATTTTTATAAATGTTTTTTAAAAATTCAGTACCAGAACTGTAAATATGTTGCCCATGGTTACTCAGCTGGTCCCATACTGGTGTACATCACGTGTTTAGATAAACAGACAAGAGGACTGCCTTACAGCACCTGAGTTCTCTCCTGGCCAGGGAGTGGTAAAGTTTTTCTGAATGGTCAGATACTGTCACTTATCAACTTCCTTTGGGTCATTCACTTCAGGGTTTTGTGATGCTGCTACTAATTTATTTTTAAAAGTTTGTTGGTTTAATCATTCTAATTTTTTTGTCATGGTGTATGAGAAAATAAAATCTTTCCTTAGTGAAAAATATGTCCTGATTAAAAAACAAACAAACAAAAACACACAAGAAAACCACAACAAAAAATAAGGATAAGAACAACTTCCATTTCTCCTCCCACACTTGAAGTATGGCCAACAGATGCTTAATCACAGAAACTAGTGTCAGGAGATATTCCAACACTTCCAACCCTAAAACTTGTTAATTACAAAGATGGTGATAAACTATTTCCCCTGTTTTCCATGTTCCCTCCAGGAATAACTGTTAAAAATAACATTTTTTTAGATTACCTCAGTTTGAAGAATGGATTTCATTCTCTGCAACTTAACCAAAGTCAGGTTGTCCCCCAGCAGCTTTGCTTCTCCTGAGCTGTAGTCATTAACCATCGTGGTGCCTCAAGAAGCCCTGCCCTGAGACTGCCTGGTGGGAGTTCCTGATGGAAGTTTTGTGTGAGTCTGCAAACCTCAGTTCAGGTATGGTTTTGTCTTATGAATACTATGTTTGGTGGTGTTTTGCCATGACTTTAGACTGAACAAGTGAAAACAGTTCCTTGGAAACGGTGCTGTAGGCTGAAATATGTTGGTTGCTTTGTTTCCCAAACCAGATGGGACATATGCAGACAGGCTGTCTGCGAGAGTAAGCGTGCATGTAGAGGCCCCAGCTCAGCAAATAGACAGTTTGACTGCCTTGGGGAGTCTACTCATGGGGTCAGTCCCTGAACTAGCACCTTCCTGAGCAGTAGAGGCTTGCAGCCTTCCCCACCAGAGGCCAGAAGCAAGGCTGGCCACATTTGCTCAGGCACAAAACCTTGTGGCTTAGCAACCTGGCTGCGAGACCTGAGCTGGCTCATATACATGTGTGATGTTGCTTCACAAAGCCAACTCTGGGGCATTAGTTGTGTAGGTTTTGGGGACGTCTGAGGACTTCAAAGGCTGTCCTTTGAGGACAAGGACTTGCTTCTTCAGTTATGTGCTTACTGAAGGTAAGAGCAGCTACCCAGAGGCTGTGCCATTTGGAAGGCAATATGGTTCAGAGCCAATGCTGAGGAGCCTCAAGGCATCTCACCTCAGCATGACTCTCCTTATTTTCATGACCAGTGAGTCAGCAATAGTTTCTATCTGAGAGCTAATTTAAAGAAGATAATTCTAGGTGATGTGTGGGTAGTCTGTGTGAACAACATAGTGCCTTTTTCAGTAGAGACACTCATGTCAACCATTAGTGCCTTTCTGCTGGACAGCCCTTCAAAGAGGCTCATTATTGGGGTGGAGCCTGGCCAGTGCTCTTTCTTTCCAAGTCAGTAAGCTGACTAGAGTCACCTGTGCTGGAGCCACAAGGGCCCTGAATATGGAGACATAAACTCCAAAGGAAAAACATATTTTAAAGAAAAAAGCAAACTACAAGTAGCTCTTGAGATCTATTGTTTAGTTTTGAGCTAATGAAGAGTGATATTCTTGCAGACATATTCTGCTAGTCTGGCATTCTAAAAGCAGCATCTATCATGTGATAAAGATGCAAATGTCTCTCGGATCTCCTCGCTGGGTCACAGTGTCATTAGGAAAGCTACATGCTAAGTCAAGAACTTTATTTGGCTTTGACTCCATTTCAGGTTGGGGTAGAAAAGGCATCAGAAGATTTTTCCTGGGAAAAAGCAAACAAAGACCATCAAGCCTTGGGCAGGTTGCAGCAGTGAAACACAGATGAACATATGTATTCTCACATCTGCACAGAGCAACAGATGTCATCATACTTCAGTATTCCAGTGTTCTGAACTCTCCTATGCTTGGATCTTAACTAGTTAAACAAATTGAATAAATTAATGTTTGATTAAAACAGAGCCGAATTTTCTAACTTATGTGTTTGATATGATCTAATTGAGGCATTTTGAGTTATTTAAATTGTTGATACACTAAAAACAACCTGTAGGCTGCCTGTTAGACCACTACGTGGTTGTGCTTGTTAAAATTTAGAGCAGTTTTTATTTGTGTGTGCTGCTGATGTTAGTGTCTCCTCTTGCAGAAGAATGGGCAGGCCCTGGTGATAGATGCTCATCAAAGCCACTGAATATTTTAATCAGTCTTTTTCCCTGACTGAAGACTAGAACAGTTCTTCTGCAGCTTTCTGGGGAAGAAGACTCCAGTGCTCTTCCTGCAGAGCCCCCGCTTCCCACAAATCATGACACTGCTCAAGGAACAGGTAAGTGTAAAAGCCCAGCAAAGGTCTCAGCCATGTGGGAGGTTCTTCCCCTATATGCAGTGATAGTTCATGTCCCAAATGTCTTCAGAGAGGATATATGTCTCAGTGACTGACCTGTGAAGCCATGGCACTCTTTAGACCCCTCAGCTTAAGTATTCCTCCTCTTTTTTGAGGATAAATAAATGTGTTTGCCTATTGCACTGTAGTTAGTATGCACTTCTGCTTTAAATAATAGATGGGACTGTGTGTTGGTCTGAGCAGCAGCTCTGGTGATAGTGGGGGGAACACAATTCCAAGCAGGGGCACAGACAGGCCTTTTAGTGAAAAGAGAGTGGAATGCTTGACCTGTTCTTCCTAGCAGCCAAAGACTGGTGAAGAAAGCTCTCCAACAGGACATCAGGGAGTGCTTGTTCTGACTAAGGAGGGAGAGAAGCTATTTAGGCTAGAGGAAAACACTGGCACAAAAAAAAGAGCCAAAAATCAACTAGGAAGCAGAAGCAGGTTTCTAACAAAAGGAGTATTCTAGGTCTTAGGACCACTTTTTGGTAAGACAGTAGTAACAGAAGCCAAAAAACTTATTTGAGGGCTCAGCTCTTGCATTCATGCAGGAATTTATGCTATAGGGTTACAGCAGGAGGGCCCAGCTCAGCCCTTTTGTCCTCAGCATCCTGGCTGGCAGAGCTCAGGTGCCAAGCCAGCCATCTGCATGACAGCACCTCTCACCTCCCCAGAGACAGATCCCAAAGCGTGGGAGGAACAAACATCTTGAAGGAAGAGCACTGTTTCTGTGCTACAGTCCTTCCAAGTCCTAGCAAAGCCATGAGAAATGCCACAGTTTTGGAGGAAGGAAGGCAAGGTCACACCAAGTCAGCACATCTCCTACAAGTAGGACAATGTGAAATCAAGGCTGTGTGTTCCCAGCCCTGAGCCAGTCCCAAGTAGTATAAAACAACATTTTATTTGCATTCTCAGAAGCATCCAGAATCAATTAGCTTGGCTAGCCCAAGCCTGACTGCATGCAGTCACGCAAGTAATTTTTATTTACCCATGAGAGTATTTTCGCAGACTTGAGTATTATTGGAGCCAGTCCCAGTCTGCTCTGAAGAACCTCAATGTTGAGGTAGTGTCCTATTGGGCTGCCATTAGCTGGTGTAGTTGAGAAAACACTGGTGAGCAGGTTTAAGGGCTGACAGCCTGCTTTGAGCTTGCACTGTCAGATTTTTAAATGCTTTTCTTTGTTACTGTGTTTCCAACTGTGCAGCCAGGAACTTCATGCTTTTGCCTCAGTAAGGTGGCCTTTTAAGCTCTCTGTTGTTAAAAGTGGACTCAGCTGAACCTAGCAGGCAGCAAGGTTATTGTTTTCTCAGTGTGAGTGTTTGTAAATAAATTGGCAGCATGGACACAAGCTTCTGGGCAGCTGCCAGCCAAGACCAATTTGAGAGTCCCAAAGACTGGGATGTATTTCCAGTTGAACAGTTAAGAGCTGGAACATCATCAGACAAAAAGCAAGCCCTCTGCTGGGCTTTATGCATAGGGAGGCCTCTCAGTGGCACAGTAGCTCTCCCAGGTTTCCTGAACAGCCCCACCTCTGCAGTGAGACCCTGTGAGGATGTTTGGGTACCTAGAGAAAGGATGTGAACCTACATCTCTTGCCTCTGGTTTCTTCTCCCGTGTTAATTTTCTGCATCCATTCTATGGAGAAAGCTGAAGGCACCAGAGGGTTTAACACACTCTTTGCATCTGTTTGCTGTTGCTGAAGTTGCACTTGTGTGTCATGGGTGTGCCTGGGGAGATGAGGTTGATGACCAAGGGCAGCCAGGAGGCTGCAATCCTTGTGAAGATCAGGTTTTGCAAAGCAGTCTGGCAGGAAAGGTTTGCTGTGAGCTGCTGTAGCTGTCAGTACACAGGCAGATCGACAGCAGATCTGAAGCGAGACAGAGGTGGGGACAGTTAAGACATTTTGAGAGGCACATGTATGCACAGGGCATTTGGCATTTGGTTTACTTACCATATGTTCCAGTAGAACCTTTCTTTAAATGTGGGCAAATAAGCAGTTCTTCAGTGCTCTGAGCCTGACCCTCTGTCTGAGTTGTGAGGGACTGGTATGTTTCCTCTCCCAAGAACGTTGTTTCTGTTTGATAATCATGTTCTCTCTGTCGCTGTGTGGTCTCCAATGAAGAACATTCTGCCACCCTTTGTTTTTATATCGTAAAGATATCTAAACTAATTAATTCTATCAAAGGAAGGTGTTCCTTGGGTTATGAAACAAACCCACCTTGATACTTATCACTTGGGTATTTTTTTTTCTAAATGAAAACGGCTCCTGCAAGTCCCTGGTACTTTGTTTAGATAGGAAATCCCAGTCAAAGCTGTGATGAGTCTTTACCAACTCCTTTCACAACTTTCCAGGCAAGGTAAAAAACCTCACAGTTTATAAATCATCACTGATGACTATGACTCAAATCCCCCCCACTGCAGCTGCAGGAACTTGGAGTGACCTTTTGCCCCTTTCAGGAAAGGCAGGGCAGTATAGGTTAATTCAGCATCTCAGAGAAGGCAGAGGTACTGCACAGGCTCTCCTTGCTGTCCAAGATGAGTGCAGTCATTGTCGGGGACTGCATAGGGCTGCCACCATGTCTGTCAAGCCCCTGTGCTTAAGGCTGTGCCTACACTTAGGTTTCCATGGAGTGAGACCTGCTTAAATACAGAAGTTGCTTCCTAGGCAAGGCCATCTGAAAAGGAAATATCAAAGCCATGTTTAGGATTTTTAAATTAGCTTCCTTTTTTATGCAATGTGTCTGGTGATGTAAGACTTGCTGGAATCGTGCTTTATTTCCTGAGCAGAGGAGTCCCATGGTACAACTGGATGGGAATCCAGTACAGGAGGCAAGCAGCCCAGGATGGCAAGGAGGGGAATACTCAGTTTTGGTGCAAACTTCATAGTGACTGTCATTTCTCAGCTGGTTGTTTTGTCTCTCTGTACTCCAGGAAGAGCATCTTGACATAGGCGGTTCACAGAACCATTTCAGCTGTTCAGACAGCTTAGCCACAATATGTTGCCTCAAATTGTTTTCTCAAGCAAATGCATCAGCTGTACTCGTTTGCCTTGAAGCTATGAGAACCACAGACCCTCCTGAGAAAATTCAGCTTCTACATAGACATAAAGAGCTTGACAGTGCTCTCAAATGTACCCTGTGGCACAAGGCAGTGAGCTGCAAACCTGCTGTGGCCCATGAAGCTCTCCAGATTGTAGATATTATCATTAGTCACTGCACTCCCAAAGCTTCAACATCTGGAAGCTGAAGCCAGAAGGGCTGTGCCACTTTATATCCCTTCAAGATCTAGGAACTCTCTAGAGCTGCAGTGGCTTGGGGATGCAGGAGCAGCTGGCTGGGTGCAGGGGCATACAGCAGAGCGCAGCTAACTCTCAGCCAAGCCTCCAGTTGGAGCCAGTGGGGTAGTTCTGTGGGTGTTCAGTGGCACAAGCGTGGGAGAGAGTGCAGGAGCAGCAACTAGTTTTGCTGGCATGTGCCACAGGAGACACAGCTCCAGTCAGTGCAGCAGCTCTGGGCCATAGTCACAATGCCATGAAGCAAGAGGGGTGATGTTAGCTGGCAGTCAGCCTGGCACTGAATGATGGAGCAAAGGTGTGATACTTCTGATTAGCAGTACAAAAGCAACAGAACTCATCTGTCTTACAGTGAGGGAGCCATTGTCCTCTTTATTTAATTTTCATGCACTAAATACTGAATTCTGGAGGAAGCCATGCTGCACCTGCTTCCTCCTCGGCGTCCAAATACACATGCTGACACCCAGTGGCCATGGAGCTTCTAGCTCCTGTATGAGATGAAACACCAGCAGAGATGTTTCAGTTGATGAGATACTTCTACCTTTCCGTTTCCTCAAGTGCAGAAGGAGTGAAGAGCTCCTGAGAGGTGCCAGCCCTGCTTTATGTCTTTCAACCATTGGCAGGTTATAATGGTTGAAACACTTCAAAATCTCCTGTTCAGAGACCAGTCAGAAAAATGAAAAAATAGGAGGCTGGGAAATGAGGAAACTGAAGATAAACTGGTTTTCAAATTATTCTCTTATTGTCAGCTTGCAAATAGACCTCAGTGAGAGAAATAAGGCTATTTTGTGAGTTCAGAGACCTTGGAATTTGCCTTCACTATTTTGGTGCTTCTCAAAACCAGTTTATGATAGGTGTAAAGTGGTTTTGCATTTCCTTGTAGCATGCACAGGATTGTGCTTTCATATGTTTGGCAAGTATTGACATTCTCTAGGGAAAAAAACTTTGTAGGAAAGGTTGATTTTTATTCTTCAACAAATGGCTCTAAGACTTTACCAGTCAAAGACAGAAAAAAGACCCTAAAATGAAGGGTATGCAAAGATATTCTCTTGTATGTTTGACAAAGATATGCCTCATCAGACAGGTGGTGCTAAGATGGTAAGAACACCAGGGAACCCAGACATGAGCTGGGAACAATAAGAAAAGTGTATGCCAAAAGAGGAATTTTGGCAGCACTTTACCAAAAATATTAATTATGGACTACAGCAAATGGATTAAAGCACTGTAATGCAAATACTATGTGAAAGTAACATGTAATTAGTGTAATTCTACAAACATAGGGGGGAAAAGCATACTACTGAAATTCTAGCAAGATTCAGGATGTTAAAGATGACTAGCAGCTGGCCACCTATTAAGATTAAATTTTGCACATGTTGCAAATGTGATGCTGTGAGAAAGCAGATGGGAGGAGTCTTGCTGCTGTTGCTGCAGCAGGGATCCTCTGCAGGGGTGAGCTTGGTGAACAGGGAGCACAGTGCCAGGGCCAACCCCAGCTTTCCTTACTGAAACACTCCTATAAAGCTGCAGCATGCATATGCCATAAGCAGATGTACTTAATTTATCAGTTTGTTACTAGGCAGGTTTCTAGGCAGGCTTCAGCCTAACTTTTCTATTTTGTGGTTACTGAAATAGCTCTGATCTTTTTTGGAATGAATGCTAGCTGCAGGGGTACAACCCCTCTTTTCCTTTGCTACCTCTTGCCTGCACCCATTCTATTTAATTCATCTTCCCTTCTTAACTCTTTTTGGACAGAATTAGTCTAGAAATTTTAACCCAGCTTAAACCTGTCCAGCAGGTTGGCATTGCCACACCATTTGGCCTGCTTCAAATGCCTGTGCCCAGAGTTAGATGTAGCCAAGGCAGCAGTGTGAACTCCAGCTATCTGCCCCACTTTTCCCCTGGAAGAGTTTTACAATGCACTCGTGGTTCTAGTAGATGTTTAAAATGTTTAAGAGGCTGACAGAACAACAAAGGTCTACCAGGACTTATCTTCAGTAATGGCAGATCTCAATGGGACTCCTTACAATAGTTTTCTCTCATGATTTTTCTGGTTTTAACAACTCTTATTAGTGCAGTAACTGTTGCCCTGGTGGCAGTCCTGAAAACCCATAACACAAATGCTACCCAGCATGTGTTTCTGGAGGTACCAAAGTCCTCTAGTTCCTCAAAGTTCCTGAAAATCCTAGAATAAGCCTGGCTGAGCATTTCTGCTTATACTGGTCTTGCAGAGCAGGAAACTGCCCTGCCCTGATGGCACACTGCTCTGCAGGGAGATGTCTGCAGCCCAGCCTCCTGAGCAACTCAGCAAAATATTTGCACTGTGCCAGCCATGGTGTAGGGCTGTGTCTCTTTGTCATTTGAAAAATCCTGCTGGACATCAGAGAGGAAGGGAAAGGAACTCTGAAGCTGGCAGGAGGGTATCAAACAAAGAGCTGTTGTTTCCCAGTGCACAGAGGAGGAAATCTGTTCTGAGCCTCCTGTACCTGGCCTTTTTCATGAACAGTGCATTCCCTTTAATTGCTCTGATGAGTATGTTTTGGAGATGCCTGCAAGCCTGATCTCCCTGAGCTGGAGTTAGGAACTGCTTCTGGGCCAAGACAGCTTTATTCCTCCATCCCTCCCTCTGTCATCATTATTTCATCTTCTCTGTTGAATCAGCCTGTGCCTTGCAAGTCCAGCTCCCTTCTCCAATTCTAATGCACTGCTATTCATCAAGGTATAGGAGAATATTGCAACACCCATTGAGTGCTCACAGGTATTTTTCAATGTAAAGCCATCACATGCTGGCTGGCCAGAAGCCCCAGGAGACAGTGGAGGAGGAGAGTATGTCTCATCAAATTAACAACAGCCAAGAAGCTTCATTTCTGCTCCAGTCCCTGCACAGATTTTTTTTTTTTTTTCTGGTGCTTTCCTCCTTTGGCTACTCCCCAAATAACACTGGGTTGTTGCCCCTTTATCAGTGGAAGCAGCTGATAGTGATTGAATAGTTTTGCAGTTGGATGTGCTGTGTTGTTTTGTGCCTGATTGGATTAGCCTGGCTTTTTACATAGCTGATTGTTGCAAACTTGATTTTCAACCTGAGCTTCCACTGTTCACTAGAAACTCTCATTTTGAATAAATGCTCCTGCAAGAAAATACATTTACTGTGTTTTTCAGATAAAAGAAAAGCACACTAAACCTCAGGATTTGAGATGGTTAGTTCTTTGACCAAAAAAACAACCCTGGAATGGACTTGAAGGACAGTGTCTCATCAAGTGCCTATTTATTTGTTTAGTTATTTATTTCTTGTTATCATCACAGGGAATGGTTCCTTAAAAATCAGTCAGTAATTTCATCAGCTGAATACATGGTGTTGAGAGACATCTTGGGTGCTTCATTGAATTCTTGTACCAGCATCTGCTTCCTAGAGAATTTCTCACACTGCCTTTGCCAGTGTAAAACTCACTTCTCCTCTAGAGCATCTGTCCTTGGCAAAAGCTATGGTCTTGCCTTTTTACAGCAAAGGCTTCCTCACCTCACCAACAGATAAGGCATATTAGTTAATGAAATAAATAGCTCACATTCAGTGATTAGAAACTCTAAGCAGGCTGACTGTTTGAGGACCAAAAAGATATGGTGAGGGTGAGGTGAGCTACAGTGCCTAGATGCAGGCACCAGGGTTTTGTACCTAGCATTGTATGTGATGTGCTACCCTTTAGTGTGTGTCCTGTTGACTGGTTTCTGGAGTCCTTTAAAAAAAAAAAAACAGACAAAGCAAAAAAACCCCAAAACACTGAGCAATGTGTTAACTTTATTCATGGCTGTTTCCACTGCCTCCTTTTTCTCCTGTGTCCTGTTATCAGAAACAGCTTGCTCCAGAGTCAATTTAAAACTCCTCCAATGTTTTCCTGGGCCCACTGAGGACTTGAATTGCATCAACCAGGCTCACAAATGGCAGCAGGTAGGGAAAACCCACATGATATGATGTTGTGAGAACAATCCACCAAAACAATTGGCACAGCAGTCACAAGCATAGTTAGCATCCCTCTGATGTATGCAATGGCTTTTCTGCTGGAGATCTGAAATGGGCACAAACTGTTATTCCCAGCACTGAGAGACACCTGAGGTCACACTACAGCATCCCTCTTGCACATTGCCACTTGCAATGCAGGAAGCATTTGCTTTCCACAGTTTTCTTGCTAGCATCTACACTTACATTCAGATTTTGCAAACAAAGCACTTGAAAGGTGGGACAACGTGAAGGCATTTCTATAGCCTGTTATCCCTCATCAGTGATGCCTTAGAAGTCATATTAGAAAAGCTACCCGCTTGCTTACACTACATGGCCAGTTACCAGCACCAGCATCAGTTCTGCCTAAGACATCCTTCAGACTTGAACACAATGTTGCCAGTATTTGTAATTTGGATATGGACAAACCCATCCACTGTCTGCTGTCCCCATGTGCCATCATTGTTGTGAATGTAAACAACTGGGATGGGAGCACAAAGAGAGCAAGGCACTAGCCCATAAAAATGACACTTCCTTAACACACCTAGTCCAAACCTGTGCTGCCTGAGTGGTTTGGGAAATATAATGGCATTATTTATGTTGCTGTTCAGACAGGTAACTTTGCTGCATTTAGCAGGAGTCGAGGCTTGTATGAGCAGGATTTGGGTCTCTGCTGTGAGTTTATGGGTTGTTATGAGGCATTTTGTATCAGAAACAGCCACACTTACAAGGCTGTTTCCTGAAAAGAAACTGTTGTTTGCTCTTAGCATTTAATAAGTTGTTTCATTTATAACTGTAGTCTGAGACACAAAAATAAAATCACATTGCATAGACAGGCTCCCTTGGTGCTCACCTTTTCTTGCACTGGCCAATCAACAAAAATATTATAAGGCTACTTGACAAACTCAGAATGACTGGAATGAGGATAAATATCTGCTTGTCCCCTTTTCTGGACACTGCAAAAAAGAAAAAAATTATAGCAAATACAAAAATGGTAGCTTCCAGCATGGGTCATATTACCTCTTACAAAACTTGGGCTCAGCTGCAGATTCAGTGTGTCCAGGATTGTTAACCTGCATGTGATTATTTGCTTATTTATTTATTTAGTACAGATATATGCCAGGTCTATGTTACTGTATAGGATAACATATTCCTACAGGGTAAAAAATATCCTGCATATATATGGAGCCACCACCATGTGCCCCTTCTTTGCCTTTTTCATCTTGAAGCAGATCTAGTGAACAGGGGAACAGCCCTGTAGAGTCTATAGGGTGCCAAGGAGCATAGCTAGGAGGATGCCCTATGGGGAGACTCTGAATACCACCTTCCCTCCCTCAGAGAGCAGTACGTTACCTTGCAAAGCAGTCACACCTCCATCAGAGTTGTTCCTGTGCTGTAGGGAAATGTGCCAGTGCAGAAATGTTACTATTTTGGGGCTTGCCTGCTAAGTGCACTGGAGATGCAAAGCTGTAGGAATAGCTGGAGTAGGCTGAGGGTGTAACTAAACCAGGATCCCACCTCCAGTGCTGGACATCAGCAGATGCCCATGGCAGCCATCAGTGCTTGAACCCAAAGAGGCTTTATAAAGGATGCAAAAGGAACACTGGTTCCTTTGGGGTCCATACCAGAGAAACATTCCTGCGTCCATTCACTCCAAAAGCCGTGGTCAGCACAGAAAACATTTGTTCTCCCCCTGACACGGACACATCTAATGTGGCTTTGATTTGCTCTGGAAATTGTTAAAGTGGTCTCCATTTGGGTTGCCACAGACTGAGAAATAAAACAGAGAAAACAAATGTCAAGCAAGTGTGGGCCACTACCAGTAGCTCTCTGGCACGGCCTGATGTTTCTGAACATTCTTGTATTACATTTTGCTGGTTTTAAATGATTTCATAATAGTTTTGGACCAGCTAATGCCAAAATGATTATTGTAGAGATGAACCTACCGAAAATACACACATTCTGGGGAGAGTCATCATGCATGTTGCTGGTGTTGCCTGTTAATTTATGGACTCTTTCATTAAACCATCTAAGAATTGTGTAGAATATGGTAATTAAAGAAAAAATGTCCTTCAGATGCCCCTACTATTAACTAGTTCTTGCTGGTTTTGCTGTCCAAACTGCACAAGGATTATGTGAATAATGCACAAGGACTGTGCACAAAAGACGTGTTATGTCTCAGGCCACGTCTCTTCTCCCCCCCCCGCTGTCCCTTCCTGAGGCATAGTGTGTGTTGTCCCTACCGCCCAGGCAGCCTTGGCCTCCTCCTGATCTTCTGCCAGCTGAACCTCATACTCCAGGCACTGGGGTGGAGTCTCACCACCAGGTGGGCTCCATGCCACATGGAGCTCCTCAGATGCAGACATGGAAACCACCAGCTGCTTTGGGGGTGAAGGCTTTGCTGGGAGCAGGAACAAAAAGAGAGAAGGTCAAGAGGTGCGAATAGCTCCTACTGGGAAAGAGTTCAGTTACTCGCTGCCAACTTCTACCCCTTTTCCTGCTGATGGGATTTCTGAGTTCACATTGTACCAACCATGATGCTGCATGAGCAGGATGTCACCAAGGCTGGAGTATGGGTGGTTTATTTTAACTTGACACATGTGCTAGGCTAGGTCCTTGCTTTGGGCTGCAGCACAGGGATTTTGAAATGCTGGGATGTCAGCATTGTGCTTGGCATGTTCTCCTTGCAGCGCAGCCAGCCAGTCCTCCCTGTGCTGTGAAGGCAGCTTCTGCTCCTGCAGTGAAACACTGCAGTAATGTTGGTCTGACACTCTCTACCTCCCAGGAGAGGCTCTGGTTTATGACAGATGACCAAAGCCACACATGAGCACGTGGCAGCACTACCTGAATCCAGCAATTCTGCTTATTAGCCTGGTGGCTTAACTTGAGGACTAGCTCTCCCCTGACATTTGCATGTGGGTAAATGCATCAGCATGGTAAGAGTCCGTAATAAAGAGCAAGTACAGGTATCAGATTATACACCATGCTGTGCTCCCTGTGTTCCCCCTCTCAGATGTGTTTGAACTCCACCTTTTCTCTGGCAGACCCCATCACAGCTGGCACTCAATTCTCCCCAGCTCTTACCTTAATTTGAACAGCAAAGCAGTGGTTTCAATTCCAGCAGGAGTCAATGATGCCACCTTCGTGGCAGCATTGCTAGAGCCAAAAAACCCCACAGTTGCTCTGCCAGCTGTCCAGCAAGAGCATTTTTATCCCAAGTTGCTGCCAAGCACAGCACCTGGAGGCACTCACTGATCCTTCAGAGAGGGTGCTGAGTGGTGTTGCTTGCCTGCAAACACTGCCACAGCACCTTCTTCAAGGGGAAATCCACCCAGACACATTACAGCCACCCATCTAAAGAGCAGACATTTGTTTGAGCCCCCTTGTGCAAGACACAAGCCTTGGGGGTGTGGTGGCCATGCAGGTTCCCAGAGCCCTGCTGCTTTCCAGCCAATGTTACCTAGGTTGTGAAGGCGAAGGGTGACGTACAGCGGCCGTAGCAGAGTGGCTGCCGCCGAACCATTGACACAAATGCTCAGATCTTTATATTCTGCCTCGCTCAGGTTTTGCAACATGCAGCCGGTGTTTATACCATGATCCTGAATATAGTTATCACACTGCTCTGCGTGGCCCAGCCCCTCGTACCTAGCAGAGCATTAGGAAAACAGAAAGGAAAAATAACCAAAGCAATGACATTACTACTTGGGTAAGGCCTTTTTTTGTTTAAGATTGAACCTAAGGCTTGAGTATCCCCTACATCCTACCCACTCTTTGCCTTTTGTAAGTGAGCCAAAGCAGTGTTAAGTTTCAGTTGTCCGGGCTCCTGTTATGGGAAAAGTATAGGAAGAAGGGAAAATACAAATTAACATGCACAGATAGCTTCCCAGGTTGGTTTGTAGGCTGTGTCAGCCTCTCCCCAAGCCCATTCCTGGAGCACAAGAGGCTTCACTAAGTGCCACTGTGTGAGTGGAACAGAGGCAGGATCTGGCCACTACTCAGAGACATCCATCCTCCATTGGCTACTTACGGCACCATCAGCCAGCAAATCTGGAGTTGCAGAAACATCCCCTCCCAAACCAAAATGCAGCGGTTTGTAGCAGGTGACTTGTGCCACGAATGTAATGAGTGTTAGTGGGCTGATTGTGGGTAGGATCTCCTGCATTTACATGGGTATATAATGGAAACCCAAGGATGGGAGCAAGGAAGGGTTTTGCTGGTTTGTAGCTAATATGTGCAACAACAACCTTGTCCTCTCAAACTCCTGTCTTTGGGGGGGCCACACTCCAAAGCTTAGCTGCTGGCCCCATCCTGGAGATATTGCCTTTTAATTTTATTGCTGGGTTAGTGCCCTTGATGCAGGGCTGAATCCAGCTTCTGTAGCTACACTAAAGAAAGTCTCCCTGTACAGCACATCATGTTTGGGGAAAAAATTTCATGTGGTAGTGCTGTAAAAATTAATTCACAGTGATCAAAGGCTGCCGTGGCTGTTTTCCCACCCACTCTCATTATACAACAGGACTCAGATCCAAAGGCATGATTTTGTTACAAACAATTAAATAATGGTGGGGGGGTTGTTATTTTTGGGTGGTTGGGTACTTTTTTTAGGAATGAATCATGACTTTCCATTATTTCTTTCAAGCAGACTGTTGTAGTTAGCAAAATGGTCTTAAAGCAATGTTTCTGCTTTGATGACTATTTCCAAGAGCTACATGGAAACTATTTTTAAAAACAGCTTTGGTTTTCTACATGTAGCCCAAAGGCATGAAACCAAATAATTTCATAACTAGTCATCCTTACCATAGTATCACAGGAACTGAAGCACAAATATAGCATTTACTTTGTCCCAAACCACTAATCCTAGCTTTGTTTCTCTTGCAGAGCAAAATCATTAAACAGTTGTGTAAAAGAAATAGCTGAGAAACAAGCGTTATTACTAACTTTTGGCAGCATGTGTGCTTGTATGAGATGTGCTAAGGCTATGACAATATATCTGAAGACTAAAACTATTAGTTGCCAAGAAGCCCTGCTCTTTGTATAGGGTTCACTGAGCTTGGTAATCTCCTGATGAATGCTGTGCTGTAGATATATATGCACTGTGATCAAGGGAAATGTGCAGCCAGAATGACCCAGGCACATTCAGCAAACAAAAAGCACAAGGCTTTGTGGTGGACAACATGCAGAAAGCACTTCATGGGGGGGTGAATAAAAGGACAAGGAGGAAGGGAGAAGGCACTGCCTGTAGAAGGTCAGCACAAGCCTGATTTCATGGAAGTGAGCAGCGATTTGGGGTTTCATTGCCAGACCATTATTTGTGCTCATTCTGGGCAGATCACATAGTAGCATTACCAGACATAAAAGCATATTTTCCATGGCATTTTAGTACCCTGAGAGATTTCCTTGATTGCTGCCTGGATGTTTTTCTGTTTTACCAATACATACCAGTAATATAACTGGTAGTGTACACCACGAGGAGCAAGGAGACCTGGTTGCCATGTGCATTTGAGGTATTCCCAGTCATGATAGATGCAGTGGAAATTCTGAACCTCTGATTCCAATTTTCCTGTCAAATGAGAAGGAAATAGCCACTATTTAGCAACATACCAGACAGACCCAGCAGAAATATCATTTTAGGTCTTTGAACAATTGTGTGCTGCAGCTGAAAGACAAAAGAAGGAAAAGAAATGAAGGCCAGTCACCGTTAGATAGTTTTTGCCATGTTTCCTATAAAAGCCAGTTTGCTGTACTTGGAGCAGAAAGATGCAGAAATTACCTTTTCATTCAGGAGTGGAACTTGTGCAGGGCAACCCAGAAGAGCTGAGGTACAGGCAGAGAGAAATGAGCCCCAAGTATCCAGTAACCACAATCACAGTCAGTGGAAGACTAGAGATCCTTTGGTGTCTTATACCTCAAGAAGCCCTGGAACGGCTTGTTCATAGAGCAACCCTCAGGCCAGCAGTGTTTCGTGCAACAGGCTCATGAAAAGTACGAAACTGCACCAGGTACCAAAGGCTGCTCCTAACCTTGCAATGGGACTTGAAAGGTAGCATAAATCCAGTCACTTTGCACCTCCACATCACTGGTACACCGTCCTTTCAGCAGCGTCTGTAACTTCACTTCAGCAGTCCTGCTGAGGTCAAATCCAGCTCTGAATTTTAGCTTCCTAGTAAAAATAACCTGGTTGAAAGGTAGACTTTATAAGCATCATTTTTGTCCCTGAGTGGGATGCAGAATTAGCTGACATTTCTCCTGCTCTTGCTGAGAGTAGGCTTACTTGTGTGCTTTAATGTTTCTCTATATTTTTTCTCCTGCTTTTCCTACCCAGTGCTTCACCAGCACACTCGTACCGGTTGCCCTGCTCGGCCTTGCTGCCTTTTAGTCCCTCTACCCACCAGGACACCAGCAATGACAAGTCAGACTATTCTATGGTTCAGGGGATCCCCAGAAGCCAGGAGCACCGGGGAGGGTCTGAGGAGGATATTGCCATAAATCCAGATAAAAGGCACTTTTTCTGGGACATGAGATAATTAGAAACAGAAGGAGTAATGAGTCTTGTAACCAATGGTTCTCATGGCAAGCACAACCACACCCTGCAAGGATGGAGCAGCAGCCAGGCAGTGCTGCATGGACTCACTACTGGATACCACAGGACCTAGGCCTTTGTAGGACTTTTTGAGCATGCCCTCTGAAGGTTTTTCTTTTTCTTTTTTCAGACTTACTCCCTCTCACTGTACTCAAGGGAAAAATAAGTTGGCCAGAGTTACAACAAATGATGAGAGAGAGAATAAGTGATGCATTAGCCTAAGCCAGGACAGAAGTAATGTGCTATAAGATGTGCGTGTGTGCTGCAGAGAGAACTACAATGGGACAGCCCACAGTCAGGCTTTTTGTCAGCAGTCCCAGAGTGCAAGAGCCATGTGTTTCTGATGGGCATTGATGACTTTTGCTTTTGCTGATGTTACATGAAATTTTTGTCAGCCTGACTCTTCTTTGTGACCTCATCTGGGGTCAAGGTTTTGGCAAGGTACCAGAGATCTTTTTTCTTTTTTTTCTACTTTTTAGATCTGCCTTGTAAAAGACACTTTTATTACTTGTGATTTAGGGAATTCTGGTGTGTTTTTTAAAACAGCATTTATTTTTTACTTTGTGCCTTTTAAATGCAAATAAAAATCATCATAGAAGAATCTGTACAGCTGCACATGGCTGCATGACTGGGGGAGTGATGTGCATCATGACCGAGGTCAGTTCAAAGAGCCCCTTCCCACACCCTTGCGATTGTAATCTATAGATAAACAGGGTAGGTGGCACCATGCTCTTCTACCTCTGCAGGCTACCATGGGATGTTTGGGTCAAAATTGGTTTGTGTGGTGGTTAAGTGCCACCTGGCTTTGCTGCCTCAGATACATGAAGAGGATGACAAGCTCTTGCAGGACATGCAGTAACTGTTCACAGCAAGAGGTTGGAGTTGCCAGAACTATTAAACTAATGTGAATGCTCCTTTTCTCTCTCTGGCCTCTTGAGCTGGCAAGATCTTTACCATTATGCCTTTAGACTGGGGGGAAAAAAAAAAAAATCTCACTTTCTCTCAGGACACTAATTGGTATTTTAGGTTGTAGGGGGGCATCCTCAGTGTATTTTTAATGTGTTCCTTAGTCCATTGCACCATCCAAACACCTTATTGTTGTTTCTCCTCTCCTCATTCCGTTTACCTTCTTAACCCTGCAGCAGATTTTATCTTCTAAGCACTCCCAAAATACATTCCTACAACCCTTCCTGTACTGTGCCTGTCTGCTACTGCCCTGATACGCATCAACAAGGGAAGACTGACATTTTTATCACAGAGCTGAGTTAGCCACATCTCGAAGACAAAAGTAAATAGTAATTAGAAATCCCCTTCTGGATAAAGGGAATGTTAGTGCATTAGGATAATTAAGGAATTTTAATCTTTTATTTATTCACTATTTTGCATCCCTAAGGATCTGTTAACACTGAGTTTCAGTTCAAGCCCCATACAGATTTCCTAAGAAATGTAGTGCCTTTTACAATGAGGAATGCTACTATATATTGTTGCATTATTTTTGGCAGCAAGCATACCCTCTGACAGACATAGACCCTTCTCTGACTGCTGCTGCTACTTTTCAAAACATTACCATCTGGCAAAAAAAATTAAAACCACTCTAACAGTCTGGTTTTGCCATGGAAAGCTGGAGCTTCTTTGGCACCACTTCTCCTTGAAATGCAAACATAAACCTATACAGGAACTAAGGGCAGAACAATAGCCTGGATTTAAAAGGATGAAACCATGCTTTCTCTTACCTTCCAGTCTTTGTCACCAGTGTTGCGGTATTTGAACTTGTATTCTACTGTGCATCCATTGAAGGTTTTTACATTGGGTGGAGGCTTCCACTCTATATCAAGAGAACCTAGTAGTCCAGGATCAGTGATCTGAAGGTCTTGTGGGGGAGCAACTAAATCAAAAAGAAACCAGGGAGTAAAACAGAGCATCAGCAAAAGAAAACAAACAAAAAAACCCAAAAGTCATGAACTCTGATGAGAAGTTAAACGCAGCTGCTGGATGTGGAGAAAGCACTGCTGGTCCAGACCCAGCCCTGGCTATTTAATAGCCTATCCTCAACAAACAAGTACAAGCTCTACTCCTGCCCATCCCCCCAAAGCACAGGTTTTGCTGATGCTCAGAGAAAACTCTCAAGGCCCACTGAAAAGGCACAAAGAATGCCACATCTTTGATACACCTTTTCAAGATGTTTTAAGAAAAACTTTCTTAAAATATAGGACCTTTCAAGTCCTATACTTGCTTACCTTTAACTCATAATATTTACTGACTTTCAGGACACGTTTCCTTGCCAGCCTTGTGTTTAGCATGCTCACCAACACAGGATGACAGTTCACAGCATGCTGTCATGGAAATTTATATTAATGGTAACAGACACAAATCACCTATATGAAATATTCCTTTCAAGTATATTAAGGATTAACGAAAAACAAAGACAAAAACCATACAGAAGCAGAAAAGCAGAAAGTTAAAATCATTCTTATTTTGGATATCTATCAGCTATACAAAAATATGCTTTTATAGTCAATCTGTCTTTTATCAAACTGTTGTAAAGTGCTGTCGTCTGTTAATAAATCAGCATATACTATGGATGAATTCTTTACTAAGATATGCTTCCTAAAAGCCCAGCTCTGTATGAAGCTGTCATTCACATGGCAAAACCTATTTGACTATCCAGTTTTATCAGTTCAAAGTCAATTTTTGTAACATCTAAAGTAATTTTTCTCCACTATCTAGAGGTAAGGGTTTTTGTTTGCACTTCTACATATTCACTGCATGATACACTGTTTTCATTACAGATTCCTGGCAGTGTTAGTCCTCCACTTCTGTATTTGAGTCCGGCCTCTTGGTCACTGGCTTCTCTGGCACCTTTTTTATGTCTTCATCAGGATTTACACCATTTTTTCCTTTTATTTTCTTAATAAATCTGTCATGAAAGCAGGCCCTGAGAACATCTTTCAGCAGAAGACAGTGATCTAAAACAAAATTTAATGTGCTCCTTGGAAAATCTGCAGAAAGCATTGTTGCAAGATTTATTTCTTCTAAGGAAACTCTGCCAAGTGAATTACACCACAGGCAGCATTCTTAAGATCTCACTTTTCCCTGCATGTTAAGCTCCATGGGAGATTTATTGTTATGTTAGATGGCAAAGTACAATATCATGACAAGGTGTTTAGGGAGATGCTGGGGCAAGGAACAATATATAATAATTTGGATAAAAATTAGGAGTATTATATATTTTTCTGCTTACCAAGTAAAACATTCTCCTCACACCATCTACAAGTCTCAGGAATGCAGCCTGGATTAAGAGGAGGGTGGTGGGCTTGCTCCAGGGACACTGAGGCATGGCTTTCAACATGCAACATCTTGTGTTCAGCAGCCTCACGTTCCCACAGAAAGTGAAGGTCTGATATTGCTATGTTACAACAGGCACAGATTTCACTGCACAGGCAGAGGATGGGGAATAGGGACACAGGCAGCTCTGCCTGTTCGAAATGTGCTCAAGCTGAGCTCTTGGAAAGCATCAGAGGTGGGAGTGGAGGCAAGGTAGTGGCAGGGTGGTGGTATCTCACCCACCTCCTGGGTCTTCATAGATATAGAAAGTTTCCATGAAAAGACGAAGGAGCACAGGGGACAGCAAGTCTTGGCACTTGAAGAGCTGCAACTGCTAAAAAATGAATGAGTGGCTAGTCTGGAATGGCCATTTATAGCCATGCCAGGGAGGGAAAAGGGAGAAGGATAAAAAGTGTTCTTCCTACTGGCCAGCCAAGGCTGGAAGCCCACCAGAGCCAGTGCAAGGGCAAGCTTCCACATCACCAGCACACCACATCCTAAAGTTGAACCCTGTTATGGTGACTGGCATGTGTAATTTCCATAGCAGCCTGGCTGAGGATATCTGCTGGCAGGGCTGAGGGGTGGACTATCCTCTTCCTGAGTGGCTAAATGCTGAGGCTCACAGCTAAGCAAACAAGGTAGCAAAAAGCTACTAGTCTTTGTCATGAGCCTGGTGACAAACTGTCAAGAGAGGATTAGATTGGTCAAACCCAGAACTTCTGTCTGGAGTAAATAATGCTGAAATTTATTCACCTCTGAAATTTATTTCCATCCTGAGCTTGAGCTAAACAGAGATATAGTTTTCCAAAATAATTGAAAACTGTAAAAACCAGTTCTTGACTGGATTTCAGAAGGAATGGAAAAGCTTTGTTTTAGGATATGGCTTGTGTTCTGCCATGTAATTGGTTTTTAAATGGCAGTACTGCCTCTAGTAATTTCTCATTTTCACAATATTACATGACAAACCATTCTTACTCATATCATTCATACAAAACACAGAACTAAATATATTTTGTTATACACTCTTGAAGGAAAGCTGCTCCTGGATGTTTCTTGAAAAAAACCCAAGCAACAACTTCTCTACCTGATTTACACAGTGGTGAGTTGGGTAGCTATGTACAGGCTGGACAGTCTCAGCCCTCACAACCCCCCTCTCCTGTCTGCCATGCATACTTACTCAAATGTCACAGCTGTGATGAAAAATTGCCTGCTCTTCCCCAGCTGCTTTCCACTCCCTTGCCCCACACCTTGTGGTGCCTTAGGTGGTGCAAGCAGCAGGAGGTTTTGCAAATTTCTGTCTATTTTGCCAGTGGAAAAATGGCAGCCTCCTATGTGTCCCCCATACCTTCTATGGCTGCATATCTCCTTGCTGGTCAGAAGTGGTCAGACTTTCGTGTTTTGAGAAGTCCACTTTAAAAGCAATGCTTGGTGTGACAGTGGCATGTTTGCTGGCAGCTTGCTGTGTGTGTTGGCTGGTAGGACAGGTAGCCTCTCAGTGCCCTCCTGGCCAAGTTTTCACCTCTCCACTGTGCAGTGGCTGTGGCAGGGAGGGCCAGACCTGCTTGATTGTCATCTTGCTGAAGAAGGAAAGCTTTGGGATACAAAGTCTTAGCTATTGGAGACCAAAAGCTCTGGAGAGAGGAAGCAGAAGCTGCTGAGTGTGGTGCAGCAAAGAGGTGCTTGAGAGCTTGAAGCAAAGTGTACTTCAAGTGCCATTGCCATGGATAATAGCCTGCAGAGCAATATTTTTGTAGAAGAAAGTATTATTCTCCAAATATGACTAAGCCTTGTATTTCTTTCTAGCAGAGCCTGGGTGCCTGGGATCACGCTCAGGAACATTTCTGTATCCAAGTGGTATTTATATTTGATAACTCTATATCCAAGAATATATTTGCTGTGCCCTAAAGGCAGTTTCAGCTCCTTTTGAAGTTGCTGAGAAAAATATCCACTAAACACGTAATCTATTTACACAACTGATTACAGGTTTATAAATCTGCCACTCACTGTAACACACACACACAAGACAAGCTTCAGTTGAAGGACTAACTTCATAAAGGGCCCAAAATAACATGAAGCATACATGAGGCAGCATCACAAACAGCAGTCCAGGCTTTACCTGTGATGTGAGAGGAGGAGGAGGATGCCTTACAGTCCCACACCAGCATCACAGAGAGAGCATAAAGCCTCCAGAGAGCCATTCAGGGGTAAGATGTCAGGGGTTCCCGCGGGAAGGTGTGTGACAGCAAAAAAGCAATCCTACAGCACACGTGCAAGGAGGCTGGAGAAATAAAACAGAGTTGAAAAGCTTCAGTGCACTGGTGGAGCCCTGGTATTCTCTCTGCAGAGTGAACACTGACAGCAAGTGCATTTTTACTCATTTACCAAGTCTCATTAATCATTTCCCAGAGGACTTCTATTTGTAACTTTTGAGGATGACAACACGTGGATGACTTTGTCTTCATTTGAAGTTTCTGGCTAGCTAAGCACAGTGTCCTAAGACATATCAGGCTGTACTTCAGTCACCAAGCTGTCTGCTGCCTTCTGTGGAAAGAGTGACAACTGATTGATCTGCCTGCCATAGGAAGAGCCAATTCAGAGAGAGAATTTCCTTTCTAATTAACCCTCCAAACAAAAGAGAACTGGTAGGAATGCTTGTGAGAAGTCTTCTTAGTTGACATGATAATTTTTAATGGCACAAATTTCTCTTCCTGAGTAGGTCTGCTGGAGGGAAGATGGGGACTAAGAGGGAGAGGAACAGAATTTCCAGGGGAAGCTGCTTCTTCCTTCAGATTTCATGCTGAAGGTGGGTAGGAATCATTCCCTATGGACACAACAGTTCAGCTTCCTTCCTTATAGCAGAAAGCACATGGATTACAGGTAAAAATCATTCTTTTTGTTTCATTTTTATATACAGATACAGGTATAGGTATAGATTAGTTAAAGACGGAGGGAAGAGGGACATATCATATAGATTAGATAGAGATAAAGATAATCCTTCTGAAAGCCTGAGGTCACTGAGCCCTGATTGTGTAAGAACATGTTGACATCTACATGAACACACAATGCATCACTGAGCTCCTTTCAGGTTACAAACTCACTTCATATTGTCCACGCAGCCTTGCCTGCAAAAGGTGGACTCCCAGGTCATAATCTGGCAGGGCTGCTTACTCCACAGCATCTGCAGCTGCAGTGTGACAATACAAAATTGAGGATCTGCTGAATGGCAGAACTTTTAGTCAGAGGGACCTTGGGAAATCTGGGAGTTAGGACTGACAAAAGCCCTATGATTTTAAGAAGTGACTCAGGGGAGCCAGAGGAGAGAAGTTGTGCTGGGAGGGGTATAGAGTGGAAGTTTAAAATAACCAGAAATTCTGACTGGCAACACATGACAGCAATTAAAAGTACACAACAATTTTAACAGCTTAGTATCACCCCCCCCCAAAAGTCCTTTACATAAGTATAAACAATAGCAGTAATTCAGTACAAGTGTGCAATGATAGGGAAGGCTGACTTATAGAGCTAGGAAAAGCAGCAGCTATAACTCACAGCTGGTGAGGAACAGCATCCAAGGACTGTGCATGAAAGCTAGCAGAGGAAGCTTTTCCCACTTCCAGTACAGTTAATTTTAATGTATTCACATGGTGTCACAAGGAGAGTTTAAAAAAAAAAAAAAACAAACCCCAAAATAAACAAACCAACCAACCCACAAAAAAAACCTAAACAAAGCAAAACAAAGCAAAAACACCACAAAAGCTTTACACAGAAAGATTTAAAACTAGTAAAGTGCTCTTACCTGGACCACCTAAGTGCATAGAGTGGTAAGCCCCTCAGCAGCTGCTCCACTCCAAACCTTGCATTTCACAGAAATTGGGAGGTTTTTAAAGAGGCCAGTCTGCTCTTTTCAAGGAGCAGATGCCACACTGCAATGTTATGGCACTTGCTACATGATCAGAGGCTCTACTAAGCCCTCCCCAGGACATTGCCAGGATTTATGACGTGTTGGTGTTAATTGTTGCTATAACTGTGCTCAAGGAAATCAAAGGTATGTCTGAAATGTTTAAATGATTCATTAAAATGAAAACCATATGGCAAAATCAGTGCAGGCTGTCTGCTGAAGGCTGCCTGGGACCCTCGCAGTGGTGGCAGGGCATGGCTGTGCCCAGCATCTGGGAGCCGTGCCCCAGGTAACATCTTAGCCCACACAGCTCCAGCTAGCTGTCCCCCAGGGCCAGCCCCAGTGTGGCCCACCACAGAACCTCCCCCCTTTGCTGGCTCTCCTGGCTCCAGAGCCAATCCAGCTGCTCCTGTCTTTCAGAGCTCTCCAGAAAATGTATAAAATTATCGCATCAGTGCAGCTGGTCAACATGACCCTTGGCTAGCCTTGCCTGTCACCATTTACTTCATCCCTCCTTCCCTCATCACCTGGCAAGTGCTTCCTCTCCCCCTTGAAGCACCTTTTGCAAGGAGCAAGTGCTTCAACCACACCTAATTTGCCCCAGGTGATTGGTCTGGTACCAAATACACATTACTGAAAAACACCTTTTGATTCCTGTTGCTGTGCTAAAGGATCAGCCAAGATCATGACCAGTAACACATGGATGTGCTGTCTTGCATGGGTCAAGAAAAATTGGTTGCAGCAACTCCCCTCCAGGAGAGACAAATAAAGGATGTTTCAGAAAGGGTGGAGCTATGGTGTGCATGTCTCAACAAGCAACAGGTTGTGGCTAAAGCTGGATTGGAAGATCTGTGGCCAAATTTATGCATATTGAGAAACAGTTCAGCCATACCTAAGAACGTGAAAAACAGCATCAGGAAACAAAGAAAACTCCCTCCAAGTACCTGTACAAGCTTAGGGTATTGCTGCTTGAATTGATGCCTGAATGAATGTGTTATTGCCTTCCAGCTGGAGTCAATGGGAATGTCTGGGAACAGCAAGGGCAGGATTAGGCCTCTTTCCACCTGCCAGTTACAATCTCCATTTCACTGTGTGCACACAGGTAGGCACATGCTCAGGCAGGGGAGCATGCAGACCTGTGGGAAGCATGGTCAATTTGCAGGTGACACCATTCCCATCACGTTATATGTTCAGTTCTGGCTCCAATAAGATGCTGTGAAGGTAGGTGCCTATCCAAGGAACATGACCATCCTTTGTGCTTTGGAACTTTCAAGGCAGTTGCAAGCAAAATTTCAGAACCTTTTTACCTTTTGCTATAAGAAGTGATCTCATACTTCTCATGATAATCAGTACCTCCTAATACAGACACCAACTGCTGTGTGCTGGGAGACACCACAGCTCTGAAAAGAGAGATGAAAGCAAGGAACAGCACTCAAGACTATGAAAACCACCAAGGGGGAACTCTGAAGCGGGGAGCCAGGAAGCCCATGATCCACCACTGCCTTGATCTCTGGTAGCATTCGGTTGGGAAACAGCTCCAGAAGGCCATGGAGGCTTTGGCCATGCTTGGAGACCACTGGAGAGTGAACAGCCCCTTGCTTTCCATCTTTCCAAAGCAAGAAGCCACAGAAATGGGTAGTACAAACCCTGCTGCCTTGAGTACCCTGTGAATTTTGGGGGTGAGTGGGTTACAGATTTCTCCCTTTGCTGCAAAGTTTGCTGGCTGTTTGCTTCTTACTTTCAGCAAAGGACAGGGAAAAAGGTCCCTTGCTGCTGGTAACTCTGTGGCCCTGCTTTCAGACTTATGCAAGATTAGGATTTAAAATTCATATATTTTCACTGTGTAAGCTACTTAAGCAGAAAAGGTCACAATGGACTGATTATTCGAAACAGATGAGAAACATTTGTCAGTATGGGTGCATGCCAGTTCCTGAGAAAATGATGCTGGAAAAAAACATAGCTGGGATTTGCAACAATAAGGCTCCATGACATAGCTAGCAGAGCTGGAGCAGCCGGGGAGGAGCAGTGGGTACATCTCCAAGCTGTAAAGTGCATGCCCATCCAGCCTCCCCCAATGCCCTCCTGCCCACACCAGCTCCTTTTCCAAATTACAGATGTGTTTCTTTCCCTTTCCTTACAGCACTGTGCTGATATGTGCTGCTCATGCCGTGTTCCTGCCCATGCCGGTGTTAATGCAATCCCTGTGCTGGTCCTGGAGGAGATGGAGCTAAGGACAAGCTGGGAAGGATCTGTGCTCTGTTCCAGGGATGCTGAGTGGAGGCACCTCTGCAAAGGCCACATGCTCAGACCTTGGCTTGTACTGACCTTAACAGCTGCAGCTGTCAGCAATGCCCTGACAAGCTGTGAGAAACACAGGGCAAATCCCTGCATATGCTGGACCAGAACTTCACGGCCTTGAGTTCAGTGCAGGGACAGGCAGGTGATTTACATCTTACTAACTATCCTGCAAATGGGGTTGAGTCGCAAAAAACTCCTACATAAGGTGATTATAAGCTCATAAGAGAAGTGGGTAATAGAACTGTACCCACTCTGGTTCACCAGCAAGTCCCACACACAGCTGGAAGGGTGCCCTGGCAAACTCCTGTGCACTGAGCCATCCCCAAGCACTGTGGCTGACAGAGCTTCTGGTTGGGATCAGCCACTCACTGCTGTGCCATGCACTCACCTCTCCTCAAAGCCACTTGGCAAGACACCTCTGGATGCAGCCACGGGAATTTTTTCCTGTTCATAGGGCTGCTTTTTCCATTACTGTTGTGTTTGGAAGCACCACTGACTTGTACAGTTTGCTCATGAGTGAGATTTTTGTTTGATTTTTCAGCCATGTGAGTGATTCCTGGAGTCACTACACACTCATGAACATTTCACAAGAGCTTACTCCAGGAGCCTGGCCAGGTCCCAGAACCTCATAGCTGCTCAGGAGTTACAAAACCTTCATTTGCTTCACAAAACACATCAGCTCCCACAAGCAAATATGTGGGTCCCCCAGCCTGCCTAAAGGCTGTCTTAGGAAAGATTGAAAGTCTTCCCACCACATCATTTTGAACCCAGCTACAAAAATGAGTTTACCTGGAATGGCACAGGTCTTAAACAAAGGTTTAAGATCTTGAACCCAGCTCGAGCTGTAGTTACTGGAGCAAGAAGAGCCAGTTCCCAGGCTGGCTGCCAATTTGCTGCTGAAAACCTCAGAGTGCAGCACCTTGCCAAGAGCCAGGTGCACCTCCATATAAGCAGCTTTGACATCAGAGCAACGTGAGGGATGGCAGCCAGGTTTCCAATAGCTACTTCAGTGCTAAATAATAAGGAAAAAATAAAATAAAATCTCACCCTGCTACATCCTCAGGACATTCCTGCTGGGATGGCTGAGCCCTGCCAGGGCCACTCCTAGCCTTTTGCTTGGACAAATGTCTAGGTCTCAGCACAGAATCCCTCCAGCAGGATGCTGCAGGCAGGCATTGTACCAGCATCGCATTCCTCACTGGCCACCTCCCCTCCCTTGTGCCGATTTTTTTCCAAGCAGCATTTGCCCCTCAAAGTAGATTTGTAGTCTGTCTCTAGGTTTTAATCTTCCTAGTTTAACATGCGAGGTTTCACCAGACAGAGGTAGTTCCTTCCAATCTTGTTTTCAGGTTGCTCCAGAATTAAATAGACAAATAAAACATAGGGCTAGAGAGCAGTTATAAAAGCAGAAACATTTCACGTGAAGTGCTCTCATGGTAACTGGGAAAAAAGCATGGGAGTTGTGCAGTACACTGCAGATCAGCCCCAAGAGCACAAATAGGGAAGCAGATGCAATGGGCAAAGCAGTGAGCCTCACGAGCAGAGGTCAGCTGCCTCTGTTGCCACCAGCACTAACAGTGAGAGAAGCCGGTGTTACACCTCAGCTTTCAGGCCATCTTAAAATTTTAACAACCACCTCGTGGCTTTTACCTCTCCACATAATTTTTTTAAACACTAAATTTTCTTCCACAAGCCTCTGAGCCTTTGGGACAAGCAAAATAAGTTTCCTTCTCCTTTAAATTCCATCCAATGTCTTGTACTGGAGAGTTTACAGAGATGTTGGCAGAGGTCCTGTGCAGTCAGAGTAGCAAATGTAAAAGACAGATATTCTGTACAGCAGAATCACCTAACCTGGAGTGCTAGGGCATCTGGCAATTTCTGCTCACTTTATTTTTGCTTCCTGCATTCATCCCCAGTGCAGATATAGCATTGCCACTGCTATGGCTAGGGCAGGATCTGCCAGGGGCTGAGCAGTCATCAGCCTTCAGTCACAGCTGAGTCCTCAGCACACTCTGGCGTGAGACCAGTACATCCCACAGGGGGCCCAGGACAGCCAAGAAGATGCAGGAGGCTGGCCTGGAGAAGTGGTCTTTCAGCATAACAATGTAGCCAGTGAGTCATCAAGGCGCTTTGCTGTCAGAGCCTGATCCTGCCTCTGCTGCTGTGAGCACGGTCTGGCAGTCAGATACAGACAGAGGAGCACAGGGTCAGTGCAAGAGCAGGGCAGCTGGCAAATGCAGGAGGAAAGACAAGGTCCAGATCATTATCACAGATTGGTCCTTGAACCCTGAGCTGCAACCCTGAGGGATATAAACAGAATTTGCCTTGTGGGCAGGTGGTTCTCCTGAAGCTTGGGGTGCCTTGGGGTACTGGGCTGCTCTTCTGTCCCTTCTACTTCCATTCGGTGGCCAGGGATCACCAATGCAAACAGCAGCTCAAGTCTTTATCTCATGTAAATGTCTTATTGCTCTGTTAAATGTTTAATTAGAGGTACAAAGTTAGGCCTGACGATGAGCAAATCAAGAAAAAAATATTTTTCTTAAACAAAAGATATCCCAAAAATCCTGAATGGATTTGTTCTTTTCAGATGCAAATCATCTGACACCTCACCCAAGAGTGCAAGAATTCACCCAGAATAACTCTTTGGCCAGGAACAGACAGCTGACAGCTGTTATCTGCTGACAGCTCTTATCAGCCAGCCAATGATGATTTAGAACAAGCCTAAATACTCATAATTATATTAAAACCTATTTAAATTTTCCCAGAAGAGGAAAAATATAAGAAGACACCTAAGTTAGGGTTTCAGAACAGTAAGAATGTAAGTTGCAAGGGATGGGACCCATAGAGGTTCAAGTAATACTGGTGTAAACACACATGAAAAAAAAAGCATAAGCATGAAAATCTGCATCTCAAGCATCACCTTGAATTCCAAACAGATGCAACCAAACTTATTTCAAGAACACAAACACCAGTAGTGGTAAGAAGAAAGCAGTGCTGGAAAACTCTTTCAAATATAGAGAGTTGCTACTATGGATACATCTGTATTCTGCATGACATCTGAACAACTATGTTGAGTTTCAAGAATACACACAACAAAACAAAACTGTGATACGAAGCAGACAAATTCTCACCCCCCTCCCCCATTTGGCCAGATGCAGCAGAGTGAGTTGCTGAGATTTAATGCTGATCACATAGTTATGGCTTACCATAAACAGGTTGGGATTTTCCTTTCAGCCAGGTAATGTGCAAGATGAAGATATTCACTAGCTCGAAAAAAAGAAAACTGGAAAAGCAAAATGGAAGAAAAAGTCCTGCATATGTTTCTAAGGAGTAAGTTACAGGCAGCTACGTCTGACCAGCCAGTCTGGAAGTGTTTTGTGTATAAGATGCACTTGAAGAAATAGGAAAGGAAAGACAACTGCCCACAGCATGCATCCTGGTTCAACATTCCCTCCCAGACTGCAAAGCAAGCACATTACACACGCGTGGGATACAGTAAACAGCTCCACATCAGCATTGGAGGGATTATCCTGCCACAAGATGCAATTTGATCTGAAAACCTCAACTAATGTGAATTGAAGTGTTTTGTGGAAATACACTGGATCCAGCTAATTTCTAGCAAATTCCTGCTTGGCTGCCAGTCAGCTTGCAGTGAGGCTGGTAACACAGCCATGAGGTAACACAGCCATCCTAGTGCAGGGACAGCATTACAGGCAAGCTGCCGGCAGCCAGGCAGCAAGTGGCTTGCTGCAGGCTTGCTCTGGTGTCTGAGGTCTGGGCTAGGGGCTCTGTGGTAAGCAGACAAGAAAACCTTGAAAATCCTGTTCTCAGAGGCTGCAGGTCTCCCAGCTCCCATAACCTGCAATGTGGTGACCGCTGCTCTGTACATCCTAAATGCCCTAATCCCAGCTATAGGCAGGCAAGTCTCCACAGGCAGATGACAGCTGGACTGCTGCATTTGTGGGAAAAAGAAAAAAACCCCACTTTTTATCCAATGACAATTTTTGGCCATTGCTTCCCCTGGGTCCTTTCAAACTGCATGAGGCTCCTTCTCATCAAGGAATAGACTCATTCCATTGTTCTTTTCCATTAAGTATGTTTTGACTGAGGTCCTGATCAGATGACTGCTGCTTTCAGGCAGGAACAAAGCAGACTGAAAAAATTGTTCCAAGCAGTTACAGGCAGAAGTCAGTGGTGGAGCTGATGCACTAAGAGATCAGACCTACGTCCTGAGAGAAGATGCTGGCAGTTCAGCTGTAAATCCCAATGCTGAAGGAGGAATTGCTGGCAGGACTGCTCTCCAGGGAGGCACAGCTACAGCTAGTTGGTCTTCCACAGCACCAGTCACCAGGAAGAGGTTAGATTTCACTGCTGTAATGTGGCTTGTGGACACTCCTTCATAGGTTTGTTCTGCAACTGGAAATTTTATTAGGAAAAAAGGGTAGACAAGCTTCTGTTGGCAGTCTTGAAATCCCTGTACATGCCCAGAACCATGCACACTCAGGTAATAGAGGAAAAGCAGAGGAACAGTAATCCAGGGGAGATCGATGAGCTGTTGGTCACACTGTTCTCTGTGAAGCATTACTGGGCAAGACACCTTCCGCTAGCAGCTGCTGTGGTCTGTCAAGGACCATGAGGACAGGATACACACTCTTGCCAGGATGCTCTGGCTAATCCAGATCAGCTGTGCTTGGAAAGGCAGAGGCCTGCTTTGAAAACTGTTCCCTCCCACTCTGGTAGTGGAAGAGCCCGATGCTGCTGGAGATATCTCTGGGATGCTAGGGACAGGAGTTTTTGCCAGACAGCTTATAATACTGACAAAGAAGTGGGTCCATGTGACCAGACCTAAAGGAAACACTGCTCAAAGATCTCCAAAAGCACAGCAGACTTCCAAAGCCAGAGCCTTGGGTGGGCTTCCCATGCAAATCTCCTCCTGATCCAATTTAGTAGGAGCTGTACTGGGTTTGCCCTTTGGAGAAGCTCACAAGGCAGCATTTCCATCAACTACAGCCTTTTACCTTGGAGTAAAAATAATAATCTAAGGAAATACATCTTTGACATAAATCAACAATGTTTGATTGACCATACATAAGGTGAAGGAAGATTTCTCTTAAATGAAGGAAAAAAAATGTTTTAATGAATGGATCTCAGTAGTTTGCCTGCTTTTGTAAAAGACACTCCTTAAACCTGTCCATGCAGCAATCTTCGCTCTTTCAAAAAACGAGCTATACTCTCCTAAATTCCACACAAGTTTACTGAGCAGTGACTTCACAATACACTTTTAATCCAACTATAACCCTGAATCTTGAAGTACAAGAAGTACCTCCCAGTCTTGCATCAACTGCCTCTGCAGATGGTCCCTGAGAACATACCATGGGAAAAGCAGCACTCTGATGCTTCTCCATGCAGTCATACTCTCCATTAAGTCCCTCAAAACATGAAGCCCCTTAAGCCATACATTATCTCAGCCAAAATGATCTGTGCTCAGAAGTGATCACAGGAAAATTCAAGTTCCAGAAAGCTAACATCTACATGTTTTTACCAATTTTGATGCTAAGAGTAACTTCTCAATTTAGATATTAATTTGTTGTGGCTTAAAAAAACCAAAACCAAAACAACAAACAATAAATTTAGATTTAATAAATTCCTATTCAGTGAAACTAAATTTAACCTTCTGTGGATAAGGTTTTCTTGGTTTATGTAAAGCCCAAGTGAGAAAAAAAGAGATTAGGGAGAGGTTTCTTTCTTCACCTGTACCTGTGGGAAGTGATAAGGTCTGCTGCATTTTATAGATGCCTTCTATGCACATTATGGCAACACTGATTTTGCTTTTACTTGAAACAGAATTTCATTATGTTTCTTTGTATCTGAAAGGCCAAAGAATCTAAGAAAATGAAATGAAACCCCAATTTCAGGGCCCATAAATCCAGAACAAGCAAAGTACTTTTTCCTAAATATAACAAGGTTTGTAACTTCATTTTAGGCATTGAACAGAACACTTCCATTTGCAGTGAAAGAATGTTGAACAAAACATTAATGTAAGTGATGAACAAGAGCACATGTCAAACAGAGCCTGTGATAAGGCTGTTCCTAAGCAACTGGCAGAAGTGAAAATTTGGCAAAGGGAGTTCTGAAGCTCCCAAATACACAAATAAGGCTCAGGGATGCTATATACAGGCATATTACAATAATGGATAAACAGGCAAGAATAGAACTGCTCACAGAAGGGCAAGAACACAGAGAAACAAATGATACTTGATTCATTGCAGTGGTCCAAGAGCAGTAATTCTACCTACTACCTCTGTTCTTTTACAATCCTAGTTTGCAAAAGACAGGTAAAAGGGAACTGTTTGACTGTTTTACCCTGCCATTTCACCAGAAACAATATAATAATCATTTAACTAATATTCTCTGGAAATAGAAGTTTTAAGTTGCTTGAGCCAAAACCCACAGAATTATCAGTGCTGGCAGAAGTATCTCAGTTTCATCACTGTATACATGTCTTACTAGAGAAAGAACAGAGTGAACTTACCATTTCAGAACACAGCAGAATATGCAAGCTAGATACCTCACTGACTGCTCAGTGGAGGAGAATACCTTTAACAAAAACTTTCTGACCAAATTCAACAGTACTTACCCATTTCTAAATGGCATCACTGCAAGTTTTCAGCCATATTCCTTCTTTCTTTTGCTCGAGTTTCTTAGGGGCTGGAGAATCCATGGAGTGTGGGATGGTTTGTGTTATTAAATACTCTTCAGAAGTTCATGCAGTTGGAAGTTTATACTAGGAAGCATTGTGTTCACTGATGCTTCACTTTTTTCTTCTCATTATAGGAGAACAGGAGATTCTGGGGATCAAAAGTGGCTGAACTGAACAATGCTCATCAGCTCATGAATTCATACCTATCTGGAATGTCATATTCTTAGTAACATAAATATTGACACTTAAGGTACCACTATTGCTCACTCAAGCTGCAAAAGGATTTCAAAAAACCACTATCTTGGAGCAGAAAAATATCTCTAAATGCATCAGGAGAAAAAGCAATGAACCTATCTGAAATGCTTAAGAGCAGAAAATGCAATACAGGTCTATCTAGCACTTTAATAGAAGATAAAAATAGCAGTATACCATTTAATGAGACAACTTACCACTGGCACTGGGGCCATCTCCTGTGAAAGGATGAGAGTAAGGGAGATGGTCCTTTGGAAGGTTTGTCTGCATGTTAAACTCAGCAAAGCAGCAAGCCCCAGGGCCTCCAGTAACGACTTTCAATGGACTTTTTTATATACAGAGGAATGTAATACCATGTGCAAGTGGGATGGAGAGAGGTCAAGAGGAAGACACAAAAAGTGGTGGCCTCCTGCAGTCCCCATGCTGGTATGAGCTTTCACAGTTGTGTGCTAGGGTGGTGGCAACAATACATAGTCTCACAGAGGCTTTCTTAAGTATGAACTTAGTTTTTCTTCCTCTTATGGATATAGTAGTAGAGGTGATTCCCTGTCATGGCCACTGCAACAGAACCAGGTATATAAGCAGAGGCCCTACAGCACCAGCTAACAGAGAACAACACATGTTTTTTCTCTGGGTTAAACATTTATCATTTCTCAAACTTGTGATTACTGATCTAGAGATCACACACTGTATCTATCTATATGGATATATGAGAAGTTGTATGAATTCTGGTAATAAAAGAACTATAATAAAGCCACAATTATAATATTCCAAAGATAGATGTTTATTCAGTTGCTGAAAAATACAAGTATTCCAGTACGTTTGTCACATTTAAATGCTTGCTAAAAACCCTACAGGAGTTGCACATACTCTAGTTGTTCCACTTCCTCACTATAATGAAAACTATGTTAAGACAAAAAAAATCAAACCTTAAACAATCACCTGTGAATTGCAGAAAAGCTTATGCTCTTCTAGTGTCCTTCCCAGTAGCTATGGGCTATTGGGCAGTTAGGTATCACTCAGTTCTGAAGGCAATGTGTTACAGCTGTGAAAACTCTATATTCATATTATAATCTACTCTTTGGCTATATAATCAGA
Organism: Galbula dea; assembly: GCA_013399015.1. Lineage (NCBI taxonomy): Eukaryota > Metazoa > Chordata > Aves > Piciformes > Galbulidae > Galbula > Galbula dea. Next base: position 3,678,083 of record VWZX01003222.1, on the reverse strand, counting down.
ATATTATTAGCATGAGATTTTCATTATTATTGAGGCCTAACTAATTAAAACCACAAATAATTACACACACATTTTGCAAACAGATTTAATCTGCTAAAGTCATTGCAACATCAAACTTCAAACTTTCTAAAAAAGTTTTTGGAAGGGTTCTAACAGCCATTTGAGTGATATTTGGAGCCACTCAGAGTAACTGATTAACATGCTTGAACACAGAACCAGAAACAAAAGAATTCTGTGTAGCCATGGATAAGTTGTCAAGGATTTCAAACATTTTCTTAAAAAAATCTCTCATGCAGTTTCCACTAAGAGAATCAGAACAGCAATGCTACCCTGGGCCACTGCACTTATATCCATCCCTGGTGCAGACACATCTTAATCAGAGAGGAAAATTAAAACGCTACAGTCAGAACAATGAATCTTAACCAATCCAAACCAGCATCTGAAAACAGCAAGATGTATGACTGGTCTGTAGGCAGGACACTGAAGACAGACTGTAAAAGCAGGCACAGCATGAGAACATACATTGCAGGTATCTGACATACTATGGAGAGAGGTGCAGAATTCAAGCTTGAACAGAAACCAAAATGTTCTATTTAGCAATAGCTCACCATCTTTGATTTAGGAAACAGAAGCTGAATAAACTCAGTGTAATGTGAACAGGTTGCTACAGTCAGTAAGATGTATGCAGACTCCCTGAAGAATGACTGGGTGGAAGAAGCACTGCAATAAAGATCTATAAAATGTATTCAGTGCCACTAGTTCTCAAATCCTGTTGGAGCCTATGCAGCTGGAAAGCAGCAGACACCTTTACCAAGACAAGTGCTGTAAACTGTATGTTTTGTTTACAGCTGAAGCCTGTCATTTACAAAACTTTTAACTCATGACCCAGTAAAAAAAGTCCATGTTTGAGCCATATTATCCACAGCTGATAATCTAAACATAAAGAAGCACACTTGTTTGTGGCATCCTGATCAAAGGTACCAAAGCTCAAATAAACTAAACTAAAAATTATCCTGCAAAGTCTTATGAATTTCACATTTTTGTCAATACATCTAGTGGAAACTGGAGATTTATTTATTTAGTTACTTTCTTACAGCACTTTTCCTTATTCAACAGGGACCTTCCCCATGAAGATGGCCCAGGAACAACAGGAATCTCATGGTTTATGGAGCTACTCTGGAACAGAGGCCTGTGCTCATAGTACCATTCCCCTTGTAGACCCAAAAGGCTTTTTCATAAGAGGAATGTTTTCTTTACAGCTGGAAACAACAGACTCACAGAACATTTCAACCACAACCCCCCTCCATTGGTAACTGCAAAACAAAAAAGTTCCAAGTGTTTAGATGCCTTTGTCAAGGGATGGTGTTCACTTTCTTTGTAATGCTGTTCCTCAGTTTCTGCTTTATAGTCCCAAATTGTGCTTCAGCAGGAAACAACAGCTAGATGCACACAGGTGCCCAATGAAATCCCTCATAGGGAAAAACATCTCTCAAAAGAGAGTATTTGCTTTCAGTATCCGTGTCTAGTAATAAAATTGACCAGATCTTTAAATAAATAACAGAAGTTAAGGTAAAATCAATTTAATCATATAGAATTCTACTTTAACCTGCATTTGAATAAACTGACTGAAGCTCCAAAAACTGGTAGTTCTGTTTTGTTAATGCTGGATCTAACAATGACTGCAAACCACACAAAAAGTGACCTGTGCTATTGCCAGGTCCAACCCAGGGAACAGAAGGGCAGTAGATCACCTCTGTCAGTAGGAGTTTCCATATTGGATTAAGCTTATTATTAGCATGATTCAGAAAACAATGTTGTTTCAACCACACAAGCTCTAAGACACTGGGTGCTTTTCATGCTGTATAACTCAAGAAAGGGTGTTAATGTCTACAGGCTCTGCTACAAGTGAAGACATCTTCATCTTCACATATTCTCACCACCAATGTCCCTGTTGGTCAAAACTGAAATCCTAACATACCTCATGTGCAGAAGTGTCCCATATTTCCCTGGAATAAGAGTTAACATTTCTTAATGTTAATGACAATTCCATATCCTTCCCAGTATGTAATGAGGCAGGTCACCTATCTACCCAAATGGCAACATGGGGACTGGAAAGAACATACAACAAATTCTCATTATTGACTCTCGTATTTACTAGGAATATATAAAAACTGATGTGAAATCAAATTGAATAACTTGACTATATGAAAGTTATGAAGCAGTTGGCATTTTATACACACAGTATGTACACTGGTTTTGGAAATGTGACCTTTACCCATGCAAATATAATACAAAATTATTTACAAAAAAGAAAAATAACAGTAGGAACATTATTCAACAGAAACAGATGCTGGAAGCTCCAGCAATAATGGCAGTCCTGAAAAAAGACTTCATATAGTATTGTACAAGTAGACAATCTTCAAAAGTGCAGAAGATGCACTTTACAAGAACATGAAATGCAAACCAAATTAAAATGCACTAAAGATGTTGCAAGTATATACACAATTTAATCACCTATCTTTAAATGATCACTCTCCAACTGTGCCTCAGAACCACTTCTGTCATGTCCTGCACACATTTATATACTGATTGTTTGGTTACATTGCTTTTTCTGCATCTTAGAATCACAAGTTACAAAACAAAGTAACTGAACAACAACTGAATGGTAATCATAAACCAAGCACAATTTCTTTGTTCTACACATTACATAGCAGTAAAAAGCATTCACATTACCCCAATGTAACCCACCAAACAATCCTTTTGCAATGCCTGGGTACACCCCTCCTGGGAATCAAAGCCTGGCATTATCTCCTGGTGCAACAGACATGAACAGCTGCAGCTAGAAATTCCCACAGTTGCAGCAATGCTTCATGTAACACATCAATTCAGGAAACACAACTGTATTAACATTTGCATGTGAAGAGCATCATCTTGCACATGCTCCAGGAAAACTATTAATACTGAACAACAGGAGTTCCCATGCCAGGAATGGCATAACTAAATCCTAAACAAATACAGCAACTCTGGAAAGATTTCACTGCTTCACTCATACTTAAAAATGAAACAAAACCAAAAAAGTATCCTTTTAATTATTTCCAAGTATTCTATTTCACAATCTGCCTTCATAAGACTATTGTGAAAAACGTTATGTTTGCCTCATTTCACACAATTTTGAAAGAAGTCAGAAAATCCTCGTTAGTACCAAGAATTCATTTTAAATGACTGGCTTTATGCTGTAGGTCAGTTACAAAACTATTGAGGGAAATTTTGGTCTCACTGAAGTCACAGAATGATAGAATTATTTAGGTTGGAGAAGATCTTCAAGATCGAGTCCAACCATTAACTCAGCACTGCCCGAATGGAAAGGTTCCCAAACCAGTTAAATTTGCTGTCAGTTTGAGCTATTCTTCTCCTTGTAGTATTTGCTAATATCCTAAAGTAGTCCTAGAAAGACTTTTTGGGTTTAAGAACAGGGTTCTAAAATGTGTACAGAAAAACCACATTAAAAATTCTTCTTTGAAAATGTAGTTGGCTAAAAGACATTTGAACTAAAAAGGACTGATTATGTCACTTTTATAATGACCTGTATTCCTCCCACAGACATTAATCAGGTAGTTTATAGCAATTCTGCCTCTTTTTGCCTCCCATGTTAAAAAAAAAAAAAAAGTCAAAACCCACTGCATATAACCACAATTTTAAGACAATATGTTGTCAGAATTCTACTATGTGAAGTACTTAAAGACAAAGCAAAGTGGCATTTTATTACGTAAGAAAGACAGGAGCCAGAACTGCTCCTGTGCAGTGGCAAGTTTAAACTAAAATTCAGTTAATCACATGTGTTCTCTATTTTAACAGTTGAGATCAAAAGAAATTTTCTTTACAGGAAGGGAATAATTTTTTACTGTAAATATTTATTTACCAAAAAGATCTGGGTCCTTAATAATGAGCCATTCCCCAATTCCTGATTAAAAAAATACAGTTTCCCTCTCCCTCCATTTGTAAATTAAATATATATATATATATATATTTCCACAGTGTGTTGCATATGGAACAAGGAACAATATTACTGTTTTGATTCACTCACGTGAGAGGACAAGTGACGGTGCGATTTTCAACCAGTGAAGTTCTGCTGTTCCTAGAGCAAGCTTCCTCTCTCTCACTCTCTCTCATCATTCTTTGCCGGTGGAAATCAAACACTGGTAAACATCTACTTACCTATTACTCTCAGAAATTTATTGCTTTCTTTAGTGTTTCTGTTCAGATTGCAAACATCTAATTAAAAGAATTCTGTAGCCTAGGCAGTAGGAGGCAGCAGCACAAAGCATACTGAAACAGAACTGTTGTCAATACCACAGCAAGGAACTGAAAGAGGACTCACTCTTTTTGAATGGTTATGTTCTTCAAACATAACAGACAACAAGCATTGTGCTTAATTATATTACTTTTTCATTTTAGCCTTAGAATGACTTTTCAGATACTGCCCTTAATGAAAAGTAGAGACTGAAGTTGTTAAGTATGTTGTGAATGACTTCAAAATCAATTAGACTTGAAATACAGTATTTCAAAGGTCAAAGAAAACAGTTTCCTTAAACCAAAAAGGACTTTGCAAAATTAAGTTTTCCAGCAGCCTCTCCATGTATTTTAAGAAGACTACATTAAGAATGGAGTTTTTTAACTATGACACATGAAATCAGCTTGTTTCAATGGATTTTCAAACAATGGATTTTAAAAAAATCTTATCAGAAAAATCTTATTCTTCCTCTCAACTACTGATTCTAAGGACTACAGTAAATGAAGTAAGGAGTACACAATACTCTCTCATTCTTTTATGAATTACATTACATTGGGCCTTGACCAGTTGGAAAGAACAGAATCAACTTATTAGACACTTGGCAAACATACCTCTCAACTGAAAGGAGCTTAGCCTGAAACAGAAAATCTGTCACAGTCACAACTTCCTTTTTAACATGAGCTACCTATTCAAGAAGAACAAACAATGCAAACAGATTTATTACTGTACTTATGAAATGATTTGCAACTTGTTTGGAGAAGTCAACTGTGCATTGTTTCAGAATGTTCTCAAAACACTAAGAATTGGTGCAGAAGCAAAGAAATAGATAAGCTCAGAAGTTTCCAAAAACCACCACAGTGGAAATTTTTCCTTTTCACATTTATCCAGAAAAGTCTAATGTCTCAGCACAGTGACACTTGTACAAACTGATTTGTGTGCTATGCCACACTTGTGGAAATTTGGTAAGAAACCCTGTAAACACTGGAAAGAGAAACACTTGATACTTCCCAACTCAATTATGGATATACCTGTCGTAAAAAATGTAACGTGAGATCAGGAGCAATATTACACAAAATCTTGAAAGTCACAGCATAAACCTGAGATTTTGGCAGTTTTATCAAAATGTCCTCAATTACTTTGTATGCATCACTAGTCCTTATGTCTTACTCAACATGTGTATTTGTCCCAAACAAAGTAGACAGCTGCTTTTTTTTGTCCAACAATACATCAAACCAAAAGTGATCAGGTATCCTCAAATTAAATATCATAAATAAAAAGTATTTACAGTATTTTCTAATTCTTAAGACAACAAAAGAAGCAATTAAATTGTGCAAACTTAAACACCCAACATCAAAAATGTGAAGAATTACATAAATCTTCACATACTGATTTTACAAAAAACTATTAAAATATTAAAAAATTTCCATTGTATCTATTTTAAACAAAGAAATTCAAAAATGTTTAAGAGTATTAAGAGTTATCAATTACACAGGCACTTCACATGTAAACAATCTACAGTACAACTGAAAAAAATATTTGGCACCAACCTAGAAGACTGGAAAAACTCAATAAAATGTGTCCTTTTCCCATTGTATACTGTTTTTTTTGTAATCACCATACTCTCAGACTAAATACTGGCAATGTCAGAAGTGTGTAAGTTACAAATCAGGAGTGCAAAAAATAAAGAACATAAATAACAAATTCTCTTTCAGAGAGTGAAAGTGGATTTTAAGTGATCAGTCATTCACATTTTTACCATCATACCTAACACTACACTTTTGTCTTACTTTTAAACCAAATGATTGATTTGCAAGATTGGGGGGGGGGGAAGGGGTGGGCTTCATAGTTCTAAAATAATTCCAATAACATTTTCAATGTACAAAAAGAAATCCAGCATTTAACGGTAACACTGCGATGTTAAGTGGCAGCTTTTATCTTAGCTAGGAGAACTTTATGCTACCATGATCCCTTTGTGTATCCAATTAAAAAAAGGAAAAAAAAGTAGAATTCTGTTCTTTAGCTGTCAGCTGACACCAAGGTTTTCATGAACATCTCCAGAGTAAGGCTCTCTACAGCAGCTGGACAGACAGTAGTTTTTGATGGCTTGGATGTTCCCATGTAGGAAGCTGAAGCGCCTCAGAGCAATCCAGATCAACAGATTGAATGGAAAGTTGTCTGGCTTTCAAGAAGTCATGTTACACAGAGGAAAGCTGAGATACTTTCAAAGCAGGCAATTCAAGCAGAGCTTGAACTGTGAGGCCAACTTTCACCAGACCCCTTTCCTCCAGAATGTGATGAGGCAAGCAAAGTCTCTCCTGAAAAAAAAAAGCAGTGTGTGTATAAGGCTTCACTGATTTTTTTCCCCAAGGTAAGTAACAAACACATTCTCTCTGAAGTCACACATATATCACTGTAAGACAAGTGTTGGCCTTAATTTTTGCATGTGGTTCTCTACAGGAACAAAATGGTCAAAACCTAAATATATCCGTTTAAAGTGTTGAACTGTGATAACTATCAGAGGATACATAAAAGACTGCTGATTTCATAAAGCCAAAGACTCCTATTTCTCATCATTTCTCTCCTCAAGAGCAAGAAAAACAGGCTGATGGGCACCGGTGGCTCAGTGCCTATCTCTCCCTTCCCTTCTTTTGTAAGCTTATTAGCAATTTTTCCCTTGGGAAATCTTGGAAGTGTTGATAGACTAGGTCCTTAGGAATAAGCCATCCCCCAAGAAAGTCATCTTTCAGTTTCAAAATTCAGCACAAGCTGGACAATTTTCCCAGCTGCTAGCTGGTGTTTCATGTAATTCAAGAGGTAAATCTTAGCATCTCTACCTCTGAATGGCCTGTGGCTCCACGCTACACAGAAGCTGTGGCAGAGCGATAACACCGGCTTCTAAATCCACCAACTACTCTTCATGTTCCACTAAAAGGGGTCGAGAGAGGTTTTTGTCTTATGTAGTAAGCAGGAAATTATTTGACCTTTAGGGGTTTTTTTCCCCCTCATACAGGGAAGTATGTGGATCAACTTGGGCAACAAAGGCATGAGTAATGGGCTGCAACTACATCTGTGCTAACAAAGAGAGTGAATCATGCTACAGATTTCTGTGACTGCAGGATTACTCTTAGGCAGACAATGAAATTCATGCTAAAGTGAGCTGCTAAACTCAAGACTTTAAAATATGACAACATCACCTTCCCACATAATTTTATTTTGTTTCAATGATAACCTATTTTATAAGGAGGTCACTATTACTATGAGGAACTGACTAGAAACCAGTAAAGTAACTTTTGCAATTTCATCCCATAGGCCAGAAATGGGACTTCTTTTCCTATATTCAAGTTCTCTGGTCAGTGTTACAATTCTATTGCTTCCTGAATGAAGCCCTCCCAAAAACCCAACTTCAGTATTTGCTGACATTTTCTGTGGTTATTAAGAATGAGCCAATAGAGCCATTAGCATACCTGTGGAACGCCCAATTTTTTACAAGCATCAAGAAAGTTTTCAACGTTTCTTCGGCACTTTGCCATGCTGAGTTTAGGCTGTGAAGACAGGATGTTAGATCTTCATCAGACATTTGTGAGGGATTGCATATTTCTCATGTAAATTCAGTTACAGTTGCTGAAACACAAGACAAATTCTACCAAGACTCAGCATATGAAAATAGGTCTTAGACTAAACTTATGAGCCTTGCTAAAGACTTTTGGCAGAAAAACCTGAGGTGAGGAATGTAATCAATTAATCTGGTAAACGTGATTCATGTTGTTTTAGTATTGAACTGCAGAAGCTCATTTTTACATAAGATACAGCAAAAGTGAGATAAATGACTTACCACTGCTGGCGATGGGACATGAATGCTGGCAACAGAACGTGGTCTGATGTGATTGGCTAAATGGCAAAGGACCACTCCATCCATCAATGCTGCTCCAATATCGTCTGGCAAAATCACTTTTAACCTTGATTCAAGATTCTGTTAAAAAGTCCAGCACTAAGTTACTTTCAACAGTAGCTAATTATACATTTTAAATCCAAGATATTTTAAAAGATTCAGAAAAAAGTGAAAATTTAATCCTGAAGTAAATGGAGTCAACTCACACTTAACTGAGTATAAATATCCTTTTTTCTTGATCATTAACCTTACATTCCCTTTTCTCCTGGGTTTTTGTTTGTTTGTGCTCTTTGTTGTTGTTATTTTGGTGTGTATGAGGGTTTTTTGGTTTGTTTTGTTTGCCTTTTTTTAAGACAAAACTACATACACCAAGAAAAACATTCAGCCAACAACTACCATGATGCAGAGCTCTCAAAACAATACAATGAATGCACTCATAACAGGAAAGCACAGAATTGCAGAATTCAAGGACAGAAATGTTAGGCTGAATACTTCATTAGCTATTAGTGTGCAGAATTTGTGGGTTGAAATCATACACAATTTTCCTAGAAGAACTGGGAAAAAAGAGTGGAACACAACCACTTCAGACAAGGGTATTTCACTCATGCACACAACTGTTTAAGTAGGGAAAAGGTGGCCCAAGAGTGCCCACAATTGCGTTGCAAAATGAAGAACAGAAGCAGGGAATGGTTTCTTCCCCACTGCAGCAACAAGCCTTCACTGCTCAGGAAATGAACCAGACAATACAGAAACAGCCTTCATAGAAGTCACATTCCAAATCAGTGCTGCTCTGGAAAGCAGAACTGCTACTATTTACAGTTAACTGTAACTATTAAATATCTTGAGAACAGAACTATACAGAAAACAACTTACTGCAAGTCTGAAATCTAGATCTCATTCATTACTGTGTAACTTGTAGCAACTTCTTACATTCAAAAAGCATTTAGCTATTCAGAACACTACAACCATCTTTCTTCAAATTTCAGGTCAAATAACAGCTAACACAAGCAGACTTCTTGTATCCACAGGAAAATCTAAACCTTCAGAAACAAAAAGTCTCATTTTTCATTTCACTTCATTTTTGAGCTAAAAACCCACTTACTTGGTATTTTGTTTGTTTGTGGTATTTTGGTTGGATTAAAAATAATATCATTGTATCCTGTTACACAGAATTCCTTACTGAAAAATACTACTACAGAGATGCCCTTGTACAACTGTAACAATTTGCAGACCTTTATAATAAAGGTTTAAACTGTGGTAGGGAGCAAACTAAATGCACTGTATCCATGGAGTAAATAAGGGTACCTACATTGCGAAGCTGTCTTATCTGTTCCCTTTCTTCCCTTAAATGCTCCATTTTCCTCCTCATTGTAAATCCAGGATCCACTGCACCATAGTCCTGGCGTGATGCACGGCTGAAAGCTGTTCAACATTAGTGAAATTAGTCTGCAGAACTCAGATTACAAAAATGCAATGACTAAATATCTATCACCAAGGATTCAAAAAAGGAAATAAGCTGCAGAACTTTTGAGAACAATATCTTGATCTAGAAAATGCTGTCCGTGATACTCATCTTTCAAATAAAACACAGACCACCATACTTCAGTACCAATGGGTAATGAGAAAACATTGAGACAGAACTGACTTAAATATTCAAATACCTGTTTGAGACATACAACTCCAGTTGCACTTTTCTAAGCCTGTCTTGCATTGAAAGTATTTTCATTGTGTTTTACTTTTAATCAACTATGAAGTCTTCATGGAGACTAAAAAAAGGGACAGAACTCCTGATGTAATTTACAACAACTTAATATGTATACAGACACACACACAGGTGCATGTCAGCTGTTGCAGAGACAGTGATTGCTGCTTGAAGAGCTAATTGAAAGATATGAAAAGTCTCATCTAAAAGTTGAGAGTTCTGTAAAAAGGAGGCTTGTTAAATACATTAACTTTACTATTCTTTATGGTCAGAAAGCTTTCAATGACAATTCTATTAATTTATAGAACACTGGCAAATAAGAATTCTCCTATAGCAATATCACTGTATCCTGAAGTCTTTTACCCCATGCTTTTGAGCAAAAAAATACTTACACCTTTAGAAATTCTACAGTTTCTAACAATTTGCATCTTAGCAAGAGATCTAATAATAAAAAATAACAGAAATTTTAAAGATAACTCTTGAAATTGCTGCTCTGCTTTTATACATTATTAGATTACATAGTTTGCATACCGAAAAATAAACTGCATGTTACCAACAGTATCTATGGAAGCATCTAAAACCACAAAGATTTTGCCTTGTAACTAAGAAACAAAATGCCATTCACTTTCCTAGAATGGAGTTTTACAGCATTTAGAATGCTGTTTTACAGCAGCAGCTTCCAGAAAACAAACTGCCACAGTGAGAAAAGATGGGCTGACAAGTCCTAAAAAGCCTACTTCCTCCTATCGAATCTGCACCTTCCTGCAACCAAGGATGTAGGTAACTCAGAAGCCCCTAAATGATCACAGCCAGGCATGTCCTGGTACATGCCAACTAACCTATCTCTGGCAAAGAAGTTTCATGCAGCTGCTTACAAATCTCAAGTGATTTAAGGGCCCTGAAGAAGCCAGTTCAATGACCTCAGCCAGACCTACTCTACACTACTTAGGGCTCAAAGGCTAGTGTTAAGGAAGCCAAGCTTTGCTACCATAAACACTGACTGAAATTAAACTGAAGAGCTGAGATCAATCTTTCTTAATGAATTTGCACAAAGACTGTTCCCATAAAAACAGAGAAAAAGGATTGCACAGTGGCTCCTTCCAAACTGTTTTACACTGTTGACATTCAACATTCATACAGACACTTGCAATCAAACAAAAGTATACTTTAACTGCAAAAAAAATCTGCATTATTTCTACCTAGATGTCAGAGGACTGAAAGTCTGCTTTAGACAATGTAACTTTCTTATGAGGGTATGGCAGTCTTGGAAGACTCAGGGTGCAACAAAGCACTGTGCCACAAAACTCCTCCCAAAGCTCTGCTGAAAGCATCCTTTCATAGGAGACATTACAAAAATCTACTTCTCTTGAAATCCTCCTGCCTCAGCTATCAGGTCTCACGAACAATTGCATGCCATTTCCCTTTTCTTTTTCTTTGACAGTTACTAAATTAGCACAAAATAAACTGGGGGTAAAGGGGGAGGAATCATTGTGCAACTTGGGGAACTTTCAATTATTTGTTTTCCAAAACAGCTGTCCACGTCCTCCCCAGTACCATGTTTATGGTATGTACACTGAGAGGACAGCTGTGTGGTGGCAGCTCTTCATATCCATGCCAATTCATGCATCTGCTACCCTTACCATTTATTCCAGCCCAGGAAATAAACATCTGTTCTATCAGGCTATGTTAGAGAACAGCAGCTTACCTGACCTTGGTTTGAGCCCAAATGGACCATGAATGTTACTATCTGTCCTTTCATAATCCTGTGAAAAGAGATAAAGTTGATTTTCTTCCATTCATTACAATAATTAACATTTGTTCCCAGCAAGACAGTGTTTAAAATATTCTTGGTAAGGAAAATGAATCCTTCAGCTTAACTGTAATGCACTCTTTACAAGGGGATAGCATAAAAAAAAAAATGGAATAAAAGTAACCTCACTACAATCAGATAATACTATCTTTGAGGCAGAATAGCATCACTAGATTAACTACAATCTACTCTAAATCACTTCAAACATTCTGTGAACAGATTCTAAGCCAACTCCAAGCAAATGCAAATACTGTCCCAACACTTCACATTGAAATACTTAAGTAATGTTTACTTTGAAATATGAAAATCATTTTTTTCTCATTTCATCATCTGAAAAGAGAGATGCACTCAGTAATTTGGCATGTACAAGAGATATCCTTATTTCAACTCATTTCACTGTATTTGGGAGAAGATCTCATTCTGCTCTCTCAGGTTTCTTACTGCCAGTCTTTTTCAGAGCTCAGTAGTGTAGTGTAGCCACAATGAGACTACATGGACACTCCTTAAAAACGAAAGCAATCAGTTAATGAAACTGCAAGGCTGCACCACAAAGGCAACAGCCAGAAGTGTAAAGGATAAAAGTCCCTAAGAAGCATCTGTACCTTTTGGGTTCCCTGTGAGGTGGTAAATATTAAACCACAAGTTTTATTCATAGGGGAGACCTACAAAATCTGGCAAGTTTCAGTTTTGTTTTGTTGGCTATTTTCGTTAGGAAAGATAATGGAGACAAAGCAATGCCCCTTTCCACACAGCAGTCAACAAGAAAAAACTCTAGGAGAGATCAGATAGCTGCAAAGGCAAGTTGTAACATGCATCTCTAGTTTCAACTTTATTTTTATTATGAAGAAATATTTCTAATTGCCGTTTCAAAGGAAACTAACAGCTTTGTATCTGCATGGAAAACACAGTGACAAGTAATGAGCACAAAGAAATGTTTGTTGAATGAAAAACAAAACCACAAACTTGTACCTCAGATGACACAGGAGACTGTGGGGACACATTAGTATTATCACTGTCTTGCTAAAAGAAATCAAAAAGATGAAATTATAAAGATGAAAATTATGGTTTAACAAGAAACATGAAACTCCAAAATACACAAGACATGCAACATTTGTCAAGTATGCAACAAACTGGCAGACAGTAAATTTAAAAACACGTAAGGCAAGGAAACACTGCTCACTGGTTATGTCCAATATTTTACATTACCTGCATTGATAGGGAATTAACTTTTCTGTTACCAAAGCAAGTAAATGTCCTACTTTTCCCCAGTACACATTCTTGATGACTTTTTTTCAAATAAAGGAGTATAATACTGATTTCTGCTACAGCTTTGGAATGAAAAGTTTGTTTGCATAGATGCTAGCCAATGTTCTTCTCTTTGGTGACTGCAGCTTCTAGGTGTTCATAAAAGACAATAAAGTATTTTCTTAGATATTTTACACAATCACTATTTCTCACCTCATCATTTTCATTTCCACTTGAATTCTTTCTGGAAGACTTATACTGCAAAACATAGACAATTATTACTTTGAAATGGAAGCATGATTTTCATTTGAACTAAATGGCCTGATATTATTCAGATGTTACTTATTACTGGTGAAGCTGCTGAGGAAAAAAAAAATATTACAGAATCAAGAGAAAAAAAAACAGAAAGGGAACATCTAGTTCCTAGGCTAGTCAAAATCATTAGGTTGAGATAAGAACAGATAGACACCTACTACATATATCCATGACTGGTATTTCTCTTCTTCAGTTTATTTCCTGTATGTTTGGACTACAAAGGAATATATTACTTTGGCAGCTGATAAGGTAAACACTGATTTTTATGCCCTGCAGGACTCCACTGCTGACTTTGGCCAGTTCTGTGGTCATGTTTTTCCAACATAGTTAACAACATCTAAAGTAACACGTGGCAATTCTTTTCCACTGTAGGTACACCAACAACAATTTCCCAGGAAAAGAAAAAAAAAGTTGTTTTGAAGTTCCCTGGCATTTCATAAAGATGTCTGATGGCAAAGACCAAAGAAACTAATTTCACAACTGACAAATTCCATTTTAACTCAACATAGCACTGGTCAGAGCTCTCCTACTTTCCTACCAAATTCTACTTAATGCTGCTCTGATTCCGTGTGTGCTTTACAATAAGCAGACACTGACATCTGGTGACCAATGGTACACACTACAGCAGCAAGGTAATTGGAGAAAATGTCCTCTCTGAAATGCAAACTAGAGCAGTGAGAACCAAAATGCATAATTCATTCATACAACCATGCTACATAAAAGGTATCTTTCCCTTGCACTACCAAAAAAACCCCCAACAACCCCAGACTAAACAAACAAAAAAGCCTCCAAAAAAACCAAGCCAAACCCAAAACAAAACCACCCAAAGAACTAGACCCAAAACAACCAAATAACCCCTCAAAATGGATGGAGAAGAACTGATGACTGAAAATTAATTTCTGGCTGTACAGAAACAACTGTAAATTCCTTTATTCAAAGGATGGGAATCCTGCTCTGGCAGGGGGTTGGACTAGATGATCTTTCGAGGCCACTTCCAACCCCTAACAGTCTGTCATAAACAAAGTCTTCAGTCAGTCTTTTCCTCCTAATTTTACACTAAAACATACATATATATTAACTAATTCCACAAGAGTCAAATAAAAAAATTACAGTTCACACACAAAGTTAAAAGCACAACAACCCTTGAGGTTTACTTACCTTTACTTACACACTTTCTTCTAGTCTCATTAAAAAAAAATCCAAAGTGTCCCCCCCCACGTTCCCCCTCATTACCTTGAAATACTCTTTCCTAATTTGTTTACTTCTCCTTCTTTCTTCATTCTGCCATATCACTGGCTGTGTTTCTGGCCAGTGCTGCTCATCCACTGGACCCTTCTGGTTTTCTAGTGGCTGTAAGGTTCAGAAATATTTTCACATAAAAGGTAAATATACTTCATGCTCATTAACACAAATTATTAGGAACTACAATTATTAATTCTTTGCCTCTCATAATCTAGCTTTATAATGTGAAAGTGTTATTATTCTTAGTGGTGATTCTGGTAGAAACCACTTATTTCCTTTCAAATCCTAAAATATTTTTCATAGAAAACAAATGGATCTATGAAATAATTCTTAGGAAAATAACACCCTTTTCTGCAATAAGCCAATTTTTGCAGGAATGTTAGGAGGCCACCTCAAGCTGCTATAAATAAAGTAAAAAAAAACCCCAGAAGTGTGGTTAGCCATTAGCGTATCTAACTTCTCAATCTGAATACTCATAAATTATCTTGTACTCATTAAGTATTTGTCTGTTGTTCCAATCTAAAAGATTAAACACATGAACTAGCTATAAAAGAACTCTTTTTCAAAGTATTGCACTATGCAATATATTCTGAAGAGACAGCTCAAGCAGATTTATTCTTAAAATAACAATAAGTATGTATGATTATGTCTACTTTATGAAAACTGAAAGCAGGCAATCTGAAGGAACCATTTCATAAGGCTAATACTACATTTCCAACTATTTCTTCCTATCAGTATATAAGGCCATTTAAAGCAATAGTAAATGCCTGATGGGTTAAAATCTAAGTACTCTCTACAATTTCACTGCAATTTTATGGTATCATGCAAGCTTCTCAGTGAAGTAACTGGAAGGCCTATATAATTCAAACAATTTAGAAATTCTTTTAAAAGAACATTATGGTGAAGCAATAGAACTTGTATGTAAAGAAATACTAAAAACAAGTAAGCAAATCTTATGTCTCATTAAATTCAAGATCTTAAAGCTAGTACCAAATGCCCTTAAAAACAAAAGGCCTCCATTACCTACAAGTCAAATTATCTTGAGGCATAAGTTCTCCAAAGTTTTTCCATTTTCCAACACAATTACATACTATATGTGTAAGCAACCCTCTGAATGTACAAAAGTTTTCTGTCAGAAACACAAAACTGAAAAACAAAACAACAAAACCCACTCAAACATGAAGCCACTACATTTACAGTAGAATATGTACCTGCCAGCTATATGGGGACGCTGGGGAATTCACTTCCTCTGTTGAGACACTGAAAATTAAGATGAGGCATTATGAAATTTACTACTTTATGGACTTAAAAAACAAGTTACTTTAAAATAGCAAAAAAGTAAACACTTAAAAAGCAGATTTTCTGCAGCACTACAGGGTTTTTTGCCTACATCTATAAGCATGTCACAATGCAGCTAAAAAGTATGACCAAAAGTGTGACCAAAATCTCCAATCATATTCCACTTTCCTTTGCCATTTGCTGGCAACAGGTCTTCCACATTACACTACTTTAGTCAGATAAAGCTTGCTCTTAAGCATGCTGATATTTAGAGATTACTAATGCACCTTCATTGTTTTCTCCTCTCTCACTCATGTAGTCAGAAATGAGAAGCTGTGATTTCCAAATTTCCTGAGGACAAGGCTCTGGGTGTTTGTTTGTAGTTGGCTTGTGTTTTAGTAGTGTGCTTTGGTTTGTTTGTTGGGGTGGGGTTTTTGTTGGTTGGGTTGAGGTTTTTTTAGGGGTGTAGGGATGTGTTGGTTTTTTTGGTTGGTTTGGTTTTTTTTAAATTCAAAGAGTGTAATAGTACAGCTACTACAGACACTGAATTCCTCACTGATTCATCCTCCACAAGCAGTAAAGGTTTTGCAGCCTGAACTTTCCAGTAACTCTTTTCCAACAGCTCTCAAGAGGACTGTCAAAGTGGAAAACTTAGATGCCTAAGTAGGAGCTAGAATGCCATTTCATGTAATACAGGATCTAACACATCTGCACAGGACTGTTACCTATGGAAGACACTACCTTCTGGACTGAAACTGGATGTCTAAAACATGACTAAATGCCTGTATTTAGTCACCTGAATTGCTACCATAACAGACCCACAAATTAGTTTCTGGATGACATCAACTTTCCTAAGGGCTCAAAAGAACAGATTTTCTTTCTTTTTTTTTTTTTCTTTAAATCTGAAGAAAGAAGCTCAAGACCATTATTTGTGCAGCTTCTATATCATCTTGAGCTAAAACATCATGACAAAAGATGGCAGTAGCAACACAGAATAAATAGAAAAATTAAATTAATAAATTATTAAAAGCTGTGATACATTAAAGTATATAAGTACCATTTTTCAGATTCCACTGGCTGCTTTGGCCTGGTCCTTGAGCTTACTGAAACTGAATGATTAAGAAGCCTAGAAAGAAACAAAATACCTATTTATTCAACAGTGTTGTAGAGAAACATTTTCTTAGAATATATGTTACTTTCACTGGATTATATTTTCCTGTAAATAAAAAGTTTTTAATATTAAGGTGACATTTTCCATAAAATTAGAATATCTATGTGTGTACACATATGAAATCCAAGCCCAAACCTGCTTCCATTTAAATCAACAACCCTGCCTCCAGTTTTCAAAACATTTCAAGTTCTAAATTTTAAGGTAGTAAAACTTGACATAAATCAAACCAACATGAAGTTTCTTCTTATTTTTTTTCCCCTATTTCAACTGATCTCACACCTGTGTAAAGTTATGCTGCCCTCAACACAAAAGGCCCTACCGTCCCCTAAAATTAGAGGACAGAAGATAATCAGCCTAAACCAGACTAGAAACGACACACAGATTAAGCACAAGAAGTCAGTCAGTAGAAGGAGGTACAAAGACACTGAGTAAGAGACATTGCAAGTGCAAAGGAAAAAGGAGAGGCAGAAAATTGAGAAACATGAGCTAAGAACTAAAGGAGAAGTCTAATGCAGAAATGAACCAATGGAAATCCCATTTTTCCAGTTAACAGTCAAAAAAGCCTAAACTTCCACAGATATTCAGAGACACTTTTTTCATCTGGAACAAACACATCCCAAATGTGCACACACAGGAAGAAGATATGAGCTATTGGGGTGTATAATGTGTTAAACATAACAAACCAATCAGCAACACTTCAAATTGAATGTTTTCAAGTAAGTGTCAGGTTGAACAGGAACTCAAATCAGTAATTCTGAATTCTGGGAGGTAATAATATTACACTTCAACTCTGACTTCATGTGCAGAACTGTGATCAATGTATATTTATGCTGAATTATACAGAGAACTAGAATGTACTAAGAATCAGAACAACTATTCAACTGAAGTAAAACAGTAGGCATCTTCTAATATTTCATTATCATTACACAGGGCAATACAACTTTAAATACAGCAGTCTAACTTCAAATGACTGATGACTTTTCAATCAGATTTCTCTGATTACTGTGATAACCCTGAGCTCAGTAATCTCATTTGTAGTTTAAACCCATGTGAACCTCAATTTAATAGGATTGAGAAGTTAAGCCTGTAAACCAACAGTCTGCAGCATTCAGCTTGCAGCTTCTACTCCCTGTATTTTGTCTTCAGAAAGTTAATTTCAAGGGTGTGTTCCATGTTCTGTGAAAGATACAATTAATGTTTGAGTTGTTATAAGCATTTATTATAAGCAAAGTGTATTTTTATACTTTGTAAACCAAAACCAAACACAATCATTTTTGAAACCTCCTGTTTAGAAACTGAACAATTTGATGAGGGAGTAACAGCAAGTTCAGTACCTGTCAGGTTAGCAGTTACTACCTCAGTGAGCAAAATCTCAATTTCCAGTGCAATAAGGAACTTGAAAGCTTTTAGTTAAAGAAAATGGTCAAGAAAATTAGTCAAATGCAAAACAAATTGTCACTGGTTATGTTAATTTGAAAATCATCACTTTAAAACCAAGATATCTTAAATTAAAAAAAACACAACTTTTTCCTCAGGTTCTCTTACAAAAAAAAAAAAGCAGATCCCAAAGGTACAGGACATTATGCTTCTAGTTTTGGACTTGTTTTAAATATTCTTTGAAGAGTTGCCTAATTAAATATTTTCCTTCAGTAGTATTTCATCTTAAAGAACAATAAATGCATTGCAATCTATTTCTGATAACAACGTCCCTTAGGCTAACTTAGCCAATCCCTTGATTGTGGTTTTGTTCAAGAAATGGCCAAAACTCTCTTTTTATTCCACATTTGAACTTTGGAAATCTGAAGCTCTACAAACACTTTATACCTTGATGCACGTCCTGCCGCCCTTGTCCTCTGGAAGAGTTTTTCACTGAATGAAGTTCTATAGCTTAATGGCCTTCGTCTGTATTCGTATTTCATGTACACCAAAGCCAAAGACGGGAGAGGGAAGCAGGATAGGTTCATGGGAGAGGACAGGGAAGTCATTAGCACAGCAAGCAAACAGAAAGGAGATTGCATATATTATAAAAACAAAACAAGCCAAACAAAAGCAAAACAACACACTGAATGAACAGAAATATGATTAGTAAGCAATTATTTTGTGATGCTCACTTTTCTGAGGATTTACTTTACTCAGACTGAACATATTTTCCACAAATAAACACAGAAATACCTTCACTAAACTTCTAAGTATTATTCTTATTGATGGTTATGGCAAGAAATTGTAAAAGTCACAAAACTATGGATTCAAAATCAGGGCTGAGTTTTACATCAAAAGTGATTTTGCCCTCATGTAATTAACAATATAGAAGTAAGCTTTGAAATATAAGTGCTAAGCTAAGGAGTAAAATTTAACTAATTAAGATTGCATGTCTGAACCATTCAAGAGCAAAGTAGAACCATTAGCAAGATCACTGCATTAAGATATAACAACATATGATGAGTAAAATTTAAAGTTGAAGGACTTCAGAAGAGGAGTGGCTTGGTATTTCAAATTATTAGAGGCCCACATGCAATATAAATAACCATCATGTAAAAACCTAATATAAGAAACCCACACTTATATTCTAAAGTTAATACAAGAAAAATTAACATTCTTAGTATTTTTTGCAATACTTTTGGGTAAAAAGAATGTGTTAACATTAAGTTTTCATTCTTATTTTTCCCTTCCCAGTGTGAACAGCCAATTCTTAAACACGCTGCTTAGAGTTACAAGAGAAACCTCTTTTCCCCATGCACACACTGCTGCTACTGCATTTAACTAAAATAAAATGCTAATGAGTTTTTATAGCTCTGCAACTCACAGTACCAGGATATCAATTTCTCTAAAGGCTTCATGTGTATTTCAACTATCTTAAAAGAAAAAGAGCAGTGAAGAATCTCACCATAACACAGAAATTCAAAGAAAACAAAAGTACTATTGAAGCTGGTATGAAACTAAATCATAACAGACAACAGACAGGATAACAGACAACTGTGAATGAATTATTTTAGTAATTGAACTACTATTAACTACAACTTCTGCCTTTCAGAAAAGAGCTTACTCTCACCTCTCTAGTTATTTGCCTACTTAGTGAAGGAACCAGAGAGAACACAGTTCCTACCCTAGCCTGTTCACATCCTATGCAACTTCAAGTATTCCTGCTCTTTGCTTTACACGATTGTTAACATGTTCTATTATATTCCTTTCATTTGCTGCTTGTTCTACAGCTTTTCAAGAAACATTTTGTTGTGACACCCAACACGAAGTGGAGAATGTCAGGCAGCTCTTCAGAATGAACTTACACTGTTCCAATTATTTAGTTTTATATACTATATATATCCTCTGTCATTTGACAGAATAATGTTTGAACAAATTTCCTTCTCAGTCCATTGTAAATCTGTATCTCACACGAGACTGAATGGAGGATGTGCCACCAAAATTACCTTGACTTGAATAAAAATAATTAGTCACAAACTGTACTGCAGGTTCTGTAACTCATACAAGCTAAGACAAAGTCATTTTAATGCTACCAATAATGTACTCACATGAGGATTAACCATGCCTTAAGTATACTGCTTTGGAAAAAAAAAAAACCAAACCCAAACAACCAAACAAAACTACAAACAAAAAAACCCCCAAAACATATAAAAAACCCACACATCAAACCAGGAAATAAGAGACTTTCACATTCACCTCTTCTTCTTCTCCACAGGAAGCATATCACTGCTTGTCTAGACAGCATTTTATGAAAAGAAATACAGGACAGGTATCTTGAAAGATTGTTACTTTAACTGTTTAACAGCTGAACAAAACTTCTAAAAAGTATAAGGTGTCAAGATCTTTTGGGTATAAGGCAAGTGAAAGAATAAATTAATTCTAGAACAACTTGTAACTAAAATTTTAATACCTGTGTTTTTGTTCTTGCTGCAGTAACTGAGCTGCTATTTTTCTCAAGTCAGTCACTTCTTTGAGTTCATCATCATCTTCAGCCAGCAGCTGTTCTTTGTGAAGTCTGAAAAATTACACACTAGTGACTTGCCTGACTTCAGTAAAGCAAGACACTGAAATGGCTACATTGTTGGACAATAAGCAGCACTGTCTATAAGCTTTTAATTTGTTCCAAGAACGAACATTATCTGTCCAGTATGAGATTTCTTTCCTCCATATGCAAGGGGTTTAAAAAAAACCCACCCTTACTCTGTCAGTAAAACTTTCCCCCAAAAGATTAGTATTTACCTTTTTTCATCTCCCCAGTCCTCATTTTGTTCTATTTTCTGGGATTTCTCAGGATGTTTTCCTCGCTCCTTGCACAGAATGAAAAATAAACTTAAGATTTGAATTAATTATTAAATAAATAAATAAATCAATAAAGCCTGTTTGACAGGCTTTTCATGACTTTCATGAAACTACCTTGATATAAGACAGCAATGGTCCAACTTGTACATCTCCTTGCTCAGGAACAGCTCCCTCTTCTGCATTAGGATCAATGTAATCAAACACCTCCTGGTCTAGTGTGGGTTGATGAAGAATGGAAAAGATATTAAACAGTTCTCTCAACCAAGCATTATTCCTGAGAGAGATAAGTATTTACAAAAAAAGTCAAATAAAGATACAACAAAATTATGTCTCCTTGAGCTAGAAGTTATCTTTTTTCTTTCTTTCTTGCCTTGTGCGTGTGTGATTATTACATTGCTTTCTGAAATAATGAAAATACAATGCCAACATGAACACAGAACTTTGTGCAATTTTCTTCATTACCTAAGCAAAAGTCTTTCTGTTACCTAACATAAGAGAAGCACAACAGATATTACCTTTCTGTGGATCGAGTTTACTTCCCATTATGTGATTGTCATTCCTTAATGTCTGTTCCCTTGTTGATTCTGATACCTGGGAGTGAAGGCTGATGGTATCATCATCAGATGGCTGCAAAGACAGTCACGTTGAATCCAGATGAGAACTCTCAAACTGCAGTGCAACTGCCCCTATTGAGGGGGTGACTCTCGGAACGGAAAGTAACATCAAGTCAGGTCTGGGATTTTTTTTGTGAGTGGAGGTTTTTTGGTGGGAGTGGGAAAGGGGTTTAAGAGAATCATAGTTTAGGGAGTAAGAGACAACTGGTCAGTATATAATATAATAATGAAATTGAGTTATTTTATTCAAAGAGGTCCACTCCAGCCCCAGCCAGTGGACTAAGAAAACTACACTTATGTACGTTCTTAAATAAAGCCTCCAACTACTTTGTCCCTTGACAGACCAGTTTTCTGACTAATAATCACTGTTCATTTGTAAAAATTTTCTTTCCAAGTTTCAAACATCTTTTGTTCTATGCTATTCAGTTTTGGCATCACTGTCATTAATTACAGCTCCTTAATCTAGATATCTACAAATACACAGATAACTTGTAAGGATGTTTGTTCATTGCTTTAAAGCTAGCAGATCATCCAAGAAGCTTATTAAAATCTAAACAATATACAAAACCAAGTACATTAATTTCATTAATAACAAAAGGAAGTTTCAGATAAGTTTTGTCCTTTGTATAGAACATGATGATGTACGTCACACATTAAAAGACCTAAACAATTCATTAGGTCAGAATTCAGTTTTTAAATGTATGAAATTTGGACTGGCATGAACCTTAACCAGAAAAGTCAAAGCAACATGTAAATAATTTGTGTCTGGTACTGGTAGTCTAATTATTTAAACTTAATTATACAAATATTCAGAGAATATTAAATACAGCTTAGTTAAGTATTTCTCATATGATACAAAATACAAAGGAACAACAAAACATCTTAAACAGAAATTGCACAAATTCTACAGTTTAAAAATACTCACTTCTGTTGTGGACAACCTTTTATCACCATTATCACTTCCGATGCCAGAGTCTGGTCCATGATTTTTATTGGGATAAAAGTCCTCCATGCTACATGAATTAAAACAACACACAAAAACCAACACAGGAATGAAAGAAACAGTAGTAGACAACAAATACTATGACTCCTAAATAAGTAACAAAGTATTGAAATTACAGCTATTATTTGTAATAAACAGATCATAGCAAATGCTATGAAACAAGTAAAAATAAAACAACCCCCCCACTACTAACCTGTCTGTTAGTGGCTGGGAGGGGATTCGCTTTCCTAATGATGGAAGATCCAAAGAATCTGGCTTTTTATCTATTCTGAGGCATGCCTGAATGCTGAGGAATTTAAATATATGTACTTTACCCTTTAAACATATCTGTTGGGAAACAAACAAACAGTCTTAATTACACTGCATGTCTTTTGAAAATGCAACCCAAAAAATGTTTTCTACTCTGAGTTTGCACCCACAACTGCCCAGTAGGAGAAATATAGCTTAAAAAAAAAAAAAAAACAAAAAGGGCACACACACAAAACTCCACCATAAACCTGACTGATATAACTTATTCTTAAATCCTAATGCAAATTTCTGAACTAGAATGCTTTAATACTCACCTGTGCTGGTGGTATCTGCATTGGATTGTTATCCAAAACTATAACTTGTAAGTGACGTAACTTTCTGTAACAAATGGGAATTTCTGTAATTTTATTACAAGAAAAATCCAGTTTTACCAGGGGAAGATCTCCTAATTCTGCATTGGGGGAACAAAAAGAAAGAATCAGGTATCTTCTTAACACCTTATCTAATTTACCTATATCAAAGAAATGAACACTAACGGCTTACCATCTGGCAACATATGGAGATTATTTCTTCTTATGTTTAATTCTCTAAGTGACTGCAATTTTCCTATCTGCTGGGGAAGAACCTGAAGTTCATTGCAGCTAATATCCTAAGAAAGATATAATTAATAAATTATCTGAACATCTTAAATTAAACAAAGGAAAACTGCTATTAAAACTTTTATAAAGCGTACTATAAAGAAATTCTACCTTGTTTTTTCCACAAAAGGGAGAAGTACCCTAAGAGATCCTTCTGTTCCTTCAGCAGCGATTTATGTTTCAGGAACTCAGTTCAAAAAGTTAAACCAATTAATGATGAAAGACTGGTTTTGAAATTAGAACTGTAGCCTAGGAATTACAAGTGCCTGCTGTAGTTACCATATCAGTTCAAAACTTTTTGTGCTACTGCTAGCATAAGATTTGCATTCTGCTCCTTTCATAAAATTCTTCTTCCTTCAAAAAACTTGAGCCAATTCATGCAACTAAAAATTTACAAAGAGCAACAGCAGGCTCAACAACTTTTGGATACAAGCACTAGAGGGTGACAAAGCTGCACCAACTGAATGCAAGCTACAGCTATTTCTGCTAATAATTTAACATTTACTTATGTAGTCCAGACTGAGTCAACAATCACAGTGACATCAGACTGTTTCTAAACTTTTTTATTTCTGATTCAATAAAATTGACTTCAGGGAGTAGTTTCCTAGGCTACACAATAATGATAGATATCTATCTGATTAAAAACTGCAAGCTGATTTTAAAGGAGTCAGTAACTTGAAGCCAGGTGGTAACCAAACGAATGCATCCTCCTTCACTACACCCTTACAGAGCTTCAGCTTAGGCACTGCTCATCTGCTTTTGGCAACCACAATGTCTGAGAAAGCACAGGCCACTTGGGATCAACTGTTGTGTATCTATCACAAATTATTCTGTCTGTGTTACCAAATTTAGGATGTGATCCTATTCCTAAAAGCATCTTTCTACCATATGGCTTAGCCATCAACTTTTAATATATATATTTATATATACACATAGTACTTATGGTTGAAATAGGTATAACATAGGTACTGGAAGGAAACTCCCTAGTATGTCCTTCACCTGTGTCATCAAGCCAACATTCTAGGTTTGATAATTCTGGAAAAAGAAGCCAAAAATACCACAACTACAGTTCTGAAAAACATTCACTCCCTGTAAACAACACAGTGATGCCACTCTGAAATCCTATGACACTGAAGTGAGCATAAAGAATCTCTCACCAAAAAGCAGAGGACACTAGAAAAGCCTCACAAACATTCAGAATATCTCACACCACTTGTAAATTAAAAAAAGAATGTTGATCTATAGCTCAGAAACTAGGTCACGTTGCAAGAAATCTCCAGGGCACACATTGCTTACTCTAGAAACAGAATAAGGATTGTTTCCAATTGAACAAAGAAACACTAAAAACCAAAACAAAACAGACCTACTCCAAGTGCCAGGTCAGTGAATAATCGCACACAGTTCTCCAAAACACATGAGCTTAACGCAGAGCAATGATCAGAAAAGCCCAGAATATTAAGAAATACAGAAGAAATCATGAATGACAAAGCACAAAACTTTAGTATGTCATAGGACAAAATCATGGTGCATGGACTCCTAAACTGTGAATATTACACATTATTCTATTCATCCCAATCAAAATAAAGGAATAGCAGAAATGGGAGGGGGAAGCCAAAACCAAAACTACAAACCAAAACCAAATAAACGAAACAACCCACAGAACACAACAAAAATGATTGAATGGCATAACTTGTATAAGAGTACAGTGTAAGAGAGAGAAGAACTCTTCAGCTGGAAAGAAGATACCTGGTAAGATGTAAGAAAAATAAATAGAATTGTGGTTACTGTAAAGAATCAGAAAGAAGAAAACAGAAAAATTCACCATTTTTAACAATATACAAGTGAGAGACTCAAATGAAGTAATCTGAAGAGTGACTTTACTTATGAATCCCCTAAGCTTTAGTTACATACTAATTTAGGTTCAACCTCATTTCTGAAACTGCAATATATTACAGCTGTAATTTGAACTCAAACACTAAAAAGGAAATGCAGTTCTGTAGTTCTGTACTTTAAAAAAATCGATTTCTATTTTCATTATACTCTAAATAAACTACTTACAGTTTAAATTTGCTTAGCACAATGGTTCAAAATTGTACTTACCAACTCCATTAGCTCTCTCAACTTTCCAATTTCTTCTGGAATGGAGACCAGCTTATTATTACTGACAACCAGAACTTTAAGTGGAAGATCAAACAGGTATTTTGGCAACGTTGATAAAAGATTTCGACTTGAAAGAAATAAAAATGAACAAGCAAGGCTAGATTATAATCACCTTTAAGTCTGAGATGGTGTTTGAGGTGCACATTGGAAAACTTTTCTCCTATTCCAGAAGACACTCTCTATCTATCACAATTTCATCTAAATTTAAGCTACAATCTCCACCATGAATTCCTTACCAGACAAAACCTCTCTCATACACATGAATTTTAGGTCCCCAACTCACTTGATTAGTGTGCACTGTAACTGACTCTAACACTAATTCTTTTCACAGATTTCTCTGTGCATTTTCATGTTTGATGTTTGCTTTTATCTTGCTTTCTGATACCTTCAGAAGGACAACTCTATCAGACAGTCTACCAATATAAAGTTCATGTTCTCAGCAAACCAGAACTTAATACAAGGCCACTGCTTCTCATCTCATGTGGTCATGTCATGTCAAGCCACCATAAAAAGCCCTTAAGATCTATTTATTAACTTTGCTGAGCAACAGTCTGGAAGGTGCTACATTTACTTTGTGTATATCATTTTCCAGCTGCATGCACTTATGCTTTGTACACAAGAAATGTACCAACAATTCCATTTTAATCCATATTGAAAAACTACCAACTGCAGACTGCCACTGCCAAAAACACACAGAACTTGTCCTAATAATGTACTTGTGCATTTAAAAAAGCCATGGAAAAACCCGGTTGTTCAGATGTGGCATGAAAGCAACTCCTTTCATATACAAAAGTAAAAAACTCCAGTAACTGCTGTTGCTTTAAGTAGAACTGTGCAGCCAGTTCTACTTGGAAAAAAAAGAACAAAACAACAAAGAAACCAAAACCAAAAAACTTGTAGTTGTTGACATTTGTCAACTACAAACTACATTGGTCAACTACACTACATTAAGAAAAAAAACCAGAATTTTTACTGTTCAATTGGTATGTATCAGAACACTTATCATATTTTCAAAAGGCAAAGCTTTTTCAATTCTTTTTCTCCATTACCACAGTTTATAAGGCTGCAAAACCAACAAAAACACAGTTCTGCCCTTTGCAACATTTTAGCTTCAAGGCAGTGCAGCGATTTTAACACAATAAAATGAAAGTAAACTTCTATCAGTACCTTTATAAACTTAATGTATTTATTCTGTTAATTCTAAGTAAATAATACAAATA
This sequence comes from Galbula dea, assembly GCA_013399015.1. NCBI lineage: Eukaryota > Metazoa > Chordata > Aves > Piciformes > Galbulidae > Galbula > Galbula dea. The sequence goes on along the minus strand of VWZX01003222.1, from coordinate 3,650,978 downwards.
AGTTTTGGATGTAGGTATGTACTAAGTCTCTTTTTCATGTTGTACTTCACACAGACATCACAGACTCTTTTCGTTGGAGAGCACAAGAAGCAAAAATATAATGTGCAATGAAACTCTTTTTTAATTGTTTATAAAAATATGGCAATGAAACAGTCACTCTCTGCATCACTTAGATTTCCTCTGGGGATTTTTGTGGGTTTTGGGGTTTTTAAATGAATTGCACAATAAAGTTCCTCAGTTGTCTGAATCCAAAATTAGAATCTGAGATCATGTGGTTTCCTTCTGCAACAGAAGGCTGAAACTAGCAAGCCAGGATTTTAGTTTGTTCTTCAACTACGGAAGTCCACATGTTGCAAAAAGAGTCCTCAGACACTAGCACAAAAACAAAGACACAGCACAGTAAGGCTAATGATGATTAGAAGAGCCAACTCCCAAAATAGCTTGCAATGCCCAGCTGGAACTACATGCAACTTTACTTCTGTGTAAAGAAGTGTATTCAGCACCTCAATTAGCATCAAAAGAGAAGTGGGCTGTTGCTGCTCTGTGAAGAAGGTTATGTCAAAATTCCTTCAGAAAACACTGCAGTTTTATCGTGTCATTAATCCTCTTTAGAATTACCACAGAACAGACCACTCTTAAAGTATCACTTTAATATCACTGATTATTTGCAGATTTCCAGACAAAGTTCCTTTTTTATTTTTATTTTAAAACATTTTTTCTTTTCCAAAGATGAATTCAAATAAATTCTGGAGCCAAATCTCATGTGTTAAATAGCTCTTAGCTGAGAAGACTGTTCTGGACTTGATGTAGTCAATATAAGAAACAAGGAGTATTTTGGAAAACAGGGTCTCATCTTTTTTGGAGGGTTCTTCGAGATCCCCTCTCCTTCCAGAGCTCCTATTACAGAACCACAGAATTGTCAGAGTTGGAAGGGACCTTAAAGATCATCTAGTTCCAACCCCTCTGCCTGGCAGGGGCACCTTCCACTAGACTAGGCTGCCCAGAGAACCATCCAGCCTTGCCTTAAAATCTTCCAGGGATGGTGCTTCCATCTCTGGTTGCTCTCTGGGAAACCTTGTGATCTTCTGAGAAGATCCAATTCTATGTTTTCCAAGTTCAAGAACAGCAATACAGTAACGGATGTAAACAATGTGCAAAAATAAGTAGGGCACACTCTCTCTAAAGAAGCACATTTTTACACCTGTAGTTTCAAAACATTGTTTTTAATGCTGTGCAAACAGACAAAGAAAACTTTGTAACTCTCCTTATCCTCAGCCACCACAGTTTACTGACTGAAATTTCATAATGTGTCAATTCCTTCTCACAAAGGAAGCAACAACTGCTAGTCCTAAGAAAATCAAACCAAGGAAAAAGCAAATAAACAACAGAATAATTTCATCTATCTGGGCAAAAGAGAAAGCACAAGGGCACACAATGACCTGATGAAGCATAATGTCATCTCTCCAATGCGGCAAGTTTAATATAAAGACCAAATATAACAAGCCTTACTCACCTAATGTTAAGGTATGTAAGCATTTGCAGGTTTTTGATAGATTCTGGAATAGATTTGATGCAGTTGTGATACAAGTTTAAAGTTTCCAGTGGTGCAAACAGCCAGACATCAGGAGGAATTTCAGTAAATCTGTTCTTTGAAAGATCTAGAAGCAAAAGGGGAAAAAATAATTTATGAGTCAAAAATTTCCCTGCAGTAAGATAAAAGCACCCACTGTTATTCTTGTCATACTCCTAAAAATTATGGTGTTGCAAGAAGTGTAAAATAATTCAGTTTTACCAGATGCTACTGCATATAATTAATACATAAAAAAGACTTAAAATCCTAGAAGATTATTGTTTGATATGCAATTATAATAAAAAAATAGAGAAATCAAAGGAATTCCAGTTTCCCACATCCACAAAAGAGTCACCTTACAATTCAAATCCCGTATGGTTAAAATTTATACTGAACAGTAACAGCATTTAAAAACAACCCTCAGTTTAATTATATTTCACATGGTGATTAATAATTTGCTTGACAGGCCAATGGTACTGAAGGAATACAGACAAGCAAATGTTCCTTCTTAGTGCAATGCTTCAAAACCACCTTATGACAACATATCCTACCACTTACTCCTCTGTTAATACAAATATCCCAGCTTTCTTCTTCTTCCATCTCAAACAAAGCCATGTCTCCCTCCTTGAGGGGGGTACTATAAAGAGAAAATTATCAGATCTGCATTCTATCTGATGGACTTCCAAGACATATCAGAAGACACATATAGCTCTCAGGAAACCAAACTGACCAATGTCCTTCCCTTGTCACAAGGAAAGTTAAATACACTTAAAGTCTATTGTTCAAAGTTTATGGAGCAATATTTAGGTTGATTTATCTGTTGTGTATACTCAAGTAAATTAGAAGCATAGTCTGTTTATCTCATCCCTGTGGTTGTTAAGTGTTTTGACATATCAAAACGACATAGCATAGACAAAACCTCAGAACTGCTTCCTAAACCCCATAAGTATTTATTATGGAACCACCTGCAGCAGAACTCACACTCTGCAGCAGTCTTCCCACAAGCTGGAGCCAGCTTTAACAGAAGACACGACTCCTTAGGAAGTTATGCCTCAGCATTTAACACTAAAGTTGTTTAACTTCCAAAAAACATGAGGTGCTTGTAGAAAATAAGATTTCACATTTAAGTATCTATTACCATCTAAAAGGTTTTCTCTCAAGTATTTTTTAAATGACACTGTCATAGCTGAAATATAATCCCCAAACACCTGAAACATTAATTCAAAAACCCATATCTAGAAAAGCTCCCTCAAACCAGTGAAACTTTTAGAAGAATATAAGCCTTTTTAATCTGAGGATGAAGTTAATGTGCAAAGAATAAATCACTTCAAGTTTTTACAGAAACAGAAGATCATCTTAAGGAAAAAGCTTTTTTGTGTGCCTGCTCAGAAAGACTTCCTTTAAAAACTGCATGGTTAGAATTTTCACATTTAAATAAATCTGAATTATGATTTTTAACATACAGTATACATACAATTTCCTACATTTTTTTCTAATCATATAGCATTTAATACCACATAGAACCATGATCAGACATACTGGATATAAACAAGGACAAGTTACCTCTTCCCAAGCACCTGTTTCGATAGGGAATATAGTGGGAGACAGCAGCAAAGATAAAAGAACCCTTTTGCAACTGTTGTGACTACAACTGGACAGTAAGGGAAACAATCATGAGAAGTTTTTGAAACTGAAAGAAACTGATACAGAGTTACAGCTTTTATGTAGTCACAAAATTGCAACATGCATGGATGAGAAACTCAGGACTTCCGAGCAACTTCAGAAAAAGCATAAAGGAAGCATTTCCTTGCAACCAATGTGACCACTGTTCCGTAGCTTGAGAGAGAGCAAAAAACCTTTTAGGAAAACCAATTGCTTTGGCTAGCTGAATAGTTTCTGGCGCACATTCAATCATTTATTCAGTCTTTGTACATTTAATGTCTCCTTATATACTACTAAAAGAAAACACAGGGAACTGGACTGTGCTAACATGAGTGACTACGCTTCTCACAGCAGCATATCATCAAATATTTTAGCACAGGACTGCTCCATATTACCAAGAATCTAACTCTCTTTTCACACTGCTTCTCAGTTTCATATTTCTATGCTTGTGTTTCTTCTTTGAGCTGCTTAAAAGAAAAAGGCTCCCCTGACTACAGGTGACAACAAGCAGCTTTTTCTTTTTTGAGCTGCATGTTTGACAGTGCATATAATAGATCCTGTTTTTGTGAAAAAGATATTACAAAGTGGTGTTTTTGTTGTAAATCAAACAACTGAAGAGCTAGGAAATATCTGCTTTATGGTTACCATGTCACTAATTTTGGTCACACGCTCAGTCCGTGCAGTTAAAGCGACAAATGAAGAAACTGTATGTGACCACATAAAGTTTATCATCAAGCACAGAGGGAAGGTTGTAAAGGTGACCAGAAACTATTTACAGTTTCTGAGCTCTTTTATTTTCAAGCTAAACAGGATTATTAAATAAAAAAACCTTCTTTATAAAATATACTCTTATTACTTTAGGGACTTAAAAAAATAAGGTATCCCATCAGATCAGACCACAGTTCTTCCACATGAAATACATGTTTCTGTAACCAGAACAGACCAACAATTGTCTCTCACAAACTTCTACAATCAGGGAGGAAGGACTGAGATCCAGCACACTGGCTTTGAAATCAAGGTAGCCTTGAATAACCCATCACCATTGACCTTAGTCTACCCTGGATGCATCCACATTGAACACATCTAAATAGGCAGTTCAGTTTAAACAAATCTTGTTATTCATGTAAGTCAGCTCCACTCCCCACACACTGGTTCAGGTACATGAGGTTCTTCCTGAAATTTGTACTCATCAAAAACTAAACCAGCAGCTCTGATCTAAAGGTTGGAACAACAGGGGGGCATGCCAGTGCTGACCTGCCACACATTAATGCAGTGATGAAATCAACAGATGAATACAGGGAATCCCTCACCGTGTTACCACATGAGAAGGATCTAGCCATGTCCAACACAAGATAGCATCACACTGTACCAACTCTTGGGTATGTGTGTTTGGTTATTTTGGCATGGCATGATGAAAATTAAAGAATGCATCACCAGAGGAGGGAGGGAATCATCTACTCTTCAGACTGGCATTTGAAGGGGTAAACTGGCACACCAATTAGCTATGCAGTCAAAAGGACATTATCAAGGATTATCTTCCTCTCCACTTCCAAAAGCATCTTATCACCTCAAATCTTTTGTAGTTTGAAATGGTAAGCAGCAAATCCCCCAGGAAGCTTGTTTGTTTCCGTAAGCAACACAGCACTTTTGTGTGGACTATAATACTTAAAACGGCTTACTATCAGAAAGAATTAAATGTCTTTTCCTGACAAGTCAGCACGACTTATTAAGCTGGTATATTACAGCAGAGGACATCTTCTTCCCACTTAAACTGGCAATTGCTTACTGGTTTAATTCTGTCAATTTCTTTTTCATTTTTGAAATTTTTCAATTCCAAGTTTCAGTTTCAAATTATTTTAGTTCTTTCACTGAAAGGTAAATAAGGTAAAAGTCTGGATTTGTTAAGGATTACCTAAAAACCACAGAACTCCCAAGTAAAGTTTATGTTAGTCTCTATGTTCAGTTACATACATCCAAGGCCTTTGCCCTGAAGAGCTTACAGTCCAAATAAGGCATGGGGCAGAGACAAAAGGCTACAACCAATCAACTGTAGCCAGTGTTTACTATATGACTTTTTTTTATTTTGTGCATATAAAATGGCTTGACACTGGATAAACTAAGCCCAACTTCTGGAAGACTTCCAACTTGTTGGAAGAGAAAAAGAACTCTGGAAAACAAGCCAAGTGAAGGAAGAATGAAGCAGAAAAAAACCTGAAGAAAATGAGTAAACTAATGGGCCGCGAGCACAGAGTGAACATGGTCTAGCAATAACTACAGCACGTTCTCTTGAGACAGGAAGGCCACTGCTGTAGCAACTTCAGCATCTGTTCTTATTTGCTGGTGCCTCCCACTGACTCTGTTCTGCTCATGCCAGACCTCACTGCAGCATTTAAAAATGACTGTAGCCACCTATTAGCTTAAAAATAAGTATGTAATACTACTTATTACTGCATGTAATGATTTGAAACGAACACTTCCATAAACCTTTTAGTTCTAGGTCAGCCTTTTATATATAAAGTTCCTGTCCACTACATACTCGTTCCACCTCTTGAAACAGTGGTAAAGTGATAAATTGAAGTAGATGTTGTTTTAATACACAGATGGTCAGGGATTTGCTCTTTGGGCAGTTACATCTGCTGATCAGCAGCCTATGAACTGGCCTGAGATATGGAGTTCTCTTCAAGCCTTGAAAGTACAAAATCATTTCTTGAGAAATCATACATTGACACTTGAGACTCTATAATGCAACCCTTTTATGCAGGTGAAAAATCAACAAAGTAATGCTAGGCAATGATTTATTAAATGACAAGCATGTCTCCTCCCACTCCATCCCCTCAACTGACACACAGGATCACAACATGGGAACTGCCTGTGGTGCCAAGATCGTTATTGAGCATGACAGGAGGGCTCATTCTGAAGTCATGTTAAGGATATACTGGTGTTACCTCCCAGCTATATAAGAGGGTAGCAGGTGGTGAGAAAGGAGAAATTTCAATGTTAATATATTTGCAGGCAATCATTCACTTATAATTGCTTAGAGGTTCCTTAGAATTAAAAATTGGGAATCAAGATTGTTGTGATGAAATCATAAACAAGTAAGCCTGATGGTGTAACTCTATTTATCCAGAGTAAACAAATTGTTTCTTGAGCTGTCAGTCTAGTACCTTTCATATTTACTAAATTCATGTTTTAAGAAGAGCTCATAAAAAAGTGGAGAAATTTCTAAAGGCATAGGATGACTTAGTTCAGCATGGCAATATAGCACAGGAATCTATCTTTAAAAACACAAAATAAAACAGAAAACACAGCTCTTCAGCTAAGCAGACTGTGATTCAATTGATGTAATATATTCTGTTACTTCACTGTTAAGCTACACGTTAATAAAATAATTTGCATAGTCAATACACCTTTAATATCTCATGATCTATGTATTTATTTATTTATTTATTTCAGCAGTTTACCTAACAGCAGCACAAGATCTGTTTGAAAAGACAGAAGACGACAAATTCAGGGAAATAATAAAGGGGTTTTGGCCAAAGACCTGCAATGACAATTCACATTGAAAAAAAAGATACGACAAACATAAGGTCAGAGGAAATACTCAACTACTGTCATTATGCTTTTAGCTTAGAAACAATTTTTGTAACATAATTTAAGATGCCAAAAATGTTCTACAGTATCTGTATATTAGGTACTGGCATGCCATTACATAAGTAAGATGTAAAACATGGCCACATCTTTTAAATAAAAATATCTAAGGGTATACTTTCAATAAACTGACAGCTTAACATACATATCTGAATCATTACTGAGAACTGTTCTCTGTTGCCGAGTTTATTGATGTCAAGGCAGAATATTCTGGACTTACAGTGACTGTAGATTCTACAGCATAATGGTTTGTGATATGGAAAAAGAAATTCTTTAGATCCAAATTTGTTAGAGGTTGGGTTTTTAACTTTTGTTTCAAGTACCACCAAACCAAATTTCAGAGCCACTGGCTTAGAACTGAAGCACAGTAAAGATTTTTGATACAATCCTTCCATCCCTGGAGGTTTTTAAGAAGAGGACTGATGTGGTTCTTCAGGGGATGATTTAGGGATACGAGTAGTGTAGGGCTATCGGTTGGACTAGATGATCTTGAGGGTCCTTTCCAACCGTAATGATTCTGTGATTCTGTGTGATTCCATCTCCCATGCCTCAGACTACATTTATTACCACATGGGTATATTTTAATGTTAAACAGTGATAACTGCTGCAAAATTGCCAATAAGTAAATTGCCATTGTCTCTGGGGCAGTTGCTGATCCTCCACCAAGCCCTACGCCATACAGATACTCTGTAAAGGATGTCCATGAGTCACCAGCAGAATGCCATTTACCCACTTATCAAAAGAAATTTCCACAGATTAAGTCAAAATAAAGACTACAAATACTTTGTTTACAAGCATATTTTGAAAGACATTTAAAATTGGTATTTCACAGGATTAATTCATAAATCAGTGCCACATTCAATCAGGACTGTTACAAGATGGTACTTGCATAGACCCACATCAACTATGTAAGGAAGTTTTTATTAGAGCAGCAAGCAATATGGCTATTTTTGTCAGAGAATGCCCTTAAATATTTTCACACAGTATTTCATGGTGAAAATTCAATTCTGATGACAATGACTGGGCTCTACTACATCCTAAAACATAAAAGACAAGGTTGCTGCAGCTTTTACTCAAATATGTTAAGATTCTAAGTAAGACAACAGAAAAAGAAAACCCAAAATGCAATTAGTAATAACTAGAAGCAAACATCAGAATCCTTGATGAACCTGCTCCAGCTTACAGAAAAAGTCTTTTTAATAGTAAGTTGCCTATACACAATGCTTCTTTTTTAATGCTTTGTTATTGAATATTTATATGCAGAAGGGAGCTATGTTCCTGAATACACTTTTATGCTAGTACAAGAAAAAAGAGCTACTATTTCACAGAACCTGTTTTTATTTTAATCTTGTGCTTCCATTATGAAATAACTAACACAGTTTTACCTAGCTCTATTGTGCACTGCACGTAAGGATGCATCACATGTGTCTAGGAAAAAAAAAAGCTAATAACCTACAAATTATTAGCAGACTTGGTACTGGATACAAAAATTGGATATTAATATCAGTCCTTCACAAATTCTACACCCAACACAAACTAGTAGATCACAGAAGAATGAATACATGACTATTTAACCCTCTGCACAAATGCAACCCACAACAAAGAGCAACGGAATGAGTATTTGATAAACCAGGAGTACAGGATTGTCAGAGATGGATACGGTACCACAATGGGCAATTTCATATTCCAAACAATAAGCCAGCTATTCATAACCCATGGGGAAAGAAAAGCCCCAAAACAAAAGACTATGACATTATTCACGCAAATAACCTTTTGGAAAGCCACTACTATTTGTGAACAAAAGATGCTAGATTTCTCATTAATATTTTGTTCTAGCACATTGCTCAAAATTGTCCATTTTCAGCAACTACTCCAGTGGCAAATAAATCCAGAAGTACATCAGAGATGAGCCAAAATATACCAGAACTCCAGTGGAAAACACATTTTTGTTTTCTAGGAACTGCGTAGAAAAAATGTCTCCAAATTTGCTTCACCTAAAATCCTGAGTAAATCCACACATGATATCTAAGGATTTACCAACACGGTGAATACATTAAGCTCTGACATCCACACTGCTAAAGGCGCACACATCCCTCGGACCCTCACTTATATGCAGGGTTTAGAGGGAGCCCAAGTCCCCGCAGAGCCCTTCCACTGCACACGCAGAGGCAGCACTCCGCGCAGGCGCACGCTGCTGGGGTATCCACACCCCTTGCACCCCAAGTCCTCAGGCACACCACAGAAGTACCCCTGCTTTTGAACGCACACAGCAGAAACAAAGTCCCCCCTGACGCACAGCCCACCACCACATACCCACAGAGCAGGAATGCTCCCTCCGCTAGCACACACAGCAGAAGCAACCCCACAGTGCACGCAGAGCTGTAGTATCCCACCACTGCACACCTCAGATCCTCCAGTCCCTCTGTCCCTCACTGTCCCGCCCCCCCAAACGTGGAGCCTCCCCACTATCCCCCATCGCCCTCACACAGCGAGGGCCCCCACTCCTCCTCACTGCTACCACAGCAGCCCCCATACACAGTCCAATATCCTACTGCTATCACAGCGGAAGCTCTTTAGTGCTCTTTCCCACGGCCATCACACCAGTCCTCCCACTAATACCTTCCCCATTACCACGACAGCACTGCTCCCCCCAAAATGCCACTGGAATCAATGTGATCCTCCAGCTGCACGCTCCCCATTGCCACCACTGGGCACCCTCAGGCCCACAACGATACCCAAGGGAGATTGCTCCTACACCATCCTATCCCCAACTACTACAACAAGCCTACCGCCAGCAGCCCTCCTTTGCCACCACAGAAGACCCCTCCGCTACATTTCCCCACGGCCCCCCGCTACCGCAGCAGGGCATCCGCAACCCCCCCACTACCACCACAGGACCTCCCTTTCCCACAGCTCGCCCCGAAGTGACACCACGGCGGGGACGCCCCCGCCCTCACAGCGGGGCCCCTTTATCCGCCCCGTATTTGCCTGGCTGCCGGGCCTTCTCGGCAGCAGGTTCCGTCCTCTCTCACAACCGAAGACACCCCCCTCACCTGCTTGCGTGGTGTCGCTGAGGTCGTAGCCGCTGCCGGGGAAGTCGCGCAGCTTCCTCCCGCTGAGGCAGAGGATGCCCGAGTTACCCGCCTCCTCCAGGGCCCGGTCCAGGCTGCGCACCGTGTGCGGCTGCACCAGAGACGCCGCGCCCCAGTGAGGCCCGGCCGAGAAGGAGAGAGTGAGGTGAGCAGGGATCCCCAGCACCCCAGCTCCATTGCCGTTGTTGTTGTTGTTGCCACCGCCGTTGCCGCCGCCGCCCCCCTGCCCGGCCGCCATCTTCGCGCGGCGCCAACCAGCCCCACAATAGCAACAGCCAGAGCCGCCTCACGACCACTGCGCAGACGCCACCAAACCCCCAAGGGACAAGGGGGGGGCCGCTACAGTGAGACTGAGCGGCTGCGGGCGGAGAGGGCGTGGCTCCTGTGCGCCCCTCGGCCGCCCTAGCCAATCCACGCAGCGGAGAACGAAGAGGCGCGGCTCCGCTGCTCTCCTGCGGCCTCCCTTACCAATCGGCGGCGGCGGGGGCAATAGGGTGTAGTTCCTCGAGGCGATGGTCGCCAATGAGGGGCCGCAGGCGCGCCAGGGGGCGGGGAGATTTGTGGTACGCGCGGGCCCTTTGCGGTGTTGCGTGCCGTTGCGCGCGGGGTTGCAGCGGGGGTGTGCGGGCGCGGGGCGGGAGCAGTCCCAGGACATGCTTCCGACACGGCGAGCGGGGCCTGGCAGGGAGCGTGGGAGCGGAGGGCCTCTTGCAGACGGGCAGGGAGCGGGCGAAGGTTACTGATTTCCGAAGAATGCAGCTGCGAGGGGAATTCAGGGCAGGGGCTGGTCGGCAAAACACAGGCGACGTTTATGTGACACGGGAAAGAACTGTTCGGCGGTGAAAAAACAGCGCCGGTGAAACGGCATCTCTTCCCGGTCGCGGGCAGCCTCGCCTGCCAGTGGCATGGCAAACAGGCTATTTTTACTCCAGTGAGCCGTTTGGCACCGTCCGGGTTTGCAGCCGTATCTTTGGCAACTCAGTTTATCGGTTGCTCCTCAGGTTAAAACGTTACCTAAGGCAGATGCATCAGAGCATCACCTCTGTGTTGGAAAGCTAATAACGAGCAGTGCCTGTCAATAACTGCAGATCCTCGTCAGGGCATGGGAAAAAAAAAAAAAACCAGCAGTGAGGAATCTCCCCTTGCAGAACAAAGGGGAATAAGCAGTAAGGCTGTCTCTCTAAAATGGGTTAAGAAGCATTCACAAAAGCCTCAGAGATACTAATGCTCTTGGTTCGGAATGTGAAAAGGGAGCAGTGAAACATACATCAGAAGCTGGTTGCAATGCCTGAGGCCCCATTAAATTTAAAAAAAATGCTACAAAATTGCTGGAATACTGTATATATGAATAACTATTACCATGTAATCTGTACTTGTTAAGTGCTGCATATTTATCTGTCAAAAATTACTCTGGTGCTGTATTTAAGAAATGCTAAAGAATGGTTTATAGACCCACATTTTAATGCATTTGCTGTGGGTTTGATAAGCAGAACCTGCTTTTATTCTTTGATCCTCCTGAAGGTCCTTAAATGGATGGGGGCTTTTTGCATGCATGCATACATCATGACTAATTTGGGGATCTAAGGGAAATTCCTTATATAGCAGTATGGTAAAGACTAGCCTTCAGTCAGCAGTGTCAGTGAGACAGCTGAGCCATTATTAGTCAAAAGAGGAACAGCCCTGTAATATTCTGTGAGTGATATCTGGCTGAAATTCAATAGAACCAAATTAGCCAGAATCCTTAAGAAGGTACTGAAGAGTGAAGGATTTAATCCTTTGGTGCAGTATTGTATGGATTTTGGGATCACTGTGTCATTGCAAATAGATAAAGACACCCATGTGCAAAATGCATGTGTGGTGGGGGAAGGGCTCCCATTGTCACCTGCAAATATTGTTGCTGTCTGCTTCATTTAACCCTAGCTGTGGATACTTTTGTGGGCAGTGGGATTAAAGCTTACAGATGACTATCTACTGATCAGTCTGTCTGGACCAGAGCCTCTGCTCTTGCCCTGAAAAAGCTAATTGTTTCCTGGATTCCCAGCAGGAAAATCAAACCTGCATAAACACTGCTGACTGCTGCCCTGGCTGCTGTGTCGCGTTTCCAGCCAGAGAGGGTGGAGGTTGAACGAACTTACAGACTGTTGTTGGGCCAAGCGTGTATGATTATTTTGCCTGCAGATGTAGAGCAGGAGGTGCAGTGGCTCTGCAGCTGGCAGGAATGAAGCAGAGCAGCAGCCAGGACCCACTCCAGTAACTAAATGTTACTAAATGTTAGAAATGGTTTCTCTAAGTTTACAAAGTGGGTGGCTTGGCACAGGACCAGCTCAAAGATGAAGCTTTTCTATCCTCCCTCTAAGCCTCATCACACAGCCACTTGCTATTTAGAGCCTAACTGATCTCTATGATGTTAAATCAAGAGGTTCAGCTCATTTTGTAAGAAATAGGTCTAACAAATGGATGAAGAACTCAAACCGCTCTGTAGTCATGACAGAATTCTCATGTATGAGAAACTTTTTATGTTTAACAAAATACTCACTGTGGCTGCAGGTATTCCTACTGAGAAGTAAACCAAGCACATTCAGTCTGTTCAGGCACACACACGCATCTTCAAATGCATTAAACTGTCCAATACCATAGGCTCAAAGCAATGTCTGAAGCTTTTTCTAACAGCTAACCGAAATCCCCTATTTGCAAACTGTCTTGAGCAAATTACTGCTTACTCAGGCAAAAGCTTAAGAATTGATTGCACATATCTATAGTATACTACATGCAGGTTTACCTGTGGGGGTCGTTTATCACTTCAAATAGCTGCACAATCAGAACAGATGTCCAGAATGCTGAAGTTCAATTCATTATATTTATACTGCATTTCACAACCTTTCAACAGCTCTTTCGCCCCACGCCCCCTGCTGCCCTTTTATTTCACAAGCAAAAGCAGAGTCTAGTGGCAGAAGGCTCCCGAAAGCAACCTTCTTGCCATAATGAGTAGCTGTGCCATCCCTCAATTTCTTCTCTAGAATAGACATGATAAGCATTTTCTTACTTATTAAGGAAGTTAAAATGAGCACAGGAAGAAGCAGAAATGCTCAGATGTTGTAAAGAGACTGCACAAGACAAATATGCACTGTTAGCACTGACCTGACCTGGGACACAGCCCACAGTATTACTAGAGAATTGTGAAGGTACAGGAGAGAAGGTGCAGACTCCCCTCTTGCTTTCCCTACTCTTACAATAACTGTGCATGTGGTCCTGTCACAACACAGATAAGGTCTATGTTTCAGAAGTCTGAAAACCACTGGAAATCCCCACTTCCATGAAGAGATTCCACTTTGAAAGGCTTTGTGGTTACCCACATCACTTTAGCAGAGATAAAAACTCATAAAGATACAACATCAACAAACTTTAAGAGGTAGTGTTAATGCCTAGAGGAGTGAGATCTAGAGAAGGCTTTGATCTTTCTACCTTTCAAAATGGATTGCAAGACGTGGTTACTCACAAATCTTGCAATGTGGTAGTCCTTGGCACAGGTAGCCCAAGCCATGCACAGAGCAAGGGTAAGAGCTGTGTGCCCATCCTGCTGCTCCGCCTGTGCTGCTCCCACCCCTCTTCTGATCCCTGTTCATCATCTCTCAGAGCTTCAAGTTTCCTTAGAGCACTGACTTCTGCAGAGAGCCAGGCAGGTTCATCTGCAGTGGAAATGTCTCTATAAAAAAGTGGAGTCTGTACCTTCTCAATTCTCCAGAGTATACTGCAGTCTGTGTCCGAGGTCAGGTCAGTGCATGTGATAAGAACATCAGAGCAGAGTAACAAAGCTCCCTCAACGCCTCCACCAGACTTGCAGGCCAGGCAGCACAAGCTCTGGGCACCTAACGCCAAGCAACAGGGATTGCTGAAAGCAGAGACACCCTTGAAGCTTTCACTGTTCCTGGATTAAATACTTGAGCAGAATATAAAGCAGATCTTTGTCAGTCTAGATTGCTGTTTGCTGTGAGAAACTAAATACTCCTGAGATGTCAGCACTGACCTCTTTTTCTATCCTTTAGAGGCTTTCTTGCTTTAAGTAATTAAGCACTAGAGCTTTCATAATGTTCTTACTATGCTTCTTCATGAGTAGCCTCAGTCCTCCTCCATGTGTAAGGTACTGAGATAACACATTCACTGTTATTTCAGCATTCACACAGTCCTTATACCATCTTCTTGATTACTCTTCAGTTCCTTCTCACTTACTTTTTATATCCTAATTGATACTGCTTTTCTTCTTCAAGACCTGCAAGTGTCCACAGCTTCCCACAGGGAATTAAAGTAATTTCCAAATAATTGGATTCAAGGTTCATACTAAAATGGCATCATCTGGCCCACTTTGATAGCAAAGCAAGCAAACCATATATTCCTAGTTAGGTCAAAAGGCAAATGTCACGCTGTTTGTGATAAAGGATAATGATTTATCTGAAACACTATTCTGAAATAGCTCAAAATATTAAAGCAGATGATGCTTGTATAGAAAAGAAAGAAGCAGGATTCTGTCTAGCTACTTAAAGGTCTTTTTGTACAAACCACAGTTAGGCAGCAGATCCATTAATGGGAATATTCCCTGTACCTTTTCAATTGGGATCATCTGATCAATTGCACAGCCAGCAATGCTTCACTGAGCACTAGAAAATACATTGTGGAAGGCAGGGGGGAGGGTGGCCACTACCCTCAAAGATGTAATTTCAAGAACCACTAATTCCAGTTACATGAGCTGGAAATTCCACCTTGTGGTGCTACAAAGACTTTGTTCCTTAGCTGATAATTCTAGTGTTATTCCTAACAGGAATTTTCCTTCTATTCTATTTTGAATAACTTGTTTGCCATGCAGTAGCATAGTTGTCTTGCTTGTTTCTTGGTAAAATTAGAAATCTAGCCCTTTCAGGAAGGCTTACTTTAAAATTGAGAGACCTTGAGAAGCAACATGAACTATAACTTCCTCCACTGCAATTAGAAGCACAGCAGCATGGTGTACCTGTGTATCTCAGTTGACTGGGATGTAGCTAGGCTGGTTACAGATTGCACTGAAGCTACCAACTCCACTGTAATCTTGCACGTGTGTGTTGAGTCCAAGCCTGTGCCAGTGCAGCTGTCTTTTATCAAGTGTGCCATGCATTTCACAATCCCCATTTCTGATACACGAAAGATAGTCTAAGGTAAGAACTAACTTTTGTCACCTTGTCCTAGGTAACTACACACAGGATGGTCAGTTGTATTTGAATTGAACTGCCAATCTCCAAATCTAGACGTGCATTTTCATTGGATGGCTCCAAGGATGTTTTGCTGTCCTGGTTTAAGTTAGAACAGAACTGATTTTGTTCAATTGTTTTACCTTTCAGCTAAAGCTCTTCAAACAGCATGTTTTTGCAGACAGTGCCTGCTTCTAGCAGTAATAAGACCTAAAGTTTATTAGTTCCAAGGGCTGGTACGCAGACCAAGGTCACTGTTAAATCTTGTGTCCCATGTTGGGGGTGAAGAGTAAAAGGCTGCACCTGCAGGGAGGAGCAGACAGGACAGGTCACCCTAAACTGACCAACTAGGGATTCCATTCGATATACGTCATATTCGATATAAAGCTGAGAGATCATAAGGGTCAGTCCCTCTTCTTCTTCCTCATCTTCTTCAATGGGCAGCATCCGAGGAGGACTCTGTCTATTCTGCCTTTGATTCTGATCCATGAGTTCCTGAATCCAGTTCAAGGATCCAGCTTTAGCTGAAAAGCAAAACCATTGAACAAAATCAGTTCTGTTCTAACTCAAACCAGGACACAATTGTTTATGCTTTGAGCAATCCTGATACAGGGTGGAGTGCTTCCATACCCACACATACAAGTGTATGCATGCAGCTGCTAAACATTTCCTTGACATGTATTCCTACAGCCATTCAAGCTTACTTTATTTGCAATTGGGTCATGCAGTTTTGGGTCCATTTCACTGAAAGTGTGCAGTCATATTTTTCATACGTTTTGTGCTTTAGAAGAGTTTTTGCCTCTTAAGGCCTTTCTACCAACTGCAGCATGTGTCACCTAACCTGTTAATATGAAAAATTACTCAGAACTGGGTTAATGGCAGTGCTTAGACATACTAAGCAAATGGGACACTTGCCAAGATGTTAAGAGGTCACAGACTGGCAGCTGAGAGATAGCAGAGTACATATGAGCTTGTACTACCCAGATGCAGAAATACAGCTCAGAAAGGTTTTATCACTGCCCTGAAAGCAATTGTGCTTAGAGAAAAACAGATAATTAAAACTCTCATGGGGTGAAGTGGAATTTCCTGCAAAAGCTGTGTTTAATAAAAATCCTGTAATTTGACAATACCTACACTTTTAGAAGTTGGTCTCAGTATTTCTAAACTCTGCCTTTGGCTTGTTTTGTCTCAAATGTTTGTTTCACTAAATGTGATCAGATGGAACCACTATAGGAAATCTCTTAGCTGTTGCTTTCAGGTTTTCTGAAGATACAAGTATGCATGATTTTGCAGAAGGTCACAAAAACTTTTAACAAAACTGTCCTCACAGTTGGACTAACTCAAGCTTCTTCCCAGTGTGGAAAGCTGGGTTGTTCAACACATTGCTGGCCTGTACCCAAAGGAGACTCCAGATCCCTCCTGTAGACTTTCCCTGGTGGCTTCTGGCAACTGCTGCTTCACAGCTGGCTCCAGGACACCTCCTGGGACACTTGCCCAACAACCTCATTAGGTGGTAGAATGTAACACTGTTATAGACCTCCTCTCCCTGTCAATTGCTGAAGGTGTGGTTTGTAGGGGTACTCCCAGCAGCCACAGCTTCCCTGGCTGCTCTGACTAAATCGCTGGGGAATTTCAAATATTCACTTTGAAAAAAAGGTCTTGGACTAGAAGGGCATCAGAGCCAGGGCCCAAAGAGCAGCACCACCTCTAGGACACCTTGTGTATCACAGAAAATTGCAATCAGTGTACCCTAGTTCCTAACATTTCACATTAAAATGCTTTAATGATAATCCTTCAGCGTCATTGCAAAAGACAGCTAAGGTTGGTTGTTGCTCTCTCAACATGTTAGAACATGTTAGAACAGTTTCCTAATGCAGCCCTTTCAGAAGCACTTGATCTTGCTAAGAGCTATACACATACCAAGAGAAAATCTTTGCCCTGATTTATTTGTATGTAGAAATTTCTCTCCCATTTGGAGTGCAAGCTGGGAAAAAGAAACTCTTGAAAATACAGGAAACTCTCTTGAAAACACAGAGCATGCAGACTTTTTTTCTGAGACTTATGTGGCCTTTACTATGTATGTTGTGTGGAAGACTATTTCAGAATATTTACTATACAGAAACTTTAGAAAAAAACATGGTATTCATCCAATGCACTTCTCTTTGGAAGAAAGGTGATTGTTCTCCCAGTTCTCTTCCATTTTGTATGGTTTTGGGTTATGTTTTTGTGGGGAGTTTATGTGTGGTTTTTAATTATTATTATTTGATTTTTTTAAATCTGGCTTTGGAAATAGAGAGATGAGTTAGCTCACGTTTTGTATTCAAATTGCAGAATAGTATCATTGCCACAACCAGTGTGACACAGAGACTGAAAGATTCCCTGAAGAGTCTGACTTCTACAAATAATTGGGATGGTGCCAAAAGACCAATCTCAAATGGATGCTTCATCTCCAAGAAGCTCACAAATTCATGCCCGAGTACAAGAGTGCATCCGTTTGTAATGTTACCTTGTTTTCATAGTCTTCAAAATAAGGCAAACTCATTTTATATCTCTTTTATATGTCTCAGAAATGACTGATGTTTTTTTAAGATTTATCTGCTCCTGGCATAAACCCCAGAGAACGATTTGAGGGGCAGAAGACGATGACTGTTAGCACAGAGGCTGGAGAATGGTGCTGAGGGGGAATGCTGATGGAAAAGGTTCCCGAATAAGTGGAGAAGCTGCGAGGGCGACTTCTGGGGTGCGGAGGGGCAGAAAGCCAGCGCAGGGCTGAGCAAAGAAGTAGTGCCTTGGGGCACAGAGGGCAAAGCTGGCTGGAGAGTGGGGAGGTTGGAGGAGGTGCTTGCCGATCAAGCTTGGGGGATACTCGGGGAGGGGCGGGGTCAGTTTACGGAAAAGGGGGTGTCTGCAAAAGGTTGGGTGCCGGTGGGTGGACGCTAGGGCCGGGCTAGCCAGGAAGGGTGCGGGGCGGCGTGGCGTGCCGGTGGTGGTGCCGCCGCGGGTGCTGGCACATTCCGGGCAGGCGCACTGAGCGGAGCGGCGCAGCGAGAGGTCGGAACCCATGGAGGAAGAGGGGCCGCAGCCGGAACCGGTCCTCCTGGCGGAGCCGCAGCCGGGAGCCGATGAAATTGACATGTCCCTGGGTAGGTCCGGCGGGACGAGGTTCCCTGCCGGGGCGGCGGACGGCGGGGCCGGGCTACGGACGTTCGAGGGGACCCTGTCTAGCGCGGGGCTCCGTGCGCCCGGTGGGGGCTGGGGGTTTGATTTGTGCTCGTATGTGTCGTGGCGGGACAGGTAGAGTCGGGCAAAGGAGCGTGGTGCGGGCCTTTCAGTGGCGGTGCCTCCCCGTACGCCTGCACCCGGTTGCGGTAGAAGGGGACGGGGCAGAAAGAGCCGAAAAAATAGCCGAGAGAGAGGAATCACGGCTTCTAACCCATCTCTGTGTAGCACCCCGTAACTTCAGAGGGGAGAGCGTCAAGCACCGCAGGTTGGGAGCGGCTTACGTAAATGAGCCTTCTGTTGAAGTAAAGATACGAGAGGTATCCTGGGGTGTGCAGCCTATTTATAGCAGCTTGCTCATGATGGTCGCCATTCCTCTGGCACTGGCTATGTGGACTGTGCATAAACAAATGCCCTATTATTAACTCCAAAGGCCAGGACTCTGACGTTTGGATGATAGATCTTGGTGAATTACCGTGTTGACATCTCTGTTGTGGAAGGGAAGTCCACCAGCACCTTTTATTATTGGGTCAGCTGCTTAATTGAAACCTCGTGTCATCTCTTCTCAGCAATGAGCCACTTGTCAGGAATAGCAGAACATTTTTCCACTGCAAAGTCCAACTGATCCCTTGGCTGATAGACCCTTAATTTAATGGTGCTATGAGGATTTACAGCAATAGTAGGTCCCTAATCTTTCATTTAGTTTTTTCCCATGGTGTTGCATGCTCTTTTCCTGTTTGCTGATATGCAATGCTCCCTTTGCTTTTGCTCTCCCTTAGTAATTCCCTTGGACAGATGTTCCGTGCTTCACCTCCATATTCAATCCAGAATACACCTTACTCAAAGCGGAAGAGAGAACTGGAAAACAAAAGCCCCAGTGAAGAACTGTTATTTTTACTGCCAGGTGCTTGTTTTTCTGCTTTCAGTTGCATTGGGCCTTACTTGAGTTTGCAGTCACAGGAAACTGCAGGAGTTACTCTAAAGCTGCCCTCATAGATTTAGTTCTGTCTTGAGGGCATGTAAAGGTACCGAAAATAACCTTTTAGGATCCCTTCCATCCTTATGGAGCACTCCATTACATTGCTCTTTTAACCTTCTAATGGGAGCAAAAGACAGGATAGCAACACATACTCGAATAAAAAAAGACACTGAAAGGTGACTGAGTGGGCACCTGAGCATTCATCTCCTCTCCATTCCCAGTGAGCTCTTCCTTGCACTGTAGATAGCCCACCCTTGCATGCCTGTGCCCACCCCCCTGCAGAGCAAGCAAGGATAATGTTTATATGCTTCAAGGCAGACTGTGCCCCCAGTAGCACATGTCCCAAAGGCACACGTAGCTAAGAACGTTAGCACATTCATACCAAGAACATTGCCCAGCCTCTCCCAGTGTACTCTCTTCCTGGCAGACTTGATAGACAAATCACAAAAGCAGTCACGCAGCCTGTTCTTAATCTGGTCTCATTTGTTTTCCCAGGGCTTTGTATTAATTTGGACACAGGAGTTTCTTGACAGAAAATGACAAGTGACAGGCGCTGGAGGTGTGATATGCTATTCATGATAATCACCCATCGAAAGCTAATGGCAGTTCTGTGCTTCCACTCCAGTGATTCATTAAGGAGCTGGCGTAGCCACTGCCTGGGAAAAGGCCTGTTCTGGACACTTCTTTCCTTGCTAATTTGTTAGCTTGGAGCTTAACAGATGTGGTTTTATTACTTGCTGAGTATTTTCTGGAACATTTGAGATTAAAATCAGTGGAAAATATGAATTAGTGAGGAGATACCCCTTTATCTTTGCCTTTTCTCTTCATCTGAACAGCTTGAATTAAGAAGATTCCCTTGATTTCAGACTGACTCATTGAGGACTGAGAGGATTTGGGCTGTTTCTTGACAGAGCTCTGCATCTGAAAGTAGTTTGTTCATGGTCCCCATACTTCCAGCTTCCAGTGCCATCTTTTAAAGAGTTAAAAACTTGTTCAAGATGAGCATAAGCTTTCAAAACCTTGTCAGTTATACTCTGGATACTGCAGATGGATCATCACCTTCCTTTGTGTCCCTTGTGCTCTCTCTCTTATAAAATAGAGCACTTCAGTGTGGCTCAGGGGATGTGCAGCTGGTTAGAGCAGTAGTGCCAATGGGAAGCACCCAGGATGCTTGACTGGGTGCAGACTGATGAAGCACAGTGGCAAAATGTCCTTGGGAGAAATTTTGTGTCATCTTCTCAGTGCTACTAATATGGTTTTAAATCAAAAGTGTTTAAATTACAGGGAAAATTATTGGTTGTTTCAAACAGGTTCTGCCCCTTTGGAACTGCGTTTGGATGGTATCTTGTAAAGAAAGTGAGAAACATCTTGCAGTTCATGGAAGCACTCAGAGTGCATTTTCAGAGCTGCCTAATAAGAAATTTGGGTGAAGGGAGTCCTGAGACACTGGCAGGACATCCTAGGTCCATTTTCTGCATTCAGGCTGTTTTGTACCCCTTTTGCAGTGGAGCGGTGAAGGGGACTCAGGAGTGAGAGGCAGCTGTGCCTGGTCCCAGTGCTCATACTGTGTCAGTGCAGGAGCTGGCTTGTCCTCCATTCTGTCTGCAGAGAGCTGTGCAGGGTTCCAAAAACATCTTGCTGCTGCTGTCAGTGGGGCAAGCTTGGAAACTGAATCAGTGTGTTCAATGTGAAGCACGAGGTCTGGTTCCCTTTGTGCAGTGTAGACAGCTCTGTAGAGGAGAACCCAAGTTTTGCAGGGGAGAGCAGGCATCCCCTGTGCAGTCCTCTTGTATTTGGGATATTCTCCCTCTCTGCTTCACCTGACAGTGACAGAAGCTAAGAGGTTCTTGCTCTGTGGTTGATACATCCTTATCCAGCTGTTTCTCCATTAGCTATATTGAGCAATTAAGCAAGAGCATCTACCCCAGATAGTCAGAAAAACAAGAGTCAGGTCCTGAAGATTCTGTGGAACTTGAAATATGAAATATTACTGATACTTACTGTGCATGTTGCATCTATTTGCTTTAGTGGTTTTTGAGCCACAGAGGTTCATGGCTTCAAGCTTCATCTTTTAGCACTGAGGGCTAGAAACTTGCTTTGTTATTTTAAAGCACTGAGGAAAGATAAGCAAGTAGCTGACTCCAGAAGATGGGAATTGAGAGGAATCTGTCCTACAACTGCCTGGTAAAGTACAAGTGTTTGCAGGACCACGATGTCCCCTTGATGCCCCTTGAGAACAGCCGTGTAGAGAAGGACTTGGGGGTCATGATAGACAAAAAGCTGGACATAAGCAGGCAATGTGTGCTTGCAGCTCAGAAGGCTAACCATGTCCTGGATGCATCAGGAGAGGCATGACCAGCAGGTCTAAGGAGGTGATTCTGCCTCTCTATTCTGCCCTCGTAAGGCCCCATCTGGAGTACTGTGTACAGTTCTGGGCTCCTCAGCATAAAAAAGATGTGGACCTCTTGGAGCGGGTCCAGAGGAAGGCCACAAAGATGATCAAAGGGCTGGAGCACCTCCCCTACAAGGACAGGCTGAAGGAATTTGGGTTGTTCAGCCTGGAGAAGAGAAGGCTTAGAGGCGACCTTATAGCAGCCTTTCAGTACCTGAAAGGGGATTATAGGGCAGAAGGAGAGAGACTTTTCTCCTGGTCTGATTGCAACAGGACACGGGGGAATGGCTACAAGCTGAAGGAGGAGAAATTTAGGCTGGAGATTAGAAGGAGGTTCTTTACCCAAAGGGTGGTGAGGCACTGGAACAGGTTGCCCAGAGAGGTTGTGGAGGCCCCATCCCTGGCAGTGTTTAAGGCCAGGCTGGATGTGGCCCTGGATGACCTGGTCTAGTGCATGTGGTGTCCCTGCCCATGGCAGGGGGCTTGGAACTAGATGATCTTTAAGGTCCCTTCCAACCTCAGCCATTCTATGATTCTATGATGATTCTATGATTCTATGATGATTCTATGATTCTTTCTTGACAGTTGTCCTGTGCAACTGAAATTCCTTCGCTGCAGCCCTCACATCACAACCGTTGTTACACCAAGCTTCAGTTCTCCCCTTCACAAATTTAGGAGCTAGGGGGACATGCATCCCACTTGTGTTTGCATTGCATTTGAACAGCATTTGTGTTGTTTATACATCAGGGACACATCCTCTGCACAGGGCAGGGGGAGACCTTGGAGCAGCCATCATAACACGGGTGCACTCATTGGTGCTTCTGCCCGTTCTCCCTTCTTTGACTACTTCTCCTGCAGCCTTTCAGGTCAGACCTTCTCAAAAAAAGTTCTCTGACTAGCACCGAGCTCCTGGTGCCCCTGCACAAACATATTCCTTTATGCTTCTGGGAAGTCTGCAGGATCAGATCCTGGAGGGGCACATGAGTCTGAAATCTGTCCTGCAGATGGTGGATACATGCTGGATGGTAGTGCATTTTAAAATAATTTGTTAACACTGTAATCTCCAGCCCACAGGAGCCGAGTAAATTAATCCTATACTTTCTGAGCTAAGCTTAATCTTTGTATTGTCTGGCCAGTGTATCTCACAGAACTGCAAGCTCTGTTTTTACTGCGGACAGTTGCAAGCGCTAGAAGTGGGAATCACTGTTGGTGGAAAGTGCAGGGTTCATGGGTTTCCCCTTTGCCATTTCAATCTAGATGACATCATCAAACGCCACAGGAAAGAGCAAACAGATGCCAGTGCTACAGGGAACAGGCAAAGGCAGCAGGTCAAGAACAGGAATTCAGCCTATGGGTATGGACGCTCCCGTTTCCGGGCTTGGATGCAGAGGAATTTGCAAGGTAGGTGAGTGCCTTGGGATAGTGGAGACATAGTGGAGACTTACCAAGCTGGAAAACACATTTGTGTAACAAAATACAGTTCTTTAAATCCTTCTATTTAGCTCCTATGTGCATATAAGATATACTTGGGTTCTGAATAGCTTTTTCTCTCTGCAACAGTGAAATATTAGGGCCCTTTCAGAGCATAAATTCATCCGTTTCTCTCCCTTCTACCCTCTCATGAATTACTAATTCAAAGTGACTTAATATCTATTCTCTATTCCCTTTTGGCTTTGCATATTTTAATTATGCTTTTTCCTAATCCTCTTTTTCCCAGAACACACTTAAATTATGCCCTCAGTAACTGTCTTTTATAGCTCTGTTACTGGAGCTAATTTATCACCATGCTGGGTTTTTTGATATTTTTTTTTTTTTTTTAATAATACTGAGTGATCACACACTAATCTGGTTGGTTCTGGTAGCTTTTATCTACAAAACAAAAGTGATCTGCTGCATAAATGCCATCTCCATCAAAATCTTGCTTTTGGATTGGTTTTGTTTTGTTTTGCTTTGTTTTAAATTACCCCTAAATCATTTCATTGAAGGCTTTAGTGACATTATTTTGCAGCAGTCTTTGCATTTTTCCCTTGGGAGTGCCAACAGCACATCAGGACAGTGGGATTGCTGGGAGCAATCCTGTTCTTCTCCAGTCTGCCTCCCACTCTCATGTTCTTGGTCTCCACAACATAATGACTTACGAAAAATTCTTCTGGTTCAAAACAGAATGATGATAATTACTCTTTGCAAAATGATTTTTCTGTCGAAACCATAGGCTTTGATATTCTTCCACACTTAAGTGACTACTGCATGCAGTGTCAAATTAGACAAAATATTTGTAGCTATTCTGTAGAAATAACTTTTCTGTTGATTTATAGAATTATTTCTGCTACTCTTAGTATTTCATAGGTTTTAATTGTGTTGGAATTCAGCCCTCCCAAGTGCAGAGACCCACCACTCTCTGTCGTGCTAATTTCAGTAGCAATTTTGGGAAGCTCAGCATGACTGGGAATTTAGCCTGTAATTCTCTGGGGGCTCATTTCACTTCAGTTCTTGCTGAAATGTAGTCCCTTCTGGGCTGAGACATGATAACCATTACCAAAATGATGATCACAACAGCCCAGCACTGTAATGACAGAAAATGGAAAAGAGTATTATGCTGATTAAACCAGCAAGTGAATTCGTGGAAGCAGAGTGCTGTTATCTTTCCTGCAATATGGCTTAAATCATCTCCCCCGTTGGAGAGGGAAGATTTTTAATTACAAGAAATTCCAATTTCAAATCTCCTTAGAAAAAGAGTCTGTTAGACATTGAGGCTTCTTCCCAAACTGGACTTGCCGGGCATCAGTACCTCTTGGCCAACCCAGGTGTGCTTAGCACCAGGCTCTGAGTGTGCCCCCAAACACAGCGAGAGTCTTCCCCAGCTGCTGATGCTGAGGGTTTTATTCGAATGTTCTTTCATTAATAAATACCTGCCAGACTTTTTGCAGAGATGGAGCCTCCCATGTGTCACATTTCAGGATACACATGACAGACTGAGGCCTTGGTCCCCAGCTGGTGTACATGGGGTACTCCTCAGAGGCTGGTGGCTCTGTCATTAGTTATTTACACTGCTGAGGCATGCCTGAGTGCACCACTGAGTAGTGGCTCTCTAATATGAACTGATTGATGGGGGCATGATTTTCTAGTCAGGGCTACCTTTTGCATCAGTCCTTTCCATTGCACCAGTGAGATACTCGGGAAAGTCAGCTGAGCTTAATCTGTCTTGCTGCAGAGAAGGTGTTCTCTCCAGAGTGCAGGAGAGCTGCATTGCAAGGCTTGGTGGCCTGCAGGAGAGTGGTCTGGCAAACAGGGAAGAGAGAGGGGCAAGCCCATGGTGGTTGTTGAAGGGAACAAGAAAGTGAAAAACAAGCTGTGGGGTCAGAACCAGGAAGGAAAAAAGGGCCATTAAACAAAGCAAGACCACATCAGGTCAAAAAGACACAAATTGCCGAAATGTAGCTGTTTGTTAATAGAAGAACATTTACACACCTGCACTTCTTCAAGGAGAGGGCATTGTTTGCAAAGAAAATAACTACTGGCCCCACAGAGCTTGTGTGCAGTATCGCTTTTTTGTGAGCATTCCCAATCAGCATCTCCAGCCACAGGGAACAAAGCACCCTGATGTGCTGTTCAGGAGGTACTTCCCACAGGCATGTCCTGGTGTGCTTTTGTTTAAGAGCCAGAGCAGCTCAAATCATCTTCACTTGTATTCCAGTGTAACCAGCCCATGCTTGTGATAACTGGTGTTACACCCTGGGGCTACAGCCTTCATTAATCATTGTGGTGGTGGCTTCTGACAGCGATGTCACTGCTGCCTCAGAACAGTTCATTTCTAATTGCTCCAAGTCATTATTAATTGCTGTGATGTAGGAATTGATGGTGCAGGATCAATACATGTACCTAACTACTGTGTAGGTTCTGCTATACAGTCCAGGGTTTAACCACACTCTTGCAGCTCTCTGCCATGCACTGCTTCATACCTGATTCCTACACCCCGCTGAGTATGTGTGAACATTTCACTGGTATAGGACTCAGAAAATGTCTACTTCATTAGGACTACAGAAGTTTATCATGTGTAGTCATTAGGCTTAAATGCACTGAGCCTCCCTCTGACAGAGTGCTTTCCTCTTGCTCAACATTTCAGCACATTTCAAACTCATAAACAGGCTTAGGGGAAAATGTTAAGTGCAAGACAGGCTGTTGGTATGTGCTGTACTGTTGCATAAAACATCTGTAGAAGGTGCCCTCTTCAATATATGCAGTAAGTAAGGATATGTCAATCTAAAAAAAAACCCCATATATATCTTTTATATATATACACTGAAATTTTGGTCCAGGCTTCACTTCCCAAGTACTATAATGTGGACACTCAGAGCTGTTTCAGGCTGCTATGGGGTTGTCGTCCAGATGCTTAAGTCACTTGCATGTCTGTGTCAAAAGGCTTTTTCGATTTCACAGTTAATTCATAGCAATGGGAGCTCTGTCAACAGATTGACAGGTTTTCTGATGTGTTTCTGCCTTTATTAGGAATGAGAATTGTGGAAGTCTTTCTTTTTCTATATTCTTTCAAACCAAATATTGTGTTTGTCAGTCCTGTGTATAATAATAATGTTAGTGAGGCATTGGAAAGATAAATTATTCAATATTCTGCAAAATTAGTCTGCTTTTTGAGAATACATTAATGTCATTCTCACATCACTGTTTATATAGATACTTCTGTATCATGTTAAGTTAACCTTGTAATCCATTTGCAAAACTGTAATCATAAATTGAGGTTTCAAGGACACCAAACTAAGAGTTTATTTTTGTAGGACCTAACCGTTTCAGAAGAGGGTTTGGACAACAACAATACAATCGAAGGCAATTCAGGAATCCTTTGCCTGGTCCCAGGGGAAAAGGAGCTGCTGCATTAAATGGAGTGAGCCCTTTAGATCGCCAGACATCGCCTCAGGAGGTAGGGGGGTAAGGAAGGTACAGCTGTTTCCAGATGTGATTTAGAAATCTGGGGTTTGTGATGCTGGATCACCCCAAAGAATTGTCTACACGCAAAATTTACAGACACCATCTTTTATGTGCCTGTGCACAGCATTTGTATGCATAGGTGAGTACAGACACATATGCATGTGAAATAGCAATTTTCCAGTTGGTTTTATAAGCTGATGACTTGACATAATTTTACTGAGTAAGTTCTCATGGGTTTTACAAAACATATTTTGTACTTCAAAGATTTTAAAATGCTTCCATAAAAACAAATTCCATGTCATCTCATCTTACTGTAATCATTTAGAGGAAGTATGTTAAGATTCACCATTATCTGTCTTCCACCTGGTGCGTTTCCAAGGTCCAGTGAAGTCAAAGGACAGCCTGTTGTTGACTTCAGGTGGGCTTGGTTCAGAGACACACTTTTCACTAGCACATGGCTCTCCCTCACAGAAATATTAATTCCCAGTACTGTGGCAGCCATGGATCAGATTGCCCACATACTTTAATGTAAAAAGCAATTTTCTTTTTCATTTGTGGCTTTCCCTTTCTTAAATTTCAATGTTTAGGTCTTGTCTATGCTCAAAAACACCTGGGAAAATATTTTTATTTGTGTTTTGAGTTATTTTTAAGACTCAAGACATGGGAAGGAAGGAATGCGTTCACTATTAGAGTAATTCTTACAGCTTTCTTCTGAGTGTCACTAATATTAAACTGGTAGGTAGATTGTCCTCTATGAGAGTGGGTTGTTTTTTTCTGCACTGATGGAAATCCACTCAGTTAGGAGGTCATGTAAGTTCGGTAAGCTTTTAAAAAACCACCAAAGTGGCAATCATGATGTCATATTTAATGGCTGTGTCATTGGGGTACGAACAAGAGAACCCTAAACTGAATATGCATGTGCATGGAGTGTGGCTATTCCTGAAAATAAAGACCACAGTGACTCAGATATTGAGTGTGGCTGGGTATTAGCAGAAAGTAATAAGCAGTTGCTAGGAGGCATAATTCTACAGTAGCTTCCATTTTGCAGAAATAAAGCAAGTGAGAAGAATGTGGAAACACATCCTGGTTAGTGGGTAGTAGCAGTGGTGGTGGTTGTCCCACAGAAATGATACAGAATTTATGGCAGCTTGTGTAAGCAATTGTGGGAGGACCTAAGCTGCTGCAGGGTCTTCTGATGTGCTTCATGCATCTGGACTTGGAGCAGGCAGCATATTTGTGCAAACAGGAGTCAGTCAATGACCGAAAAGAAACCTGAACAAAGCTATAATGCTTGGCTTGTGCGAGATTCACTCTCCATGGACTAATGCTTTTTGGTATTTCTGCACCATTAGAATGAAGCATTCTTCCTGGTTCTTGTAGCCTCATGCCCAGGAACTGAGGCACACACGCTAATTGTTGGCAACAGCATGTATCAAGCTCAGATGTTGAGACTACAGTAATGCTGCTGGGTAGAAATACTCCTGCTGTAGATACAAAAGACCATGGAAGAGACCAGGGTTTAACAGATTTAGCAAGGAATCAGTCTCCCACAAAGAAAATATCAAAGGAGAAAAAAAACCCACAACACTTGCAGCACAAGGGTTGATCTGTTGTAAAGCTGTAGAAATTGCAAAAGGAAAACAGTTGAGAATGAGAATATGGGGACTGCAGAGCACACAGTGTGGGGATGAGCCCCCTTTGAAGCAATTGCAAGTGGCACTGAATGCATCTGAGAGCAGCAAGGGAACTGCTGCAGTGTCAGCAATCACCAGTTGCACTTTGAAGTAGGCTGGAGTTTCCCCTATGTGGAACCAAAGAAAATGCCAAATAAATGCCCCAGCTTTTCAGGCAGCAGCAGTCAGTGAAGAGAAGGATGGTCTTATGCTCTCTACAACTACCTGAAAGGAAGTTGTAGTGACGAGGGGGTCAGTCTTTTCTCCCTGCTGACTAGTGACAGGACAAGACAAAGTGACCTCAAGTTGCGCCAGGGGAGGTTCAGGTTGGATATTAGGAAAAACTTCACTGAATGGATGGTTAGGCATTGGAACAGGTTGTCCAGGGAAGTGGTGGAATCACCGTCCCTGGAGGCGTTCAAAAACTGTGTAGACATGCACTTGGCAAAATGGTTTAGTGGGCATGGTGGTGCTGGGTCAACTGTTGGTCTTTTCTGACCTAAATGATTCTATGATCCTATGCTGTTGATTGCTGTCACTGTGCATCAAGATTGTGGTGTGGGTAGCAACTGCTGAGCTTTTGCTGCTCTTTCAGGGCAACAAGAAGAGCAATGCTTTCACCAAAAGCAGCAGCAGTGGGCAGCCAGAGGGACGGCGACGGCCACCCCTAGGCCCCAGGCGATTCAGAGCAGCTACTACCAGCACCCATGCCCCAGGGAGAAGGTAAAATCTTTGATAACTGGGCTTTTCTTGTTTCCAGTGATTTCCATGGGCAGCTCCAGGGGTCTACTCTTGGTCTGCACCAGCTGGGAGTGGCTACAGCTATGTACTTATGCAACATGAGAAAAATACCCCTTAGGGATGTTAGGAAATAAAACAGCCTCATGCTGATAGTTAATAATTCAGATATTGGATCTGTCATTTTATTTTAGAAAACATGGCAAATAAGATGCTGGATTTTTATTAATTTTTTTCTTCTGTCACTTTGGAGAAATCTTCTAAAGAGTGAAATAGCATTTATTTTTATAAAGGCAGGAAATACAGATTCCAGCCATAAGGGATAGGCAGAGAGAGGGAGTCTGTCCTGCTGAGGGGCTGCAGGAGCAGACGCTGCACCCCAGGAGCTGTGACAAAGGCAGGCTGCTGGGCACTGGGCACAGTCTTGATGCTTGTCTCATTGTGTTCTCCAAGCTAGAAAGGAAGCACCATTGCAAGCCTGTCGTCTTCCACTCTGTGTAGAGCATGGACTGAGTGACCTCCAGAGTTCCCTTCCAAGCAGATTTTTTTTCTGCTATTTTTTTCCATGTTTTTTTTTTGTTAACGAGTGGAGTTCAGAACAAACATAAGCTGTTGCTTCATTTGAGCAGAAAAACAAGTTCCTCTGAAATCCTTTGCTAGCAGAAAAACCTGTTGGGCTGAACTTGGTAACACACAGCCTCACACTGCTAATGGCACACTGGGTTAGGTATTTCAGCATTACACTGTAGGAGAGACTGACATTATATTCACCTATGTCCTTTTCTCTCTTCTCCTTTACCAGCAGGCCTTTCCGGCTAAACAGGGGACCAGCCTTCCAGCAGAAGAGGATGCAGCAGCGGTTCTCTAAAGCCAGCTTTCAGAGAGGGGTCAGTATTGAGACATTTTTTCTGCAACCTGCTTGTGGTGACAAGCCTTTAATTTTACTAGATGATAAAAGTAAACTTTGCAAGTTATACAGCAGCACAAGCAGGGCAAAGTAAAGCCACCCCATACAGATCATTGTGCCAGCGGGAAAGCCCAAATTAGCAAATTTCTTGACAACATGAAAGGAAGGAGCTATTCAGATATCCCAAATGAAATACTGGACAAGGAATTATTATTTCTGAAAGCTAATTCTTTAAGTAATTTTTTAAAAATATATTTCACAGCAGATGGACACTAACGGAGAAGGGAAACCACCCAGGATGAGAAGGTAATTGGTGAACAAAGGCAGACTGCAAACAGGATGTGCTTTTTCACACTTGAATCAAAGCTGGATGCATCTCCCTGTCTTGGCAGGTGGCAAGTGAAACCCAGCCCTGGAGCAGTTCTGACGGTTTCTGTAGCTAATCCCCAGGCAGGCCAGACTGGCACGTAAGTAAATGAGGTGATTTGTTAGGATAGGAGCCCTACAAAAGCCATTGCAAATCCCTTTAGCATTATTGCAGCATTACTTCTTCTATAATGAATGCACAATGAATGGTTCAGTCCCAAAATGGTTAGCAAATGATTTCTCATTCCCTTCCTGGCATATCTGAAAGGACACAGCTGTTTGTTATCCAGAGCAAGGGGAACTGGAAGTGCCCAACAGCATATGGGAGGTGGTGGGCTGGTTGTGATGGCTGTGGAGTGTCAAGGGAGAAACACCCTGCACTCGAAAGGGACACTGCATGCTTGCTGTGTAAGAGGAGTGCAGAGGCTGAAAGGGGGCAGCTTCACCCTGGGCTGAGCCAATCCAGCTGCAGGAACTGGAACCCAGCTAGGGGCAGAAAGAAGGGTGGGTGATGGCATTTGGCAGGTCCTGGGCACAGAGTGTACCCCATGGTAACCTTGACGTGGCACAGTGCCCAATGTAGGAACTCTGCCTGAATGGGAGCTCTCCTGGCACCCTTTAGGCTCACCCAGGTTGCTGTGAGACATGCCATGGGACATAAGGGGCATGTGGGTGTCTCCTTTACTCCTTGCTGGTTTGCAGATGATAGGAAGTGAGCTGCTTTAGCATCCTGTGTGACTTCAGATCTGTGCTTTCCTCAGGCCTGGATCCAAGCGCCCGTTCCTGCGAAGCCAGAGGCCCCCACCACGGGCGGCCAAGCCCCAGCCCAAAGGGGTGATGCTGAGATTCAACTTTCGTGCGATGGCCAACCAGGTAGAGGACTGTCAGTGGGTTAGGCAACACCTTGCACTCTGCAGCAGCCCTGCCACTAAGCTGTTAACATCACGCTCAGGTTTTGGGGACTGCCAGCTGGGTTTATCTAGCATAACCCAGGAGGAAAGTCTTGTTCGCTAGGTTTCTCACAAAACTGAAGGCACCTGAGAAGACTGTTCAGCAACTACAGACTCAGCGTAATTTTCCACACTCTGTTGGCCCCTCTTGGCCTATCCATGTGCTTACTCGGAGCAGGGAGAAGCTGCTTGTGAGCAGCCCTAGCCAGAAAAACTGTTTCACTGTCATTGCTCCCCACTCCTCAGAGACACACAGCACTTCTGGGCTTTGCTCTCTCTTTGCTTTGGTGACCTTATGTTTTATGCTGAAGTATGTTCCAAGAGTCTTGGAGGCAGGTCGGAAATCCTGCTCCACCTTCTTCATTGCTGGCATTTCTTGTCTGGACGGTTTGATTTTACTTGATGCCTTGTGCTCAAAAGCCATCTGCTTGCTCCTGCTCGTGCCGAGGACACCCAGTGTCTTGGGGCTCGGTGGTCCTTGGAGGTTTTCCAGCCACATAATCTGTTGGCTCCTTGTTCATGTGCTGAGTGGTTTAATTGACTAACTGGCTGTGAAGCAGTGTCCAGACTGATGGGCTCTAATCAATACCCCGCTACAAGTTCGGCCATGCTTTGCCACAAGACACAGAACTGACTCACTCTCCCTTTCCCCTGCAGACCAGCCTGACGCTGGATGAGAGGTTCTCTGGTCTGAGGAATAAGAGGCGCTTTACAGCAGCCAGGAGCGCCGGCCGGACAGTTACCATGCCTTAGCACCGCATGCTTATCACAGGGACTGCCCAGTCCAGGCCCCGTAACGGGCATCTCAATAAACTCCATAGATTTCCTCTGAGATAGCTAATTTGGCAATGTGCCATCTCTTTCCTTATATTCAGAATGAATGAGCGATTGAGGGCAGAGATGAGGCAGCGTGAGAGTTGGGGCCAGAGCACAGGGCAAGATGGGACATGAGTGGCGTGGTGGAGGGTGATGAGCAGAGATGGATTTCCTGGGAGTGCTCTGCCAGTGAGCCACAGGGCTGGTACCAGCTGTGTCCCCCTACCAGGACACCCTATGCTGCTCAGGGTAACTCCTGCAAGAGGGAGGGGTGACTGGGTCCAAGCCATACCCATGGAGCCTTCCCTGCATTGTCCCATGGGTGGGACAGTGTTGAAGACGTTGTGCCTGCCTGCATGGGAGACAGAGTGGGAAGTGGAGCATGTGTGTGGCTGAGGAACATGCCCCAGCAGTGTCACCAGTGGGTATACTCCAGCTGCCTGCATTCCCTAGCATCCACCTAATTGCCCAATTTGTTGTGTGTGCAGGCATCCCTGCCCAGGGGTTTGCAGCATAAGGCCCCTTCCATCCTGAAAACATCTTGCTCTGCCCCAACAGTTAGGCCTAAGCATCAGCACTGCTGCTGCCAGCCTGGTTGTGGGGATGGAGCGGGACATGCCATGTTGCCAGAGTGACTGTCCTCGGTGTGAAGCACGGACAGGCTGCCCCAGCCCAAATGAGATTTTCCAGTGCTGCAGTAGTTCTGCATTAGGGATTTCATAGGTGCAGCTCTACCCGTGCTCAAAGCACCACCATAATTGAACTAGCAGCTGCAGAAGGGAGGCCAGGCTCTACAGCAGTCCTATAAACTCTGGCTGATATGTTAATGACCTGGGTCTAGACATTTGTTAACAAAGCCATGCACCAACCGTGAGTCACTTATCTATTCTCCACCCACTGCTGCAACCCAGCATGAAACGTGCTGGACACAGCCTGTTATTGGGCTCTAAGCTGTACTTATTAAATATTTGATAGACTGCTTTATATTTTACACTGAGTGTCTGTAACAAGAGACTGGACTTGGCATTGGTTTTGTAGGAATATGTGAAATGTTAGTTGACAAAGTGGTGATGTATGAGTCAAATGCACTGAATAAAAAACTTGCAAAATGTCACCTCTGCTTATTTCCCTTCTTCAGTAGGCTTTTGGTGCAAGTTCAGTTTCTCAGCATTGGCACTGCAGGGCACAGTACACACAGCCTCGGGCTGCTGTGCACTTTGTGGGAGGCCATGGTCCCTGTTGGTGCCCAACTGTGAGCACTGGGGTGCTGGCCTGGACATGAGGAAGTTGGAAGTTTTCAGTAGGTATTTTCTAAAATCTTTATTGTGATCTCTTTTGCTGTTAATGTTACTGGCAAAATTATCAGAGAGATGTGGCTCTGAGTATGTCTGAAGCAAAATCAATGGAAACTGACTTCCAGGTTAATGAACTCAGGAGATTATATAACCCCTTCATGCAAATAATCTGGATGTCATGGAAGATGAACAAGAAACATTTCCACAAACGGCAAGATCCCTGATTTCAGTTACACCTCCACTGTAAACAATGCCAAAAGATGGTATACTCACTAAGAAAACCTGATCACTCCTTAAACCAGATTGCAAAGGGATGGAGCCATTCAGTTCTGAAAGAACAGCTGAGTATGCAGCATCCCCTCAGTGTTCAGAGCATACACGCTGATACTCTTTTCCAAATAGATCATCTCCAGCAATCTTTACCTTGTATTTTTTTAAGTGCTCCTTAAATTAAAATTGAAGGGTTAATGATAAAAACTACTTTTTTACTAGCTCGATTCCAAGATAGGGCTGGGAGACAGTGCATGCAGCAAGAGACAGGCTTTGCATTGAAGAATACTGAATTTATAAATAGCAAAAAAGTATAACTGACATGCTAAAAATACACTGGGAGAGGGCACAGAGTCAGTTCACTCCAACAGGCACAAAATACCCGTTTGTGCCACGGTACTAAAACCACGGAATAATTATCTCTAAAATTATCCCTGCTGTTGTGCATGGGGCGAACTGCTGCGGAGAGGCTGTTGATATGACGCAGTTCAGCACTGCTTTAACTACCGACTGGGGAGACAGAGGCGTTTGGCCGGCCGGGCCCTTTCTGCCGGTCCCCGCGGCGGTGGCCGGTGCCGCAAGGGGGGCGGCTCGGTGGTCTCTGCCCGGAAGGTGGCAGCAGGCGGCTGCTGGCCGAGCCCCCGCTGGGACAGCAGCTCTCAGCCTGGGGCTAGCGGGGAGGGGCAGCGACGCAACCTGGAAAACATTTTTGCTCTATTTCAGGCCAGTGAAAGCCATCTCCTGAGTAACACCTTTGATTGTGTCTGACAGTCTGACAGGGTCAGAAGAGGGTCCCCATAGTGCATCCCAGGGGAGGGGGACACCAGCACGTGCATGTGGTCTGGGTCATTCACTGCACTGAACCCACAGTTCCGGTAGTCTTTCATGAGCCACTTGTATCACTGCGTTTATCGGCGTTTGGTGGGGTTCTCGTACACTGTTGCTTTTTGCAGTTTGCTTTCTGTTTATTTGTCTGTTGCTCCAAAGGGTGGTATTATGAGTGAATATTCATTCTTTATACTCTTTTTTTTTTTTAATTTATGATCCATGCAGTGTTCTCCCTTGCTCATCTCCTTCCTAGGCTAAGAGTTCTTGTGGCCAGGAGGGTCAGTGGGATTCTGGGGTGTATTAGAAAGGGTGTGGTTAGTAGGTCGAGAGAGGTTCTTCTCCCCCTTTACTCTATCCTGGTGAGGCTGCATCTGGAATATTGTGTCCAGTTCTGGGCCCCTCAGTTGAAAAAGGACAGGGAACTGCTTGAAAGAGTCCAGCACAGAGCCACAAAGATGATTAAGGGGCTGGAACATCTTCCCTCTGAGGAAAGGCTGAGGGAGCTGTGTCTCTTTAGCTTGGAGAAGAGGAGACTAAGGGGTGACCTCATTTATGCTTATAAATATGTGAAGGGTGGGTGTCAGGGGGATGGGGTCAGGCTCTTCTCATTGAAGCCCAGTGACAGGACAAGGGGCAATGGTTGTAAGGTGAAGCATAGGAGGTTCTGTGTGAATACAAGAAAAACTTTTTTCCCAGTTGAGGTGCCAGAGCACTGGCACAGACTGCCCAGAGAGGTTGGGGAGTCTCCTTCTCTGGAGAGATTCAACACCCGTCTGGATGCATTTCTGTGTGACCTGGTCTAGGGAATCCTGCTGTGGCAGGGGGGTTGGACTAGATGATCTTTCAAGGTCCCTTCCAACTCCTAACATTCTGTGATTCAGTGAACGTATCTACTTGTCCATTGTCTGGAAGCTGATCCATCCCTTTGGTCACCTTTGTACCTTTTCTAGCTCTGCTACATCTGTCTGAGACAGCAGAGCTAAAGCAGACACAATATTTGAGATGGATTTGTAAGGAGGCTCTGCTTTGTTTTCTGTTCCTTTCCTAATAATTCCTAACATTCCAGTTGCTTTTTAACCCAGAATAGTCACTTGGAGTAGGAAATGGAAAGGCACACTTATATTGCTTGAATGAAACAAATTTCTATGGAATATTTTGTGCATAAGCCAGCCTCACAGTGGTAAAAGAGGGCACCTGGCAAAGCTGGTAGTCAGAGGACATGCCCAAGGGTCTGCTTTCCCATCTAAGGTGATATTTTTTGTTTTCTTAGCTGTTCATGGGATGTTGTTTGCTGCTAAAAGCTAGCTTTAATGAGCTTAACAGATAGGGTGTAGAAGGCCAGCTTTCCCTGTGAATTTCCGTGTTTGTCAGTGCTTGCTGGTTTTACTTTCATATGACCAGGAGATGTGCATCACATTACTCTCAAGTATTTTGGGGCATGTATATTGCCAAGCCAGCACAGGGTAGGGTCCCAAAGTGGTGTCCCAGAAACAACATGGCAGTAGGCACCTCAAGCATAAAAACTGTTCTTGTGTCTGCCTTATCCTCTGCTGGAATGGCTTTTCCCTCCTCTCTGTCCTGTGTCCCACCAGAAATGTATAAAGGCACTCGTCCCTTCCCAGTCTGGGTTTTGCTGAGCAAAACCTTTGCCTTTGTCTCTTTCAGCACAGTTCTCACAGCCCTATTAAGAGCCTTTCTCAAAGCCCCAAAACATTCCCAGTCCTCACATCCCATTCCCAAATGCACTACAGATTAACAAGTTTTCTTACCATGAGATATGAGGAAGGCTACTGCTGTAGATGGAGAGCCCTTCAATTTTTGAATTCTTCATAGCCTCATGCAAAACCCTCCCCCATGGACCATGGATGCTCTGGCAAAGCACCAAGAGCTTCACTCACCAAAGGGCACTGCCATCGCCGTGCTGGGATCTCATATCTCTTCTGTATCTTACCACTGAGTGCAGCTCTGCAGGGAAGTGCAACCTCATCCTACTACCGGTTGAGACAACAGTATTTAGTACCAGCCACTTCTGCACAACACTAAGTCACTCTTGCCAAGGAGGTATCTACAGGAACTCACAGGTTTCAGACCTCCTCTGGGCCTGCAGGGAGCACACATCCTAAATTCAGATTCTCCCCCTGCCCTACACCCAGCACAATGATTCATCTCTGCATTTGCTTAAAGGATTTCACTGCTGAACAATCCAAAGCTTTTTTGTTGACCACAGTTAATTTTGGTATGCAGAAAATGCCTGGATAAAGATGGGAATCTAGCTGCAGTTTCAGTGTCTGCATGCTGCCTGCTATATATTAACACATCTCACTGGCTGAGTCCCAGAGTGTGTCACTACAGTTCTGTAGTTAGAACACTTCGTGATATAGAAAATAACTTCTGGAAAAACTCACCTGAGGAAGCTGAAACATCCTTAGAGGTCTAGGTCTTCTGGAATCACTATGTGTATGCAGAAGCCTATGGATTTCTTAGCCCACATGGATTCAGGCTAGTCTGTGGTCTGACAAGCAACAAGCCTTGGCTGTAGGATACGTGGCATGGCTGAAGGTTTTCTTCTGTAGGAAAGACTAAGGTCAAATATCTTTATTTGCATATTAGTGGTGATGGAAGTTCCTTGTGTAAAATGAAAAGAGAACACATTTCAAACAGCTAGAGACTAGAACAAGACTATTTTCAATTGTCCAGAGCTTGCTCCTTTTTCTGAGAAGCTTCTATCATCTCAAAAAAAAAAAAAAATTACTAATCCCCCTTTAACACAAGAATGATGCAGGAGAAGGAGGCTTGTCAGAGACCTTGGTTCCTGGAGAAAAAAATCCAGCCTTTGAAGATTTCACCAGCTCTACACAAGGGTAAAAAGCACACATTTTCTCCCCTTACTGATAGTGATGAAAAGGGAAAGTGCCCTGCTTGGACCTTGGCATCAAACAGCTGAGAAGAGCTGGGGAAGATGGAGAGGCTACAAGAGGAGACAAAGTCCTGTGGGAACTGCAGAGATCTCTTTTGCTGAAGGGGGGCTCTTCCAGTTACTGTCACAAAGTTCACTTCTGTTGCTTATCTGTGCTCTCTGACCACTTCTCCACTTGCTTCTGAGCCCTGAGGGTAGGCTGTGGGGCCAAGAAAAGTAGCTCAACTGCCATACCCTACTTCTGTGGTGCAGCACCACAGGCACCTGTACCAGTGCCTGATGCTCCTCAGGGCTGCTTTGTATCTTACAGTGATGGAAGAACAGCACGTTCAACTCCTTTGTTTAAAGCCAGATTAAGAGACACTCAGGGAGTCCCATTCTTCACTTTGCTAGCAGTGGATCTGCTAAGAACTATGCGACTACGTAGAAGAGCAGGTAATAGGGGATGTGAAGAAAATATTTTGGGTTAGGCTCTTTACTTTTAAACTACATTCCTCTAAGCCCTGCAAAAGCCCTGATGACTCTGCTTTTCTACTAGCACTTGTATTTTTTAAAGATATTACAATAGATCAGACCATCAGCTGAGATGCACAGACAATAAGAACTTAGCATGTCAAGGTTTCAGGACTACATTCAATTTTTGTGGCATTTTAAGCCATGCTTAAACAAAAACATTTCTGAATATCAACTGGTCAATGAATTCTCTTTGGTTAAGTCTTGCTGAGTCAGATTAATCATGTTTACTAAGCTATTCAAATGCTTGATAAGTTTTTTTTCCCCTCCTTTTTCCTTTAAACTCAGCATTCCCAGAAATTGCTGTTTGTTTTTTAAACCAACTGACAAAATAAAACCCACACAATGCAAAAGAACTGATAGTTCCATATGAGTTTGCTATGTTTGCTAAATCACATCAGTAGTCAGTACATTTCTACTCCCTACCCTAGAAAGTTATAACATCTCAACTCTTTGATTTGTTCCCTTGCATTTTCTCATAAGAGGGAAACCATCTAGAAACAGATTGTGCAGAGAGCTCCCCTCCACTGGACTCCACACTGCCTTTGCACTGAATGGTTTGACAAGTGTGTGTTAACAAATGTTATCATAAGAGCTGAATTGTAAAGTGGTGAAATCATCTGAAAGTGCAACGGGCCTAAGAGGCACAGTGCAGTTCATGTCCCTTAGAATAAGTTCAGTCACAAATATTCTCTTGATACTTGCCAAGAAAATCTGCTATTTTCCAGCAAACACAGAAAGCTGAAAGCAGAGGGTTTCATCATTAGCTCCTGTCCCCTTTGTTGCACGTTCTCTGTTTTTCCCAAGCAATACAGAGCCCAAAATGTGCATAAGAATTAAAGCAAATTGGATGAAAAGATTTTTCAGGCTTTTAGAAAATAAATACCCATTAAGCCCAAAGACACTCTCTGCATCTACTGTGGACAGAAGGAGGGATGCACTGGGTGCTGCAGGACTTGGGTGACCAGTTTCTCCCTCAGAATTCCCCTACCTCTCTTTTTCCAAAGCCATAGTCAGCATCCAGGGTTGCTGCTAGGTTGCATCTTCCTCAAAAGTGCAATCCATCGTGAGAAAAGGCAAGTAATAGCTCCATGTGCCCAGCCAAATAGTTTATCATCTCTTTTCAGATCATTTTCTATCTTCTGCTGCCACTTGTATGCTGTATTGGCAAGTCCAATGCATTCATTCATGTTATCCTGATAAACATGTCAGCAGATTTGAGAAAGCAAATTTGCTTCTACTCTGCCAAAGCCAACCGATGCATGCATGTGTTTTCCTTTCAACATACAAGAGTGGTTTGCTGGGATTTACCAACAGTTACTGAGCAGGATTTGGTAGTAAGGTGAGGCTAGTTCTCTTCTCCCTGGTAACAGGTGCTAGAACAAGAGGAAATGGCTTCAGGTTGCTGCAGGGGAGGTTATCTGTCACTGGAACAGGCTGCCCAGGGAAGTGGTGGAGTCACCACCTGTGGAAAAGTTCAAAAAATGTGTAGATATGGTGCTTGGAGACAGAGTGGTGGGCATGGTAGTGTTGGGTGGAGAGGTGGACTCAATGATCTCAGAGGTCTTTTCCAGCCATAATGATTCTGTGTCCTGGAAATGATCATCTAACAGCCCTACTCCTTCTGCCTTGCACCAGTCCAAATCTGATCAGAATAGCTCACTCCCAATGCAATACTCAGACAAAGACATTATCTGCTTTGTCCTGTAATAAGGTGCTCCTAAGGGACTAATTAGGCATGGTTTGGACACTAACCACTTGGCAGGCCTGTTTGCCTTCAGCTACCTTGATACAGTGGCATGGGTTTATTTGTTTCATCTAATCAATGAAAGGAAGCCAGGCAGCAGCCATGTCTGCCAGGATTGGTTTCAGTCCCTGTAGCACCCAGGGCAGAAAATAATGGACAAGATTCAGGGCTCTGTGTTGCCTTGACTCTGATGCAAAGCACCTCTCCTGCTTGCAAAGGGCATTTGGGAACCATGGAGCTACAGGTTATGGCATGGGAACCACTAGACAAGAGTTCTGTGGTTTGCCACGAGGAAGATGGCATCTAATCCATCAGGTGGTGATCAGAGTCACCCTCAGAGTCCCATAGTCTGCAGCTACGTGGTTAGGCTTTAAAGAAGGTCCTATGTCATGAATGATAAGGAATCTCTCTGCATGAGTGGAAATACACAATATTAAATGCATCATTAGTGTGGAAACTTTGTTTAAAACCAGTAAGTCTTCCCCTAAACAGAAAGGCTGGAAAGGTTGTAATGTCAAATTCCTGTGGGAGAGAAACTCTAACTTTCTTTCCTCTGCCTGTTGTCTCTGTGCAAACTGCAGCCCAGACTTTTACCACTATGCAAAGTTCTGGTTTCCCAACACACTTGGCTCATCATGATTGAGGTTTCAGGAGGCAGAGCCATTTGGGCTTGCTGCTCTGCCTCGTGACCAACACAAAATAAAACAGGCTCAGTGTAGTTACCCAGACAGCATGTTTTTCTGAAGTCCATGTCATGAGCAAGCTTTTTAAGGATGACTTTACATCAAACCCAGGCAACTAATAACTTGGGATTGGACAGTGCACTCTCTTCCCCTGTGCCACTCATTTCTAGGCAAGACCAAAAATATACTATTTGCTTCCATTCCAGACCAGCAGCTCCTCCAGAAAGGCAGCTCCACCTCTGCACAGCCCCTCAGAGACTTTAGCCATGGCATGTGCATCTCTATTAAATGTATGTTTTTAGATGTTGTATTAACTACACTTACCAGTTTTCTGCTTTAGCAAACTACAGAATGCTTTTTAGCTGACACGTGCTGTAGAAGCTGGGTAGGAAAGGGTTAATTTTCGGTCACAAATACTTTTAACCAGAGAAATATGCCAACATCCTCAAGAATTCTCTGAGATAATAGTTTGACTCAGAATATTTACGTCAGAGAAATCAGTGTGTGTCACAGCAACAACAACCACCATTTGTGTCCTGAGCTTACTGACCTCCTCCTCCTTCAAGAACTGCATCTACCAAACAACAACACTCAAAGTTAGCTAGTGGAGAAAGGTCCACCAGGTGAGCACTTGGAAGCAAAAGCTGGAACTGAATGGGTTTGAGGAATTCAGAAGAATAAATAAAAAGGCCCAGAGGCTAAATGTTAAGCTGAATCAGGGCCAATTGAAGCTGACTTATAATATTCACTACCCATTTCCAAATAAATAACAATTCTTAGTGGCTTTGTCCCATTTCTTGGCTCAACAGTTAATAATTTGATCTAGTCCAAATACTGATGCAGAAAATTACTTGCTTCTATTGAGAAACACAAACATGTTTTGCTGAGAGGCCATGACTGAATTATTCTGTTACAAAAACCTTTTCCCCAGTCTTGGCTAGCACTTGCTCTCAAAAAGGAAGCTGAAGTAATTATTCTAAACAATAGACTTGCTAAACATCATCTTAGCATAGGAGTTTGAGATTCAAACTTTGCTGCTGAATTTTCTTGCCAAGCCAGACTTATGGTTCTGTGACAAAACTGTCACTTCCAGGTTTTTGGTTCGCTTATTTTCCACTTGTGATTATGAAATCCTTCCATTTATCTGCACACAAAAATACAAGCTCTTTTTTAGTTGGTAAAAACCTCTTTTCCATGGGTAATGGTACTTTTAAAGTCTGCCACCAGGAAAGATCATCACTAGCTGGAAAGCACTGCTCAATCCAAGCTTTTGCTGAACAGAGGAGCTCTGACGTAAGACCACACTTCCCCCTCCAGTAATCTGTCTCATAGCCCATGCAGAAGGAGCAGCAGGACCCAGGATGTCTAAACTGCCTTTTGTAGCAATTTCCAGCCCTCTGACTGCAGCTCTAAGGAGGTCACCAACCAGTGCTGGTATTTCTCCCTGCTTTGCTGCTGACAAGCCTGACCCTGTTGTCCAGGATTACACTCCTACACACTGCTGTAAACTTCTGTCACCCTAGCAAATACAAGAGAATAGCTTCACCTGCGGATTAAATCCCTGGTTGCCATAGGAGAACCCTTGCTTAGGAACACATAAGGTCAGGCTTCCTCCCATTGGTGGGAAGGTGGTGGCAGGTAGACCTTGTCACATGGTCAGGAGTAGGGCAAGGGCAAAGCTGCAAAGACAGATCCAGCTCAGCTGACACCTGGGCTCTCAGAGCAGTGTAACCAACTAAGATTATGCAAACACAGCTCTGCTCTGGAATTAGTTTTAGATGTTTCAAAGGCCAAGTCAGGTATGCAGTTGGTGTTCCTCATGTCTTAATTGTTGTTATACATATGAATTATCTTAGAAAACAGAAAAATTGTTAGTGGAACCTTTCAGCCATAACATCCCAACAGTGAAGAAAATGATGGAATGATAAATAATAAAGATCTTCATAAAAGCAGGCTTTAAGTTGTGCTCTCCCTCTGTCATTATCTGAAGCTGGCAGACCTCATCTACAAGGTCTCTTAAATAGTACACTTCTGTGATACTTTGCTTTTTGATAAGTACAGCCAGAGATCTGTAAACAGAGACAAAAGCCTAAGAGTATATGCCCAGGCTATCACAGCCCCAGCAGCACATCCTCACAGGGAGTGTGTGCCTGTGATTGCTAGGATGACATCAGCATAATAAATGACAGCAAAGAAGGCACTAAGATGATAACAGAGTAATCCCCAGAAACTGGAAACACCCACATCTTTTTCCTGGTATGACCAGACAACACAGATCTGTGTGAGAGTACTTTTCCTGATGTTTTTCAATGAGTTGGAATATTTTTTAGCCTAGATTCAGAATGGATCACAAGCCATCTCTCTGCTCATACGTCTTTCCTGCTGTACAGAGATAGAAAACTGCAGTTCTGTGCCATGGCATGCTGCTTCTCTGCCCCAAGAGAGATACACAAGCACACCTACAGCCACTTTACCAACCTGGAAAAGAGCAGAGTATATTAGGGGAGGAACTAGAAACTTGAAACTATGAGCAGCTTATAGCCTGTTCTGTTTTATAATGAGGTGCCAGGTATGCAAACAAAGAGCAGGTTTTATACACTGGGAGCTAAAGGTACTGCTTTAATAATAACCAGCTCTTTGTAGCTACTCCTGCACTGTGCTAGAGTAATAAGTGTGTAATAAGTAACCAAGTAGGAAGCTCAGCTGAAGACTGTTATTAAGCTTTAGAGTTTTTCTCCCACCTGGACACAGAGCTAACTAGAAATCTGGGAGAGGCTTGAGGAACTGCTGATTAACAAAGCTTCTGGAAGGACTCTGTCCTATACTTCATATGGAGAGCTTGGTGGGTAGGCCAGAAATGCTCCTGCAGGTCTCTATGTTGCCTTGGCTCTGATGCAAAGCAGCTCTCCTGGCTTGCAAATGACATCTGGGAGAGGTTGAGCTCTATATAGAAGATAAAAGAACTTCTTTCAAATGTGCAAATTAAAGCTGTAACTGGATTGGGTTGTGAGTATAACTTGCCTTTAGATTATTTATGTCCCATGTGCTTAATTTTGACCATATTCATTATAGCAAGTTCAGCCCAGAATTGTTTAAATTCAGAGCCAGGACAGTTGAGCAACAGCCTTTGGGCAGCAGGGTCTTGTGGCTGCCATGAGCAGGTTGGTAGGGAGGTGTCAGGGGAGTAACTGTGGCTCAGGGCTTGCTTCTGAATTACACATGCTATTTCAGGATGATCACAGGACAACAACAAAAAAAAAAACAAACCACAAAGCACACTTCTGTATTTGTGTGTATATCTATATATATTTGTTATTTTTAACACATCCTTGCCTGTTGTGCTGTTCTGCCCCTTAATGTCTCTACCTTGTTGTAAGTAGAAGATCCACAGACAACCTTTGAGCCCTGTTGATTCTGCCTAACACTGCCACCCAGAAAACAGATGGGATAATGCTCTAATTTGCAAATACACTACATGCCAGGCCCAGCCACAAAGCAGATACCTCCCCCTTCCAGAGCAGCTGCAGGGTGTCCTCATGGGCATGTCTGCAGGCAAGAACTATGGAGAAGCAGCAGATCTGGTCTGGAGCCTGTCCTTAGGGCTGCTCTAGGTAACAATGGGAAGATAACTTCTGTGTTTTACCCATCCTGAGTAAGGTGGACTCACATTTGGGAAGCTGAAGGTGTTTTGGGGGACATGTCCTTTATTCATCCATTGCAAATGTGAATACTTGGACACTTGCTGCTTTCTGAGATACTGCAGATCTGCCTGAGTTACATCAAATAACCGTGTGTGCTCTTGGCCCTCAGCAAACGCAAGTTAAAACTCATTACACTGCTTTTGCCTGGCTGCTGATCCTTGAACTGAAGCAGCTTGCTACTGAATCATTTCATGGCTGCATTGCCATAATCAGCACTTTGGATTCTGTTTGTTTAGGAGTTTGTTGGGAGGTCAGTGAGCACTGCAGTGTGTTTGTCACCTCCCAGGGCAAAGTCCTTACCCACTGCTTTAAATAAAGTGACATCTGGATTGAGAAGCTCATTTCTTTTTGTGGAGAAGCAATTTGCACAGTAAACAAAGAGGAGAGAGCATAGATTCAGACTTCATTTATGTGAAGACATGGAAAGTATAGATTACTGTTCTGCTCTCTCATTGCTTGAAATGACAGACTTTGAAGATTTTTTACATAAGAGATTCAAATGTTGTCTCCTGAGTCCAAATTTGGAGAATTGCTCAAGTTTTAAGAATACCAAGCACTCAGAATCTCCCACTGAGGTCAGACAGGATGTTTCTGGAGTGAAGCAAGGACCAAGATGCTCATTCTTTTTTTATAAACAGACTAACTATAAAAGAGGATTCTAACTTCTGTATTGTTA
Organism: Galbula dea; assembly: GCA_013399015.1. Lineage (NCBI taxonomy): Eukaryota > Metazoa > Chordata > Aves > Piciformes > Galbulidae > Galbula > Galbula dea. The sequence goes on along the minus strand of VWZX01003222.1, from coordinate 3,606,179 downwards.
ATATTTGTAGCTATAGTCTGGAAATAGTTTCCTTTTCTGAGATGACCTTGGAAAATGTGCTAAGTGTATTTTCTGCTTTCCATATCAGGAAATGTTACCTGTACCTTAGGCTCCTTTTTAAAAAGAACAAAGAAAAATGAAATAATGTAACAACAAACTGCAAAATAAGAACTTTGCTTCATATTTTAAACCCAAAATATAAGTTTTTATATGTGAAACTTTTTTTTTCAGTGGAGATACTTTAGTCCAGTGCCCAACCAGCTCTATTTTTAACTGTTATAATTGGTTAGTATAAGCCTATGTAATGCACAAGAGTTATACTGTGTTTGTGCTTTTGCATTGCACATAGCAAGATCATAAGTGTCAAAATACTTCTGTATTTTTGCAGGAATAGTCCCTCAGTGCTGTGGAAAGGTACCTCAGGGGTCAGTCTGAGCAGTGGAAACAAGCCTGCTTGCAAAGAGGTCAGCCCTGTGTCTGGCACTTGGAGTCTGAACTGCCACATAAGCATCACTTGCAATGGTAAGTCCTAGAAGAAAATCCCTTGCTGTGGAGGAAGAGCAGAGACAGGAGAGTCTTGCTGAGCCTGAGGCTTAGGGAGATAAATCTCAGAGATGCCCATGCCTCTGACACATACCTGAATATACCCTGAGCCACATCCAGACCAGTGAGGTGAGCCACCTTCAGGTAAAGGAGAACAGGGGATCATAGCTACCACTGCCTGGCATTGATGCAGCATCTCTGCTTGTGGATATTCTCAAGTGGAGAGGAGGGGTAAGCTGCCAAAAGCTTCCTGTGCCACACTGCAACCCAGATACTCCATGGGCTCCTGTGCCCTTCTGTGGGTGCTAGGCTAAAGTGAGACCATGTACCCTGGCCACCTCCTCCTCCTGGGTCCACTAGTGCCACAGTGAGGACTGAGCTGGCCCCAAGACAAGCCAGACAGAAGACTGCTGTCTTGTTTTCTCTGTAGCATCATCATGCCAGATGCTTTTTCAGAAGGTCTCATAGCTACCGCATGAAGCCAATATAAACCCCACTTTTAAATCTAGATTTAACAAAGAATCATATTAGTAAGATCTAAGACAGCCACCAAGTATTCATCTCAGCCAAATTAATTCCTGGTCTGTTCTGTATCTTTGTCAAGACAGAGCAGATCCAGCAAAAAATGTCACCACAAACTAGTATGTTTTAGCAGAGAGATTTTCCAGAGTTTGTAGTTTGGAACAAAAGCTCAGGGCTTGCAAAGCAATAAGCAGAAGCACAATTCAGCATAAATAGAAGTGAAGAATCCTTTTGCAATACAATATGAACAATTTTTCTCCTGCTTGTATAATTTCACCCCACAATTGCCCTGTCACCATCACACAGTGTTTGGGCTCCAGGTCCTAGAAACTGTGAATTTGAAGAAAAATTCATCTGACACAACCACCTCAGAAAGGTTGCTGGAATAAACAGCTCTCTTGTATGTCTTGCTCCATTCCCATATGGGCTGAAGAGTTGCTCCAAAAATTCTGGGATGTTTTAATGAACACAATGAGTTGTTCTCACTTTCAGACTTTGCACATTTTATCTGGTTGTAGTTACAACCTGCACAGACCCATACCATCAACTTGCCTGTGACGACCTGGCTCCTTAGAAGTTCTTACCCACAGCATTTAGAGGAAAATCTATTGTCAGTGCTGCAAAGTCCAGCTCAGCCCAGGAGTTCTCACTTTCTATTTGAGCCATGTGAAGAAAAGTCTCATCAATGTTAATAATAAATTATGCAAGTCTTATTGCTATTAAAAGGAGGATGCTGAAAGGATGAGAATTCCCTGAGCCAAACAGATGGCACCACTCACATCTGGGAACACTACATTCCAAGCAAAAAAAAAAGGGATGCAGTTGACATCCCTTGAAAGACATCAATATGGGCTGTGCCTCCTCACTGAGCAGCCCCTGCCTCCAGCCTGTCACTGCTGATTGTGCCAATTCTGAATATTTTGTAAAAGGCCAACAACCACTCTTTCTGTAGCTATTAAGGTGATGGAAAATTTTACCTTCTTTCTCAACTGTCTTATTGAACATTTAGCTTCATTTCTAGCTATTTGCATCTTAATTTCTGTTTTCCCATTTTAGGTCAATCTAAAAACTGTTTATTCTTGACAATGCATCCTCATGTAGGCAGGCTGTGATCAAGTCACCTTTTTAACTTCTCCTGGACTGCTCAGCTCCATGCTCTCATGCTGAAGATATGTTTCTAGACTGAAAGTAATTTTTGTGGCTTTCCCTTGAATCTCTTCCAGGACTGAGCATCCTGGAATATATATTGTGAAAATGAGAGGTACTGGACTGTGCTTGTTTCTTCCCTTTCCATTCCCTCAACTTTGCAGAGCAAACTTCTGTTTCATATGCACAAGTGACAATCCTGCATGGATCTCAAGTTCAAGTTACCATGAATTAATTTGTGTGAGAAAAGCTGTCTGAGGGTTGTATTAGTCACTTGTATGCCTAGCAGCAAGTCACTTTGTTTTCTAAGAAATTTCTACTGAAAAAGAGGAAAAACATTTTAAAGCAGGTCCTGAGGCTGACAATGAGGTTTCAAGCTGCTCCAGCACAAGGTCTGGGTTTGCAACAGTCTAGACAGCAGCCACCACATCTTGTGAGGATGGCTAGAAAGCACCATGCCATCAAACACCAGCAAACCACCAACAGTCAGCAGTTTGACTTTTTTTTGTCCTGTCGTTACTCAAGCAAATGTTTCAGAACAATGAAATTTGCACAGGTCTAACAGATCTCCTGCCTTGAGCACCATTTGTCAGCTGCCCTGTCATTTGTCTGCTTTACTGTTGTAATTGTTCCCAATTACACATGTGGTGGAGCTGATCAGGCAGCCACAAGGTATCAGTGGTGCGATAAACTCAACTGCTTCATTCTCAGCCCACTGGAACTGATGGCAATGGGCAGCGAGTGACTGCCCCAGGCTGAATGGGGCCAGATGACTCAGTGCCCTTTGTGATTTCATTCCTAGATTTCAGGAATTAGAAATGCTGTCAAAACTTGTGGTAAGTCTTAGCTCTGGCTACACAGAACTGTTATGAATATAGCATAATGAGTTTAGGAAGTTTTGGAATTTTCATCTGACTCATATCTCTCCTACAGTATAAATTGATGCTATACAAGCAACTGGTCTGATCTAATGCTGCAAAATGTTCACTTGAGGTGGTATGTTCAACTAAGTATGTCACCTTGTCTTGTCCCATTTGTGCAAACATTCATGCATGCAGGCTTGCTAGCACTAATGTTCATGGTGGCTGCTGCTCTGACAAATCAGGGCACTTGTGAGATAGAAGCTACCAGGGTTATTAGATGTCTTCCAGTACAAATGAGGTCAGACTGCTCCATGTTCACTCCATGCCTGGCTGCTCCATTCTCTTCTCTCTCAGAAACCTCTTATCCAGAGACAGGCCAGTCCAAGCAAACAGGAGCTCACAAAGAGCTCACCATCTCCAGTATGCACTGGGGCTTTTTACGGAGCGGTAGCTGAAAACAAATGCATCAATAAAAAAGTACATGTTCATTTGTGGATAACTCCCAGGCAGAGAAAAGCTGGCCTTATGTGGCCTGGTAAATTGTTTGCAATGAATAATTCAACCAGTCAAAGTGCATTTGCTAATAAAAGAGAACAGGAAAAGAGATGTGCTAGTGACAGCAGTGTGTTGTCAAGCCAAGAAGAAAATGAATGCAAGAAGTAGGGCACTTTGCTGCCTTACCTCTCTCCCCTGCATTAATACCCAAGGAAGCTAAGACCTTTTGAAAGCCTAAGAGCCTTGCTTTCCAGCAGGAAAGTCCAGAAATAAAAAAGAGGGCACTGTGTCATACCTTCCTTCCTTGGGATTTTGGAGCATGCACAAATGCACCTTTTCTACTGTTGCTCATTTCCATTGAGATGGTGCCCAAAGGCTCCAGTGGCACTGGCTCACACTGCATGGGGGTCTGAGCAGTATCTCCTCCCAAAGCTGCTGAGGCTAAGGGTGACTGGTGAACACGATGGCTGTGCGCACCAGCAGCAGGTGAGACTGGCTTTCTCTGCAGCTGTCAAGTTTCAGCCCAGGAACATGACTACGCAAACACTAACTGATTCCAAACATGCTCCAGAGAAATTTAGGAGCAGCTGGTGATTCAGAGGACAGAATTATCACAACAGGTTTCTTACTGCCCTGTTTGACCTTATCAGCTGGATGCAGCATGCTGCCCGGCAGCTGAATCGGCCCAGGCCGTTGTTAGCTCCAGGAATCCTGTGTGGTTTTGACCCAGTGATGGTCAAGGTGCTGCCTTCACTTGGTATTAGCAAACATGGCTGGACATCTGCAGATCAGCATGCCTGGCCTGTGAAGAAAGCAGTGTGGAGAGCTGAAAGTTTTAAAGAAAAGCTTCCAGGCTTATCTTTTCCCTCTTTTCAACTTTCACTTGACCTGTAATATTTAGGATATACAGATAATTCAGAGGAATTATTCCCTAGTTGAGCCTCAGTCTGCTTATCTGTTCTTGGGGCACAAGGGGTATTAACCTTGTTGGTAAAGTGATTGAAATACACTTGGAAAATCCCCTGGATAAGGCAAGAGGTTGTTATTAAAACATTTTGAATTCCTTCATGACTATTTTCAAACCCTGCTTTGCAACATAGTAGAAAAAATATTTATTAATGCTTCTTTCTACTCGTGGCTGCTCTGCTGCAAGCCTAGATCCTTGCTTTAATACTCTCTGCCTCATGCTGCTGTCTCCTTCTGTAACCCACCACCGCAGTTCACTGTTACTTTTATACTCCATGGGCCACCTAATCATGTGGGTGTCTTGATTTTTCCTAGACGATCCTTGCTTCAGGGGCTACTAGAACTAAATATTGCTTAGGAAAGGACCTCTTCCAGTTCTCATCGTGATACCTGGCAGTGGCTGGAGCAAGCCTGTTCATCTTCTCCAGGGCAGAAGCTCCTTTGCTGTGTTCCTTGCTGCTTCATTCCCAAATGCTGCAGCCCCTTTAATGGCTGATGGTGCATTTCAGCACATGCAGTCTCAGCTAAGTTGACTGCTGACTGTTTTGGACAGAGGATGCATATATGTCTGTCCAATGAGTAATCCACTGTGAGCACAGCAGGGCACATTAATTCTTTGTTTTATGAGGGCTGGTGGCGTTTGCTGACTTCCTTTCCTGTGGATGTGAGAATGGAAGCACCGTGCCTCCTCACCAGAGCTGCCTTCCAACCATCACTGCTGTTAGTTACTCACACAACAGAGACCAAGACTAACAGTGGTTATTATATATGTTATTCAAGGGAAGAAGAAAGAAATTGCATTAAACAGAGTGAAGTGAAACAGTTCAACAAAGGGCAGCTTTCCTCAAATGCATCTTAAACATCTTAGTGCACTGCTGGGATGCCTAAAATGCTTATGAATTTACTGTATGTATTTCTTTCTTACAGGAGACAGTCTTTTTTTCCTTGTGGAGCACACAGATTGAAAGCATTTTAGAGCAACAAAAGGAAGTCAGTTCTTTTGGTGACCAAACACAGGTTGCTGCTGTGAAAGCCAGAAATAACAAACCACTTTTGAAACAGAATTACAGTCAGAGGCAAGGAAAGCCTTGCATGCTACCTGAGGCTGTAAATTTAACTGCCTCCAGGAGATGGGCAGATCCTGGCACATGCCTCACAAGAGTCAGTGCCTCACCAGCCCCATTTGCAGCATCCCTTACCTTGCTGTGCAGAACATGGTATACAACCCAGAGGACTGGGTTGGTCAGCTCTCCACCCATAGATCCCATTTCCCCAGCTGCCTTTGCACTGCTAGTGCTCCTTGCAGACAGATGGGGGTCAAGGTGATCTGCTGGAGGGAGGTTTTAAACTTTGTTACGGTGCATTTGTTCTCAGTCAGGATTGACGTAAATCCTGGTATGCTTCTTGCTTGACCTCTGCTTTCTCTGTCACCATTAAAATTAAGGACCAGTGAGGGTGACAGCAAAGAGAGCATTCAGTATCTATTATACTGGCTGAGGAAGAACAGCATATTCCCTCCAAGCCTGCAAAATACTGTGTCTCTATTTGCCTTTGAGACAGCCCAGTGGAGCAGAGTTTTCCCAGAGCATCAAAACTTATTGTCCCAAGCTTGCACTTCAGAAGAAGCTGCTGGCCTGAGCCACTTGCCTAACCTAAGCCTATGGACAGGACTCAGCTGCAAAGAGGTTGACTTGCACCAGGAATCAGCAGGGACATCACAGCACCCTGACATCCAGTGCTTACCCCTAGTCACATGTCAGTGTGGGGAGCAGGACAGCACCGGTCACAGTGGTAGTGTGGGCAGTGGAGCTGGTGTCCCATGGGTAAGCCAGTCACAGCCACTTGCCAAGGCTCCCTGCAGGACAAGTACACGATGGTCCCCTGCTTCCAACATCACCTCTGCTCTGCTATTTCTGTCAGTCATCCCCAGGGCAGTTTTCCACTGGAAGCAACTCCCTCAGACCGAGCACTGTCAATGGTTAGCACCATGTTCAGGCCCATTTTCCTCTGAGCTTTTCCAGCCTTGTGGCCTATCAAATCTGAAAAGGATGCTTTGTGCAGAGATGCTGTCCTTCTCACTGCTCCCCTCCCCACACCCACAAACTGCCCTGCGGGCCGGGCACAAGGTCTGCAGAGATGCAGAAGCACAGTTTGTCAGAGCTGCATGGCACTTGAGTGCTTATGAGCTGGGTGGAAAAAACGTCAGCTGTGGGAAGCAATGATCTTTCGATAACCACTGAAAAGTGTATAGTCAGACATTTAAGAGCAGCCCTGGCAGAAAAACAAAGAGAAACTCTGGTTGAACTAATCCAAAAACAACAAAAGAAGTTTTCCTTTGCCCTGCCTGGGTTACAGCCTTTCCACAGTATCAGCCTGTTCCACAACATCAGCCTGTTCCACTGTCTCTTTCTTACACGCACCCTCTCTAGTCCTGCCCAAAAAGTGTTCAGAAAGGAAAACAGCTCTGCTGGAGGAACATTAATTTTCAGATTTTTCTGTACTGCAATGCTAGAGGAGAAAGAAAGGGGGAAAAAAGACAGGAGACAGCACACAGCATGGGGCAGGCCAGCTCATGAAGGCAGCTGTTGGAGCAGCAGAAGCAGTGCACGCTGCCTGCACTGCCTGTGCTGCCTGTGGGCAGCTCTTCTGTCAACAGATCTGCCCTGAAGGGAAGTGGGGAGCAAGTAGTGCCAGTGTGTGCAGGAATGGGACAGGGGTGGTCACCTTACCCTGCAGGCCTCGGGCTGTGGAGGATAGATCTACACCAGGAAGGGGAAATGGCTGTTGAGGGGATGAGGGAACATAAGGCATGTGGGGAACCATTACTCAGCTGAGCTTAGTTTAGTTACTCAGTTGAGCTTGGTTTAAAAACTCATAATCATAACACGTCACAAGTGACACAGGGCATTGCTTCATGAACAGCTTGGCTTGTGCTCTCACCTTAGACTGGATGGAGTTTGGTCTCCTAAACATACACATTTGGCAAGGAAGAAGAGCTCACCTCCTGCCATCCTGTCACAGAGGCATGGAAATAAGGATCCTATTTGCTTTTAGGGTTTAAAAGGTTTTTCAAAGTGAGTCCTGGGAGGGTTGTGTTAACTCCATACCCAAGCAAGGCTCAACACAGAGTCCCTGAGCCTATGTTCTCAGGCTTGGGGCTGTCACCATGTGCTTCCTATTGCACCCAATGGGCATTTCCAGGGAAACTCTGCCTCACTTGTAAAGTCTCTCCTGTCTAGAGTTTATTATTTGCCACTGCACTGGCTACTACAGAGTGCTGGGTGTGAAAGGCAATGCCTTGAGGATCATCTTTCCTCCAGTCCAGACAGCTGCTTTCCATGCAAGTCTACACTTAGACATTCTCACATCTCCAACAGACCAAGGGAGCAACCTAGGGAGATGCCTGGCCATGCCTGCATGGAAATGCCTCTTCTGTTTAGGTGTCTTAGGAATGCAGCAGAGCTGCTCTTCGACAACAGCTTGGATAGTGACAGCATTCATGGGGCAGTTCTGACTCCCTGGCACATATGCCTGAATCCCTGTGCTCCCTCTTTAGCAACAGGTCCTCTGCAGCTTGCTGCCTGTAGCAGGCAGGATACAGGGGCACAATAAGCCTGTCAGCTCATCTCCTGCTGGTCAACAAAGAACAAGAAAAAACCCCCTGCTGTTTAAACAGACAAAACTCACTAGATTTGCAGGATTAGAGAAATTCTGTATTTTAATCAAAATCTTTTATATCTAGCCAAATGAACATGGTTGTTTTAGAGCAAGAGTTTTGGAAGAGATGAATTCCTTTGCTCTTCACAGCAGCAGGCACTGCTCATGGCTGGGGAGCTGCAGCTAGAGCAGGATTTGTCCTTCAGAGAAAACAGCAGCCCAACTGAGTTCCACAGCCCAGGGTGCATGTCTCAACAGCAGATCCACAACCAATTAGTAATTATTTCTGCATTAGTCTATGATGGCTATTGTAGTATTTTCATCATTCATTTCTGCCCTTGTTCAGGCAGCAAAGCTGACATTGTATAAATGCAAACTTTTCTTCTGTTAGAGAAAGCATGCTGTTGTCCAGCCTCTGTCTTTGCATATTTATCTGCTCTCTGCCCTCTCCCCTGCTTCGTTATTTCTGCTCATTATCTCCTTGTACCATATTTCAGCAGAGAAAGATGCTAGATTTCCCTGCTGGGTGGGACTAAGCATGTGTGTGCTCCTGTGAACCCCTTCCCCAAATGCATCAGATCCTCATGGCAGTCCTCAGGACACATGTTTTATGAACTAGTACAAAAGTAGTCATCATGCAACTCAAATAACACACTACTCTTTCTTCAGAAGTACCCAAGACCTGGATCGGTTTGAGAGGAAAAGATTTTCCTGTGAACCATCCCCCCTCCCAAAAGCTGCTCCTTTGAACAACTTCCCAAAATATCCACACAGCTTCAGGAAAAGCTCCAGAAATGAGAATTAGAGAGGCTTTGCTCTGCAGTCAAGACTTCAAACACTGCTATTTAGCAGCCTTCTGAAATACAGTATTTCAGTGTCTTTTGCTCTTTGCACTATATCAGTAATATGAAAAAATCTCACAAGTACAGCTGGTCTAAAGGGCTATGTATATGAAATGTAAACAGACTTGGACCTGGTAGATGCATCCTGCTGCTTTGGCTGATTTCTAAACACAGAACACAGTAGCATCAATTGACAACTCATAAACTATTGAAAAGGGATGCTGGGCTATTTCTGTACCCTGAAACCCTGCACTGTCTGGAGAAAATGGGAAGGAATAGTTTTAATTTTGAGCTTAGCTTTAGTGAAAGGATTTAGACAGCCAAGTACAGCTAAAAATACCTTGGCATATGGCTTCTTTTCTTTTTCTGGAATACCTATTAAGTAGCAACTTAACCATGTATTGATGCAAACATATAAACAGCCTCAGCCCAGAAATGTTCAGCAAATTCTTTCTTAAGAGGAAGAAAAAGGAGACAATCTATCATTATAACAGTTTGTCCTGTAGGATTAACGATGGCAAACCAAATGTGTTTATATAAACAAATTGTTTATTTAAATTGACAATAAAAATGAAAAAGAAAGGCATTAACCAGAATTATTTACTATACAGAATAGAGAGCTATCACATGCCAAAAGAGCACTGTGAATATTCCTGGTGTGACTGTGCCTAGTGCCAAGTACAGGGTGTGGGTGTCTGCCTCTGGCACAGGGAGTTGTGGGGCATGAGTCAGGGCATCCTCGGTGATCAAACTGTCAGGAAAAGATTTCTCTGTTCAAAGTGAGAGTTCACTGAGGGGTTTTTTGTAGCTTTTTGCCTTTCACCAGAATATTCGTGCCAGCAAACTTGTTTATTTGGATATTTGTGGAAGGTGAATCATAACAAAGGAATCACAGATGCAGCTAAAACAGGTCCTCATTCTGGCAGCTTATTTTAGGAAAATGCCACTGGTTTGCTGCCATTGACATCCAAAATCCCACAGAGGAATCAGGCCTTCACTTCTCAGACACATTTGATTTTTCTGGCTATGCTGGGTAACCAAGGGGTTCTTATTTAAATGGAAACAGTAAGTACAGTGTAAACAAAAGAAAGAAAAATGGAAATAGCATAATGACTGCTGTGATGATACCTTCAGCATCAGCAGTCTGAAAGCAGTGCTGCTTTACCACCAGCTTTCTCTGGAGAGCTTGGAAGGCTTAAAGAGGAGAAAGCAGCACTCACTAACTCTCACTCCTCAGCCCAGGGTAGCCCCCACTGTGCCGCAGGGAAGATGCTGGCTGCTAACAATCCTCTGAGTAGGGACTGTGCAAATTCTTGGTACTGTAACCTGTGTCCAAACAGCAGCATAGCACCAGCCTACAAACCCCTTGAAGAATGTCTTCACCTACTGCCTGGTGACCTCAGGAGTGTAATGTGGTAAAGACTGTGAGCAGTTCATCTGCTTTGGTGCTGGGTGCTGGCTGCCTGGACAGGTGCTAGGCATTGCTCACCGGTATTTCTGGCCCAAAAGCCAACATATCAGGAAGATTCACCTTAAACAGTACAGCGTGCATCTTTATTAATCTAGCACATGCACGTAATTTTGGGGATCAGATACATTTATGCTAGGAGCCATGGTCACCACATAGTGCCTTCTGTAGAGCTAAGGGAGGGCGGGGCATGGCAGGTAAAGTTTCTCACACTGCACAAGGGAAATTGCATGGCAGCTCTCAGGCTGTGTCCCAGGTTTGTGCATGTAATGGGCTTTGGGGACCAGTTTTCCAGCAGCACTACAGGAATGTGGGAGCTCCCCACTATGTGGGAGCCAACTGTGGCAGGCTGGTGAGGAGACAGGCACTGCTGTGGGTAATTTATCCTCTCTGTCACTTCAGTACAGGCAGGAGTCTATCCTCCTACTGAACGGTGTTACTACAGCTGAAAGATAATGTTTCAAAGAAATCCTGGCATTTATTATGTGATAAATTTTTATCAGGATCAAAATACCTCTGATATAAAAAACCATTACAAAGGGGTTTTTGAGGACTTGACTTCCTTTGCTCAGCAGTGGGTACAGTCCAAGGCAAAGTCCAAACTTGAGACTGTCAGACTAGCTGAAGGACACACTTTTTGCTAATGCTGACACCACTTTTCTAATGCACCTGAAGCTTTGCTGTGGGGGTAGATGCTAACTCCAAAAAGTGAGCCACAGTCACTGCTGCCATCACAGGGTGGGACAGTACCTTTCCTGTGTGCTCCCCACCAGGCAGTAGGGTCCTTGGGATGTACAGCTGGCAGGAGAGATACCTCTGGGAAGGGAAACAAAAAAAGTATGTTGTGCCAGGGTCTGCCATGCTGGAGCCGAGCAGAGTAGCCCCTCTTCAAGGCCATGCATGCTCTTCTCACCCATACTCTGGGTAATCAACCCTTGAATCAAAAAGCTGATCTTCAGAACTCTTCATAACCAAAGATTCCCCTTAAATCAGTTGTTTGCTTCATGCTTTAGCTGTTTGAAAAATTATATGGCATTTCAGAGCATGGGGCAAAGTACTGCACACTGAGGTCTAAATTCTCCTGTACAGGGAACATGCGAAACACCACTACAAAGTCCACAGGCTGGGAGGCATCCTGGCAGGGAGGCAGGAAGAGAAGCTGCTGTACATTGCACCCTTCCCCCCTTTGCTGCACTCCTGCTCTTGCACTGAACATACATTGACTTTGCCAGTGCTAAGGGACAAGTCTCATAAACACTCAGAAGGAGATTTGGCCCTGAAAAGATGTGTCTGGACCATCCTGCCCTAAAAAAACAGAAATCAAAAACTTCAGGTCTCCCGCTTGGCAGCACCCTTGGCTCCCCCTTGTATCAACAACCTCTGAATTGCTGAGCCTGTCTTGTTCCATGGCAAGCAGGTTCTGTTCTCTCATCATTGCCTCCAGCACTGAATAATCCAAAACCAAAGCCATAGGGGGCTTGTTGAGTTCAAGCAGGATGCCAGGCTCAAGGTCTGATGAACTGTGACACCCACTGCTACTTGCAGTTGAGTGATTACATCTTCATAACAAATATGCAATCAATCTAATGCAGTTAGGAACCTGTTTCACCATGTGTGCACCAGGGCACAGGTACAGGCTTGATCTGCCTCTTTCTTAAATTCTTCAATGATTTTCTGTTCTATTGGATAGCTCTTGAGCTGCTGCCCATGAGTAGTTCATGCATCTCCCCCTCACAAAATGAACACAGAAAGGCATTTAGGGAGAACTGAAATTATGACTTCAACAACAGATTCAGCTGCAAATCATATTTGTGAGAACCTTTAAGACATTTGTTTCACCTTTGGACCTCTGTAACTATTTGAGTTTCCAATGGAATCTTTTAAAATGCATTTTTTTTTCCATTACAAGTGACCTTAAGTATAAGGGGAGTTAAGTATAGGGTTAGGAAACACAGCAATGTTCAAGTTGAACTAAGTGCTTTTGATTGCTCAAGATTAAATATTTTTCTCCTCCCTGTCTTGCTAACTCAAACCTGTTCTCCTTCTGATTTGTTTTGACCCCTGAGCTGACAAATGCTCCTGCTTCTGTCCTCAAGGGAAACTGTAACACCAGTGCAGTAGGTGTACCTTGTAGCACAACTCATGTCTCCTGCAACAGCATTCTCATCTGCTTTGAGCTCTTATTTGAAGCCTTCCTCTCTGCTTTCCAGCACATTTTCTCCTCTGCCAGCTGTGAAAAGGCATGTTCAGCACTGTTGTGGTGGAGGCAGCCACGCTGAGCCCTGCACAAGAGCCTATCTGACCTCAACAGGTCCTCTTGCACATCTTGCTTTGGGCAGAGCCAAGGCCATGGACCTTTCTTGAGAGTACTCCAGTGTCAGATGGGGACACAGTCCTCCTTCATTGTGAGTTTTATATCACCTATTCATCTGCTATGTCAGAACAATTTCTATTGTCAGCCTGACTTGGTGGGCAGCAGAGGAAGCAGCCCCATCCCCATTCTCCCACATGGAGAGACAGCATGGGAGCAGCTCCAGCTCTCACCCCTAGCTGAGTGGGTGGCTGGCTTGCCATACCAGCAGTTCCTGAGTATACAGGTTGCTGTCACTTACCATGTTGTAGGTTACTTGAGACTGCTGATAGCATCCTTACTTTGCAAGATGTGAGGATTAAGAGGATTTAGAACTTCACAAAGCATTCTAAAGGTGCATCACAGCACAATAAGAGTCCCTGGTTTGTGGTTCCTTCACCTTCTGCACTTATTTCACATGGATTCCCAGCACTGCTCCCTTTAGGATGGGTATTTATCACACACTTAAAGCATGTCTCCAACTCCTCAGGGACAACCACTTTATCTAGACCACCAGTTTGATGTGTGGAAGTTTCAATGTCTGCATCAGTGGCTTATCTAATTCTCCTTCCTGATTCCCCAAGCATAGAATATTACCATCCCTGATCCTCCTGGCAGTGCCTGCTTAGGGTGCAAAAATGTCATCGAAGAGAATCCTCGCTGACATAACCATAAACATGGGCAGTTTACGGGGAAGCTGGCATATTATATGTGCTGCAGATAACTCTGCTGCTAGGAGAGAGATAACACAGACAATAAAATGCAAACAATGAGTGTTTGCTCAGCAGCTTGTGGACTCCCAGCAGGCTGCCAGAAGAAGCAGGGAGTGGCTCATATCAACTGCTTCATGGTCAAGGTTTGAGAAGCAGTAAAGGAGAACTCGGGGATGATCAGCTGACAGCTGGGAACCTGTTGGGTAGATAGTTACTTAGATACAACTGCAAACTTCTGGTACCAACCATCCTGCTAAAACAGGCCACAGACTGACCACATGTGTCCTCTTCCCCTGCCTGTTTTCTGCCACACTGAGCATTTTGCAAGGAAAAGGAAAGAGAAATTAGATCCAAGTGAAAGCAGGAGTGTGCACTGTTCCTATCAGTTCATTCAGCAAGTAAGGAAATATTATGCTTTTGCATGTGTGTTATTGAATAAATTACACTTTTAATAAGAGTAATGACACTGAAAATCAGTTTTGCACACACTTGGGTGTGCAAGAGTGCCTATAGGAGCTGACTTCATGCAACAGATGATTCCATAAGCCACTCTGGCTGCCCACACCAAAGGCAGCTACCTGCACCCAGATCTTGACCTGTCCAGGCTGTTGTTTTAACAGTTGTCTTTTCCAAATCCCCTCGCCACGTGTTACTTCTACTTTGGCATGCTGAGAGCCACCAGTGATGGCTGCAGCCCTGCTTGGCTGGAGCAGCTGGGAGCAGCTGGGAGTGTGGTGAAGGGTGGCTTCCAAGAAGTCTTTATGTTCGTGCTGATGAAGATCAAAGCTTTTCTCTCCATGGTTTCACAGTAGTTCTCAGCTGGGGAGGAGGACTTACTTGGGAACTGAGTGATCTGTCCCAGCATGAAGGCAGCTGCTACACTGATAAAGGCAGGGCTGTACATGATACTGAGGGCAAATTGCAAAGGGCAGTTTGGGACAGAGAGACTGTTAGTTCCAGAAGGTAAAGCTGTCATTGAAGGTCATTTGAATCACAGCATATGTGACACCCAAGGGCTTGTCTGTAGAAAACAAGAGTTTGCATTGCCATGGCCTTTCCCAGCCTTGCCCCTGCTGTATTCCTTGGTGATATCACTACTGCCTCCATAATGATGACTCTGAGTATTCCCATGTGTGGACAAGCACCCCATGATGCTAGATGGCACATGGGCACTGGACAGGATCATCTTTACCCCAAAGCATCTAAATAGTCTGAATGAAGAGTGAAAGGTGGCAAACAGACACACAGGGCTGTGTATTCAAGGAGGTGACACTGCAGAGGAGGATTGAAAATTTTAAAAATCATGCCAAATATTGCAAGCCTTAACAAAAGAAGTTGGGTTGTGCCAAGGGAAATATCCAAATCACAGGCCTGAAGCATTCAGCAGCTAGGTAGTATTAGCTAGGGTGGGACTTGGTACAGGAAGATTTAAGAATCCTGTTTTGCTTACTCAGAGATTATCATCATGATGAGAAGATGATGCCAGGATCTCAAGCTGAGATTTAAACCTGAGGAGCTGTGTATGCACTAGAAAGATAGATGTGTGTGGAAAAACCTTCCACCAGCTAAGGATATAAAATCATTACAGGCTTATTTGCATTGCAGGGCAGAGGGTTTGTCTGCTGTGTACATCCTCCAGATCCTGGGTCTGGGAGGCTGGTACCCAATGGGGAAGTTAGATTCTTTTTCCCAGTTACAGGAAAGTAAAATGAAGATTTGGCCAGCGAAACACAACAGGAAAATCATCAATTACAGCTGGAGCAAAAATGAATTATTTACTTTGTGTTGACTTGAACCCTTTCGACACATGCAGCCTTCTTTAAACATTTGACTTCACATTCAAGATGAAGTGTCAAGTGAAGTTGCTTTAAAAGGTTACACCTGAATCTGTTGTTAGAATTTTGTATCCCCTACCACTTTCTGTTGCTCACCAGAGCTGATCTTTTGGAGGAAGTTTACTATAAACCATACAGCTTTTACAAGCAGGACTGATATGATGCTGTTTGTGATTGAGTGAGAATCCAGAGGCAATAGCAAGGCAGTGCAGAAGGGTGAACCAGGGCCATGAAACAGACACAACTCTACACCTGTACTGAGCTTACACAGCAAGGTTTTGCTAGAGGTTGCTAAAACAGCAACAAAATTGTAGGAAGACATGAACACACTTTATACTGTCAGGTCTAAACATCAGATATGTGTTATTCTGTCCTTCAGAGGAGCTTCTCACTCCATCTGGGTCATTTGGTGCTGGTAACTTTTAACACTGTGCTTTGTCTCCATCTGGAGCACAGGAGATACTGAAGTTGCGAGAGATGTAACCACAGGCACCACCCACCCAAGCCTGCTCCGGTGCCTGGAGGCAGGCAGCTGGGTTGCATCATGGTAAGCACATGGCTGCCGCCTCTGGAAGTGTGACCCTTGGAAACGTCTCGGATCATCCACCTCTTGTCAGAAAAGTTGGATCTCTAAAGAAATGCAACTCTGGGCTCTTCCATTTAGTGACAGCTGGGGCAGGGACACAAAAGAGGTGCAGAGACACAGCCCTTAAACTTCAGAGTAGTAAAACATCTGAGGCAGTCTGTGAGAACGGGACCACAGAGCCCCTCTGAGAACCAGTTTGCCCTTCCTGTATAGGTCAGTATGGCCAAGGTCTTGTTATCTCAGGTATCCTCCATATAGTGGGAGCTGAGGACCTCCCACTGGTGTAATCTGCCTTTCTTAAAAGACCTTCTGTGCCTGCTACAGAAGCAGGAGGATGTGGAGTGCCCTTGCTTGAGGACAACACAGCCTGTTTTCTAATTCTGCCTGTACCTTGCCCACTAGAGAATCTTTTTTTTCCTTTCCACAAGAGTACTATTTTCTTCTGTTTTTAAGCCACATTGCAACTATGAATACATTTCTATCCTGCAAGTCCTTATCAGCTCTAACAAAGAAAGTGAGATGAGTTTCTGGGAGGAATTTCTTTCTGTAGCTGATGCTGAGAAATGCTTTTTATGAGCTGTTCCCTGTCCTTTTCCAGTAAATTACTTCTTTTATAGAGTTTGTTGGTCAAAACCTGCAGACTGTTGTCAGGCTGGAATGTGAAATGCTAGGACAGAGTCAGGTTAAGAGTTGCTGTGGTGGGAGTTACCTGAGTGCAGAAGATGAGGCTTCTGCTCACCCACCTGAGTTGGCACAAATGTTCTTCAATGTCAGTGAGAGCAAATACCCATGCAAAACAAGTTTTGTTAAGAATTCATGACAAATTTCTTGCCTAAATGAGTTTTTAACTTTACACAGCTTCTACACTGCTGAGCACTCTCCTCTCAGCCTGGATAAGGTACAATCTGCTGTGGCCAAAGGGTTGTTTTGGGAGACAGGAGCTTTCTTTGAACAGCTCCCACAGACTGTCACAAGGCTGTACGCTCCTTGGAGGCATTGTCTGCAGGACTGGACTTGGTCTTAGAGCTGGTAACTGCTTTTAGAGAAAAGGTTTGCTTTTTTTGAGGTGACTGTAATCACAGTAGAGCTGTTGGTTTGTCCTCATCTCCTCCTGCCTAGAAAACATTAAACATTACCTACAGACAACTGGCTGAAGAAGAGACATATGGAAAAGACTTTCTGCACTACTGGAAAGAAGTGTGGTAATGATTCCAGAATGCAGATTGGAGGGGAAATGAGCTGGGGTCTTGCCATGTGAAGGCTAACTATTTTACAGCATGGAAATGCAGTTTTCTTGGGTTTTTTAGATGAAAATATTCCTTGTTTTTAAAATGAAGCTTACAGGAGTTTTGATGCTGATTAGTCTGCATTCCAAATGAGGTCTTTAGTGGGTTACCAACACGCAGCCCAGTGCAAATGATTTCAGTAGCTGACAGTCATATACTGCAATGACCCAGCTACATAATAACCTTGCCTAGAGTCAGGCACCAAGAGAAAAATTAATTTTAACACATCTAGATCAGCAAAACTAGAACAGAAAGAGCTAAGCACAGTGGCAGGGTCAGGAAGGAGAAACCAATGCTGCCAGCTAGATCCAGCACTCTGCATGCTACTTCCCTCAGGACTGATCCACACTCCTGTGCCAGGGGGATGGAGCTGAACGCCACCTGTAGGGTTGGGCATGAAGCTAACCCCATTGCACCTAAATCCTGCAGCTGCTCTATGTGCTGCAGCTGCACCCTGTGTGCTGCTTGGGGCCCTGCACAGATGGGGAAGGAGAGAAATCCCAGCATGACTGGCACTAAGAGGTGTTTTCCTTCAACAAACAGGAACTGCAATAGCAGAAGATAAGTCTGGAAGGACCTTAGAAAGGGTAGCTAGTCTGTCTCATGCTCCACAGCAAGATGACCTGAACCATTTTTGTTTGTCCTGTATTTGCAGTTTCTCATGTTCTATTCATCTATCACAAGCAGTTCCTCTGTACTCTGCAGTCCCACATAGCAACTACCACAAAAATCACATTGTTTTCAGCCTGTTGTCTCCTGCTTTGACTGTAGCAATAAATCTTAGGAAATGCAAAGCACTGATATGTAAATGTTGGCAGATACGCCAGCACCAGTTGATGTACTCCACCTGTACTAGGGAGACTAGCACTTACCAGACCCTCCCAGTTTTGATATTGCAGGATCAGCCCAGCCCTAGCAGTTCTGCTACCTCGAGATGCAATTCAGCCCAGGAGGGTAAAGCAACTTCCTTGGACCTGCAGATCCACCTTGTTCAAATGCAAACCTGTAACATGAGGGTTCTTGGCCTGATCTCAGATCTGCAGAACCCAGGAGGAGGCAATTATGCCCTGCAGTTACTAGACCTGTAGAGGAACTGGTCCACTAACTTTGTCCCAGCCACTGCATTGGATTTCGTGCATACTGGGTCCAACTGAAGCTACAGAGGGTATATAGTTTGGCAGGCGTGGTGCAGACTGGCTGGCCTCAGAGCTGGGAACAGCCTCCTTCAAGCACAGCCTGGCTACAAAATTGCAAAACAACTTCTGTAGTGGGCAGAGTGTAAAGGAGCTGAATGTGTGTCAAAGATATACTTCAACACAAGATCCTGCTGCCTTTCATACATGGAGCAGCACCGGTGCAAACGTGCATACGGCTGGATAGAGAGATATGCATTTAAGTACAGCCTATTTCTTCTCCTTGTTAAATACCTTTATCCAAAATCAGCTTACAGGAAATCTGTGAGTCTTATCTTGTTCTGCAATTTTCCTGCTTTACACAGTTACTAATAATTCCCTATTTATTACCACTGGCATATATCCACCTCATCTCCCAAGCCCTGGACTTGCAGGAATGTAGACTGCCCTGCTCTGCTTCCCCTCACCTTGGATTTTGGAGGCTTGTGGGATGGCTGAGGTATTTTTAGAAGCTAGGGGAACTTTGTGCCAGTGTGCATAAAATGGAGGAGGAGGCAAAAAGTAGAGGGGCAAAAAATCCATAAGAAAAGCAAGAAGAAATTTCAGAGAAATTGAGAACAAAATATTCACCAGCATGTTATGGACTTGAAAGACAAAGAAGTCCATATTAGTTACTAGTAAATGGAGAAGTATTAAGAACACTAGAAATAGTGTCCTTGAGCAGCCAGAACACTTCCTCAGTTATCAAGCACAGCCTCCCTCTATTATCCTGTAGCAGATTAATATTCTTTATTAGCTGCCATACAATCTTTGTGTGCCTCATTTTAACTTGAGTTGAGCCAAAGGAAGGCAGAAAGGAGAGAATGAGAAAAACAAGGCCATTGCTGGCAAACCTGACCGGCTTGAAGGCCAGCACTCTGCAGACAAGAGTCCTCCTTGGATGCCCTGTACGCTTTCCAGTTCATCCCATCCCAAGCTCTCTGTACTGTGCAGAATTGCCTGTGTCAGCAGCTTTTTTGTTTCTTGCCTCCAGTCTTGTCCCAATGCAGAACCAACCTGCTCCTACCTTGCCAAACCAACAGGTTTTCCCCTTTCAAACCCTTCCTAAAAGCTCATTCCCAAGTAACATTTCCCCGCTCTGAGCAGATTGCCAGGTTTTAATAATAGGAAGCTGCACACAGAATGGCAGGCTGCAGTAATGACCAGGTTCCTCTATACCAGATTGTCCTTCTAGATTAATGACCAAAATGACTGTCACTTGCATAGACAGGGACAGTATTGTCCAGAGTAAGCAACTGACTCTGCTTGGTTCTTCTGCCTAAAACTACCTATGCCTGACCTCCTGCCTCTTGTGCTCTCTGGAGGCAGGATTTTCTTTGGAGACAGTTGTTTGTACCTTAGCTACAGGAAAGGGAGAGTGGATTCTGTAGCTTCTGAAAGCCTGGTCTTGGTGGGTTGATAAGTAAAGAGAAGAGACAAAAATTCCTTCTCATTTCCATGCTGCTTTGTTTTTTCAGCCCACAGTGATGAAGGAGGGAAGTTCACTCTGTTCATATGAAGTGCAAATAAAGGTTCTAGTCACCTGCTCTCCTTCCAAAGGTCAATGAGTCCTCTGGAAGCTTGGCCTATAAAAAACCCTGTAGTTAAGGGTGGTACAAAGACATAATGTGAATAACTCTGTCTTGCCATTGCTGGATTGGAAGTGTAGAGCTTTTCTTATGCCACATGGGCACTGAAAAAATTCCCTTGACAGGAAAATGCACAATTTTAAACCAATAAAACTTATACTACATAATAGAGGCAGCACGGAACCCTGAGCAACACCTCCATTAAAGCATGAGCTTGCCTTACAGCAGAATAAACAGGAGGCACTGGTGGTTTCACAACACAGTCCAGAGTCCCATGAGGTGATCTGTTATCTGGCAGTCAGAACAGTGAGAGGGAAAGAAGCTGGCAAGCAGCTTGTCTACAGCCTGGCAAGCTATGAAGGCTGAAAACCTTGATGGGTAATCTACATTCCTGTGAGGAGTCTCACAGACTTCTTCAGACTTTCAATATGGATTTCTTGCCTAGGCCAACCTTGCTGTATAAACTTACAGATATTTATTTCCCAAAATTTGTTTCTTAAGAAAAGAAGTGCCCACAATTATTTGAGTAAATGTTTCTATCAGGAGGTAAATTCAATTTGCTGTAATTCAAAATAGTATGCAGATTTCCATCTGTTTTCTTGCAATGGAAAAAAAACAGTAGTTCCAGCTTATTAATCTATTCACAGTTCTATTTGGTTGTTCTCCTTGATGGATGCAATTATGCAGAAAGTCCTTCTGTGTAAACAGTGCTCTTTCTCATTTTCTAAACAGCAATCTTTTTGTAAGGGCTTAAAAAATGCCCCAAACATAATTTCAGACACTAGCTGTGGAGGGTCAAGGCTGGGCTGACCACCAACCCAATGACAGACTCTCCCTGTTACTCCGTCTTCCCCACCCCTCCCCCCCCCCGGGAAAGGAAAGAGGATGAGAGACAGAGAGACTTGAGGATTGGAAAATAGAACTAAAACTACTTNTGGAATACTTAGCTGGTCAGTTTAGGATCACCTGTCCTCTCCACTCCTCCTTGTGGATGCAGCCTTCACCCTGTACCCCCCAACGAGAGACACAAGATTTAGCAGTGCCTTGCTTTGCATACCAATCCCTGGCAGTAAATACAAACGTTAGGCGGTATCACTGCTAGAAGCAGGCAGTGTCTGTTAAAACGTGTTGTTAGTTTCAGAAAGTGCAGTTTCTCAGAGGAGCTTTAACTAAAAAGTAAAATCACTGAAGAGAATTAGTTCTGTTCTAACCCAAACCAGGACACTAGTCAACACTGATATTCCAAATGCACCCTGTGCTTCAGTTCGTGTTTAAAATCTCCATGGGACTTTTCCTACGGGCACTGGTTTTCCCCGTGATCCATGCTGAAATTTCACTTTTCCTCCCCCAGCTACATCACCTATGGATGCAGTGAAATAAGAATCCAACTGCATGCTGTCAGGTGCTCTTGAAAAAGTTTTTTCACTGTTTCACAAAGCAGTAATTGCTGACCCTTGTGTTTATTTTTTCACAAGAAAGGGGAACTAATGTCTGTGTTAATTAATGTTTTCAACCACAAATAATCCCATAAGAAGATGCAGTTGTGTGTTTTTGCAAAGAAGGCTTTCACCAGTTCTTTGTAAATGAATCTCCAAATGTTAACAGCTCACTCAGAATATAGTAATTACATTGAGTATGTAACACAAATCTTGAACTGAGCTTGATGACTATACTTGGGTGCTAAAGAGTGATTGTAGCTGAGTTAGTGGATTTGTCTACTATAGCTTAACTTTATTTGTGCATGAAGACATAGGGAAAACCTAATTAAGAGGCAACTTGTAAATGTTCAATATGTTTAATAGTTTGCTCCCTCATTAGGAGAACAAAGAGTTGCCTGTTTTGTAGTACTGGTTTGGACAAAAGCTGAATTTTCTGAATAGTCAAAATCTACAAAGGTGACTTCATATCTCCAGTTCTTTTATGTTGGTATGCCAGCAAAATCTGTCAAAAAATAATCTAAAGCATATATGTATTTTTTTTGCTAAAATTGCAACCAGAATCAGAAATATTCAGAATTCTGTTGGATTTGTTTTGCAGTGTGAAGCACTGGCATAATCTGAGCACAGGACTACCACCACAGAGCGTAAAATTGAACTAATCTTTTAAATCAGTATAAAATTGCTACTCCTATCTCCTGAGTGCTAGACTAATAAACTGATGAATATGTAAGAGTTTCTGACATCCAATGAGAAATTCAACTATATATAAAGAATCAAAGGATGAAGGGAAGAGAGTCTATTTCTTCTCAGGAAGCTGCTCCTGCTAATGTGATGAGGAAACTCCCACTGTGAGCCATGTCGCTTCCATCATGTGGGAACACTGTGAGACCTTATCATTTTGTAGCTTTGGAAAATTAACTGCAAAATGATTTTTGCTGACAATTTTGACAATTAAATGTGTTTTGCTTTGTTCTGTAATGATTGGAGTGACAGCCTTTCTGTAAATAATTCATACAAAGGCTCACAGTGTGTTACTATGCAATTTGGATGCAGGAACATGCACCTGTAACACTGGCAGCAGATAAATAAATACCCATTACAATGGATTTCACTGGGCAGCTCTAGTTAAATATACTGTACATTTATTTAATTTTAAAGAGAATAGAAAGAATGATCTAATATTAGTGTGCACCTTATCTATTAATACTTTGTTAGGCAAAGGCCATCTTTTTGCAAATTCAACATTTCTGACAGTGGTGGAAAATAGTTAAACACAAAAAAAATGGGACATGGGCTATTATATATGCAAGAGCTAGCACCTTGCATTAATGTTGCTGGTTTATGTCTGAATTTATTACTTTGTGCTGTTCTGAACTCCAGACATGGGAATAGCTCATCTTTCTGACTTGAAAAGGGTCCTGTGTGCCTGACTGCATATTTGCTTTTCTCTTAAAACCAAAAGAAGGTATTAATGCCTGAACCCATGTTTTCTCCTGGTCCTGGTGGGGGTGGCTGTGTTGGGCTACCGGGGAGGTTCCTCGTTTGAGGAAAGGGCTTCCTCCTTTTCTGGCCAGCTCCATGGTGCATCTCTGGCCCTCTGGGTCCTCCTCTCCATTCACCTCCTTCTTCTCACAGCAGGTTTTTGCTTTTTCTTTCTCAGTTCAAGGTCTTTTTTGAATTAACTTCTGTTCTCCACCATTTCTACGCAAAAGTGTCCCTAAGGCCCTCAGTTTCCTGAGCCCTTCCAGCAATTTTTGGTGTGGCAAAGTAGAAATTAGGACAGTTATGAGGCCAACTATTCCAAATCGGACAACTGGAGGAGGGGTAGAGAAAGGCCATGAAAATGCTCCCTGCCCAGGAGTGCAGAGTACAGGGTACAAGGGCCCAGGCACCCGCACCCCACGTGCTACTTGTGAGAGACAGGCTCTGTGCCAGACCCTGGCTTCTCTGTATGGGGTTTTTTTTGCCCAGTGTGCCCACCAGCACTAGCCTTCCCTGGGCATTCTTCACACAACCCAGTGGGGTTGCTCCTGAGGACATAAGGGAAGATTGCAGGGGGAACCCAGAGCTTCTCTGTCTGTGTGGCAGGGCTGAGGGAGCCAGAGCCACCCATGCATGGGAGAAAGGATGCAGTCTTGGGTGGGAAGAGGGATGTAAGTGCAGGAGGAGGCAGGGATGCTTGTAGGGAAGAAGGGACGCCTACTTGGAGAAGAGTTGCATACAGGGAAGAATGGCAGGCGTTTGCAGGACAGGAGCAACGCGTGCACGGGGGGTGGGATGCACCTAGGGTGGGAGGTGGGATACACGCAAGACACGAGGGATGCAGGCAGTGGAAGGTAGGCAAGGCAGAGCAGAGTAGCCCGGCGGAGACGGGGGCGCGCCCTGGCTGGGGCCGCAGCTCCTCCCCACCCTGAGTGACTCCGCGTTCGCCTAATCGCCGCGCCGGGACGCCGTGATGTGCAGGCGTACGGCCCAATCCGGCCGGGGCAGCGGGGTTGGTGCGCGGCGAGCGCGGGCAGTAGGGCTGGGGCACGGCACGGCTGGACAGCTCGGTTCTGCGCGGCGTAGGAACGGTGAGTGTTTTTGGCAGCTCCTCCAGCGCGGTTCGAACTTGGGCAAAGTTGCCGGCGCTAGCTCAGAGGTGCGGCGGCCCGAGTGGAGCATCCCGGCCGTGGACGCGGAGGCGCCGACCGGCTCCAGCGGCTTCGCGGGGCCCGGCCCGGCCCTTTCTGCTGCTTGGCTCTGCTCATGGCCAGGAGTTTCGCCTCGCCGCCGCCCCGGTGGGGTTCCGGGACAATGGCGCGGCGGGACGGGCGGGGAGCAGGGGGGCGGGCGCGGAGCCCAACGCTCATCGGTGTCTGCCAGGACGCGACTTACGTTGTCGGCTGGGCGCGCTCCTGCCTCCCCTTCCACCCTCCCCGTGGCGATGAAAAGGCACTTGTCTATTCATCCCCTTGGAAAACTTCAACCCCGGGCTGCGCCGGAGCGGGCCCGGCGGGGGAAATGCGCTGCCTCGAGAGCGCCGTTAGCGGGTTTGGTGTGGCCGTGCCTTTGGGATGGATGAAGAGGGGCGGGCAGCGAGTGATCCGACTGCTGCAAAACTTAAGGCTTTGTGCGAGCTGTTAGAAGCCGAGCCCGGCTGCAAGGGAGAGGAGACGCTGCTTCCCACTGGGGGTTCCCGCAGAGCAGTACTGAAAAGGGGATTTATCTTTTGTGAAGGATAGCGTTTCCAAAAGCAGAAAAAGTGAGGATATTGGAGCCGACTTCTCATCTCACTGAAGTGAGATGAAATAAAATGAATTAGTGGGACCACTGGGTAGCTTTATTTTTATACATCTCTAATTTGGACTGGGAGAGGAAGTATCACCCTGCTCCCCCGAACAAAGGTTTCTTGTTGGGAGCCTGTAAAGGGAAGGGGAAGAGCAGGGAGTTTTTCAGGAGGTGAAGCTTTAGACTTTCCTTTGCATAGGAAAGGCTGGGGCACCCTGGCCCTTGCTGTAAATATTCTAATGGATGGCATCAAATCCCTGCTGCTCACAAAGGTAACAAACTGCAGGCGTAACTGTTCTCCAGTTGTATGTTTTTATCTAAGTGGAAATAGTGGTAAGACCTGTAGATGGAAATCTAGCCCCAGTTAATGCTTCCTTAGGACAGGCCACCTATGTCTGCTCTGTAATAACATCTATGCCTTCAAGTGGAACATCACTGGGACTCATTTATTTCTTTTCAGGAGAGCTGTTGGTATAGCTCCGAGCAAATGCCATTGAATCAGCCTCTGAGGTTGTTGCTGCTGTTACACAATCCCAGTGGAATGCATGTGCACATGAGAGTTAGGCTTCCTGTTTTTGGTCAGTCTGTAGAAGAAACTATAAAAGATAATAGATATCTCAGTTAATTGCTTTTGCATGAGAACTTGGAGCCATTGTTCAACCAGTAACGCTTGTGGACTTCTTCAGTGAGCCTGGTAACCTGAGGAGAAAAACTTCTTAATGCTGGGAGACTTACTCGGAGTAACTTTAAAGACAACAGCTGGAACCTGGATATAAAGAGGGAATAGTATAGAGATCGACATATGTTAGTGCTGTGCATAATGATGTATAGAAATTCAATCTGTTTTGAGAAGAAATCTTGTGCAAAGAGGAGGTGCTGGTAGTTTGTCAGTGGAGAACAGTGTTTCAAGAGGATTAGTAGACACAAGGCTAGTCCCCTGGGTGCAATATTTTGCAGATTATTTCTGCCCTGGGGATGTGTTTGATAGCCTTCTGTGGGGTGTGTGCACACAGAGAACTTAAATTCCAGATCTGCTGGTTTGCTTTTTTTTTTTTTTTGTTTTTTTTTTTTTTTTTTTTTAAAGAAAGGATGTTATAACTTGCTGAGAGAAATCTGTTTCGAAACACTCCTTTTATCACAGCCCATCAGTCTTGCCATTTGAGGATGTTGCTTAGTTGTAACCAAGCTCCTGTGAAGGAATTCTCAGCTTGTGAAAGATGAATTGCTCACTCTTTGTCTGGGTTAAGAGATTGTAATGTGATTATTAAACTCAGTTATTCAGTGCCAGATATAAAGAATTATGCTTAACCAGGGTCTTTATTCTCTTATCAAAGCTCATCTGACCAAGTTTCCCCTCCTATAAAGTAGGCAAACATCTCCCCTGATTAAAGAATGCCCAAAGTTCAAGAAACTTATTTACTAGTTTTGGCTAGATTGGTGTCACAGTGGGGAGGGTTCTGGGAACTGATGACTTCATTAGGTATTTGGCTGATGGATGCTTGGATTTGGGGTAGATGAAGAGGAACTCCATCCCCTGGGGCACCCTTACAGACTTCACTGCTCTGGGTTTCAAGTGTCATGAGATTAAGATGCTGAGTGAAGGAATTGCAGCCTTGTTAAATAAGTTTGCTACTGAATCCACTCATATGGGATCTTCTAGTAACTTTCCTGTATTTACTCGGCTGTCTAGTGCAACAACATAACTGCTTTTGGAGAAGTGGAAATACAAAAGTTCTAACTTGAAGGATATTAAGAGGAAGTTCTTCACTATGAGGGTGGTTAGACAGTGTAACAGGTTGCCCAGAGAGGTTGCAGAAGCCTCATCCCTGGAAGCTTTTAAGACAAGGCTTGATGGGGCCCTGGGCAACCTGATCTAGAGGACGGTGTCCCTGCCAGGCAGGGGGGTTGGAACTAGATGATCTTTAAGGTCCCTTCCAGCTCTGACGATTCTATGATTCTATGATTCTATGATTGATTCTATAAATAAGAATGCTACTCAGTGATAGAGTGAAAAGAACGTTGGGGACAATAATTCAGTAATTTTTTGAAGCAACTGCCAGTGATCCACGTGCCTTGTGAGTAGGTAAACTTAATGTTGGAAATACTGTCTATGTCTTCTATGTAGTAAAACTGGAATTGCTTCACTTCTTGCATCAGTGCAGGAGTTGTTTTTGCTAACATGCATAATGTAATGCATCAGAAGAAGAGGTGCTTTTCTTTTCACAGGATTGGCAGCAAGTTCAGGGAGAGTATGCCTATCATCTTTCTATATAGATATTTTAATCCACTTCCTTATCAAAGTAGATGGTAATGATCAGTAGTAAATACACTTAATTGCTTATGAGAGCTTAAGGTTATCTTGGTGGTGATGTTTTGGGTGGCAGTAGTTTATCTGGTGACATTGCCCAACCCTATCAGTGATCTTGGTAACCTGTTTTACACAGCATTAAATGGTAGGTGGTGAAACACAACGAAGCTGTGTTTTCAGCAAAACCAAAGACTAAGTGAGGTCTGCTTTATAGTGAATTATTTATTTGTTACAGTGTTTTACATCTCTTTCCTTCTTAAAATGCTGAGTGCTGTGGAGCAGAATCCTGTGGGGACGATCCCTCTTATCGATACAGGCTTGTTAGTTTGATTCTCTTGCACGTGACCTGTCGGTGGCAGAGGATGTGATGCTAAAGCAGCGCCTGGCCTGTTCGTGTTACTCCAAAATGGATTTCATATAGATCCAGCCATGCCCTAGCGCTAGCCCCAGCTCAGTGATGGCGTTCACAGTGGTGTTTGAGGGTGGCTCTTCACCTGCCCTGTTGGGAGGCAGGTTAACCCTGTGCAGGGACATGGTGGTGCTTCTGATCAAGAAGCATAGTTGTGGAGAAGGAAGGACAGATGTCGTCTGCTCTGGTGTTGCATTGGGGTTTGCAGAGAGTTGGAACAGGTGAAATTTACGGTGCTACAATGTGGTATTTTTGTGCCACATAGTAGCAAAAAACCCCAAAATAAACAGCAAAAGAAACAATGTTTTTAATTGGAGTCTTGTTCAGGTTTTGAACATTACCTTTGCCTCTATGTGAGTGAGAGCGATAATTCAGCACAAAAAACCCGCAGATTCTCGTCTCTCTGGGCCAGCTGTTTAAACACATGACTGACAAGCTATCAACCTGCATGGTGCAATAACAGATATTCATTTTTAAATTATTAATTACTACTGAGGAGTTCCTTATATTTTATTAGGAATAGCCACAATATGATGTGCTTGATTTTTATTAACTAGTTACTAACTTTTGTATACTTGGCATTTTTTTAAACTTAGTATTATTGTGCATTAAGTATTCTGTGTATCTTTTATGGACACTGAGCTCATGGAGCAAATAAAGTTGCCAATTACATCAGAAACCCCACAAGTGAATCCAGAAACTTCTACCAGCAGATCTATGTGAAAGGTAAAGTTAAATACTGAATTTATAAAGTTTGTCAAATAACCTTAATGCATATGCAGAGCAAAACATTCCTGAGTATTTTTTCATTTCAAGTATGTTGCAAAACTGAGACCAGCTTTTTTTAATGAGGGTGATGCAAGGTTGTATTAAATCACTGTTGGGTTACTTAATGAATGTCACAATATCACCTCTCTCTTCCCTACCCCTGGTCTCCCAACACATTGATAGGCATCTGTTGACATCTTTGCATGCACATTCCTGTTGGCACTTTGGGAATTGGATTATTGCACAAGTAGTAAAGACTGTGGTGAGTGGATCCTGGCTGAGCTCTGCCTGCATCACTGCTGGTAGGGGTGTATGTGGAATGGCTGTTTTCCCTCTGACTATCCCAGAGTTGCTTGGGCTGTAACTCAGAATCAGCTTTTCCTGCTTGCACCATTAAAGCCCTTTCCCAGCCCAGAGGTACCTGCTACTCTTGCTGCTGGCAGGTGAGTAGGTGGAAAGGGTGAGAGGTGTGAACTTGTGTTTGAAGGAAGTTGGGTGATGGTCTAGCATCAGACTCTGCATGGTGTGGCTGGGAGAAGCGATACTACCCGGCCATCCTGCGGGTCCTCTCTCTGAGCAGCGACAGCTCAGGTGACAGTGACTAGGTGGCTGTAATTGCTTTCAGCCATGTTCATGGACTGCTGCCCATGAATGTGCTACTGTTATCTCCCCTGCAGGGGATTAAAAGCGGATACCTCTGGCACGGTCTGTGCTGGGTGTGAGTATGGGGCAGATGGCACTTAGTTACAGCAGCATTTGGTACGCCTTCACTCTTAGCAGCTCCCTATTTCGTCCTCTTCAATGCTGAAGTTGTAGGTGATGAGTCAGGCTTGTCCTGTCCATCCATACTAGTGTTCCCTGTCCTGGATGTTCTTACTGCCTCTGTATCAAGCTTTTCTGAAGTGAAGACTTCCGTAACACCTCTCCATGATGTTCTGAGCTGCAAGATTCACTCGGAGTGCTGCAGCATGGCCTGTGAAAAGTCTCCTAGCTTGTGCCAATTCCTTTTCTGAGTCAAGGGCTAGGTTAGCTGTAGATTTCTTCTGCTTTACCAGCAAGCAACGTGAGCCTGACTGGATGGCATTGCTATTCTGTGCCATCAGTTTGGGGACAGGGAATCCTAGCTGTCAGAAATCCTCCTGCCTCATCTCACTGTGCTGCAGCACCCAGCCTACCCAGTCTCCCTTGGCACATTGCACCAGCATACTTCCCGGGATGAGTGTGCTGTGGCTCTGAATATGTGCTGCCTGTGGAGAGTGATGGATGCCCACCCTTTTAATTGATGATCAGAGATTATTTGATTACAGCCAGTGAGTGTTTGTGGCTGCAGAGCCCAACCATGAGCAGTGGGTGCTGTATTTGAGGTTTCAGGTATTTGGTGTGACCCTGTGTGATCTGCCAGCCACATAAAGAACAATGTATCTTCTCACACTGGCTGAGTAAGAAAATGTGATTAATTGATGGAGCAGGAAGACAGAAATCTCCACTTAAGAGCCAGAGACTGGGGTGGGAGGAGAGGACATACCTATCTGCCCTCTGCTAATACCATGCTGTTTGATCTGGAGGTGGTGGCATTGGAGGTAATTGAGCTCTTCCCTGTGGTGGGGGACTGACGTCAGTGCTACCCTAACAGCAGGACTGTCTGCTTGGTCTGGTCTGCTCTCTTCTGGCAGGTCTGCTCCATCAGAGGGGTATGGACCTCCCTGAGCTGGGTGCTGAGCTGTGCATGGCTCATGCACTCAGTCACTGTGGCATCTGCTGGTCTGCTGGGAATCTGTAACCTGTTGGCTTTTTCGGTAATATATTAAAAATGCCGAGAATGACAGGCAAGTCCTCTCTGGGCTGCTTGGAAGAATTATATCATGTGTGCTCCTCTAACAGCTAATGTTTATGTCTGGGCTACTCAAAAGCTACTTTTGTCACTGGTTTTGTGGGTAGCATGATGATGAACAGGTAGCCTCCATGTCCCCAGGAGAGTTGGAGCTATTGAGAGCTATTCTTTCTCTTTTGCTTGTTTTGCTGTTTGGTTCCTGTTAGTTTATTTCCACCTTCCAGCAGTTGTGAGCCATGAGGGTGACCACTGCCCATGGAAATGAAGTGTCCCTGGCAGATCCCTTTCCTTGTTTCCCACTGTGCCAGCTGGTCCATGCTCTCCCAATGCCCTGTGCTCTGGGGCAATGTGCACCTTCCTGGGGGCAAACTGGCTCATCCTGCAACATCCAGACCGTGCCCTTGTGTTGCTGCAGACTGTGTGCTAATGACATTTGGGAATCAGCATGGAAGAAATAAAATAATTGTTGGTTTGACATGCATTTGAGGATGCAGGACAGCTGCCTGAAATAGAAAGCTTTAGTTAGAACTGCTGCTGATTGCTCTTGTCAGCCCATATGGGCCATATGCTTCTAACCAGTTTCCTTGTCTCATTTCCTTCTCTGAAATGCTTACAGCTGTTTTTCCTGCCTCTTCAGTAGGTTTCTTGTTCCTGTAAAGAGTGACAGCTCACAGATGCTGCTGGGAGTCCCCACTGCATAGCTGGGAAGACAGACTGTTACTGTGGTCTTCAAGAGAGGATAAGATATAGTGTCTGCAGGAGGCCTAATTTCTGATGTTTTGAAAGTAAGCTTTTTTTTATTTTTCTTTTTAAAGCTGCAAATGGAGTTTGCTGTCTCATTTGCTGTTTCCCCATCACATACTGCCTTTAGTAATGGAAGTGAATGGGCAGGTAGTTGTTGCTGTCACTTATGAGTGGAACAACAAAGAAAGTAGTAATGTTGGCCCATGAATGTATTATCTAGTGTTAAGAGGTGTTCAACATCCAGTTTTGCTGCTATGCTCATAAAATCTGGATTGGACTTCAGTGTTGCTTAGATGCTGCTTTTTTCCTAAGAAGTCAACCACTGAAATGATAGTGCTTGAGTTTTGTTGTTGCTGGTCCTCCACTTAGTCCACTGTACTGTCTCTTCTCTTCTGCCCTTTTTGCATTTTGCCAGGAAACTGATGGCAGACTTCTGTAGTGGAGTTCTGTAGCTTTGGTCAGGTGAAGAAGGGGCTCTAGAGTTGCTGGTGTATATGCAAGTATTTCACAGTTTATGGATGTATGGACATTAAAGGGGGCTCTGAATACAGTGAGAGCAGCTGTTTGTACACTGTTTTAGACAAATGACCTGTGTACCATGAGGAAGATGAGTTTAATGTGGCAAAGTAGTTGGCTGTGTTGAGTTGGCTTGGATGCCAAGTTGAAACATTAACAAATAAAACCTAGTGGTATGTGTGCCTAGACAGTCTGTGTGATCTTGGGTTCATTTAGGTGCTAAGAGGTTGGTTGTCTGTTGGCCATAAACCCTAAATAAGCAAAACTTCTCTTATTTTCCAGTCCTCAGGTTACTTCAGTGGCTCTGCTTTGCCTCTTTTGCAATTCCAATATCACAAAAAAAAGGTGTCCCAACAGCTGTTGCATTGGTGTCTGAGATAGGAAACCTTCTTGTATAGGATCCCAGTGGTGTGTCTATGGCTGGTGACCATTTTCCTGCCTCATCTTCCCAAGGGTCTCCCTGCTCTTCAAGGAGCCACAGGTTGGCTCTTCTTCCTGTACAAATTATACTGTGGCTGCTCTCTTCTCAGCCTGTGTTATAAATGGTACTTTATAAACTGTTGTAGGAAATGGAAAATAAGGTAATCCTCATTTGTGTTCATTTAGAGCCCTGTTCTTTAGACCAAAATACAGAGGATATGTCTGACCCTTCCCTTTATTCACTTTTCATAGCCTCCTTTGTTTTAATTTATATATCTTTTTATTCTAAATTCCTCCCATCCCCAAAATAGAACAGACATCAGCCTCCAAGCAAAGGTTGCCAGACATTGGTCTTGTGGATTATAGTGGCTTTTTGGCCTGGTTGGATACTGAGCTCCACCCTACGTAGGCTTGGATTAAAAATAGCCTTTCTTTTCTGCAGGCTGAAAACTGTACACAACACATTCACATCTTGGTTTCTGGGGCACTGGCAGCAACTGGAAGCCGTTCAGCTATAAAATATCTCCAAAAATCTGTTTGCTTCCAATTCATTCAAAAGTGCTAAGTGTCAGAGAGATGTACAGCAAAATGTCTGTCAGCCATGTAGTTATTATAGATATTTAGTACAGTTTTAGCCATATTTCTTGCAGGATCTGAAATAGTTGAAAACTGTAGACCACAGGCTATGTAGCCTAACAGCCTGGAAAGAGCCCCTGGTCCATCCTTATTAGTGGAGAGAGATGACTGGATGGGATGAAGAGATGAATGAATGCAATACTGCTGAACCTCAGGGGCAGGAAGCAGTTAAGGCCTTTATTGATTCCTTAAATGCCTATCTTGGCTTAGGCAGTTATTAAGAAAACACTGCCAGAAGCTAAGATGGTAACAACTTAGTGCAATAGCAATATGTCTCCTGGCTGACAGGAAGACCTTGAGACTACTCTCTTGGCAGGTGCTTAGGGGTGGAAGATGTTCCTGGATGGGGAGGTGCTTTCCTGGAGGAAGGTCCTTGAGGGTCACTAGCTCTAGGAAGGACAGAGCTCTGGCCAGAGGAAAAGGAAGGCAAATGCTTCCTACAGCTGCTCTGCTACCTGGTTGTATGAGCCTGACAGGGAGTTGGGTAAGAAAGGGCATGTGTGCTCCTCCAAGGGCTGGGGGCTCTGCATTCAAGGGGAGATAGCAATCCTGGCCTAAAACCACAGCCTCTTTTCTTCTTGCCTTCATGTTGACCAGTGTTTTGAAGCTCAGCAAGAACAGCAGCAACATTTTGGGGCTACACTAGGCATTAGGCTGCCAGTTTAAGTATATCCCAGCTCAAGTGTTGTGGGGAAGTATGAGGGCCGGGAGACTGTTCCTGGCCCACAGCCTCCGGCTCAGTCCTGTCTGTCCACCTGAGCTGCTTGCTCCTGCCCCTTACAAAACAGGAAAAAAGATAAAATTGAGGGCAAGATGTTGACAGGTATCTGATGTGGTGATCTCATTCCCCCACTGCCTATTGCAAAAGCCAAGCCTCAAAACTAGGAGTTCTCAGGCCAGTCTGAGTGGTTGGCCCTGGGATAGCAGAAGGGATGCCTCGAGCACGTCCTTGCTCTGGGCATCTGTTCTCTGCCTCATGGACCTTGGCTGTTGACTTTTTGCATTCTTTAATTTGTTTTCCACTGTCCTTTGCCACACGTGTGTGAGGCAGCAAGTTATTTTACAGAGTGGCAGCATATGCCAGCTACTTGCAGGCTTCTGCTCACACTGGAGGAAGATAGCATGTGGATCCTCCAGGATGGGGAAGCAAGCAGAACTGCCTATCAATTGAAGCCTCTGGCTCAGTTGTAAGCCTCCAAGGTTGTTTAGTGCTGGAGTGGGAATAAATGACCAGGGGAGTGCTATGGGAGGAAGGCAGGGAGACTCTGCCTGTTGCCTGTTCCACAACTGTTTATGGCTGGCATGCTTTGCAGACCTGGAATAGTTTACGTGACCTTCTCGATCACATGTCTCTCTGAAATGCCTTTTTCTCTTCAGTTTTTGTAGACTCCACTTTGGCCTGTTCTGGTTCTGGTTCTTCTATTCTAGACTAGACTGGGAAAAAAAAAGTTAAATACCTCTCTTATAAAACATTTGTAAGCAGTCATGCAAGTGGCTGTAGAAGGACACTAGAAGTGTTTTGTTTCTTCCAAAGCCTAGGAACAAAGCCTTCAGCATTTGCCTAACTTGATTGCATGTTTTCACTTTAGCTGTGAGTCAAGGGGATATTTGTTCATATCTCAAATTCTTAAAGTGGAAAAACTGACTCCTGCAGCAATGTTTACTACAGACTTTTTTTGCTAGAGGAAACTGAATTTTGCTTGAAAATATGCTAGCTAAGCTGCTTTTTTTAATTGTATAAATACAGGAACTTAAGTAAATAAGGCAATGTGAAATGTGGCTGACAGCAGGCTCAGGTTAAGACAGGGAGACACCAATTTAGGAAAAAGCATAAAGAAGAAAATCTGATGCTCTGGGAGGGGAGACAGACTGAACAACATCAGAATTGCTGCTATCCTGTATCGGTGTTTCCAATACCAGGTGCTGAATGAGGCTGTGGTTCAGGGACATGCTGTTTTGCAGGAGGTGTCAGTGACTGGTGAAGTAGTAGCTGGAGAGGGCTCACCTCTGATGTGCAGTGGGTAATCCTGCCCTGACCTAGATCCTATTAGTGCAGCTCCTGCCAGAGTTTTGTTTGTTAGAGTTGCTTCTGTTGCCTTGGCTCCAGATGATCGAGAGACTTTGGCTAGCGAGGTGGGGGGGGAGGCAAATAACAAACCCACAACCCAAACAACTAATGAATTGCAGAGCTCTAGGAATATCCTCTTGGATTCCTACTGAAGTTGTTGTTTCTCATTGAGGTAATGGGAAGTGACGTTTAAGAAAAATCTCCTTTGTTCTCCCTCACATTTTTCCTCCTAAAGATCAGCATGTGAAAAGTATTTTGATACTAGAAGGAAAAAAGGAAGGCATGTAATTGTACATTCAGTTTGTATATCTGTATGGAACCAATTTTTTGTCAATATGTTAGAGATTAAATTAGAGCTCTCCAGAGCTCAATGCATAGCATGTTTAAAATGCAGGTTTAAGACCTTGGGTAACAGAAGCTTGTACCATCTCTGGATTAGATGGAAGGTGATGTGCAGTGTGTTCTTATTGAAAGAAGGTTGCACTGTCATAGAATCATGGAATCGTCAGAGCTGGAGGGGACCTTAAAGATCCTCTAGTTCCAACCCCCCTGCCTGGTGGGAACACTGTCCACTAGATCAGGTTGCCCAGGGCCCCATCAAGCCTTGTCTCAAAAGCTTCCAGGGATGAGGCTTCCATAACCCCTCTGGACAACCTGTTCCACTGTCTAACCACCCTCATAGTGAAGAACTTCCTCCTAATATCCAACCTAAATCTACCCTCCTCTAGCTTTCACCCATTTCCCCTGGTTCTATCACTGTCTGACCTCCTAAAAAGTCCCTCACCAGCTTTCTTGTAGGCCCCTTTCAGACACTGGAAGGCCACAAGAAGGTCTCCTTGGAGCCTTCCCCTCTGCAGACTGAACAATCCCGACTCTCTCATTCTGTCCTCGTAGGAGAGGTGCTCCAGTCCTCTGATCATTCTCGTGGCCCTTCTCTGGACTCACTCCAGCACCCCCATATCCCTCTTGTAATAGGGGCTCCAGAACTGGATGCAACCTGTGTGCCATTTATATCTTCTTCCCTGCCTGTTGTGTTGGAATCTGAAAACTATAGCTGAAGTTCTACTATTCTATATGCTTTTTCCTTCAAAGTGTCTTTGCAGCTTGGCATTGTAGGAGCTGACTGGGTGAGCGAGATGCATGCTGGAAGGTCCACATAACAGTGCATTGTTTGTGCTACTGTCAACATAGGTGTTTTTACTTCATGAGAGCATCCCACCTCTAATGCACCCATTACCTTCCAAACTGGAGACTGGAGCACTTTGTTTTACCATATGTATATGTGTGTCTTCCTAAAATTGATGAGGTTTTGGGGTTTTTTAATGTTTGTATTGGTCTTTGCCCCAGTGATGTTGCTAGGGTACATGGTAGTACTGTCCTAGCCCTGGCCACAGAAGCCCATGGTGTTTGATGGGCTGTGCTCAAAACAGCAGGGAAGGAGGATTTCTGATTTGCTTCTCCCACTGCCTGTCCAGTACAAAGCAGAAGAGTGTCTTGCTCTAAATTCAGTAGAACTGAACTTGCTGCCTTTGATTCTGTCCTACTGGGAAGGTCAGGGATGGTGTATGAGATTCCATGTGTTTTCACAGTTGCTGTCCCTGTTTTTCTGGAAGAGCTCAGCACAGTCTCTCCCAGCATACAAAACTGTTGGACAAACACCAGAGTTCTCAGTGTGTCCAGAACAGTGCTAACCAAGTGGAAATTTAAATTCAAGCTACTCATCCCTGTAATTGGCATTCATATTTTTTGAAGCAGTACTTCAAGTGGATTGCTTGCTAAACATCTGAAAAATCATAAATCCTGGGTCCTTGTTTATGCTGCCATTGCAGTCTTGCTCTCCTCCCTGCTAATCAGCTGCACAGAGTCTGTGGAGCATTGTTTGGGTTTGGAGCAGGGTTGTGGCTTTGAGATTCCAGGATGCTGCGTCTCCTTGCAGGGAAAGGCTTGGATACTCTCCTGCCTTGGAACCTCTGGAGCAGGATGTTAATGAGCAGGCTGATACTCCAGCCTGATGCCATTTTCCTTGGGTTAAAACAGTGTTTGCCTTCTGCTAGAAGTGCTAAGCAGCTGCAGAGCTGCAGTGGTATATACATATATACATTCCATTATAAACCCTGTAGTTAAACGTTTCATTGACCCAGTATAGAAAAAGGTGCTTGTCTCCAGCTGGTCACAGAAATAAAGGGAGTGAGTTGCAAAACAATATTGCAATTAAGCTTTTTCTTCCTCAACTCTGCACAAAACGTTCTGTCTCCTATAATGGATTGCAAGGACTTTATTTTAAGGAGTACACAGGGTGTTGTAGGAGTATGTGAAGTTACCCTGTTATGGTTGGTACTGTGCAGACAAGCAGGGAGGAAGCTGGCCCTTGCTTCTAAGAACTGTTTCTGAGGTAGCAGCACTTTGTAAGAGGTCCATAGAGAACAAATGGTAATAATTTACAAATGTGTTCATGTTACTCAGTGCTCCTGGAGGTAATAAGCAAGTTTCTGAATTCTCACTTGGGTAGAATTCACTTTTCCAATGAGGGGAGAAGGGAAACTGGGCATTCTGAAAACTGAAAATATTTTGAATAAGTGGCCTTAATGTACAACTTAAACTTTAGCCTGCTCCTTTCTGCACTGTTTGGCTGAGGTTGGGACTAAGCTTTCCTTGGGGAGAAGGATGGGAGGTTCCAGTGCAGTCCTGCCCTTCTGCTGCCCACCCCTTTGTAAAGTTATTGATCTAATTTCCAGCTGGGCTGTTGCCACTGCTTTATATAAACCAAATGCTCAAGCAGAGGCATCATAGTCAGACTTCTTGTTTAAAATTTGAAAAACTTAATATTGCTTCTGCCCAGCTAGGAGGCTCCTGGAAGTTACCATATCTCTTTTGGATGCAGTGCCCAGCCTACTTTAGTTAGTTCCATCACTAATAGCAAAGCCTTCTATGCATCCCTCTCTCCCCCTTCTCTACCTTTTTTCTGGCTTATACAGGGTAGTTTTAGACTGTCCTGTTTCTCCCTGTCTTCTGAAGGTGTATATGTAAAGAGGTCTTTGAAAGCCAGGAAGCAGGGTAAGATTCTGCCCTGTATTAATGGCCTTGAAACCCCCCTGTTATGCAAGAGCCTTTACAACCAGTATTCATCAATAATTCACTTTAATAATTAAGGCTTTGCATGTTGATATCAAATTGGCACGTAGTGCATTGCCCTTTCACGTGTAACACTTGTAGCTAATATTCTTGATTGGCATTTGGACCTCTCTCATGTAATCCATGTTGTACTTTGTAGTGTTACTTGCTCCCAGCTATAGATCTTCCTCTCCTACCTGAGCTGCAAAGTTGCTTTGTGCCTTCTATCAAATAGCACCTTGCTTAGTCTTGGCTTTATGTAGGATCTGTAAATGGTATGGGGTTTTTTGTCTGTTTGCTTCATTTGGTTGTTGTCTTCTTTTTAAATTTGGAGGGATGTGGTTTGTTGTTTTTTGTTTTTTTTTTTAAATACTAATTCATAAAGCATTAAACTCAGCAGCAGCAACAGGCTTGAGATTGTATGAAATCTGCAGTCAAAGCAAAGACTAACTTTGCAGTATACTTCAGTAGCTGTGAAGTAGTAGTTGCTACTAGTAGCTGGTTTTTTTTATGGGCTGGAAAATGTAAGACAGTTTACTAATTAACTTCAGGGTATGTGTGAGTGGTAATCCAGGTCTTCCTTGCCTTTCTACACCTTTGAAAAGAGTGCAATAGTTGTGGAGCCCCTGAAGTTAGCTTCTCCAGCAGGTCCATCCTTCAGATGATTTTCTGTTGGGGTCTGAGAACAAAATGAGCAGTTAGGGAGGAAGGCAACAATTGCAGGCGTGAGCTAAATATCAGGAAAAGCTTCAGGGACCCTTGAGATGAGATTCTGGACTAGTTCAACACAGCTGAATTTGTAGGCCCACTTGCACAACATGATGAGCTGTGTGCCAAAATGTTCTGCCTCCAGCATCTGGCAGAACATCCAGATGAGATAGATACCAGTGACTCCTTAATGATCCTCTTAGGCTGAGTTGGGCGTGTGGACTGCTGCCGATGTTGGTCTGTGACTGTACCAGCTTTGCCTTGACTACGCAGCATCGAAACCTCTGACAGTGGGCGGTCACCTGCGGATGTGTTGTGTGAGACCGAAGAGCCACCCAGTGGCAGTATCCCACAACCTCCCCACTAGTAAGGAGCAGTTTCCAGCAGACTGATCTGGACAGTGGTCGGCAGTTGGCCAAATATCTGTTTGGTGATTGGAGCAGGCTGTGACTGCAGTGCTATAACCTTTTCTTGCATATAGGTGGAACATACCAAGCAGTCCCTGACCTCTGGTTCTGCATAATTGCCAGTCTTGCTGCAGTCCATGGGTTTATTTTTCGAGTCACATCCTTTTTGCTGTTGTAATCTCATTTTGAAGATAACACCAATTTTATTAGTAATCTACTAGGCTGCTTCTGGAGGCAAGTCACTGGTGGTGCTTGGCATTAGAGGTAGCTCTTGTTTGCTGTTGATTTTTTTTTAAATCAAAATGAGGTACAGTGCTTGGCTTTGGTAACAGTATGTTTTAGTATTTGGAAATATTAAAACCTGGGGAAAAAACTGGGGGGGAATCTGGCTCAAGTAGTTTAGCTGAAAACTTTGCAGAGCTGTTGCTGCTGCTCAAGCTGTGGAGTGTTTATCATTTACAGAAAGTAAAAAGGCTTATGACAGACTTGTATGAAAATTCAAACCTCTTGTGAACAAATCTGTCATCTGTATTGTGGTACAATCTGCAGTTAAGATTGTTTCTTGGTGTCTCTTAAAACTTGTTTTTCTGCATGTCAAAAGACTTTAGTATTAAGAACTGCCTTCCTATTAAATTGCAGGTTTTGCATGTTGTTCTGAAGTTTATTCCATGGAAATGCAGTCCACAGGGATGCTTTATATTTCTTAATTGTAAACATATCTTAACTGTATGTTGCCAGAAAAAGAATTGGAACAGATTCCCCATTCAGAAATCTTTGGACAGTCAGTCAGTTGTGTTCTGCAACAGTGCAATTTTTAGTATAAAACACTGTTTCCTTTAGTAGTGACTTCAGGTGGATAGTCATCTAGAATATCTTCTACAGGTGAGCAGAGGATTGCCTTAGCCACGTCAAGAACTAGCTTGGGTAATGGACAGACCTGCAGCTAGGGTGAAAGATGGAAAAGTATGTTTCTGTCTGCAAGACCCTCCTGCCAGACCTAGTGCCGCTCTTTCTCCAGTGGCCTGATCTGTGGTGTGGCTGGGCTGGTCTAACTGGGGTGCCATGCAAGGGTGGTCCTTCTCTGCTCTGCAACTCCTTCACTGTGCTGATGTCTGTTTGACCCCACAGAGGGTTAGGATGGGGGAATGGAAACAGTGAGGAGGAGGAGGAGAGGGACAGGGTAGCATTTGGATGGCAGCTTGGAGTAATGACTGCTCTATTTGGGTGAATTTTTACTCTATATCCAGGGCAGCTTCTGTTTGCATGCTTCAGTCTTCATCAGCCTTCACCTCTTGCCATTGAAATCGCCCAGAGAAAAGTGTTTTCTTTGGAGTGTGATAGGTGCAAGGTGCACTTCATGGTGGGCTTATTGAAACTGCAAAACAGGCTTAAAATTATTTTCTACCCTAAGTTTCTTCCAGTTGCCTCTGTTTTGGCTGAAAGGGAACATAGCAGAAAGGATGGGAAAGTGCCTCATAGTTGGAGGTGCCCTGCTTGTGCCTGAGACCTGCCTGCAGGACTAACCAGGGCAAATCCTAATGGTACCTGCAGCATTTCAGCATTGGCTTCTACCCTGGGCAGCACAGCAGATCTGGCAACTGCTTTTCCAGTGAAAGTGCAGAAAGGGTTCCCAGGTCATTAGTTTCTCTCTCTCTTTACAAGAAAACCCACCCAACCCTAGAGTCCCCATTGCCCAGGATCAAAAGGAATTATCTTGTTCATTTTTTTTCATGTATCCCCTCTCCACACCCACCTTTTGTGCCTTTTGAATTTAATAAAGTGGGTGACTCAGTACTAAATATAAAACCTGCTTCCGGCATCGTCTGCCCGTGGCTCATTTCCTGGAGCTGACATCAGTGGAGCCTCCGATTTCCTTATGAAATAGTGAGACATGAGACATCCTTTGCACAGTGTTCTGGGCATACTTGCTGACTTCTTTGGTGACTGCATGGTTCTCTGCTCTAAGCTGTGAATAACTTGTCAGTTAATTTCTAAGCTGAGCACTGTTGGAGCAGAGGGTAAATCGGGCAAGTCCTCACATCTGTTTTGCACTGCAAAATAGTGCTCTGGTTTGGAGGAGCTTTTCTATAAAGACTAACTTTCAGTCCCTACTGCATATGCAAGTATTTGATTAAATAAGCATGAACCTGACTAATGTCTTGCTTTCTTCCTGATGACAGGCTCTCTGAAAGAGCTGCTCAGGAATCTTTTGGGGTGAAACCTAGCAAAGATGGATTTTTTTGTTGTTGTTTTTAAAAGGACAATCAGTTGAGGGGTTAAGGTCAAATGTTTGCTCCCCAGTTGTCAAATCCTTCCATAGCTGTTTACTCAGG
This sequence comes from Galbula dea, assembly GCA_013399015.1. Taxonomy (NCBI): domain Eukaryota; kingdom Metazoa; phylum Chordata; class Aves; order Piciformes; family Galbulidae; genus Galbula; species Galbula dea. The sequence continues at coordinate 3,565,178 of VWZX01003222.1, read as the reverse complement.
TGAAGCATACTCTGGCATCGTAACTGAAGGTGAAGATGAAGCACATAAACCCTCAGTTTGTATTAAGAAGAATGAGGGAGAGTGCTTCTATCCATCTCTGCATAATTTCATTAAAATTCTTACCTTTATGAGAGAATGTGAACAAAACTGGAGGAGAGGAGTGTCTGGCACATGGTCACTGATCCCAGGCCAAAATAGGATAGTGGCTGGCTACTCGGCTTTGCTCTCTAAAGCCCTGGGTCATAAAGTGTGGTGTTTTCTTTCTGATAGAGTAGACTATTTAGGTTACCTTGTTACTGTTTAGGTTACCTGGTTTCTCTTCCAGCTAGTTACTCTTTTGGCCCTGTCATCTCCCTTTTTGAAGGAGGGAAGATGCTCCTGGAAATGCTTGATATGCAGTACCAGAACAGGCACGGCTAGGAGGAGGCAAGAGGCTGAGCCAACTTTGCTTCTCTTAGAGGACCACTGAGGTCCACTGAACTTCTGCTGGCTCTGGGATCTCCTGGGTCTGGTGTGGACCAGCCCTGTGGCCATGGAGTTTTCCCTAGCATGGTGATGCTGGAGGGGGCCAGCATGCCTGACGCGCCCTTGGCTGGATGATAGTAGAGCTGGCCATATCCCAGCAAACAGCTTTTTTAGGCAAGAGCTAGAGGTGCCTGCAGGCAAAACCCTTCCCCAAAATCACTAGGGCTGATGTAGCATGCCCCAGGGATTTGTGCCTCACCATGGGTTTCATTAATTATCTTATACAGCTTCCAGTAGTAGCATGGCATCTCTTGGCATTGCTAACTAGGGGTGGAAAAGTCTACTTCTGTAGTGGGAAAGAAAGCCTGGCGTCCAGGCACAGATGAGTGTCCTCCAGGGTAGTGAGACTCATTGGGGAGACCTTTGAGGCTGCACAGCCCACTGTAGCTGAAGGCTGGTGCATTGGATGTGCTCCCTTCCTCCTGTAGAGCTTTGCCAGAGGGTCTGCTCTTGAGGGTTAGTGGTGAGAGGGGCTAGGTGACTCCTGGATTTAGTGTCTCTGCTCCATTATCACCTAGAAGGCAGCAGCTGCTGCTCCCAAAGCTGTTGAGTAACCTCAAGAAGGCAAATACATATTAGTGGCCTCCCAGCGAAACTTGGCAGGTGGAGCTGAGGAGGAGATGCATCCTTGCACAACTGTGTGCTGAAGGGATCCTATTGGTGCTGCAAGCCCTCCTTGGGTGTATACATCTATGCAGATGCTCCATGCAGGGAAGCAGACATGTCACCTGAGCACAGTAACTTCTGAGCACCTCAGGCATCTTGTGCTTCCCTAAAAGGCTTGCTTTCTTTCTTAATACCGGCTTGACAGTAAAACTTCCTATTTTGGAATAGCATTGAGAGCAGTGTGTGACCAGCTGTGCTCGAGGAAGTGGGCTGGGAGTGCCTGGGAGCTTTGTGTTCGCTGCCTGCCATCACCACACCTCGGCACTGCAAGTCTTGGGGCATGACGCGGGGATGGGTGGTGCTGACACCGCCGAAGTGCTATTTTAGGTTTGAACGTAATTGCAGGTCGGACTGACAGGACTGGATTTGGAGTATTTAGAGATCAGAGTGCTTTAAAGCTGTGGAAAAACTGGCTATCGTTGATCCTTTGCAAATGTGGAAGATATGAATTTCACATGCACTATGTGCATCAGTTAAACTTATCCTCATGGTGGAGCTGCTGAGGATCTGTGCTGTGACAGTTGATGGCAACACCCTTCCCCTTCCCAGCAGAGGGAACAGTAATAGCTGTTAGTCCTGCATTACATTTACCTGGAAAAAAGACAAGTGAGTAAGTAGAGGTTTGAAGATCCATGGGCTGGTGGCTTTTAGGGGTCTGCAGTTGGAACAGAGTCAAAGTTGCTCTCCCCTAAACCCTGTCTGATGCACAGGAAACCTGATTTCAGTGGAGCACATAAGTGTTTTTCAAGCCAACTTCTTTCCTTTTAAGTTGCAGCTGCAGTTCTGGGCATAAAACCCTCTATTTTGGTTTCCATTATATTTACCATCCTGAGGAAGCTGACAGGTTGAGGGTTTGGGGTTGTGGGTTTTTTGGTTTTTTGTTTGTTTGTTTGTTTTTTGTGTTGTTTTTTTTTGTGTTGTTTTTGTTTTGTTTATTTGTTTTGAAATTTTACAGCTGGAAGCTAAATTTCTGGTGATACCCATGAAATGGGACCAGGTGATGACTTGCTTTCCTGGCAAAAGTAATTTTTAAAAAGAAACAGAAAAAACCCAATGACACTATTGGTCAAGTATTTTTACAACAGTCATGAGTTCTTCAAATTCTTCACTAATTCAAGTATTGTGTTTATTAGTAAGGAAAATCCTTTCCTTTTAGCTATGGGAGGACTTAAACATTGTGGACTTAACAGGAGTAGAAATTTCTGAAATATGTGATTATAGTTTGGAAATCCCACTTAACCTTTCTGGTGATTGATTCTGCTTCTGTGTGTTGCATCAGCAACAACATAGTACATGGTGTGTCTGTTGATGGTGTCTTCCTGGCTGGTAGCAGATGTCTGTCCGTGTTTCATCTAGAGCAGACAGGGAGGTAATGCTATTTATTATGGACCAGCTCTGAGCTCTGTATTTATCACCCTTTAAGATGTATTTTTGAGGTGGAATAGCAGACAGCATCATTCTTCATGTACTGGGGAAAATAGGTCTGGATCTTTGTTGTTCTGTTGTGAGCTTCTAGAGGTTTTTAAAACATTCATAAAATAAGTACATCAAATACAAGCTCCATGTTGCTGTTTGGCTGGATAAGCTGAGAGCTAGCAAAGCAATATGTATTTATTTTAAAACATTAAAGGTTAAAAAATATATTTAAAAGTTTGTTTACCTAAATCCTACTGCCTTCTGTTCCCAAGTGCCAAGCAACAAAAGCTAGTTGTTGGGGGAGCATCCCTGCTCCATTTGTATGTGATGCTTTGCCTGTCCCTTAGCCTTTCAAATGCATCTTTTTTGTGACATGAACCGCATCACTTCTGTGGCTCTCGGGAAGCGACCTCCCATTTGCTGGGCGGGGATGGTGGGAGGAATGCTGGCTGTCCAGATTCATGCTGTGGGCGTGGGAGACGCTTCAGCGCTCAGGCTGGGTGAAGGAGCGGCTCACCTTCCTCAGGAGAGGAGGAGACGTGAAGGGGGTAAGGAGGATGCCGCTTGCTGCTGGCTGCCGCTCAGGGTTCCGGCTGGCTGCACGGATGCAAGCACGTGCCAGAGATTGCCCTGCAATGACTTCTTTTGCTTTTATTTTCTCTGAAAAATGTCTAGCGATTCCTAATGCTGGAGTGGGTAAAGGGAAATAACAGTGTGCAGAAATTTCAGGTTTTAATGCCTTTAAATTTTATCTGTGCATCTGACTGGGCAGTGCATGGCTGACTTTGCATTACCAAGTGTTTAATTTTTCAAATGAGGGCTGAGGGTGTGCCAAGCCAGAAATCTCAGTCTAGGGCACGTCTTGACCATTCTCAGTCTGCAGCAGGGTTTTAAAAAGCAGAACTGCTTACACTTACATGTTAGAAGTGTTAAATATTTAAACCTTTGCCTTAGAGACTGAGTGTAAAGAATTCCGAGTGCTTTTGGGAAATGGCTGTAGGCTGCTGGCTGTGGTGACTACCTAACTTTTTGAAGTCTTTCACTCAGAGAGGCAGGGCTCTGAGTGCTGCTTTGCTTTTCTGGTAGGAAAGGCATGTGGTGTCACAGCTTGGCAGAACTTTGTTTCCAAACTGAGGAGTTTATCCTTCTTGCTATGTTTTCTGGTGAAGGCTTGTTGTACTTGGTGCTGGAAGCTGGCATAGACCCTCTCCAAATGCTTTAGCAGTTGCTACTAGGTAAAACACTGTTATATACCAAATACTTTTAAGTATTGGACTGAAATGCTGAATTCTTGTGCTGAAAACCAGACATGTCTGAAAACTTGTAAAACACATCTAACATAGCTTCTTCATGTCCTGATTTTGTTTATTCTGAGGTTTTGCGTAGTTACATTTTACCCTGCATTTATTCTGCAAAATATCTTGCTGGAAAGAATGATTTCCATAGCTGGAGGACTTTCACACTTACCTGAAATTCAGAGTATTGATGAGGCTGTGTGGTGTTTATAGTGTGCACTTCTCTGTATTGGGTGTCAGGCAGTGGGGATGCCCACCTATCCCCCCTAAACCAAAGGGAGAGAAGGAAGAAGCAAAACAGCTTGAAGGGACCCCATGGGAAGTTAGTACTCTGCTCCAGAGGTGCTGGATGCATCTTGGAGATCCCGCCGGCCATTGAAACCTGCTAATTGGGATGCATTTTGCAGAAATTATAAATGCTTCTCCCAAATCCAAGAATCTCAGAGTAGAGCATGCCTGATCCTGGACTAGCAACTGCTACACTTTGCTCCCTATCACTCCTCCCCGTATTAACTTAAATTAAGAGAAGTGTGGTGAACACCCTGCTGTCAGAGTAAATGTGATTTCACTGTCATGGAGGCTCCTGGAAGGCAAAGACAGCAGCTGTACTACTCTTCTAGCTGTTTCACATGAGTCTTTTGAGATTAATGCTTCTGCTTTTGTTAAGGGTAGGTAGCATCTGTACCATCTTCTCTAGAGAAAGTAAGTGTTGAATTTACAGGGTGTTTTCTACTTGCAAAAGCTGCTAGGACAGCTATGCAGGTGGCACTGATTTGTTGAAGTCTAGTGTTGCTTTCTTGCTCTGAATCAAATTATTTTGACTTCTTTACTATTTTTCCCAAGTGCTTTCTAAACAAGATTGCAGGCAACAGAGGAAGGATGGAGAAAGGTTTTTCTTTCTTTTATTTTTAAGTAGCTCTTTCTAGTAAGAGAACAGTTACTGAAATTCCTGGATTTTAAGGGGCTTTTAAAATGTAATTAAAATGCTTAGAGTATGGTTTGTAGTTCCTAGTGTTTTTTCTTATTTAAGAAAACATTAATCAACACACTTTTCTGAATGTTTATCATCTAGGCAGCATTCAGGGCAGTTGGGATTTCAGCCCAGGCTGTGCCATTTCAGGACAGCTCTGTTTATCTTCAAACTGATAAAACTGTCTGCAGAATAGCTCCACCACAGCTGTACCTTCTAAAAGGCTGCACAAAACCCACCCACCCAAAGTTAATTGCTGAAACTCCCCACTGTCCAGCTCACCAGGGATCAGCACCATCACACTGAGTGTTTGGCTTGCAGGAGCTTGTTTGCTGGCATTGAATAAGCAGTGACTGTGCTGTGATTTAATTTAGGGATTGAGTTGATTCTCCTGCCTGGGCGGGAGAGAGGTTTTCACAGAGTGAGTAAGGCTTCTTGTTCTATCATGGCACACTGAATATCAGTCTCTTTATCTGCCAAACAAAGGTGCTACCTGAGAATGGAGGCAGGAGGTGCTAGGCTGCATGGCCTCAACTCCCTTCAGCGTTTGAAGGGCTTTATCCAGCAGCTGGGGGCCAAGGCATAGGCTGAGGTCTGCAGCTCACCCTTGTAAGGAGCTGGCTCCTTTTGGGTTGAATATTGGGAAACGCACACATGCTTAAAGCATTTTGGAGGTAACCTGCAAAAGTCAGCAAGCAGGTCCAAACTGCATCTAGGGAAGGAAATTAGCATTAATTCAGCCTTGTGATCTTCATCCCTCCTTGCTTATGCAGGCAGGGAACCTGTTGGCTTACCCACCATCACTCAGAGTCCCATCCTAAAATGAGGGATGCCCTATACTGAGTTTTGTGATGGGCAGTAAGGGGTGGGTCCTCTCTTGAAGTCATTTATGGTTAAGGTCCAGAATAAGCAGAAGGAAGTGTTTAATACCGCTCTTTATTTGGAAGACTATGCAAGAATAAGAATTGTTATCAGCATAAGAGTTTCCTGAGAGGCTAGTGTGATTTTTTTTTTTTTTTTTTTTTTTTTTTTTTTTCCTGAGCCAGAGCCAGGAATTTAAATTAAGCTTTCTGAGTCTATCAGTCCATTAGCTGCCATCTGATTCTCCTCCCCCCCTGCCCCCCCTTTTACCTTCTTGTGCTTAGGTTTAAATTATCTTTGAATGTTACTTGCTTTTGCAGGTTCCAGGCAGGATGAGTGTTCATCTTCCCCTTTCCTGAGAAGTCTTGAAAATATCACCTGTTTCATGGTGTGCTAATTAGTTAATTAGTTTCCATAGATGTGAACAAACTATTGGAATTCAAAGTGAGTTAAACCAATCTAGCAGGTTATGATCTCAAGTGTGCTTTAATACTGGAGTAGTTGCTCTGCTAAACCTAGAGGTGTGCCTGAATGCCATGTTTAGATGTATTTTGCAAAGGACTGGTTTATTAGTTCCTTGAGCAGTACTTTACCTGCTTTCTACTGTGCCCTAAAGATTATAAGTAGTCTGTAGATACATGTAATAGTTGGAGCAGGGAGGTGGTCTGTACCCTGTAGCTGCAAGTCTACAGCTTGATGGATGTGTGTGTGAGTGCAGCTGCAAGGTCTAGCAGGCAGCTGTGCTTCTCCTTGAAAGTCATCACTGCCCCTGCTTTGACTGTCCATCCAATCCACCTCGCCCTGCTCTTTCCCATGATGAGTCTCGAGAGGAGAGTGCAGAAAGCTTTCTGTGCTTCTCCCTTTGATTTGAGTCCCAAACCAGTTTTCTGTTTCAGTTGGTTCAGCCTCCTCATAGTAAACGCTGGATCATGAGAGTAAGCAGCCATCCATCATCTACTTTGCTCCAGGATTGCATGTCACCCCTTAACGTGCATCAGAGACAGCTCTGGCTCTCAGGCCTTCAGGGCTGTTTGGGGATATGTTGGGGGTTACTGCAGTGAGGACTGGGGAGGCTTCTTTTTTTTTTTTTTACCTCAAATCCCTACAAATTCCTGTCTCAAATCCCCAGCTTTCAATATTCTGGATGCTGCCCTGACAGACATAGTTTTCCTGAGTTTTAGCAAGGAGTTGATTCCTATATGATGCTGTGTAGGGGTTTGATGCTAATCTTGGGTTTTCTGTGGGTACCAGCAACAGCTCAGTTCCGGAACAGGCTGCTGAACATGCTGACCTGGCTGCTCCCAGAAGAGCCTTTGTGACAGTACAGGGAAGTCAGAGGCATGTGAATTGGCTGATAGGTCAGCAGTCGTTTTTAGTAAGATGATTTGAAGCTAGTGAATCTGGCTATGCCTTGAACCAGCCTTTGACCAGCACTCAAAAAGTGAAGGATCAGGTTGTCCAGGCTGTGCATGGGTGTTGGGGCAGCAGTTACAGTGTAAGCAGAAGGCATAGGAAAACTGTTTTGCTGCAGTTGCTCCCTACTGTTGGAGTCCTTCTGCCTCTGTGCAGTCCAGATCCCTGCTGTGCATCTACTCAAGCACTGCTCAGAAAAGTCTGGCATTGTTCTACCTAGGTCTAGCTAGGAGAAAATGTTTTTTAACCTGGAGCTGCTAGAGGAAGATAATGTGTCCAGAGGTGGATACCCCATAGAAACATGCCTCTAAATCCAGAGAAAGCCACTGGGAAGCCAAGTGCAATGATTAACTGCAGCATATGCCTCTGCTCCTGATGGATTTAACCAGTTTTCCACCCCCAGCAGCAGTGAGTTGTGTGACAGTGGGAGCAAAGTCTCACAGTCTGCTCCCAGGTGAAAATAAGTGTAGCAGGGGCCTTATCTGGCCCAGCATGATATTTTCAGGGATACTATTATTATAAATAATATAAAGCAAAACTCACTAATAGGACTCTTGCTGATTTAGAGATGATTCAAAAGCAGCAGCTGGAGGTAGTCTTTATATGGGATTGAGAAGAAGTGAGCTGTAAAGTGCCTGTGCAGTGAAATTTCTATCTGTGATCCTGTCCTTTCCTTGTGATGCAGCAAGTGGCTGTATAACAGATAATGGGCTATACAACCAAGATGGACGAGCCATGCATCAGGAATAGTGTGGCAAGCAGGTCAAGGGAGGTTATCCTTCCTCTCTACTCTGCCCTAGTGTGGTGGGTTTGACCTTGGCTGGACACCAGGTGCCCACCCAGCCACTCTATCACTCCCCTTCCCAGAGGGACAGGGGAGAGAGAGTGAGGTGGAAAAAAGAATGACCCGTGGGTTGAGATAAGACAGTTTATTACCAGCACTATATACAGCAAAGCCTGCGCGCGTAGAAGCAAAGCAAAGCAGACTTAATCTCTCCTTCCCATGAGCAGCGATGGTCGGCCACTCCCGAGAAGCAGGGCTGTGGTAGGTGTAGTGGTTCTTCAGGAGGCAGTCATTAGATGATGAATGCCCACCCCCCTGCTCCGTGCCTCAGCTTTTATATCTGAGCTGACGTCATATGGTATGGAATATTCCTTTGGTCAGTTTGGGTTAGCTGGCTGCCCGACTTCCCTCCCAGGGTCCTGCCCCCTCAACCAGAGAAGGAATGTCACAGTGCCAGTGCTGTGCTCAGCAGCAGCCAAAACACGGGTGTGTTATCAGCACCCTTCTAGTCACCAATGCAAAACACAGCACTGCGAGGGTCACTATGGGGATGAAGTACAGCACAGTCAGACCCAGTACACCTAGTGAGGCCACATCTGGAGTATTGTGTCAAGTTTTGGTATTTCCTTTTCAAGAAGGGGTAGCATCTCCTAATCACTGTTCTTATCAGGATGGCACCTATCACCACGTGGAAGGACAAAAGCATGGTGAAGGTGTGGTTTCAGTCTGTACCTCTGACTGTCTGCAAGCTAATTGCTAAATAAAAGTTTGTGTGCTTCCAGCATCCTGGTGTTTGCTAATAACCACACATAACTAGTGGGTGCTGCCTTGGAGGAATTTGAGCAAAGCGTTATTTGAAAGTCACAAACTGTTTATGAGCAGGAGAGTATGGATTGCTTGGTAGGTTTTTCATATACAGGCCATCAATCCCTGAAGTTCCCTGTCTCTCCCCGAAGTGGTGTTACGTATTTGTCTTGGAAGACTTGTCAGACCAAGCTGTTCACTGTGAGCTTTCACTTCCCCCTGTTACTGTGAAGTCTGAAGATGTCTGTAAAACACAAAGGCTTTGCTTGGGCTGGACCAGAAAAAGGAGCCAGCACAGCTGCTGGGTGCTCCTTACAATGGGGTGTGTGAGGGTATGTGTGCCCTCTCCTGCCTACAAGCACTTCCAAATATAGCATGAGTCTAGGGCTGGCCAGTGTCCCTAAAGGAGGGTTCCTGCAGGGTCAGAAGATCCCTGCAGCGTCTCAATCACCAGGAAAAGGATACAATGAAAACTCAGACTTTCAGCCCCCACCAGAGACTCCCATCCCTCACTGTTTTGCCCTGAGCTGGGTGGCTACCATAGGCTGACCCAGTAGCAACAGAGCTTGCATAGTCATACCAAGATGGACACAATGCTGCTGGCCCTGTGGAAGGCAATCTATGCGGTGGGGTGGGGAGACGCTCTTGCAGCAGAGGGCTAGAAAGGACTTTGTGGTGACTACAGTTTCACACATCTTGCAAAAGGAGCTGGGAGGGGTGAACGGGGCAAGGGAAGCAGGGGAGTGTGGTTGGCCACAGCATTTTCTGAGGGCCCAGCCCTACCTGCACAAAAAAGGAAGAGGAGGAGGATGGGGTGAGCCACAGGAAGCCTGAAGGCTAGATTCTACTTCAGCTGAATCACCAGGATTCCCTCCAAATTAGGAAAGCAACTACCTTAGTGCTGTGAGCTGCAAGCCTGGAGGCTGTGGCACTTGCCACAGGGCTGTGGGGGGACCCAGTGCCTGGCTGTCCGGCTCATTATTCCTAAAGCAAGACTGATACGTGCTGGGTTAGTGATTAGAGAGATGTGGGGTTTGAAGTATTTTTAATTAGCAAATGCTGACTGACTTGCCTTCTCATGTCTAGAGCCTTTGTCATGAAAAGGCAGCAAAACCACAGGTTCCTCTGAGAAGAGGAATACATATGGGGTGAGTCACTGCTCCAGACCAGGCCTAGCTCCTTTTTTTTTTAATCCAATGGAATAAGGACATATTAATGCCTTTTCTGTTGACACTTTAATGTGTCTGCGTTTGCACATTTGAGTAAACAAATTGCTGCTGTTAGTTGTAGAGATATTAAAGCAGGGCCAGTATGGGAGGGGCGGAGTGGCTCAGTATTCAAACTGATGGGGAGCTGCTAAGAAAGCAAATTCTTCCATTTGGATCTGCAGTAAATTCCAGCTCTGTTTCTGTTGGAAGAGTTCAAGTGGCTGTCAGGAAATATTTGGTTGCCATGTGCTTTCAAAATTGAATTAATTTTCCAGCTTTCAAGATGATACACAAATACCTGAATGCTTCTTTTCTCTGTCCTCCCACCCTCCCATTTTCCACCAATACTCTGTACAAGATGCCGCTTCCAGGGCATCTCCTCTTGGGGAAGAGTCCTGGGGACCTTTTCTCTGGGCTTGATTTTTAAATTGCTGCATGAGCAGTTAATCCACCCAAATGTCCTGGTTAGCTTCTGGCACTTGTGCTGGAAGTGCTGAGTGCCACAGCAGAGGCATCCCTCCAATGACAGTCTCTGCTGCAATTGCAGCTGGCTTACAGCTGTTAAAACACATGGGCTGGGACAGCTTTATTTGACCTGCCTGTATTGCAGTTCTGTCTGAAAAGCAAATAAACTGCCCCTGATTCAGTTCAGAAGCTATAAAACTTGTTTGCACAGAAACTTTATACAGTCCCTCTCTGGGAAGGGAGTTAGTATGTGAAAACCTGACATACACTTAAAGCAGCTCTGATCTTCAGCACAAAATATTCAGAGGACAGAAGCAGGCTGCACCGTCTGCCAGCCACTCCCTTCTGTGAAGCTGCTTTTGTGTAGCTGTCTGTTATGGAGGTGCTTTACTTTTTTTTTTTTTTTCTGCAGGGTGAGTGATGAAGGCAGGAGCAAAAGGGATCTGGAATAGGAGTTGCTTCCTTATACACTGCTTATGTGTGCATTGACTTATGGACTGTCAGTCATTAAGGTGTGAAATAGGTGTAGGACCACTAGCTCACTTCTGTTTCCCCTGTCTCTCATTTGTTCTTCCTCCTTCTAAAATGGGTCTTTAAATGTGAGTTTGTCTTGGCTGTCAGTGCATGCCCTGGCATAAGCTTTGCTTGCAGTAGAAGTGACTGTGATGTGAGGCGTGAGCAGCGTGGTGCTGTATCTCCACAGGGCTTCGAGTGAGGCAGCTGATGTGTGGTCCCTCTGCCAGTTTGATAAAAGGGCTTTTTATGTCCATGAAGACAAAGCCTCTTGTTTAAAAATGCAACTGAATGAAAAACATGATTCTGAATGCCCTAGATTCAGCTATTAAAAACAAACAAACCCCCCCCCCCCAACAAAAACCTTGAAAAGCTCCCCTCCCCCCTAGCCCAGTGTGCCAATGTTGGTGTAATACCTCTCCTTTGCAAAAAAAAAAACCCCAAAACACTCTTAAAATTGCCTAGGGAGCTTAGCAGTTCTGTCAATGTGAAAGTTTGTGGCCCCTTAACCTTTTCATATACTGGTTTGTTATAACATACTTTCCCCTTCCCAGACAGCTGTAAGAAGGTCAGGTGCCTGCTTTTTCTCTTTTGGTTCAGATTCTCCCCCTCTCCTCTCAAGCAGAGAACAGGAAAGGAAGAAGTGATACAAAACCTGAGAAGTAAACCTGTTTATAGACTTACTGACTGAGCTGAACAGCACAGGAGCTGAAAGGATT